>CM051619.1:50120871-51320871 GCA_028020825.1 Podargus strigoides
CTCAATATTAGTTTTTTAAATTTGTGTTTTGAACAAAAGAATGCACCCTTTTTTCATATCCGTGTCTTTGAACTGGCTGAATTACCTCATGTTTTAGGATAAGAATTTTTCTATGCTTTGCTTCCTTTACATATTAAAGGCTATGAAAATAAGTGTTACCAATTACTCTTCTATTGTATATACCTAAACCACAAACAAACTGCATTCTTTGTTTTTATTTTGGCGGTACCCCTGTAAGTACAACATGGGTGGAAGTAACAGCAGCAGCTAAACTCCCTCCCAACTGATTTGTTATTCCAAGGTATCAAATGTTTGGTATTTTTATCTAGTGCATTACTCAGTGCTGCAAAGCACACTCTGAAACTTGATAACGAACTGTAGGCTGGAAGAAAAACCCTGAGGAGAGAGAGGAGGGAGGAAAAACATAAACAGCTCTTCACTTCCTTTTTTTTTTTTAAAAAAAAAAAAAAGATTGAAAAAGAATGTATGAGGGACATTGCTGTCTGAAATCATAGTCATTTTTTGTCCCTGGAAAGTCAGTGAAGCCAGGTTTTGCTCATCACAGTATAATCCAGGAAAATGTCCTTCTTTTCCTTTCTCCTTTCCCCATCCTCCCAGTAAGACCCAGATATGAAACTAAATCAAGTAATCCTCACTGTTTCTTACTGGAATTCATACGTCCAGCAAGGGCTGCAGCACCTAGGACTTGCCAAAGACATTCTGTTGGTTTTGACATGTTTCAGGAATTTTAAAAAACAGAGTTTGAAATACTTTTTTTTTTTCAAAATTGATTGGATTATTAGCCAGTTTTATATAATTAGCAGTGTTTCACGTGTACTTTTTACCTCTTAAAAAGCCTATATATGTTTACAAATCTAGATTTGCTCATCTTACCCTACAAGTTTTAGTGTTTCTCTTTTGATAGCAGGAGCATGTCGTATCTGCACTTCTAATGCCACAGAGAGAATATGTGAACAGTCTGTACAACTCGTCTTTCCTAATGAATACCCAAGAGTTTCAACTCTTTTGGTAAATAAAAAATGAAATTCTGCTTGCAGTATGCTTCTAGACCCATTAAAAGTTTATCCTAAAATCCTTCAATCTATCTGTGGAATAACCTACTCAGCAATATACTTTTTAGACTACAGCTATTTCACCTGCTTGAAAATCAGCTTGTGCTCATGACGTTTCTAGAACTACCATTTGGACCAAGAAGGAAGCATACAATTTCCAAAAGATGTTTTTTCCATTAGCTTTTTATTCCCTGAGAAGAGCAAATATGAAATAACCTCCCACCATCCAGCTTTATTAGTGAAATCTCCAATAATTTTAGTATGCACAGGATATGGCTACTTTAATGCTCAACAGAATAAAAATCTACTGCCCATATGGACTGGGGACAAAAACACAGTTCTGCTTGACTTTTCCTAGAAAAGCTGCAGTAGTGTGTACTGTGACATAAAAGAGGATATAGTTTCGAGTTGTGGCTAAAGAAAATACTGGAAAGTGCTTTGGAGTGCTCTGAGGAGCTTCATTAGATGGAGCACAGCAGATGTGCAAATAGCACAGATCCGGGCAACACCACTCTTCCAGAAGACAGGAAACATTACTGTAACTAGGCAGCATCCCCACATCCAAAGCTAAATAGATTACTTTGGGCAATGCAAAGTCCAGTGAGGACAGTGATTGTTTTAAGCCACTTTATTTTTGTTTGCTTCTGTTGGCTGAGAATTATGCTCCTTCAAGACCCACTGCATGCTTTCAGACGAATGATCAAACTAATACAGACACAAATGCTTAAAGTAGGACTCTTAAAACAACAGCTCAGCCTCTGCCCATCCCCAGAAATACTATATTTCAGCTTCTCTAAGAACCCAGAGCTGTGCCTCTGCTCATGTTCATAGGTTCCTCAGACATGGACATGTTGGTCCTTCTCTAGTATCGTTGAGAAGGTAAAACTGTGCAGTCCTCCAGAGGGGCTAGATCACATTGGCATGCTCTCAAAAGAGAGAGGTAGAATGGAGACAGGTTGATTTTAGGGTTTTGTTTGGTTTGATCTAGAAGCAGAATTCCTAACTTCTGTGAACAGCCCCACAGAAAAGCCAGAGGTGAGGCCACAGGGATGGAATATGGGGTGCTTAGGCAGGGAGATTATTCCATACGCAGGCATGATAGTGCATTGAAGGGAACAGGAAAGCTGCTCCTAAAGGAAGCCAGCCTTTGAAGCATAATGCTGTTCTTACCGAGTACAATATGAACCTAGTTATTTCTGTGCAAAAGTAGTAAGAAGTTTTAAAAATGTGGAAGTCATGCCACTTCATTTAGAAATTATGGCATGAAAACCCCCAACAATTCCCCATCCTCAAAACACCCACAAAGCTAGGCTATCAATATCTGTTGGGGGTTTTTGGTTTGTGTTTTTGTTTGTTTTTTTTTTTTTTTTTTAAAAATAAGTTATTATTTAATTGGTATAAGAGATGCAACTTTGAGCTACAGCATTTATGAGTGGAGCTTTTCTGCTTACAAAGACACCCACCTATCTGTCCTATATGCTGAGTATGCATCTCTCTCAACTCCTTATCTACCATCTGTGATGATGGTACACACGCATGCTGGCTCACTGATGTGTACTTGGCCCCAGCCTTGGGCAGCGTACCATGTGCTCTCTGGCACCAGTGGCCCAGCTTCCCCCAGGGATGAGGAGGCTGAACACAGCTCCCCAGGGGCTGAAGAGCTGCTTGGAGCCCAGACTCAAAGACCTGCCTGGCCAGAGGCAACAATGTGGATAGCATTGTGATGGCTGTCACACTAGACATATAATGTAAACGCTTTTGACGTGACAAGTGCAGCAGAAAGCACAAGGGGTGAGTTGAGAGGTGCTTGTTGAGCCCAGCTGAGATTTTTGCCTATCCAAAAGGCAACATGTTAACCGCCCCCCCCCCTCCCCCCCCGATTCTCTGGATACTGCTACAGAAATGCAGCCTCCGACTTTTAAACTCCATTAAAAAATACCAAAACTAAGACCCAAGGGGGATTTGTGAAAGGGGAAAGAAACAGGCACTGAAAAAGGTCAACTAAGCAGACTATTTTTTAAACTTGGCTCCTCTTCTGCCCATATCTAATTTTAATTTCCCCACTGTAAGAGTGGAAATAGAAGCTCACTGCCCAGAAAGACTGTGAAAGTTGCTTATTTCAATCTGCTGCCTTATGAAAAGAATGGGAAAGCATTAGGGAAGGCTAGGAAAAACACTAATAGATTAGTTATCATAGCAGTCCATTACTTCCATTGACAGAGAAACAGGCCTGGCTGAAGGATGAAGATGAGGACACCTGTCAAAAAGTCTTGCTTGTGGGAGCTACAGGGCCTGGGGCAAGGCTTGATTATGCACTCTAGCCTGATCTTTATCTCTGCCAGCAAAGTATTTACTGCTTACATGTCCTGCCACTGCTCCAGCCTCTCTCTCAAAATGGGGCATCAGGACAGGAACTGGCTGAAATCTGGGGGACAGTGAATGTCAAGTCCTGTTCCACACAGTCTGTTCCCCTCCTATACACTGCCTGCCTTCTCCTTCTGTCCTCCTTGTTGTGCTTCTCCCTCTTTCTACACAAGCTTAAAACAATGGCTGGTTCTCCAAGGCATGAGGTACAGTGCCCTGCGGGCATGGTTACCACCACAGGACTGGGATGTGTGCTATAAATAACCTCTCCAGGCACTACGATCCTGTGAAGCAAGAGAGCAGTCCCTTTGTCTGAGGGCCTCTCTCCACTCCCCAAGGCCTGCTACAAACTGTAAGCAGGAACATCAGGACATGCCCACAACTATTTCAGAAATGGGGTATTACAGCAGAGTGACAGCTCCATGACCCCCTTTGTTTCAAGCCTGACCCTTTCCAGAGCTTGCAAATCCACATGCCTTGGGTGCCAAAGTGGTTGGCAGTGCTTACAAACTGCATTCTCTCACCTATAGGTTGTCTACTTGGGTGAGGAGGGCTGAGTCTTGCCTCTCAGGGTTGTTGAACTCCCATTTTTTCTTCCTCATGCAAGCCATGCTGCGAAGGCAGGAAAAGCCTTGTGGGTGCATCTGAACCCTACTCCCAGCGCCTGACATGGACCTGAATTCATGAAGCTTTATGCTTCCAGGAGGTCCTTCTTCTCCCCAGCATGAAGCAGGAGATGGATGATACTTTCTATATCAGGGGAAAATAGTTTTTTTCTGAGGAGCTCAAGAGGTCTTTATCACCTTGGGAAGTCTGAGCCCTCTTTTCAACCCACATGCAAATACAGAATCTTCTGAGAAGGCTCCAGATCCTCTCCACCATTGCCTCAGCCTGCAAAACCTTTCCCAGTTCTGGTCTGGAGAATGAGACTGAACTGGAATCTCTAAAGACTTTGGAAATTCAAATTAAAAATAGAGGCTGCCCTTAGGTAAAACTGACAGAGAAGGGAGTGATGGTGACCACGAGAATGTTTAAGGCCACCTGGCTGAGCAGGGTGGGAGTCCTGGTGGGGAGGAAAGCCCTGGCACACAGCTCAGGCAGTGTGTAACCGCAGCCGTACATGACCATCCAGAAAATTGCTGACTCTCTGATATGTAACACACAAAAAGTTGTGTCCAACTACTTGATATCTTCCTTGTGTGGGTGGGGGAGAGTGAGCTGGAAGGACTTTCAGTGTATGAGGGCTTTATGTAGTGAGCGATGAAGGGGGAAGACAGCGCTGAAAGAGGAGAGATGCCACTAGTTGTCTTCAATGCACTCAGACTGCCACATGATAAAACTGTCCACAATTTCAGGATACAGACCATGCCTGAGATTTCTGTCATGGGTCTTACAAGTTGTATATTGCAAGCAGTTAAATGCACATCCAGTGGGCTTTTTCTCCTTCAGGGAGGGAAAGGAACAGTTGGGAAGTGCAGACATCCTCAGCTGCCACGGCCAACACTGTGCTTAGTTACAAACTTGTGAGTTAACACAGGGCTTAGATAGTCCCTTTTGCCCAGAACAGTATTTTTCCTCTGTGTGTGTGTCTGTGCTCAGGCATGTGATAAGAGAGAGGGCTAGTCACTAAGCATCTCTGCCCCACCAACATGAAGTTCAGGGAAAAAAATTCACCTTCACCCTGCCGTGGCTGGCAAGAGCCCCTGTGCAGCCACTCTGTTGGTAGTGACCAGGAACTTCCTCTCCCCGCAGCCCAGCCAGGAGCATTGCCCACCCTCTGGGAACAACGCCATATCAGCTAAGTCTTACACATCTTCTTTCTGTCTTTGACCTTTGCATACTGTGTCATGTCTGCATTTAACCCTCAATAAACCTGCGGAAATCATGGTTCTCCCATGCCACTGCCAGTAAACCTCATGGCAAGAAGATCTTTGTGCTGGCGACTGACACAGCCCGCTCTGTGCAGTGGCAACACCCGCTTTTCTTTAACCGCATGGGGAAGTGCTGGGAAAAGGGACTCATCCATTCCACAGAAACATGTCATCACACTTTCTGCTGCCTCATTCTGGTGTCACAGTCACAGATTTGCTAAGCTACTCTCTGTTAATCATGCCAAAATTCCCTGCTGATCATGAGAAGCCTTTCAGTCCCCATATTCTCTTCCCAAATATCAGCTACTGGCTGCTATGTGCCAGCAAAGCTGAAATTCCTAGTAAAATTCTGGGAGTTTAGTTTTGCTGAGCTCAGCCTTCTGAACTGGCGTGAGACACAATAGGATAAACTGAACTCCACCTTGATGCTTCTCCTGAGTAATCTGATGTACAGATCTGACTGCTTGATCACGGCACAGACTGGAAAATTGAAACTGCTTTAGGGCACTTTCCATTAAATCAGTTGCAGTGCACGCAGCCATACTGGTGAGTATTTAGAGATTTTTTTTTTAATAAAAAGAGATGCAGCTAGTTGCCCTGTTGTTAGTATCTGTGCTGTTAAGATAATGAAGAGATTATATTCTTTTCCAGGTAATGCACTGCTTTCACCTCACCCCATTCCTCTTCACCTGAACGCCTACAAACTTCAGGGGGGCAACCAAATGAAAAGCTCTTTCTGCATAGGCAGATCCAATCATCCCTCCCACAAATCTTAATCCATCGGATATTTGGCAGGGTTTCAACAAAGAGCCATGGGGCCTCTACTTCCCCCATGCAGAGAATCTGGCCCTGCTGTGACCCTGCTGTGAGCTCCGGCCTGCACATTGCAGAATTATTTTCTTTCCTTCCCATCCACCTCGAAAGCAAGGATTTAAAGTTAAGAGTTTATAAAAAGGAGATTTGGTAATACCAGACATTCAGACAGCCATCAAACCTCGCAGAGAACCAGACTAACAGAATAAATGGAGCAATGCCACTCTGGGGGTTCAGCTGTTGGTATCTTAATGTGAATGCAATACTATGGAGAGCTATTTGCTCCACAGTATAGTAAATCTACACTGCTTTCATTATTTGGCTAGAAAGTATATTAACTGAATTGAGAACGATTAAAAATAATAGAAATAAATATGTTGGATTTTCTGTCCTCTTGTCATTTTTACCATGACCATCACTCAGCAGCATTCAGTCAGGACTGTTTTTAAGCGTACACAGAACTTACGAATGATAACCAACCTCCTTTGAGCCCCGTGCAAATAAACATTCCAGTTTAAGCATATGGCTCATTCCCACTCCTTTCCCTGGGTGAAGCAGGGCTCAGACTGTTTTCTTACCTGGGTATGGTACTCTCCCTTTTGTTACCAGCTCTGTCAGTAGGATCCCAAAAGACCACACATCTGACTTTATTGTGAACCTTCCATACAATGCTGCTTCCGGTGCAGTCCATTTAATCGGAAACTTTGCACCTAATGAAAGAATAAATGAGTCTTAATCAGAATAAACACAGAATCAAAGTACCAGTTTGCAGGTGACTGTTGTGTTCTGCAACACGTGCAGGTGGACAGAGCTGCAGGTGTTAACAAACAGCTCTGTGGAGTACTGTCGGAGAGGACAGCTAGGTAGAACATGTAGGGCAGAAGGAAAGACTTAGCAGACAAGGGGTGGGTTTGTCCCACAGCTCAAGAGAAGGCTAAGACATTTTAATTCAGGTTTGAAGTTTTATAAAAGAAAAAAAAAAGTTTTAAAAAACCAGTAAGCCCAACATAATAGAAATTCTTTCTCCCAAAATGCTTTAAATTAACATTTCCCTGTGATATTTGCAAGTCAAACAGAGTCAGCACAATTAGCACGGACAGAAGTGAGATTTATTGGAAATGTACCTCCCATTTTCCCTGCTCAAGCTGAGCAAAATGCAAAACAAACACGGTAAAAACGTAAATTAAAAACAAACCTAATATTTCATCAGAAACATGCAAGGACTTAAAAATAATACTGCCATTCGAGTTGCTTGGAGTGCAATGATGTCAAGACATGACTTTGGCCTGTGATTTATAACTTGACAGTGTACTTTAAGCTCCTGGCACTGAAAAGCCTGTAGTGCCTTAAATTCATGAAGTTCTAATGTGATCATCCATCATCAGAGCCAGTTGTGGTAAGGATGGTAAGATAACAAGCCTTTAAACACTGATTTATTTGCTTTTCCAATCATTTAGTGTTTTCTTAGGGAAAATATTTTCAGTACGACTTTAAAGAAAAGTCTTGTGGTAATAATTAACTTGTAGTATGTACAAAAAAAATATGCAGACATTTCCCTCATGCCTTGTATTAACATACAGGCAAAAGAGTTGCATTGCTTACTGCTGATCCTTCGTGAGAAACACTCTTGAATTTGGAACTGGACTCACTTTGAATTCTCACCACTCTCTCAAAAGTTCCCTTAGCTTTGAGAAGGAGATTGGAAAGTGTAACATGGACAAAGCACTCTCAGGGAGTGAAGTTATGGCACTGTTTACAGTTCTCTGACAGCGCTGTTCTCCCGTCACATCCAGTGCTCGATGCCCCATATCTGCCGCTATATGCTGCAATCTGTCTTGACTCAGAGTACAAAGTAAACATGGTAATTCTCATCTCCTTACTTAGTAAAACATTAGGTGTGCTAAATTTTTTCATGCTCTACATGTAAGTCATCCTAAGAGAAAATATTACTCAGAAACATAATGTTTTTCTAAGGAAAACTGCAGTTGCTAAAGTAAGTCCTGCTAAATTAAAAGCTGCAAGACAAAGTTTCAAAACCCTAATGCCTAAGTCAGAAACTTAAGTCTAATTAAGCATCAACACATCAGTGGTTAGATTTTCAAAGCTGCTGGAGGATTTTTGGATGTCTATTCACTTTCAAAAAATTCTACTTCTTCTGGATTTTAATTAGTTGAAATATAGGCAGGAGCTAAAATGTGGGTGCTCAGCTTTGGTGTCAATCTTCCTAACTTACACTTTTTCATGGGACCAATCTTAGTTTACAGTATTCAAAATTTACAGAACTTCACCTTCTCTTAAAAACTGCCTTGGCTGTGATGTCCAAGATCTTTGCGGCAGCAGCTCGCCATCACTTGAGCCTCTGCCCTGGAAGCTGGCCCTGCTTCAGCAGCACCAGCAGCCACATGGAGCTGGCAATCAGCTCCCCCAGCCACTGGTAGATCCTCGGACTATTCCCTCCTTGCTGATCCCCAGAAAAACTGCAAGCTGTGTATATCTAGTGGTCAAGTTTCCTAGTCCTACAGAGAATGGCTTTAGAGGCATGCAGGCATGCCATGAACATGAGGGCTAACGTCCCTCTGCTCTCTCATACGTGCAGCTGAGATAGTACACACACCCCATGCCAGCTGAAGGAATAGCTCCAGGCTGGCCAGCAGCCTGAGGGGCTGGATGTTGGCTGGTGGTGTGCGAGACAGCCGAACATGAGGGCTTGCTTGTTTGCATGTTGCACACATTTTATTCAACTTTTTTTTTTAATTTTTCTTTAATCAGTCGTGTTTTTCTGAGAAGCTGAGCCAAACCTGGTCTAATTCCCCTATGCTTCATACTCAGATCCAAAGGTAGCAACCACCCAGAACTCATCTTTGGAGGAAAGAAATCTCTTCAGACTCTTTTGTGGGCAACTCCCCTGGTATCTTCCTCATCTACTGCTGGTGTGGCACTGGGGAGTAAGTATGTGGTGTGTCGAGGGACCATGAGAAGATGAGAAGCGAGGTGAGAAGGTGGAACAATTCCAGCACATCCCTCTTCCTGAGAGCTAGAGCAGTACAAACCCCATTAGACTGTGATGAGCACTGCTGGAGAAGACAAATGGCCTGTTCTGTGGATTTTCCAGTGACAGGATAGCTACTCATTACTATTCTATGTTGCCCCTGCTGTGGGTAATTCTCTAGCTAAAACAACTAATATAAAATTCACATGTTCTGCATTTTGTGTAGTATTTCCTGAACTTTCATTTGAAGTAATTGATGGGGAGGCGGGAAAGACAAAGTTGGCAGAGAGGTTGCTAGCAGAGCCCTGCCTCATGGTTTTCTTTCCCTGTAGTGCATGCTGGAGGCTCCATGGTCCAAGGGAGCCTGCACCCCAGTATGGCAGAGCCATCAGCAAGGGGAGAGCAGAGACCAGTGAGGACATACCAGGCTAACCATCTGCACAGCTGCAGGTACAACGCATGCACTGCCATAACACAAAGAGATCACACACAGCTTGTGTGAATGGGTATGTGTGGGGGTGGGTGTGTGTAAGAGGGATCCCTGCAAGGTGCTGCCTCCCATCTAATGTCTGGCACTGGAGGCACAGGCAGTGCATGTCTGTGAAAATACAAAAATCCCCAAACATGTTGAGCCTCCCGATTGCTACTGCTATATGAAGTGTTCGCACAGTCCAGATGCTGTGCATGGCTTCTGACCAACACACAGTCTCCATGCTTACTCTCTTCCTAACACACCGACTGAAAAACTCACCCCCTCCCTCTGCCCAGGCCTCAGCAGCTTATTAAACAACCTGACTTCGTGCTGCAAACAAATTACAGCATCAGATCATTAGATAAAATGTGTATAACTGACAAGCATGTTAATAAATCTGATAAGCTAAATTACCCCAGCTGACAAGGCAGCCTATCCCCTACTCTGAAGGCAGATTTTACATCAGTGGGGGGGATTTATCTTTTTTTTTATGCTAGAACTCATTTTATTACAAACTAGCAAGTCAGTAACTCCACGTGTACAAACCAACCGAACACACCATTCATTAGGTCAGGATAGCCTGTCTTTGCCCTAAAGCAAGGTACTAATCTGCAGCTTTTATCTCTGTCCCTTCTTTTAAAGATTTCAGCCTGGGGAAAGCCTTTTTTGGGTTTCTGCACCACTCACAACCACATCAAGGCAAAGCTGTTCCTACGATTTACTGTTAGGGCAGCCAGCCCTACCTCCTACCTCTCAGCATTTTTGTGAGGCTCAGCCCTCTTCTTGGGACCTCTGCCTGGCTCTGCCCAGGCATTCACACAGGTTATCTCCCAGGAGGATTTCCTTGGGAAAAATCAATCCATGGCTCTGCTTTAATTCTTTGTTGGCTTATAAGCAGGTTGCATGATGAGAAGGAGGGGAGGGGGCTTGGATAATTGAGTGACCTTGACATACAACTCTCAGCATGGTTTCTTCTGAGGCAAGAGAAAATCCCTCAGAGCTTTGTTTTTTCAGATCTATATCTCGACAAGCAGAAACCTCTGAAATTCACGCCCCTGAGCCACTGCCAGCTTGATAACGATCCTGTTTCTGGAAATGCTACAAAGCTGCTGCCTCTCATACCTTAAAACCAAACCCAACGAGGCACCCCAAGCTCTAAGACCCAAAACCCAGGGAACCTCTTGGGTTAGTGACCAGAGAATGTAAATTAGCACCGAATTGCTAATTGGAAAGCGAAAGCCACAAAAGGTAGAAACAAAGTGCTGAAGCAAGCGCGTAACAGGAAACGAGTCAGCCCTGGTAGGCGATGATGAGTGCTGTGTGGGAGGGACTGCGCAATTACATTTTTTTGTGCTGTCAGAATGAACATGAAATTACAAGCCTGGCAAAACATCAGCGACTAGAAGCAGGCTCTGCAGGCTGAGCCCTCCCCAGGAAGTGGGGGACGAGGGGCGGAACTGTGGGTCTAAACACTCCTCTCACCCTCTGTCTGCACACCCCCCTTTCTCTCGCCCTTCCTCTCGACCTGGCTGTGCTCCCTCTTGCAGAGCAGATGGCATCTCTGTAGGAGCGTATCAGTGATTCCCCCTGGGACTGGCTGTTGAGAAGCAAGAGTCCTTCCTCCTGTCTGCTCCACGGCTGGCCAGGGGAATGGCAGGTAAAGAGAAAGAACAAAGCCCTCGATGTTACAGCCTGCAGTACAGTCAGTCACGAACAAGAGAGATCTCCTTAGCTGGTGAGCTGGGAGCCAAGTCTCTACAAAAGGACTGGGGAGAGCCTGGAAGGGGAAAAAAAAGCCCTGCTCATTTCTAGCAAATCAAAATAAGAAGCATCATTTGTTTTTAAGCATGGCATGAAGGAGATATTTCTAAGTGTTAAGGAGGCAAAAATGATCTGAGAGTTTACAAACATGTACTAGAGCTCCCAAAATAGCTCTGACTTGTCTGGAAGGCATCAGAAAGATCCTTACTGTTTCATGTGTGCTTGGAGTGGCACTGCTGCAAGTGCTGCCAGTGTATGCAGTAGAAACATAGCCTGGAAAATAACTCTGCTCTTTTTTTTTTTTCATTAAGGCAATTTTAAATTTATATCAGCTGCTACTGCTTAGAATAGTAACAACTCTTCTACAGTAACTCTGTGGAGCACTCGGCACACTCTACAAAAACGCCATGTGCTTGGCCAAAACTCCACTTAGCTGCGAACCAGATCTGTGTGAGGGTAGCAGAACTGCATGGGAAATCCTGTGTTGGAGGTGATGGGAAGTTTCTCTCTGTCCCGCAGGATACCAGGAGATGGACATGGGCATGGTCACTGATGGAAGGAAACAAGGCTGAATGCCTGCTGGGATGGGGGGGCAGGGAAAGATGTTGCAACAGCAACATCCAGAAGAAGCAAGCCCCAGTGCTGCAGGCTGCAATACAGTCCACCACTGTAGCCTTTAAAATGGGTCTCTTTAACAGGCATGTTTTTACCCTTTGATTACTCACTTCCTCTAAAAGCAAGAGGAGCCAAATGCTCATTACAAGCCAGGAATTTTTTTTTTTTTCTTTTTGGTATTATTTAATGGCAGTGTATAGCTGCTAGTCACACACTTTAAATCATTAGTGGCATGACCATCTCTTTCCTTCCTGACGATTGCTGAGAAACAGCAGTGCAGACAACCAACCGCTTTTTATTTACCTCTCATAAATCAGGAGCAGTCAGGCCTCCTTTGTTCAAACCAAAAAGAAAATAAACCAGTCAGTAAAATGTTACCACCAGGCTGAGTAATACCCATACAGGTTCAGGAATCCTGCACTCTAGTCCGCTGGGGCTCAAAGCATCCCCATCTGTTTCCTTTCACAATATTTAATCAGAGACAAAAGTGACAGTGGGGGAAGGGAGCAGGAGATCAAGTGAGGCTGGAGAAAACCACCTCTTCCCCCATGCCAACAATGAGCTCCGTACTAGCACACTTAAGCCAAGAGAAAGACAACTGCTGAGAGGAGAGTGACCAGAGGATTTAATCTTCAGATTTTATAAGGCAAAACATTTCCTTTCTCCCACAGGAGCTGCCAGTCTGGATTGCTCCCCGTCCCCCTCCTCACTGCTGGCCAGGCTCTCCTCCCCTGTCAAAATTCCCACTGAAGCAGTAGTCAGCTAGATAAACAGAGCAGTCCCCAGATACATCCCCTTGGAGGCTGAAGTAATAGGTCATGGGAAATGAGCAGAGGCAACCATTTCCTTCTGATACTGTGGTCTCCACCAAGCAACACTCAAACCAATGTTTAACTAAACAAAGCAGGGCTGAATCCCACTTGAAGAAAAATTCCAGCAGTGCATTAGAAACCATGGTTTCTTCCTCAATAAACTAAAGGTCCTACGTTCAGCGTGGCTGCCCAATTGACTTGGAAGCCAGGTTAATTGCAATGAAATGTAAATTGAGAGTGTGCTGCTTGGTCAAAAATGCACCTCTCCCTAGAACAAGCTACCACTTAAGAAAGGGTCAAAAAAACATTAGTGAAAATAGGAAAACCTTTCTACAAGATGCCTTTGATTACAGGGTTTTGGGACTCTCTTTTAAGGAATTCTCAAGCTCTGAAGGACTTAAGCCTGATCCTGAGGTCAGGAAAAGAAAGTATTTTCCATTGCCCTGAAGCATGGGAAGGATAGGTGACTTCTCCATACTTGCATCATGAGATGAAGCCAGGCAAACATGATTCAGATCTTTCAGTCATCAGCAATGCAGGTTAGAAGTCAAACTACTTCTCCCTTCCCAGCCACTTTTTCCACAATACAACTGATTTCTGCCGTGGAAGGACAGGAGATACCCATGACTATGCCCCCTCTCCCTGCCAGTCCCAATGTTATGCTTTCCTCAGCTCAAAGTTTTCCCACCCAAAATCCAACGATTTTTATTGTCTTAAAAAATCTAAGCTTCTCCTCCATATCAGTCAGACAGGTTTTCATGGCTTTCTAACATGTGAAGGGGGAAAAATTATTCTGTGAGATGTAAACTAGGAAGCAAATAGGTCATCAGAGGATTTCCTACGGATCAGGAGCCTGAAGAGATCTGGCCAGAAGTAGGTCACATACTTGTCTATTAAACCAAATAATTAGTCATGTCAAACTATACTTTGGGTGGTTTCCAAAGGGAACAAAAGACACAGCAGTAAAAAAGACAGAAACAGAGATAATATAGGACACTATTTCAAAGCCATTTTGCGGACTGCATCTGGCTGCCTTGTTCAAGGAAAACACTTCTCATTTTACACAGGGGAAGGGCAACCAGGCAGCTTTCTGTCTACTAGAGCCTGCAGACACTCTTGTTACTCTGGAGAAAATGACACGAGCCTATTTTTTCTAACAAGGAGCAATTCCCACCCTCAGTCTGAAATCAATAGTGGGTAACTCTCTGCATGAGTACCTACCACGGGTTCTTCAATTCCGCCCCCCCCCCCCCCCCCCCGCCCCCAGATAATCAGGCCTTGCCATCTGAATATGAAGCAGGCAACTTTTAGGGTGGACGCAGCCTGTGGTCCATATCCCCATGACCAGGTACTGCTGACAGCAGTTCAGAGGGGTGCGAATGGCATGAGAGCTGCTGCTCCCAGGCCAAGAGAAGGCATGCTGGAAACTCTCTGGCTCCTTCTGTCAACACTTGAAAGTTACAGGAAGAGATTAGCTCTTTCCTAAGAATTAATGGCAAAATCCATGCTGAAACAGGAACTTCTGGTCAAGAGAAAAAAGCTCACAACAGGAAGGGGTAAATGCAGGTTATGAAATACTATGAAATGACCTGTCCTTTCTGATGACATACAACAGGGTTTAATGGGGTTTGGCACTGAAATGGACGGAGTGGTATTTACCGACACACATTGAACAAGCACTACCAATGTACTGCCAACAGAAAGAGAACAAAACTGTAGCTCTGTAAACTTGGACCAACATCTGACAACTAAGCATGACTTGTAAAGAATGATTAACTAGAAAGAGCCCGTGTCATGGCTCATTTTGGACACAAACACACACTTTTCAAAAAAAGCTACAATACTCTTTGATATATTTTTATAGAGTATCAGTGGTCGACAGTGCCCAGCACTCTGTGTGGCACTGGCAAACAGCTTTCCCATTAAAGTAACTATTTAAGTTCCCAAAGAAAACATAGTGCTCAGAGAGACAGCTCCATTACATAGAGACACAATTCTTTGACACATTTGAAAGAAAGAAAATAACAATAGCACAGCAATGTTGTTGATAGTGGTTAGTAAATACTAGAAGGCACACTATGAAAGGAATAGCTTACGTAGGCTTTTCTGGATTACCCCATTCAGGCTTTCAAGGCTTGTGAGTAAAGTATCCTCTTTGTTGTGGCACCATAAGGATCTTGTCTTTACTGTCACTTCACCCACCCGTACTCTCACTCATCATCTTTGTTTCATTTTGGTCAGTTTTTAAAGGGAAGACAACTAAGTAAGATGTTCTCTTCAGGACATGCATTCAGTTCTGGGCTAGGAGTTAACCTGAGTTTAGGATTTACTGAAAGCAACCCCGAAGCATTATGAGAGAGAGTTTTTTAAAGCCGTGTTCCACTCTACCCCTGTCACAAGAATGCCACTCAGTGCTACGCCTGCCGCTGTATCTACCTTGTCTGGCCGTATATTCGTTGTCTTCAATAAGTCTTGCTAATCCGAAGTCAGCAATCTTGCATATTAGGCCATTCCCCACCAGAATGTTTGCAGACCGCAGATCTCTGTGTATGTAATTCATTCGCTCGATGTACGCCATTCCTGCAGCCACCTGCGAGAAGCAGGAAACACAACCGGTGCATTTTAAAATTAACTCAGACATACATGGGCTATAAAATATATACACCTAAGTGCTCAGTACTCTGAAGACAGACCTGGGCTGCCATGTCCACCAAATTCGGTAACTTCAAAGCTCTTCCTTCTCCATCTTTTAAGAAATCTAGCAAACTCCCTGAAAATGCAAAGTTGACACAATAGAGAGGTGTTAGGGAAACAATAGTTATTCATCTGGTTGGAGGTGCAGCAATATGTGCAATATTAAGGACAGCAATGTTTCGAGTTCAAGTGGACAGTTTCAAAAAAACCCACAATATTTTAGAATTCTAGTATTATACTTCTTTCTCTCCTTTAAGGCTGGCTTGTAGAAGAACATGTCAGTAGTCCAATGAGAGTTGCAGGGAAAAGAAACAACATAGTTTTTAATTTTCCTGACCATTACTGAGAAAGCTGATCTTTCTTAACTTTTCCAGTGCTCTTTGAAACTACATACCTGCTGCTCTCTAAAGGCCTTAGCTAGCTGTAAAGCATCAGCTCAGTTCCAAGCCACACAAGCTACGGAAAAAGTCAGATCCCAGCTCAACCTGCTCCAAAAGAAAGGTCAGCCTGGAGCCTGGTAAACCCAAAGGGGCTAGCATTAACAAAGGCTAGTTTTCCTTAGAAATCAGTAGTGCTCCTTCTCTAGGTAACCCATAACTAAATGTAGCATGAACCATTTATTTCAGAAGACCACCATGCAAAACTAGAGAAGATAAAGCAGAGATCACATGAAAGCAAAAGCAAAAATAAATGTTTGCAAAAAAATTTAGCAAAAGCAGTAAGGATATAGCTCCCCTGTGCAAGGGAAAGCAAGGAGGTTCCCTGTGGCTTTTAAAAAAAGCCCAGGATGCTATAGCTCACTTCCCAATGTTGTATTCAAACAGAGAAGTGTGGCAGTCTCCTTTAAATAAGGTCAGTGAATTGGTTTAATAAATAAGGGGAAAAGACAGATGATTAGGCGTTTCTCCCTTGATAAATCATCAGCCTCAAGCTCAGATCCAAAGATGTAAAATGTTACAGTAAAAACTAGTAAAGTAAGCCAAAATAAACCACGTACTTCAGAAGGATTTTCAGAAGTCTTTTTTTTTAAAGGGGAAAAAACACATGCTTGTCACTGAGACATATGATTAAAGTGTGAGTTAGTCAGGGCTTGGATGCCTCTGAGGAGGGAGGTGGGCAGGCACCTGCCAGGAAAATAAAAATCGACTCCAAATAGACTGAAAAAATGCACTTAAAATTTCAGAGTGTATCCTCCAATGTACAATGAAACTTCCCTGTAAGAACTTATGTTTCGTATTTGGCTGATTTGCTTTTCCAAAACAAGCAGATTTTCTGCTCTGCTCTCAGCACCCCTGCTGGAGATCTGACGGAGCAAAAAGTTTTCCTTTTCTCATTTTACTGCATCATTATCAGTTAAATAGCTTAAAGAAAGAGAGAAGGGAAAAGGTGAAAGAGAAGGGGAAAGAGGAGGGAAAGAATCATATGTTCAAATCACATAGTAAAATGATAAATGAGGTGGACTGAAAACCTCTGTGATCTGAGAGTGAGGTGCATGTGACAGAACTCAGGATTGCTTAAAGAAGAAACAGAAATCTTAGGCTGACATGTAAACACTGAAAGAAGATGCCATGTGAACTCTCTGGTGCCACGAAAAGCTAGGATCTTGGGAAGCAGCACATAAAATCATTCAAACCTAGAAAATTCAAATCTCTGCTTGTCAGGGAAGTTCAGACGCTGATGTAGTTCGAAGCACTTATGTTGCATCAACTTCTCCCTCCCCTACCTAGTTCAAATTTTCTTTGTACATCTAGTGGATTTCAGGTTTTGGGCCCATTTCAGAGTTGGATTCATAATTCTTCTGATGCCAGAGGTGAATTTAGCTTCCTGTTCCCTCTCTCCTTCCTCACATGCTGTTCATACATCATACTGCACCTCCCTCTGTGTCCCCAAGGAGCATCAACAAAGAAAAAAATATTGTTATCGAGGGCAGCAGCTCTAGCTTCACCTTTGCTCATGTACTCCGTGACAATATAGATAGGTTCTTCAGATACCACAGCATAAAGTTGGACCAATTTGTCATGTTTTAGCTTCTTCATGATTTGGGCTTCCTCTAAGAAGGATTCTGGAGACATAGTGCCAGGCTTCAGGGTCTTGATAGCCACTTTAGTATTTCCATTCCACGTACCTACAAGCACAGATACTTAGATTAAACATCTTCTCTTCCTTTCTCTGCCTGGTGCCTAATGTAACCGAGGAATAAACTAGTAAGGACACATAATAATGTTTTTAAAGTGTGGTTTCCCATGTTGCCTTATTGTTATATTCCTCCCACGCCTCCCTCATATTTTAGTCTTTTTATACTATACTGAAAAGTAACAGCCCCATTGGCACTGGGGCACAATCGCTGTTGTCCTACTCAGACAATGCTTCCACTGATGTGCACAGAAACTTTCTCTGAGTAAGAAACACAGGACTGCTGAAACCCATCTTCATGTATTCCCTTGCTAACAAGTAATTGCTACAAATGACAACAGAGCTCCAGTCACGAATTTGGATAACAAAACTGGTTAAACCCAGAACTTTCCATTTGCAAGACACTTTAACATTTTGGTTTTATTCTGAGTCAGAGGAAAAAAATATTCTAAGAAAAAATGTCAAGAAACAAATTCTGAATTGATTTCATTTTAGAAACTCAGGTCTGTTTCCAAAACGAAATGTGTCTTTTTCCTTCCCCTCCTCATCCCCAGAAGCCCAGCCACTGCTGACTCAAAATGAAGTGGTTCCCATCCACTTCACCTGTTCTTTACTTGTGGTCAGCACTGAAATGGACAAGTTGCATCATTTTTCAGCCATCTACCAAACTTTCTGCAACACCTGAAAGCCTACACAAGGACCTGGAGAGAGTTGGGGAAGGCTGACTTGGCATTCCAGAAGAAGTGGTGCTTTGCTTGGGTATTTGTAAGGGGGAGGAGGAGGACTGGAAAGAAAACAGAAAAAAAACACCTACCTAGGTTAATGGATTTTTTTTTGGGATGGGGGACTGGGGAAGGGAAAGGAAGGAAGATTAAAATGGGCAGAAATATCACTTTCCTAGTGCCTTCTGGTTGTCCCTTGCCCAGACTTGCCAGAACCCTGCTCCAGAGCCAGGGCTAAAAAGGCATTGAATGGGAACTGTGATCTGTTGATAGGGAGCTGCTGTGCAGTAAAGCACAACAGTACTAAATGGCTTCAGGAATTAATCACATTGGGTAAAACGACTCCTCTGCACTTAAGCATGAGGATAGCAGAAGGCTTACAAAGTACATGACGACTCAGACTCAGATCTAGTTTCTATAAATTAAGATGTCACCAAAAAAAGGTAACGTATAAAATAAGCCTGATTTGTCTTTGTTAAAAGTACATTAACAGTTACCAGGGCTCAGCTGCTGCATGGGAACTGGTTAAGCCAATATAAATTCATCATGAGCTTTTGCAACCTGCCAGAGCATAAAATGAGCTGGAGTGGTTTTTGTGCAAGTAGTCAGGTCCCAGCTGCCACTTCTTCTAACCAAGGACAGGGGCGGAGCAGCAAGGGAGCCACTGCCTGTGTTGTCCCTCACTTAGAGGGCAATCCCTGCAGCGACACAGGACGCTGTGTGAGCAGAAATGAGGCACATATTGGCCGAAAGTGTGCAGTGCAAGTTTGGTTTTCACTATGCATTGATTTTCTTCTGCCAGCTCAGTGCCAGGTGCTGCCACCTGTACTGGTGGTGGACTAATGTTTTAGTTTCACTCAGTTCTTCGCATGAGAGCTGAAGCAGGACTTTGCTTTAGTGGCACTTTCCACGTAAGGGAAGGATGCCGTTTGGCCAAAATATTTTCTGATGGGTGAAAGGGAGTGTGTTTTATCTGGAGCCACTGAGGCTCTGGACCACAGAATGCCATCAGTCACAGCCACTTCACAGAGGTACCACAAATTATATGATCCAGGAATGAAACCTTATTTTCATGAGCACTAGGGTTTCTGTCACTGGCATTATTAAACTGGGATTTTACCTGGTGTGTTAATAGGATTAATGGTGTATTATCTGTTTGCATTGCCTTAATAAAAATCCCAGGACTTGTTCTATTACCATGAAGTGTTTTCAGCAGTTCTATTTTTAAATACTTTTATGAATTTCTCCAGCTAAAAAAAAAAACTAAACCAAAAAGGTTAACTTATCCTCTCAGCCCAGATTTCAGGTGAAATTGTTAAATTTTCCTGTTGTAGTTGGGTACGTTTCTCTCTAATAGAAAATTGGCATAGACTTCCCTCTGAATTCCTCCCATATGTAGTTAGTTGCTACTTAATGCATTTTTTATTAATTTTTACTGTGTTAATCCAATTCCAATTTGGTAATGCTTCAGGGTTGTATTTTTACCATACATTAAGAAACATCATGTCATAATTGTAGCAATAATTTTTGCATTTCTGACAGACATTTGGTACTGGTACTTGGCACTTTATTTCTCATAGCTGATTTTCTTTTCTTTAAATTGCATTGCTCCTTTAGCTTATTGTATCAGTTTGAGTTGACCACTAGTTAGTAACATCAACTTAAAACTCTCTTATGCATTCAAGATGGAGAGCAAGAAGGTGAAACTCTGTTGTGTGGGGATGCTAATAGAAAACCTAGGTAGCTTTCTTTGCAACAGGTCAACTGTAACTCTGTGAAATTCTATAATTTTCTATATTTCTAGTCTATAAATTTTATACATTTCCCAGACTTGCTGCCATGCTGTTTGCTGTAGTCTTGCAATGGAAAACAGCTGTAAGAACCCAGGAGAGCCCACTGGTTATTTCGGTTGTACATACTTTTGTGACACTGCAACAAAAAGAGCAGCCAAACTGTTCCACCAAATTTTTCTGAAGAAGCAACATATAGTGATTCTTTATTTAAATTGGTCATTTTAAAGAGGCTACACAGAATGCAATTTGGCACAAAAATTAAGCCCATCTCTCATTAAATGTCCATTATCTTGAGTTTCAATGCTATGGCCATGCTAAGATTTATGTATATTTTAAATTGCTATTGTTTTATAGCCATTAAAAGAATCAGGCCCATAGAGGGGGTACAGTAAGTAAAGCTGGCAAGTATGCAGAAAACAATGTCAGCAGATTTGGAAAATGTCAATATTTCTGGACTTCAAAGTGAGGGTTCAGCTAGGCTGGGCAAGTCTTGCCTCTATTGTCCCTGCTCTCTATATTGAGTTATGGGGTTCTGCTGCAGATACAAATTTCAAAACAGATTTAAAGTGGATGCATCGGAAAGCTAGCTTGGCAATATCAGCTTGTTGATATTCGCCATTATTTTTAAACTGGGAGAGCGTATGGAAGCATTTGCAGGGTCTGATCCCATCAGTGCTAAAACACACGAGGAAAGGAAAATGTCTACTTACCAGATTAATTTCTGGTTAGCCATTCTGCCTTACAAGTTTAGCATCATTCCTATTTTAATACCTAGCAATTGTATAGTCACCCAAATAAACCCAATGCAATCAATTAAATTTAATGCCCTAACCTCTCATACCAGTGTGTGCAAGTGAAAGGAAGTTTCCCCATGGACTACTGCATTTAGGTCTGACTGTTTTAGGTGATACAGACTAACATTTCATACTATTCTGATTTTTTAGCTTTAAGATCTCTACTTGAAATGTTTATTTCTGCCAAGAGGGCCTTAAAAGATCCATCCAAAGCAAAATATATTCTCTGCCTTACCACGCCACACTTCAGCGAAACACCCCTGACCAAGCTTCTGTTCCAGAAATAATGAATCACGTGCAACTTCCCATGCATCTTTAGCCAATCCAACAGTTTGTGGGGTATTATTCGTAGCAATCACAGTTAAGTTAAAACACAAACCATCAGCTTTCTCTATAGGAGAGGAAATTAATAAAAAAAACACACTTATAATCCAAAATTTTGCATGCATTGAGAAAGATGGAAGGTGACTTGTCTCTCAGTGCTGCATTAAAGTTCATTTGCAAACACTGATTTTTGGATACTGAAGGCAAGGACTTTTTTGTTAGCTTGCAGCAAAAGGCTCCTTGGCCTAATTAATAGATTACTATGCAAACCTTGATTTATTATTAAGACAGTGGTAATTTGTCAAAATTGAAACCTTCCAAGGAAACATGGAATTTCAGTTTTCTTTTGCCATCAATTATAGTGAAAGTTAAAGATTAAAGGATTTCAAAGTCAAAGACATGATTCCAAAGACATTTTTCCTAAAAGTCTGAGCTTCGTTCTTTTTTTTTTTCCTTGTGGGTCACAGTGTCCTACATTTTCACCTTCCATCTTGTAATCCCCACACAGAGAGCTATTTCAGAATAATTATTTTGCTCCATACCCATCCATACTTCCCCAAACTGCCCATTTCCCAGTCTCTTGATCAACTGTAGGGATTCTCGTGGAATTTCCCAGACATCTTTGGTTTTGACAGACAGATCAGTAAGCCTTGGCATTCCTTTATGACAGGGGACTACTAAGCGGCAGCAAAGACCTGCAGCTCTCTCTGATGGAGCCAGAAGTGAAGCCAACAGCAAAGGAGAGGAAAGAAAAAAAAGTGTGACATGAAACAAAAACAGTAAGCATAAAACCAATGCTACTCACAACAGCTGTTAGTTGCATACCACAAAGCATCCTGGAAGATTAGAAATCGAACACTGAAACATATTCATTTGAGACAGAACAGGAAATATTTTAGTCTTTGCTTCCACAGCCTGAAATGGAAGGTGACTGCCAATGGTTTATCTTATGGACTCAAGATTTCCCTTCTCCCACAATGCTGCATTAAGATAACTTCACGAGTAACTGGTATACTATAGTACAGCATAACTTTTAAGAAATCATCTGTGACTCACAAACTGGATTGTTTCTGTACTGATTGAAAGACAGAGAAGATTCATTTTTCCTGAAAATCTCAGCAATGAAAATTTGGCAGACATTTTGCTGATTTTTTCCTGCGTATCCTGGGAAAAGGTATTTTCTATATTCGACTCTGAAAAGGTGTCTTTGTAGGTGTCCTATAAAAGGCTTTTTCTGCCATTCTTTCTAGAGTAAACTTTTATTAGTGTATGCAGCCAGTCCTTCATCATTTGGGGTAGATTCATTATATTTGTCTCCTGCAAAGCTTCACAGAAGACTGAACTGTGACAGAAGTCACAAGATATTTTAGCAGGAGTAAAAAGAATGATATATATATATACAAGTACGTACTTGTATATATACATATATATACAATATTGTTGTGTGTATATGTGTTGTATCACCTGCACAAAGCAGACTACAATATAAAGCTTGCACAGTGACTTGTATCTTAAAACAGGTGCAGCAGAGCAGACAAGGTGGGGAACTGCAATTGTATTTCAGACTCAAACATAATATTTGTTTTCCTGTGCAAGATTTCTTTCTGGGCAAGTAAACAGTTTGTTTCAGCACCACAAGGTGGGCAAGCACTGAAGCTCCTTGCAACACCAAGCTCCACCTTGTCAGCATGAATGTTGTGGGATGGTAGGGATGTCCCTACAGACACCCTGACATAGACCTTGTTGTGCCTCCTGTAGCAAGACAACAAAGACCACAAAGCAGGGAAGATTAGCTGACCAGTTGGCATGTCTTTTTCCAAGGTAATTCCAATGGGAACATTACAATAGGGACTACTCAAAAGATGGATTGTATCTGAAAGCTTCCTTATGAGTTTGGACAGCTGCAGAAAGAAACAGGGTTTTTTTAATACCTCCTTGTTTTCTTTAATTGAAAAAAAAAGCTGTAGGTTGCATGCACAAGAGCTTGACAGGCTGGCTGTTGGGAATTGGGTGAATGGTCCTTCAACTTCAGATGTGCTGTTACTGCATTTCAGTCTGACATTGGGATACCTCGGGGATCTCAATATTTTTCAATTGTAAATCTCGGATGTGCAAGTCCAGGCACTGCAGCGAACTTTATTATCCAGGTAAGAAGGGACTGGGATAAGAGGGAAGTCTGGGTAATAAGGGCACTTGGCCATGCAATGGGAGCACAGTGCAGGGATCCTTGTGCTGTGTCTGCACAAGGGTACAATTCGTCCTGCCAACTCCTGACCCAGGACTGCTAATATGAGACTACACTGCACACTGGCTAGCCTAGTTTCCAGCTGCCTGGATGGAGGGGTCCTCCAGCCTGGACAGCTACGGGATGAAGGCTGAAGGGTGGGCTGCAGAGCTAACCTGTCCTACTGTGAAGGCATTGACCTGTGGTCTCAGCAGTGGTTCTTCAGGAACCATGCTGATTTTTATAGAGCCACTTGGGCATCTTTGAGCTCTCCCTAGAAGTAAATCTAGGCACTCACAAGGTGTCGTGCTAATCTACCTCCCACAATCCAGAGTGCAGAATAGGTGACTAGACGCAGCCTTTATGTTTTGAGTCAGCTGGGGCTGACATGGAATGAGGGCACCTGTGTTCACCTGGGTCTGGGAGACTGCAGGTGAAACCTCTGGAGTGTGGGTCTGTACCATGCCCTCCTGAGTTACCCTGCTTGGATCTGATTATGCCTTTGTGTTGCACAGAAATGGCTGTTTCTAGATCTATTTGTTTCTGCATCTGTGCATGGAAAATACACCACCCAAATAATTTGATCACAGAAAACTAAACGTTGACATATACCAGATGGTATAGTGGGGTTGAAAATTATCTTCCTTAGATGTGATTTTTTAATATCTTATTTAGCTTAGTTTAATGTAGAGTCAATAGAAACAACTAGAAATTCTCCCAGGCAGCACACACCCATCAGAAATTGGTCGGAGAAAACAGCCAGATGTCTAGTATGAATAGCATAAGAATACAGCAGACAGAATACAAAGAATACAGAAAATACACCCCACAGAGAAGTCGATCTTCCAAGTCAAAATTATGAAACTTTTTGAGCAGCAAGCATTTGAAGTCATCTGTTAATATTATGAAAAGCTAAAGTAAGGAAAAAATACAAAGCACAATCATTCAAAATACAAATTTCTGCTTAAAAAATAAGCATATTAAGAAGCATGGCAGTCTTCTACATAAGAACCAGTTGTCCTGTGCAGAGGTTTGGAGGGCTTTTAAGTTGTATCTGTTGTATACTCAATCGCCAGTGACAGCAGGATGCACTTTTGGGTTGAACAGTGCATGACACAATTTTATCACAGGAATTAAAAAAAAAAAAAAAATAGAGCTTGGTGGGTCGACACAATGTGCATAAAGAAACACCCACCTTGCCATATTTATTTTTAAAATTAGACCAATTATAATTTGAATGTTAATGCTCTGCACATTGAACACAAATCCAGTGGGAAAATTTGAGTCACGTAATATATGCAAACCTTTTGCTCATTGCTTTAGGTGACTGAATTGCACAATACAATTCCCTATTTGCTTTACTAGCAATAGTGTGCTGCAAAATGGTACATATTAGCACTCATGCACAGGGAATCCATGCTTTGAGATATGCAAGTCAAGTTCAGTAATTCTGTTTGCTTAGAAGAGGGAGAGCAGGCAAAACCTTTATCTCAGTAAAGTGCTAGCTTTTAAAAGCTCTGCCGCTGTACACTGTGAACTGCACTCAAAGCCATTTATAACTGTAATGGGAAAGGGATAATGGAAGATGCATTACAACAAGCAAGAGACATAGCTCAAATGACTCTTTAGGGCGTCTTACACTTACATCAGCTCAGCAGTAAACACTTTTGTTTTAAAATACTTCAGAGTGCCATGTATTATCTGAAAAATTACCTGAATAATGCTGAACCAGCTGCTGAAGAGTTTCAAATTGTGCCCGAGTTGTGATATAATATCCACCATTGTCAAGTTTACGAATCTTATAATGTTTGACATGATCTCCTTTCATATCATCCCAGTCTCGAATAGACAGGGAATAGGCACCTGTTCCAAGCAAAGGAGCAATAAAAAAATGTAAGTAGCTTTTAGACACAAAGATTTTGGTTTGCTGGTCAGCTGTTATAAAGTGAAAGAGAAATTGCTTACAAAACATCCTTATTGTACCTTGAAAAAGAACAAGTGAATCTAATGCAATGAAGTAAGTATCAGAGAAATCTTATGATGTTCATACCATATCCCTTTTACACTCTTCTAGAAAGAAACCAGGACTTCTGTGTAAATGAAAACTCACATTTTAACATTTACTCCTTCAGGCTTTTAAATTGACTTTTCCTATTCTAAGTGTGAGGTTACACTGCAAATACTATACTTTAGGTAAATGCCAGTGGGCAGTAAATATCAAGATTTTCATAGGAAGATGATGACTTTATATATGTGTAGTGTTGTTACCCAGATGGATCCCAAACTTCTTTATCAACACTAAACAACCAAATTAGCACACTTGGTAGGTCACAGTCTTGGGAAGGTGGTACTACAGCAAGACTGAGCACCAGGAGATCGGCAAGAATTGCATGTTTCACTTTCCAAACTCATGCTGGAGCTTTAGTGCTTACTGGTGGGATTCAGATGCCCAAACACAGGGGTTAAGTACCATGTAAGATGCCCCAGGACATCCTGCTTGGCAGTTCTCCCACAGACTGTCATGCTTGTCTGATACAAATGGATGCCCTGCAGGCATTTCAGATGGCTCTGGATGCTCATGGCCAAGTAAAGGAACCTCAGTTGAGGGGCTGGATTGAGTTTTAGTTGTAGTGGTCACTGTCTAAGGTGGGCTATGGGCTTCATTTAGATGCCCACACATAAGCTTCTGTTGCTATTAGGGCAGCTGAATCCCTGACTAGTTTCCATGAGTGCCATGGCCCTGTAGGTATCGATGGTGTAGTGCAGGTTTGAGCACTAGGTGTCTGCAGCTGTGGGCAGTTGAACTGAACCCCAACTTCCCACTGACTGTGAAGGGAGCTTGGCTACCTACAGGAGATCTGCACATTCAGGTGTCTTAATTTGAAGCACAGTCCTATTCTACATGCAGTGACACTCACATGTTGGTTTTCTACACTGTCAAAAGCAAAGCCACTTTTTACAGCATAAGGCAGTTTCTGAGGAAAAGCATGGCCATTTCAAAGGCAGTGGAGAAGACAAGTCTTCACTCACAGCTCTGCCAAATATTGTGTTTACTCAAAGGTAGTTCAGACATTAAAAGGAAAAAAGCTGGAGGTAACTGGCAGCTGCAGAGCTCTCAGGAAGGTCCTCCTTCTGGTGCCTGAGCTGCTTTCACTGGTAACCATGTCAGCTAAGGGCAGGAAAGGAAAACCACCAGCAGAAATTCTGGACAACGTGAAAGGTGAAGTGATTTCCTACAGGTCTGATAGCAAACAGCACTGACTGCTGCTTATCCCAAGTCACAGTACTTTTCAACACACCTGGCAGGTTCACATCCTGCAGAACCACCTCCAGCTAAGTGAAATGGTTTAAAGAAACACACACTCCCCCTCCCCCAGTTAGGTGGTTGAGATTCCTAGTGTAAGATGTCTGTCCTGGATGTCTCCCCAGGAAGAAGCTTCCCCAACCACGTTAACCTGTAACAGGTCGCACTGGGGGGTGGCTCACCACTGAGAGAGCTGCAGTGAACAAAACGTCTCCACCCTGACTCCAAGGACTGCTCAAATTCCCTGTTGTTTGTCCTCTAAATAGGAGGAAAAGAGCCAGCACTTGCACACATGATTCTGGTTTATGAGAATGGGAAACACCCTGAGAGGAGTGACAGGGTTCTTATTCCTAAGTGTAGAAAAATACTATTTCTTTAGGATATTTTTCTGAGGAGGTTCTCCCACTGAATTAGCACATCTCTCTCAGCTTGGAGTTCAAAGGTTTTTGGGGATTTGCAAGCACATCTTGTGCATGCTTTGTACCACCACTCTGAGTTGTGCACTGTCAGCCTACTTTCAAAATTTTCCAGGCAGTGTTATCCACCTCCGCCTTTGTGAATTTTGATCCACTGGCAGCAGCTGTATTTTCTTTAGTCACGCTCCCTGCCTATCTGGTCACCATTTTAGATTCTTTAGGAAAATGTAAACAATCTGTGGTTCCAGGTCTGCAATCAGAGCTGCGTGGGTGGCCCTCTGTGGACCCCCACTGACCTCAGATCAAGTTGCAGGACTGGAGCAAATCTGGACAAAAATAAGAACCAAGACAGATTTCATTATTCATTTATTTAGGCTGTTGGTTATTTATACTATTCATTATTATCTGATGGTAAATTCAAATATGAGAGATATACATAATAAAAATCTGGATAGAAATACGACAATACAATATATCATACTAATGAATTTTTTTAAAAAAACAAACCTAAAACCAGACAGCCTTGGAGGGCAGAGATTGAAACCAGGTGAAGGATTATGCAGACAAGACCTAATGAAGTACCTGAGTAGTCAGGCATTGAAAAAATGAAAAGTCAGCTCCTTCTGATTTATTTTGGAAGTAAGCAGAGAAGACGACCATGATCAAGGGAGTTTAAATTCATGCTGAAGTCATCCATGATGATACTTTTAACATGATCCTGATTAATTTTATTATTGTTATTATTTAAAGCAGAAGGGATGATTATAGGTCACAAAACAATTCCTGCCTCAAGCCCAAGATAGAACAAGGCATTTTGAGAAGACTTATGGGAGAAAGCACCATTTGAGCCCTCCCAGCTGACTTTTTTTCTCTCATGAACAACAAGATCCCTCTGTTTTCTTCTAACAACATACAGAAACACCACAAGGATGAGAAGGGAAATAGGCATTTTTGACAAAAAACATGCATGTTTGTTTTTTCCAATGGCTTTGATGCAAACTTAGCCTGAAGATGTAGAAAGCCTGAAGTTCAAATGAAGAGAAATTAAGCTTGCTGTTATAAGTCTGTCCATGATGGATTACTCCATTTCCCCAATGCCTTTATGTCTCACAAGAAGCTCAAGAAAAAAACCCTGACTTAGCTAAGCAAATGGCCCTGCAAAACGTATCCCCTATCACTGTATAAAAAATGATTAAAACGTGGTTTAGAGAAACAGTGTTGTGTTTGTTTTGAGCATCCATGCATGCCTATATGAGCGAGTTTTTAAACTTGGCCCAGAGTGGAATGAAGTCCTGTTCCTTGCACACATCACAATAACTGTTGGTGAAAATGAACAGGTGGAGTTTATTTGCAGAAAAAAGAACAAGTTAGAGCCTGTCTTGCTCCTGGTGAGAATGCCTCACTGCTACATAAGGTATAGTGAAGCTGTGGGGTGACAAATTAGGTGTCTGAAACAACAGCATGTCTATTCAGATTTTGCATCAGAAACAGTCTTCAGAGTTATGGGCAGCAACAGAAGAATCCAGTGACTACAGGAGTCAAAATGTGAAACTTACAATTTTAGAAGACAGAATGCAGGATCTGAAGATGGGTCAGGTAGAGAGGAGTGGGAAGTAGTGCTCGTCTTCTTTAAGCCTCTTTACCAGCCATGACTCCAACCACTTTGCATGCTAACTCTAGCTGACAGTGTGCTCTGATCAAAGCACTGACATGTCAGTGCTTTAATTACATGAACCATCATTAGACTTTAGAACTTACACGGAATTAATTCCAGTGACTTATGCTTCCCACAGGTATTGTTTTGGATTGCTGGCTAATTGAGAAATAGTCAGGTTTGTTTTCACTTAGTTGCAGGTTTTCTGCTCAATAGTTGTATGACTTAGAGAGATCTTTTCATACATATGAAGCTTTCAAGAAGATGTTGACAGGCCTCATGAGCAAAATGTAAAAGCAAAGATAGCACCCACCAAGAAAACTGGAACTTCTCCAATATTTTAGAAAGAAAGAAGAGAATACATCCTTCCACTTGACTTCAACAGAATGGATACAGTTGAATATTTTATGAATATATTAATTAGAAATATTTTCAAGTCTATTCACTGTTAATCTATGAATTTAAAACTGCTGGGTACCCAACATTTCAAAGGGGAAAGACCAAAAAATCCCTTAATCTTCCCAAAATAATAACCAGTTCCTCCCTCTCCCCCAAAATCTTATCTTGCATCTTCTAGGCAAGAAGGTTCAAATATTCTGCTTGTTCAGAAGTAAGCAGTAATTTTCACCAAACTAGACTGGAGATTCCCAGCATCTGTTCACAGTAAGCTAGCTGGCTGTGCCTGGACCCAAATATGGACACCAGGAGGTCTGCCTCGTTTAGCCCTATAGCTGCAGTTCTGAAGGGCAACTCTCCTCCCAACTCTATTGCAATAGTAGTAGTACCCTCAACACACGTGTTAAGACAGTGTGATGTTCAGAGTGTGACAGCAGAGCAGAGCACCCTGCCTGTGCATGACTTGCATGGCAGATACCATGGGTTGAGCATGGCATGGGTCACACTTGGGTTGTTCTCTGCCTTGAACACTCAAAGACCTGGGATGTCCAGACATATAATTCCCTAGCACACATATATGCAAGATTACACTTATCTCTGACTTCATGCCACTGAAAACACTATCTCACAAACTTAGCACTAAGTTTCTCACATACCTTCTCATTCATAGTCAGAATAGCTTTGGCCAGCCTACCTTTGGTAGTTTCGCTTTCCCGGATCAGGAAGGTACCTCTGGGGTTTCCAAATGACAACAGCTGCCTCTCAGCATCTTTTCGGCCAAGTTTGCCAAAGTACCACCTTAGGGAAACACCAGAAATAATAAGACAAATGCTACATAGGATTACTAGGTAGTGTCACAGAGCTCAGACATGGAGGATTATTTGCGGGAACTATTGTTTTTCAAGTATATTCAACATTTTTGTCTCTTTTATTGTGGTGGGAAGGTAATGTGACCAACTGTGTAGTAGATGTTGTATACGTTGTGCAGTAGCACTTAGCATTAAGTCTATAATCAGTGGATGCTGAGAATGCTTGTTTGGTGTCTTATGACAAAGACCAGACTTTGACAAAAAGAGAGCAAGACTTGGCAGGGGGAAGGAAAGGGCAGAAAAATGTGTCGCTGCCGAAGAGCAGTATTTTTACAGATGTTGCTATAAACTACATATAGTGATGTATTAGCATCCAATATTTTTGTTGCAGCACAGCTATAAAACCTCAGTAGAAGGACCAGATGCTTTACTGTGGTTGTATAAGGCTTTCAGGGTTTTGGTGCCTTTTCCTTCCTGCAGCAATTTTTTTGTTTGTTTGTTTCACAATCAACCAAGTACAACCTGAAGTACAGACTACAACAGTACCTGCTCAGCTATAAACGATCCTCCAGTGTATCTTTTATACTGGAAATAATAGGATAATGCAGCACTCCATTTTTTGCATAGATATGTCTTCATTATACTGCCTGCTGTATGTGCCGTAGGCATCCTACCTCTTGGTAGGTATCTGTTGATACAACATGCCCTCTTTAATAGACACAGTAATTGACTCCAAATATTCTTACAAGTTGGTTCAGGAAAAGCAAGGGCACCTTTCACTTAAAGCTTGAAATTAATCGACACTCGAATAAAGGAAGCAGACCTATGTTCCTTTAGGTTTTCTTCCTTTGTTTTGACAATGAAAAAGCACTGAGCTTGTGCTTCTTTTATTACTAATTACCTAATTATTTATCAGTTATGCAGTTAAGAACTGAAATAAAAATAATGTAAGTCATTTGAAAAATCGCTGCAATCAATCAAAACCAACTCCTCAAACCTCCTTCAAATACAGCACTAAAAGGTCTTTACAACTAAAAGAAAACATACTCCTCTGCTTGGATGGAATCGACTGGAGCCACATAATTGCTGGGAATGTAACCAGTTTCGCCTGTTGTCAAGGACCGGGCCTCCCACCAGTCTCCTTCCCTGCAGAAACAGAGGTGAGGAGAAGTGAGACTGAGACACAGCTGTAAAGACAATGATCTGACTTTGTTAACAGTACCCGCAGCTGCACAGTGTAAGAAGCCACACCAACTCATCTCTTTATCACTGGTGTCCTTCTGAGAGAGATGCTTGCATCTAAACCCAAATAATATATGTATTTCTTTACATCTGTTATTATTTCAGCAGGGATTAGTAATGTAGCCTTCTAAATGTAGCATAATGGCATAAACAGGCATAACAACCCAGAGAAAACAGGTTTGGTCAGGGCTGGATTTGGACTAGAGTATTGAAAACTGTCTCCATAGCAATTATTCTAATACAGACCCTTGAGAGAACTTACAGAATAACGGCCAAACTGAACACTGTCACATCCACTGCTAATTTTAAACTTCCATGGGGATAATTAATCTGAAACCCAAAGGCATCAGAAAGCCATCTATCAAAAAGGAGTTTTAGATGATCCTTAAGAATCACACCTCATTGTCTAGATTCTCTCTCCTGGCCACCTAGAGGAGGTATCTGAAGTAGCAAGGGGTTTAGCTGCATTTTCAAATACTTACAAAACCCCATTCTTCTACAACATTTAAATATGAAGACGTTCATACAGGACCATCTTACGACAGTGTTCCACAAGCTTAGCTTCAATTTTTGTCGTACACTGGTGTGCAGAGTGGGACATGGCACTGCCCTTCAGGCAATGTGCGATGCCATGCAATGCACACCTTTAAGAGAAGTTTATTTCTCAGCTTTTTACAGGATGCAATAATTTGGGATTTAACAATTCCTATTTCATTCTCAGCAACAGATTCATCAAGGTTTAACTCCCACCCTTACTAGTAAGTATTCTCTTTTCTATTTCTGGACTGCTTAGAACTGCTTTCTCAGTTCCCCTCGCTGTAAAAGAGAGATTTGTTCACTAAATAAAACACTATTATCAAATGTGGCCAGAGAATTCAGCCTCTTCTGTAAGCAAGCAGTTATAGAAAACACATTGTCTAAGCTATTACTGGCAGGAAAATTCGTGTCAAGGTGAGCTCTTTAAATTTTCAACTCCACTTTCTTTAACAGTTTGAAGGAGTATGGACTCTACGGAAAACAACTAGAAAACAGCTGTGATTAGTCAAAAAGGAGATGTTTCCAATTCTACAGTTCAAAAAATTGAAGAACAAGTGGCTTTTCTAGAGGCTGGCAGCTGACACTATTTTAATATACCTCGTGTGCATTAGTAGGTCAGGCAAATGGCCCTGTCTGTGTATCTAATTTTACAAGCTGAAGTGCTAACCCTTCCCCCATACGTTGCTGTAGAATATTTCTGAGAGATTATGCCATATTGTGGTTGATAAATTGTATCATTACATTTCTTCTCCTTACTGTGCAGACAGTCCACTAGATGGAGGTATTTTATCATATCTAGGGAAGAAATAAAACCCGTCCTGGAGATGATCACATCATCAGGAAGAATCCCCGCCTCTGCTTTGACAGAGAAGCTTAAATCTCTCAAAGCACTGCCAGAAAAGAGGAAGAATGCAGACTTTTTTCACAGCTCTTTAATTTTAGACAGCCAACTTAGGTAAGAGGAGGTTAGTCAATAGGGCTAGCCAAGGGTGTGCGGGAGTGGCCGTGAGGATGCAGGGGATGGATGAGTGTTTCTGAGCCTCGCAGTCAGTCTGAACCACCTCTGCAGGTACCTCTTTCCCCCTGACTGCCCTTGGTATCATTTCTGACTTCAAATCAAAGGGATACCCTCTGTATGCTATTTCAGGTATTGCTGTCCTGAACTTTTAATCCAAAGCACAAATCAAATTTCATTTGTTGAGAGCTAAAAAAAAAAAATCCAAACCCCTCCAAAAATTTCAGACAAACTAGTTTTGTGCACATATATGCTTTGTGGTTGCAAGCAACATTGGCAAACTTTAAAAAATTGACTTCTTTCATAGCATTTCTGATACAAGTGAAGAGAAGAAGCATTCTCACAAAAAAAAAAAAAAGCTGCTTTCTGGAGATTCCCAGCCTGGCAGTCAGTACTCCAGGAGTGGGGTTAGGTCTGTGTTTAGAAGCAGACAGAGCTGACTATGATGGGAATTGAGCTTCTATTATCTTACAAGAAAATCAGTGTACGCTTGAGGTTTTTTCCTCTTAGAAAACCTTTCTCCAGGCTGTAACTACCTGCATCAAAATTCATGTACTGCAACTGCCCACATATGGAGGAATCTCTCTGTCCCACCAACTCCAAGTACAATTGCTCTGCAACTCCCGCTGAGGACCCTCTGATTTCATCAACTGGCATGTGTAGGGCATTTATAATGCGTGGAATTTCTTCTTGTTTCAAGTTATGACATAGTTTGTGCAAGGTTAGGAAAGCAGCAGGCAATATGAACAAAAATAGATGATAGGTTTAAAAAGGGTTTTTTTTTTCTAGTGCTAATTTAGAAGTAGAGAGGTTTTTAAACTGCTGCTCCCTCCGTAAGTCGTAACTGAAGTTTCTGTGCTTTCATCTACATCAAAGCTCTTCAGCTTCATGGCTTCATGAAATATTCCACAGAATTACCTGATTTTTTATATTTTCTTTTTTTTTTTTTTAAAAACTTTAATGCACATTGAGCCAAATCCAACCCTGGAGTTGTTCAATTAAAATTAACAGGAGTTGCACTACGGAAGAATTTGCCTCACTGTCACATAGTGTAAGAAAAAAAGATGAGAGCAGTATCACAAAGCCTCTAGAAAGTGACATACTTCAGTGTTAACCCATTTTTACCTCTACACGATGGCAATACTGAACATAACACAGAGCCTTCAACTTCATGTTCTTAGCCAAGAATTACAAGATGTTCAGATATAGGTCAGTAGCACAGAAAGTTTTAGATGTTATTTTTAAATTGCTAAGGGATTTTTTTCTACGGGCAGTTAATAAAATAAATTTTACATTGATGATTTCCAGGATGGAAGTGTGGTTTTCATGCCAAATGCAATTGTACAATGGTGCATTTGCACTTAACAGAAGTTCCTAGCATGTTCTGACTCTATCACCTACCTTTAAAAGGAAAAAAAAATGCTTTTAAACTTGGCACGCAAGTCTGGGTAACGTCTCTTTTGTGAATCAGTTTTTAGCTCATTTCTATGTAGAGATACTTGCAGCCGATTGCAAAAAGTGTTAGTACATGGCTTGCAGAACTTCTGTGACTACTGGTAAAGTAAAATTCTCAGTTCTGAATGTAATTGTACTGTGAAATGTAAGCAGTGAATCACACAATCTAACGCTTATCTTTGAAGTAAAGCTGCATGTGGTTGAAGTTTGGGGTTTTTTTAATAATAAAGCACTTTGCAAAAGTGCACTAAATGCAAAGTAAGCATAGAATAAACCCTCTACCTATCTTGAATATCCAACATTAGATTTTACTAATAACATAAGAAAATATAATTGTCAACATTGTAAGTTTAAAAATATTTAAATGCATATTCCCAAGCCCAAAACTTACGAGCTGTTAAGTATTTGAAATTTTTCTCCTTTGTGAAAACTCAAGTCATCTTCTGTTCTTGCTTCATAGTCATAAAGCGCCACAAAAAGAGTTACACCTAAAGAAGAAGATAGGTGAGTTACACTCCATCACAAAAAGCAGGAGGGAAAGGAGCCTCAAGAGATGAGGTGGCTAAGCCAAATGTAAGCTACCCTGGTTGCTGAGGAACAAAATAAACTGAAGCCTCCTACTTTTGGGACAACCATTCTAATCCCTCTGCTTTTATACAGCCAGCGAGCACGCCACCTCCTTCACCCTGTAGTCATCAGTACTCTTGGTTTGGTACCACACACAGCGTAGAATCCCAAACAGGCAACAGGGTTTGAAGAGAGAGTTTAGACATAGCCATGCCAAGTATTTCCTGTTAACTACTGGAGGTGGCTCAGACCACACGTTCCGTTACCTTGTAGAGGGATGAGGTGGTCAGTTAGTCAAATGAGGCATGTATACATAATTTCTCATCCCCCAAGTGAACTAGCACCTGCAAGCTAGCAAAGGTAGGGCTGAAGACCCAGATCCATCCCTACTTCAGTTCTTTGCACTATTCATGAAATAACTCTTCCTGAAAGCAGCATGCTGAGACAGTTGTGCCCCTGCTGTAGTTATCTGACTGATACTCACTAAGAGCACTGAAACAAGACTTTGAAACTCACCTGTTCCTCCCCTTGTACGCAGCGTGCCTGTATGAGAGGAGGAATTGACTCCACCAAACACAGTCAGTCCTTGGCCTCCTGTGGCATGGAAGTTGTTGTAGTTTGGGATTGAAGTCACACCAAAGCTAGGATAGTGCTGTGGAGTGGGATCTGTCCCATAGCGGTAGCCTGAGCTTTGAGTTAAACTGCCATCCCTCTCGTCAGTCAGTTTTGTTGCTTCTTTATCCTTACATTGCACACAGCCCATTATCTAAAATCCTAGGATAGGAAGGAAAGGACAAGGTGTTCATATGTGGATGCTCACCAGATCTCCCCCAAACCCACATATGATGAGGATCAAATTAAGTCCACCACTCAAAAGTTAAGTACTTTGAAAAAAAACCCACAGTGGTTTGAATATAAACAGCAACATGTTGGGAAAAGCTCACACCAAATCTGTTCTTGCAGTGGTTTCCCATCAAGGCCTTGGGAAGGAGGTCCTGCTTGCTCTTAGGGGTAGTGGCAGCTCTCTGCCCAGCCCTGCCAGGCAATGGCTTGTACAGAGGTAGCAACTGCAGGCAAAGGACCCAGCCAAAAAATGCAGCTGGAGGTGTCCAAGTCTGCTCCCCAAAACACAGAGCGAGGCACTTAGCTCACGGTTCATGTTTGACCTTGCCAACTACACAAGAGCTGGCTTCACCTAAAGGTGATACAACCTTTTTCCATTGATGGAGCTCTGCATGACAGGCAGAAAAGCAGACATAGTGCACTGATAGTTAGCACAGCACAGGAAAGTAAGAGAGAGCTCATCAGATAGCACAACAAAAGCAAAAGGAAGCACTTTTTTATGCAGTACTGAACAGAAGTGTAAAACCTGCCAGTAGTAGGTGGTGGGGCAGCCAAAGGTATGCATGAGTTAAGAAACTAGAGAAAGTCATGGAGGAATTAACATGTCAAATACAGAGCATCTCCAAGTCTGGACCCTGGACAGAAGGAAATGGACAGGGTACGGCCTGGAAAAGGTTGTACTAAATTTTTTAATTCCTGTAATCTCTTGTTCAGCACCCTTATGGGCCACTATCAGGGCCTGGGTTAATCTCTCTTAATTTTAGGTGCCTACATCTCTCTAGGTGGAGGGAGTCAGAGGGGCTGCAAGAAGAGCAGTGACAACAGAAAAGTCTTTGAAAAAATTAGAATTACTGGATATACTTTGTTCAGAATATACAAATAAACAGGGAGAAAATGCATAGAACACACATACACACAAAAAGTATAGTTAAGAACATTTATTTTTTTTCATACCTTTTTTCACATTTCAGCCAATAATCCAATATCGGTCACTTAGAGTAAATAAAAAGCCTATCCTTTTTCCAATATCCTCATTTTTCTGTAGCTGCCAGGCTAGCTATTTTGTATGCCTTACCCCAACATTAACACAGGAAATTGGTTTTGACAAACTCAAGGGATTCAGAAAAAGCATATTCCTCTGCTGCTAATGCTTGAAAAATTATGCAGCAGCTCCCTGCTTGTCTGTGACAGTCCATGGTCTGGATACCTGCTTCCTAAATCTAACCTGCTTAATTTAAAAAAAACCTTTTGTTGAAGGGTATTTTCTACAATTTGAAGATACTTCCAGTTATTCTACAAGTCTGTTAGGGAAAATAATCACCATATTAATGTATTTCCCTGAGCTGTATTGCCTGCAGTTAGCACAGGTCTACTGTCTCTTGCTCTTAGCTTAACTTAAAGGCATCCTTTTTGCACTTCTCTTTTTCCTTCAAGATGCCACAATCACTCAGCAGAGTTTCCTCACCAAAACATTTGAAGTCTCTTCACACAAACAGAAACAATGACTCCTGACTCTGCACTTGCTGCAACGGGTGGCATGAGCTGGGATCCCTCAAGAAACTAAAGTGGCAACAGGTCGAGGGAAAGGAGTTTGCAGCCTGGAGGCTGCAAAACACACTGCTGTGGCAGCTGTGCTGGCCTCCAGCCTCTGCTCCCACTGGTAGCTGAGTCGGTCCTGGAGGTGCGGAGTACCATGCTGGTTGTCCATCCCCAGGACCAGCAGTGACTCCAGGTGAGTCCACAGGGACCATGACAGATGCAGAGGTGCCCTGGCCAGCTTCGCATCAGCTGTGAAAAACTGCTTAGGCAGGTATCTCTGCCGCTTTTACCCATTACAACAGCAGGACAGTTTGGCTCTGGAGACCCCCTGTTTGGAGATATCACTCTGAGGTGAGGTTTTCCCAGCTCCTCTCAGAGCCAAGGAGACCCATGAGCTATGCTAGGCAGTGAAGCAGGACCACAGGTGAGATAACAGCTCATCTCACTGCTATCAGCACGGGCAGAACCCAGGAGGCTTTGGGCGGGAAGATGAGTCCAGGACTCCTGCTGGAACATACACTTATTCACTTCAAAAGAGTTGAGTGATATACAGGCTCTACTATTTAAAGAAGAATCGCATCAGTCTTTCTGTTGGCTTGGAACCTTACATCCCTGTGAAACCCTATTGCCTCCTCCTTTTCCCCTCACAGTTCTGTTTCTCCTCTTATTTTTTCCCCATGGGCTTTTACAGGAAAAAGTAGAAAAGAAAATGAAAAATGAAAGAAAAAAAGAGATGGGAAATATGAAATCTGGGAGAGCAGTGTGGGTAAAGGGGTTTTCTTGTTGCTCATTTGCAAACTGTCAGCTGAGCAGGGAAAAAAATGTCCACTGTAATCTGGAAAGATTTCACATGTCAAGTTACAAGTGCTGACAAGACAGCTCTGCACTCTTCACCTTGATGAGGAAAAAGTTAAAACTACAAATCAGCTGCAAAAAAAAAACTGTGCAAAATATTAATTCTGAAAAAAATGAATAAACCAGGAGATGGTATACATACATCCTGGTAGCTGCAGAAAAATAATGGCTTGGGGTTTTCTTTTTACCAGGAATGATACGGATAGAAACCCAGTGAATTATCAGTTCCTTGATTTTCATTTGGTTTTTGCTGCCTTTATCCTTTTGCTGGCAGTGGCAGCACACAGGGAAGGAGAATTTGATGCAAAGTGAATGACTGACAGAAAGGGCTTTTTCTTTCACTTGCCCTCTCCCACTTTGTCAGTATCCAGACAATCCAAGGACTGCTTGATTGTAGCCTCTTGTAAAATGTGACAGAGGGTGTTAAATGAACAGATCTTTTCAAGCCAAGTCCCTGAAAGTTGTCTGCTCCTGGCTGAAAGAAATCAGCATCATGGGGAGCTGGCTAAATGTGAGAGAATACATGTATGCATGTACATGCTTACAGTGATTTCAGCCAACTCAGGGGTTTCATAGACAATAAATATAACCTCCATTCAGCATCAGTCTTTGTGTCAATGAATGGATTCCAAAAACTAATCTCCTTCAGTATCACAGAGCAGGCTTTTAATATCCGAAAGTCTCATCTCCCTGCGTGTCAGCATTTGGAGATGTGCAAGGCTGGAGTTATTCAGCCAGCTCTGAGATCACCAAACAAAATCTGGAGCTGTTTTACACTAAATTCTCTAGAGACGAGCACACAACATTGTTCATCCAACATGCTGCGCAACTTACAGTAAAGGAACAAGATTTTATTCCATTTCCATTAGCAAAGGCAGCATTTCTCAGATGTGTGAGTTATGGGTCACATAGCATTATCATAACTTGACACTGGTATTGTTAAAAGGTATGCAACTAGCCTAATTCAAACAAAGCTTTCTAATGCAAGCAAGTTGAATTTTTTACTTTAAAGTTGTGTTTTTACAGGCAATATAAAACATGTGTTTTCATGAAAACATAAAACATTTACATGGTTTTTGAGACTTCCTTAGAGACAAATGAAAATAACTATTATGTTATTTGTCTCCTTTCTTGTCCTTGTTATATTTCTTGGACTCCAACATTTACATTGCAAGCAATCCAACATCAGCCTAACCAGAATAGTAGTTTCCTCCCACATGGTGGAAACATTAGTCGACAAAAATATAAAATCAATTATTTATTTATATAATCATAGCACCTTAATTACTTTCAGTTAGGAAACAGATGAAGGCTATGGAGATGTTATTAACACTGTTGTTATTATTATCGTAAATCACCCTTCTTCAGTTTTTCTAGCGGGTTGTTGGTTCTTCATACAAAATGGAAGCCAAGACTGAAATACTCTCCAAACCCAGAAACCCACTCCATTAACAGAAACAAAAGCAGTTCTCTCTTAGCTAATGGAAGCCTAGGTAAAGTCCAGGACTACTACGAAAAGTCCATTTTTCATAAGTATATTTTAAAAGGAAAAGCTCCAATAGATGTTATTTGAAAAGCAAAAAGTATTGACAAGCCTTTGCTTAGTCTAGCTTTTGCAGTTGTAAACCATCAGGAAAAGATGGATGGGAGGAAGTCTGGTGTAAATCCACTCCTTCAGACCATCAGAAGTTTTTCCCTAGAATTTTGTAACTCGCGGCTGTAACTCCGATTTACAGTATCTCTTCAGAACCTGCTTTTCTGAGTGTTGTAGAAGAAAGTGGATCCTTAAAAAGTTTGAGGGAGGGGTACAGGGAGATGCAGGGAGACACCAACCTATTCTGCACCCTCCTATTCATGCTGTGGCCTCTGTCCTCCAACCCCTTGCCTGGGAAAGGAGACCACCACGGGAGAGGGCTCCAACCTGCTGAAGAGAATGGGAGTGGGTTCAGACCCAGCAGGCTGCACTCTCCTTCCCCTCCATGGTTTTCTCTGCAATGAAATATGATGGTATATTTCTAAGAGAACTTCATTCAGTGAACGAATGAACGGGAAATGCTGGATGACTGGTAACTGTCAATTGTCTTTTTCTGACCAAATCTTACAAATCTTGTCTGGAAAGCACCAGCAGGAAAGCTGAGTTAAGAAACAGCTACATTAAAAGGGAATCAGAAGAACAAAATCCTTGGCTTTTATTCAGTCTCTGTGGTGAACAAGCTTGTTAATCAAACCAAGGGTTGCTTCCAGCATGGCTGTGAAAAATATATTCTCTAAGGGATATCTCCTTGGTGTTTTATGTTTTGCTGAAAGCACCACAGAAGTTTCAGTCTGGGACATCAAATAAGCCAAATTTCATGAGCTACAGTAGGATTTAATATTGAAAATGCCACATTCTGAGTTACTGTGAAGATGCAAGAAGGATAAAAAAGGCTTTCCAAGAATAAGAACTACACAAATTTTTAAAAGAGACTTTAGATTTCTGTGGAATGCCTCCTGCAGGCCGGATAGGGGGAATAATCAACACAGAAATTTACCCTGAATTTGAAATGTCTTACTTTCCATGCCACCATAACTAGCTCCCTAGAGAGAAACTGATGGAGTACGTATTTTGAAATACAAGCCTGAGACACACTAAAAACCTCAATTTTCAGAAAAGTCTTGCTCATCCACTTTGACTATGACAAGTCACTAGGAAGGCATTTCAAGTTGGGCAACAAACAGGCACTTAAAATTAGTCCTATGTAGGTCAGTAATTCCCATGCTGTCTGCTTGCTGACCTCTCTTTGACTGACATCTATGTTGATGGGAGCATTTTGGATTTCCAATTCATTCTGTGTCAGTTTCAAGTCAACCCAAATTAAACAGACGGAATAAAATAGCAACACTTGTTGCATTATTTTTGTTTATATCTATTAACACTGGTACCTTTTAGAGGACTGCCTTCATTCCAGCTTGACCAGTCATTCCACAATTTTTAGGAATCATAAAGCAGGTCAGAAAGATTTAAAAAAAAAAAAAAAAAAAAAAAAGCTTTAAAATAATTAGAACTGTTGGGTGTTATTCATTATTTGTCCAACTTGAGGGTTGCGGGTTAGTATATATATACATATAATTTTTATACTAATGTCCTGATCTCGAAAGAAAAGAATTCTACTGCAATGTGATAGATCTGGTTCATGCTTAAAAGAGGCTGGAGACTGGGGATTTGTGTAGAATGCCTGCAAACCTACACATGCATCACACCTGTCACATTGCATTAAGAAATGAAAATAGACAAGATGCAGTACTACCACTGGATGTCCTGTGACAATTGAAGATATGCAAAAAATCCCACATACACAATGTGGTATTCCTGGACAAAAGGCGAGGGCAAAACTTCGAGTCAAGATCAGGACGTATCAGGATCAATGACTGCATTGAAACAGTGTTTTCATAGGAAAACAGCACGGAAAAATGCCTGGGCTGCATTCATTTGATTTTTGAAGAGTCCTTTAATGCTTCACCCCCAGACTCTGCTTTAGTGGGCTGAGCAGAAATATCTCAGCAGTTTAATTGCTTGTTTGTCTCCAGCAGTCAAAAGTCAGGCCAATGCCTAGTGCCAATGGACATCCATGGCCGGAGGAGTAGGAAGAAGTCTCACAGGAACTCCTGCTGCCATTCTGCTCTGTCTCAAAACAAATGCCTTTGACAGTGCTGGAGCGTTCTTACTATTGTTTCTCGTCAGAATAAAGTTGCTTTGAAAGTCTTCTACAATGGTGTCAGAAGGGACTCAGGAGAATGAGCAGCTCCTGCTGCCACAAGAAGAGCAGAGCCTGCGAGGAGCTTTGAACTCCCATATTCTGCCCTGCTGTTCCTCCCTGTTTACTGAGTGACTGGGGATGTGGCCTGGGAAACAGCAGCTTCCTGACACTGCAGGCAATGTTTAAGTTGTAACACGTCTACAAAGTATAGGACTGTGCTCACCTTCCCTCTTTTCGCCCTTTGGGACCTAAACTAAGAGTCAGTTACGAAAAATGAAGTCTTTCATATGATGATGATGCTCTAAATAGCTCAGATGATGAAAGATGTTGCCCTTTTAATTTCAGCCAACCTTGGAGCCAGGACCAACGAAGGGAAGGTGCATACTGAAGGATTTCACTGAACTACAACCAGACCCTTGGTTCCTGCCAGAGGTTGTGAGCACAGATGTCCATGCGGCAGGGCAGGCGGCTACTGAATGCCAAGAAGAAAGAGCGATGAATGTCTTGACAAACATTCATTGTCCTGCTGGTGGGGTATGGTCCCTCTTCAGCAAGAGATTTATTACAATCTATACAATATATTTATTACAGCTAGAGAGGAAAAAGGAAGTCAGTGGTCCAGACAGGCAGGAGGGGCAATAACCATGTGATGCTTATTTGAGGGACAGTTGTGGTGGTTGGACTGGCTGGTAGCTGGCTGGTGAGGGGGTCACCTGGCAGGGCCAAAAGAAGATGCATCAGCCCAATGTGGCTATTGTAGCAGCCGTAATTAAAAGCTCCCCAATGCAATGGGTTAAAGAAGACGAAACCAACCCTCCAAACTGCCCACAAAAGGACACATTGACACCCTTTCTGTTTTCTGCAGCTTCTTTGCCAGCCCAGACTGTGAATGTTATGGTCTCATCTTTTTCAAACCCCAGCAAATTCTTTTCCAGTCTCTGTGATACACCCCTTTCAGCAAAACCAAACCAGAACAAAACATAAGAAGTGATTAAAGCAGAGCCTCACGCTGCAGCCTCTTAAAGTAACAGTAACTGAGTTATGCCTTGTACTCAGGCTTTTACTACTTTAAAAAAAAAGGCGCCCTAGAAAAACGCAGTGCATGAAGATCAGTTCTGAGGAGAGGTTTTCTTTTCCCACCAACAGCCAAACTTCATTTCTAATCTAAAAGAAAGAAATTTACTCATAGCTAACTTGAGAAGGAAGGCCTGCAGGTTTTACATTCATACACTGAACAGCAAGTCAGACTCAAACCTTCATTTAGGATTTTTTTCTTAAAATGAGTTAAAGGAAGCTTTGAAATTAACAGCTAAAGGCACCAGCTACACATTAAACACACTGCTTGCTCTGCAGTGAAAGTCCCCAAAGGATGGGCCAATCCTTGGTTCTGAGTAACACACGAGAACACCATGTAAATTCAGTAGCGTGATTTCAAGCTGCGTTCCTGCTTCATCAGGCCACTTGTGGTACCTCTATTCACTAACAGAGAAAAATGGGTGGATGGTCTGCATAAGCAGTTTGAGCTAATGCACCTAAATTTTAAAGTGCCTTTTAAGGATATAAATTAGAAAACCTGTATCAAGAGAACAACTGTTAAAATGCCAGAATAATTTTATCTTGGAAAAAGATGAAGTGAAACAGTGTCTTCACTGATTTCCTCTTTCTTTTCCACCATTAGGAGAACAGAAAGATGATTGCAGGTTGATTCACACTGTTCTGATTTTTTGTTCTTTCAATTCTTACTTTTAGAATCTATCCAGAGCTAATGGGTGCTCATCTGATCCGCAGTATGGGAGCAGAACGCAAAATGTGAATTGGGGTGGGCAGGGAAGGAAGGGGGGAAAGGGAAAGGGAGTGGTATAGGAGTTCTGCCGGTTTGCTTCTTTGGAATATGTAAGAGGCATAGAGAAAGATTTTATCTCAAAAACCCCCACTGCTCCCTTCCCACCCCCCTTTGCCTATGCACAAACGAAACTAAGCTCTTCTCCGCCTTGTCTGATTTCTGTTTTGTCACTGAAGAACTGGGAGGACGTGACAGCAAGGAAATGGGAGCAAGCCGAGCCTCAAATCAGGAGATGACTGACTTTGAGTCCACTCCAGACACCTCTCCCTCCCAAAGATGCTCTTGTTTCACCTAGGTTGCTGCTGCTAATATTTTAGAATTGTTATTTAAATTCCTTATTTATCTAGTTACACTGCGGAAAAAATACTCTCCTTGCTAAACAGGAGCAAACATTTGCCTGTGGCCAGCTCACAAAGAAATCTCACCTCACCATCACTTCAGCTACAACAGGCAAGATGCTTACAGGTAGAGACCCCAGACAAGGTGGCAACCACATGGTGACAAAGGCCAGTAAGCAACCAGAGTGCTGAAGGTACTGACTACATCAGTAACGGGAAGAAACGAAAACTCTGCCTACACTTACACACACACACACAAAAATGCTACTAGTGAGACCTGCTTTCTGAAACGCAGCTGTTGCCCCTGTGGTTTCAGTGCATGACAGCTGACTTCTGTACGACAGCTTAGGTAAGCACACTAGGTCTGGATGGGGTTAAGTTTCTTCATAGCAGCCCAAACCCTGCTGTGCTGTGACCAAAGCATTGTTGATAGCATACCCATGTTTTAGCTATTGCTGAGCAGTGCTTGCACAGCATCAAGATTGGTGCTCACTCTGTCCCCACAGTGAATAGGCTGGGGGTGGGCAAGAGGCTGGGAGGGGACATAGCTGGGACAGCTGACCCAAACTGACCAAAGGGATATTCCACACCATATGATGTCATCCTTCGCAAAAAAAGCTGAGTTTTTTGAAAGTAACCATTGCTGAGAGACTGACTGAGCATCAGTCTGCTGGTGAGAGATGGTGAGAGTATGCCTTTGCATCACTTGTTTTCGTTTTATTTCCTTTGCTTATTAAACTTTTTTTATCTCAGCCCATGAGTTCTCTTGCTTTTGCTCTTCCGATTCTCTCCCCCATCCTGCTGGGGTCCAGTGAGAAAGCAACTGGGTGGGGGGCTTAGCTGCTGGCCAGGGTCAACTCACCACAGTGAGTAATATGTAAGTGATGTTCTTGGTTTGGAAAATAACTTAGGAGGCACAGAGGTTAAGCCATGTTAACCGGCCAGGCAGGAACTGAGATACTGCCTGGAGATGAATTTGTTAGGATTACAAAGATGACCATCTAGTCCATTTTTAGCAGAGATTTTGAAATCTGGAAAACAAGAGAGTGGGAGGCTGAGGTGGTAATGAAAAACACCCTGGACAGTGGGAAATGGAAGGAAGACAGGTCCTAACTTGCATTCTGTCTTACAGAACAGTGGCAGGGCTGATGCATACAGTCCTCTGCTGCCCAACCACGAGGCCACTAAGACCAGTGATTCTCAACTCTGTTTTGTCGAGTATCCTACAAACTGCAGCTCTCCATATTCTACAATCCTGTGCTGCTGCAGGCTGCATCTGTGCCACCACATATGTCTTCTAGGAAGCCTATGGCCCATCTCTCCATCCTTTTAAACACACATGGTCCTTAGTGCCAAAAAGTTGGGAAATGCCCCAGAAACAGACATAACCTACACCAACCTGGATGGGACAATCTGCAGAGCAGATGAGTAACAGGAGGGGAATCAAGGCAGAATCCACAAGAATGGGAGGAAACAGAGAAGCTACTGTCCCCTTTTCTGGCTCCTGCTGAGGACCAGAGTCCCACAGCATAATCCTTCTGCCTCCAAAGGCAGATCAATACTGCTCAACTCAGAGCGGACCCTACAGTATCACAAAGCCCAAAGAAGTTGCCTCCATCCCACTGCTACCTCAGTGAACTCTAGGAGGTAGTACCAAAACTGATACACACGGACCTATACCCCAAAAGGCCTGCTCTTCTCTCTCCAGAGGAATAGAGCAACAGAGGAACATGAAACAATGCAAAGAGGCAGGGTTTCACTGGAGGTGACTGTTCTGTGATACACCTTGTGGACTACACAACTGTCAACAATTCAGGAGACCTAGAGATCCTGTCTAGACTTCCTCCCTGTTTCCTAGCACAGAAAGACAAAAAACTGAAGACTGCCGAAGTTAGCAATCAGGTAAACAGTGCAGGGGACAGACATGGGACAGATTTGTGGATTGTGTTGTAAAGAGAACGTGATCTCCTGATAGGGAACGAATGCCCACTCTGTAAGCCAAGCTGGGTAGGTGAATCTGATCAAATAAGCAATGAAACATTCAGCACAAAACCATGATATCCAGAACAATGTTAGCCAAAGCAGAGGCCGTAAGATGACCCTTTTTAGTTGCTTATATGCTAATTACAAGTACCTGAAAAAATGGATAAACCCTCTGCTTGCAGACTAGTAATGCAAAATAATACTCCTGAAAACTAATAGCTAGATTTAGATTTTTAGACTATTAAAAGAAACAGTTGTAGCAAATTTAAGGAGTCCAAATGGAAGAGGAGAGTTGACAGGCCCTATATGTCGCAAATTACATCCAGGGGACTGACAACTTGGAAGTAAGTAATCATGGATATTATGAATCAAGATACACTCAAGATGGGGTATTAGTTTGTATCTGTTGCAGACCATTGGAATCGTTGCAGAGCACAAGATGATAATCTTCAACACCTATATACAACAAGTATAAAAAAAACCCCTTGTGTTATCTCAGGGCCATTCAATCCAAACAACTTATGCTGGAGATCTTATGCCACTAGCACTAAAACATGACTATTTTCCAAGAAGCTATGAAGGACAAGTTACTAACTCCTAATCTAAAGGAAATATCAGCCTTCCTAACCCCATGAACTAAAGCTCTTGCCAATTAGCTAAATGAGTCATATACAATATAGGCCTTGCAGCATCAAAAGAGATGCAGAATTCAGAAGCAGTTCACAGCATGATGACGACAATGTGCAGACCTTGTGGGATGTAGCTAAACTCCGCCGTGCACCTCTAAACCTCACAGTGGCCACCTTACCATGCCACGTGCAGCAGGACCTGTAGACTTGCTCCCTGCCCAGCCAGGAACAGCAATGGGCAGGAGCTGCAGTGCCGGCACAGGCACAGCTTAACACCGGTCTTGTGATGTAGCTACACCTGACCTGCCGGTGAGCCATGTGCAGTTTAGCAGAGGAGCCAGACAATCCTCCTCTAGACCTTGTCTCTCTGGGGAGGAAATCACAAACCAGAGGGTTACTGGTTGGTTAGACTGAAAAGGACTGACACGTTCTGTGCAAATAACTAACACCGTCTGTGATCAAATCCAGACTAGTAAAATTTTATGCAATATATGAACACATGCCTTTCATATATACATAAATTAAAATCAAAGTGTATGCTTTCTGAGAGGCAATTTCACAAAAGTATAGCAAATAAGAGTCAAATCAGGCTGAAGACAGAACATACAGAAAAAGTTGCTGACATCTGTGAATGGTTTAAGACATTTCCTAAATGCCTGTAGTATTACAACCATGAAAAGACGACTGGGCTAGATAAAAATAACACACCACAAAAAAACCCAACAGCTGGGTTTACTAGGGAAGTGAAAAAACATATAAAGTGTTATATACAAACGGAACACATGAAGGGGGAAAGGAGAAAAGATAATAACAAGTAAAAAAGTTAAAATAAAGGTTATATAGAGGAAGCAAGGAGATACAGGAAAAATTAAGGCATATAGAATCAGATGTGTTATTTTTTGTTTTTCTAAGCAGATTATGAAAGATGAATTCTGAACAATAAAAGTGGTAGAATCATTCATAATAATATGACAGCAGCAGAAGTTATTCAATAAATATTTCTGATTAGTCCCTAGATAAAAGCCAGATGATCTGTTTATGATGACAATGAAATAACATCTCACTACAGCAGCCCTTGGAGAGGGGATGTTAAGGAGCAGATGCATGAAACTAGGTGTTTCAGATTATTTGGTAGAAAGAAACCTATCTCAGAAGGTTTTAGAGAGCTAGCCTTGGAACTGCTACTGCTGCATCTAAAGCAGTTTTGGGCCCCTGGGGAAGGACCAGGGGCAGGAGAAGGCTCATGTTGGGCCGCTGTTTAAGAAGGGTGAAAAGTAATCACAGGCCAGTTGGGTGAGTTTCCATTATTTTGCACAGGATAGAACAATCAACATAGGACTCAATTAATAAAATGTTTTTTAAAAGCTCCAAAATTTAAGTCAATTAACTTGGCTTTAAGGAAAAAAAGAACCTGTCAAATGAATCTGATGTCATTTCTTGCAAAAATTACAAGTTCACTTGACGAAGGCAGTGTTGTTGACAGTATTACAAGTCCGAGACTTGTTCTGTAGAATATCTTTATGAAAAATCTGAGTGCTTTGAAGCTTGTGTGGTGTGTGCTCCATCTGTACATGGAGAGCAGGACTCCATAGATGGGGAGCACCATATGAAGTCAGGGGAAGCAAAAATCTCAAACGTATTTTATACTGAATATTTACACTTCTGAGTCCACAATCACATTAAATGTATTAAAAAGTTGATAAATGAAGGAAGCCAAAGTGTAACTGTAAATAGGAAACTATTTGTTAGCAAATAGATGGGTTCCTATTGGGTTCCCAGAGATACTGACGATCATCCCTTTACTATTTAATAGCCTTATCAGTGATCTGGATTAAAGTTAAGTCATTATGATTAGATACAAGACTGGGGACAGCAAAAAACAAACAATGAAAGGACAAGCCTGACACAGAGCACTGGGAGAAACCAGTTTAGGTGTTTATATGTCCAAGTGCAGAATCCCCTTATTAGAATAAAGAACACAGGCCATACTTACAGGATGAGAGGGAGAGAGAGGACTCTATCCTCTGAAGCAGAGACTGAATATGAGACCGGGGGTCCTGGGAGGCAATCAGCTTGACATGAATTCCCCACGCAAGGCTGTGGCCAAAAGGGCTAATGTGAGCCTCAGCTGTACAAACAAATGAAAATCAAAAGATGAGTAGGTTACAATGACGCTGTATTTGGCTCTTGTTCCTCTGCTCCGTGAATAATGTATCACGTCCTGCTGCTCCATTTTTCAAATAAAGTATTGGAAAAACTGGATGAGTGTTCAGGGAAGAGTAGATTAATGGGTATCAGAAGGCTTTGTTATAAACAAAAAGCTTAAAGGGAATTTTTTTATTTTGTTCACAGTATAGGAGTTCATACAGGCAATAAATTTGATAACAGTGAGTTCTAATCTAGCAATGGTGGAAAACTCATTGGAATTGGAGATGAATCCAATCCAGACTGCAAACAGGCAATTTTGTTTTGATTTTCAGCAATGACCTGTTATGGGTAGTTAACCGGTAACTAACCCTTTGCACCACAGGTTGTGATGTACTGTCCATCTCTGCCAGGCTGTGAAAATAACCATGCTTGATTTAAAAAGGACACACACCCATGCAGCTTGGCTTATTAGGTGTGAAAGATAAGCTCCTTCAGGTGAGATCCTCTGCCTGCATAAAGCTGGAAGTCAGGTGAGTGGTCACTACATCAGACAGTGCTTTATTTTTCCACTAAGACGCACTCGCTCCCCTCTCAGGGTTGTAGTCCTGGCAGCCTTCCTTGCTCATGGTTTACAAAATGTCTCCAGGAGAAACCCCAGCCTTTTGGGACTGAGGTGCCACCTAAGTACAGATGACACCCAACTGTGCATCTTCTGTCAGATCTGCAGGTAGCTGTCTCTGAGCTCCCAGCACCTGGCTCCACACAAAACCTCACTGTATGAAGCTCCTCACACTGAGATGCCACGGAAACAACTTTTAGGAAACAGCCAGGGTTATTACAGCTCTGTCACTGAGAAAGTACCTGTGACTCCTTGCTTCAGCAATTCACTTCATCTGTTGCCTCCTACTGGGATCTTGTCCCAGGGATCCACCTGGGATCTCATCCCAGCATCCCTCAGCTACAGAATGTGACCTCAGAGAATTAGGCTAACGGAAGGAGTCTTCCATACCTCACAGATATTTCCTCTTCCAACTTCACCCTTTTGGAATGAACTGATGGACTAGCTAGTTTCTTCAGGAAAGCAAGTTAGTGTCTTTAAGTGGGGTGAGTGGACGTGAGCACTTCTCCCACAGGCATCTATCTCCCTGCTCACTGGGAATATCCACACGTCTCCTTCCCCTTCACCATGCCGAGGGAACCAAGAACTACCAAGAAAGCTTTTGGCTCTGTGTCCTGAGGCTGCGTCTGGCAGGTGGGCTCCTAAGGACCATGCGCTCAGAGAGGGGCCTTGGCTACTGAATTTGCTTCATCCCACAGCCTGCCAATATTTAAGCTTGGTGGCTTTTAAGGATGCAGTGCAAGCTTTTGTTCGTGCTGTCTGTCTTAACCTGGGCCTTTGGCCAGAAAGTATTAATCCTGTCAATGTGCAGGAGCGGGGAAGGCTAGGGAGTGTTTGATTTGTGCCAGTCGCTGGCATCAGCTCATTTTAAGCTTCTGGAATGAACCCACTTATGACTGAATGCTGCAGTGCAAATTCCGCAAATAAAACAGATAGATAAAATAATGTCGATTACTTGAGCTCAGCATTGGTTCACATATGCCACTCCAGAGATTCAGAATGCATTATATCAAACAAACATTTAATTATCATGGAATCACAGAATTTTCAGAGTTGGAAGGGACCTCCAGAGATCATCTAGTCCAACTCCCCTGCTTAAAAGCAGGATCCCCTAGAGCACATCACTCAGAACTACATCCAGGCGAGTCTTGAAAATCTCCAGAGAAGGAGACTCCACAACCTCACTGGGCAGACTGTGCCAGTGCTCTGGCACCCTCACTGAAAAGTTCTTTCTCATATTTAAATGGAACCTCCTATGTTCCAGCTTGTGCCCGTTACCCCTAGTTCTGTCACCGGGACCCACTGAAAAGTCTGGCTCCATCCTCCCTCAACCCACCCTTTAGGTATTTATAAACATTAATTAAGTCACCCATCAGCCTTCTCTTCTCCAGGCTAAAGAGTCCCAGCTCTCTCAGCCTTTCCTCACAGGGGAGATGCTCCAATCCCCCAGTCATCCTCGTTGCCCTCCACTGGACTCTCTCCAGTAGGTCTCTGTCTCTCTTCAACTGGGGAGCCCAGAACTGGATGCAGGATTCCAGTTGCGGCCTCACAGGGCAGAGTAGAGGGGGAGAATGGCCTCCTTCGACCTACTGGCCACACACTTCCCTATGCAGCCCAGGGTGGCATTGGCCTTCTTGATGGCAAGGGCACATTGCTGGCTCATGGACAATTTACTGTCTACCAGGACTCCCAGATCCTTCCCCTAGGAACTGCTTTCCAGGAGGTCCCCCCCTAACCTATACTGGTGCCTGGCATTCTTATATTTAATTAAGATTCTACTGAGATTTTTCTGTTCAACAGGTGCGGAAAAAATGTATTTTTCAAACTTTTAGTCACTTTCAGTAAGTGATGCCCACACATAGCATACATAGCATAGCAAAATCTCAGTGCTAGGTTACAAATGTAAAAGAAACACCTCATCTTAGGTAAACCATTGTAGTACAAACTTCTGCAGAGTGAACTAAAGCAAGAAAGCTTGTGAAAATTTTAGGGAGGAAAAAGGCCAGTTCAAGTGTGCTGTATATATATGCACATGCATTCACACACACAGCACCACCTGGTCTCTGCTGTACCTGGTGTTGCTGTCAACAGGTCTCAAGACTAAAAACTGTGATTGGCAACTCTTTATTCACTAAAAGAGAAAAGGTTTAGGGAAAGCTGATTAAGAGCAAGGTTTCAAAGCTACTAATAAAAGATGAATTAGAGCCTGCTAAGGTACACTTTGAATTGTGCGTTTGCCTATCTTAATACTTTCTTTCCTCCTGGATTCATTTTTCTCCCTCTTCCTCTGGCACAACCCCAGCTACATCCTACAGCATTAGGATGTTCTCTTAAGTACACGTGCAGCTGTGAGTTTAAGGCTTGTAAAGGCTTGCTTATGTCAAAAGACGTACCATTACAAAGACCACATAGGCTAGGCTCCACAAGTTTATTTTTACAGGTGAATAAACTGTGGTAATCTTCCTAAATGTAAATACATAGAAATTACATAGAAGGAAATAGCTTTAATACATGGATTTAAATAAATCTTTGAAATATTAAGAAATAAGTCAGAAGCTTGTCCTTTTACTCCAGAGACACAGGAAAAAAAAAAAGGGGACAATGTGAGACTAACCATCCCATCCACCTTTGTAAATCACCCAGACCAGACACAGAAATGCTATGGAAGTTAATGCAAAGAACCCCAGAAGTGTCGTTTTGCAAATCTCAAGAGGCATCATTGACCTGAGGCTGGATGCAGTTTCTGCCCCAATTCCAGTTCAATGTATTCCAGTCTGACCCTCAAGCGACAGTGCTGTTGGAGAACACGCTAAGAAACAAATGCAGGCAATTGCTTTGACATAATTCTTTTGGACGCAGGCAGAACGAATGTGCTGATGTCAACAGAGACTGGAAAAGAGTTTTACCCCATGTCCTTTCCTCACTGAAGTAAACAATAAGAGAAACCAAAGCATAACCCAAAACCGAGCTAAACACATTGCCACCTCTCAGCAGCAAAACTACTACATGCTGTCTAAGAAAGGGAGACCAAGACAAATGCTTCTAAAGTATCATTTGGATGTATATACAGCATTTCATTTATAGCTTAAATTTACATGACTTGTATGTGTAATTGGCTTTTTGCACATAACATGCACGAAACATTTGTTCCATAGAAGGTATTAATCTAAAGTCCCAGAGACACTGTAATTCTGTCCTTTATACATTTATAGTACATTCAAAAGAGTTTCTAACGTAGTTCCTTCACCTTAGAGAAAACTGTTCTTTTTCCCTTTCTCCCGTTCTTCCAAAATTTAGGGGACTGCATGGACTTGCTTTCAATATGATTGCCAGGATGAAACCTTCCTGCGTTTCCGCTCACTTAAATGCCCAGGTTTTAGCAACTGTGAGGCTGCATGGTTCAGTGTCAGAGAACATTGAGGAAACACTGATTTTTTTTTCACAGGGCTGGCAAGAATAGAAGCAGGGGATATTTTTTCCAAGGGAAAAATGAATTATGGTAGGAAATCAGATCCAGGAAGCCATAATGACTATCTTGAGAATAAAACGATTAGTCTAAAGATTTTCTTCTCTACCTGGTTGCTGTTGCTCCTGAAATAACTTATGTACAAAAGGAAAGAGAAAAAAAAAAAATAAAATCACACATCAATGGTAGAGTTTTTCAGAACTCATAAGGGAAAATACCAGGGCTGAACATGGTTTGTCCCTCAACTTTATACAATGAAAACAGAACACACAAAACAGATCCCAAGCTCATTCCATCCTCCCTCTTTAAATCTCTTTTCCTAAGAAAGGCTTCCACATCTGCTACTCGCAATTTTCCTTTTCTTCCATTCCTCCAGCTCTCCACCAGAATATGCAGACAGATTCTCTATAATGGTATCATGCGAAAACCAGATGAGATCCTTAAGGCTTCCCCTTTCTGTGTGCCTAGAGTGCTTTCAAGAAGAGAAAGTCTTGTGAAGAAATGAATCCCCACTTCCCTTTTTCTGCAGCTACTTGTGTGGGTCACTCTACCACAATAAAAGTCTGCATGTGCTATCTGACCACGATGAAGAGACAGATAAAAAATACCCTTTTGGATGTCCATAAGAATAGATAGAAGAATGATCATGTGTTACAGCCACTGAAACTACTTGATCTAGAACATTAAACCATCCCTACACAATGGAAAAACAGATTTTTGTCCTTCTTTTTCTATGACCCTTTATCTGACCTGCTCCCAGAATGTGGCCACAAAGTGTGGTCCAGAGTTTGGCTGATCATCAGAGGCTGCAGGACCCTTTCAACTATGTTGGGACCTGCATAAATATTGTGATGTTCAGGGAGTAAGGGTTTTAAGACCATCAATCATGAGAAATTATCAAACACTTTAGACCCTGGAATATGTGGTGTCCTGCTCCTTGCATAACCATCCAGAAAGAAAACTTTGGAACTGCTGTTCTAGAGAGTCAAAAATAATCTAAAATAAAATTACTGTACAGGTGGAGAAACAGGCATTGTAATCTTATTTAGTGACTTTGATATTACTGTTCCATTGTGAGCAGGGATAATAGATGCAGGAAACTTCAGTTCAGGGGCAACAAAAAAGTATGCCAAACAGCTGACAGCCAGCAGGACAAAGGCACCTGTATCTTTACACTGCCATTTATATGAAGATTCAAAGTTTATTATTTCTTCCATGTTGCAGAGCTATAGTTGTTATGACAATCACAGCAGTTATGTAGTTCATGCTCGCTATCTTTTCAGAGCACAAGAGATCTGATCATCTGTAGGCTTTGAACACTTCCCTCTAAACATGCTCATCTAATACGACTCCTGTTTTCAGCAACAGTAGGTTATCAGTTGTTTAGCTATTGCAGGCTGCTACAATATTTTTACAACAGGAAATGTGTATTCCATACGTAAGAAGACTACACTTACAAGGAATAATGCAGGAAAGGAAAGTGATCTAATTTCTGTTCTGCTTCCTTCCTTCTGCAGTGTGCTGCATTGAGATGTTTGTTCCAAAATACTGATACTAGTTCAAGGCCAAGTTTTTATTTACCCTGATCCTACAAAACAAGCCTGCAGCTAAACTGTAATTCAAACACCTCAAGCTGTTGTACTGCATTCACATTCATGTAAGTGATTTAGGTAAGTGGACTTAAAATTTATCTTTTCAAGGTTACTGAGCCTGCCTTGTCCATGGCTGGTAGTTTTTTGTCTCAATGCCATAGTTTTAAAACTCATGTGAATTAAGAACCCTTCCCGAAGGTGCAAACAGTACACCAAGCAGGAAGTGTCAGTTTTGAAGGGTCTTTGTTATGGCTGTGACCCTCAGTATTGCAGGCTGTAAGAAAAGAGCCATTGTGCTGCATTTAGGGAAACAGCAGAATGTGTTCACGAAGCGCTGCACCCATCCACGGATGTTACCCAGCTACCACTGCTGAACAAAGAAACCTGACTGACTGCCATGCTTTGCTTCCCTGCTTTTACAAAACCAGTTTTTAATTTTGGAAGTCTGAGGTAGCTTTTCAAGAGGAAACTTTCAAGTACTCTCTTATACATATCCCATTCGTTACTGTGAATGATAATACATGTATACAATAAATAATAAATGGCCACATGCAACTGCCTCCTGTCTGCAAGCTAAAAGCTGGCAAGGGACTACATACTGCTTTGGGGCCAAATTTGCATCAGACAGGTTGGTAAATTTGTGGAGTTTTGAGCACCAAAAGATTTGCAAGCTGAACGATCAGTGCCAACTGCTCATTGCCAGAGTTCTTGGGAAGGGACAAACAAATGGATCAGGAAATGACAGTACTCTGAACTGGACTGCTATTGAAATAACACCCAGGGTTCATTTTTCTCTGTCTTCCATGCTGTTTCAGCACAGAATGATAGAGAACCATTAAAACCCATTAAACCTTTAAAACTCTCTCCACTATATCCTGTATTTTTGGTGAGCTGACAGCGCTAACTCTTTCATATGTATGTGTTAGAAAGGTAGAGAAATTAAAAATATAAATAAAATCAAGGAAAACTTCAGAAAGTTATGTTTGATTTGATGTGAGCAGTGTGCTCTTCTGGCAAGGCAATACTGACACTGAAATGCAGCAGATTTCCCTAAGATTGGGCTGGAGCTTCTGATTTTTGTTTGCATTTGGGTACTTAACCATCTTCAGTGAAGATTTTTGTGAGCATGAAGAATGAGGCTACATACTTCCTTTTGAATATATTTTTTCAGAGCAGTTTTTCAGGTGCCAGAAGCATAAATGTTAGTGAAATAAAACAGTCCCAACTTTGTGAGCTTCCCAGCACTGTATTTTGTTTTCTTGCAAGTTCAGCATTGCTTCAATGGCAGCACCCTGGATTCCCCCTGCCCCCAAAAAGTGATACATATTAGTACATCTGTTTTCTCTGTAAAGTCTTTTTTGCATTCTTTGCAGGGCACAGGAAGGATGTGGGCTCCTTTTCACATTCAAATGAGGCAAATTAGCCTTTGCCTGGTTCCTACAGTATAATGCTTATTTTACATTTAAGCGTGAGAAAAGGGGAGGAAATAAAAACCAACACGTTAGGTGGGTTACGTTTCATTTCGGCACAAGCCTCACTTAGTCTTCTTTTGGGAACTGCTTGCCACAGGGCATAATTTCAGGATGGGGTTCGAAAGTTTAATCATGTAAAGTGACTGAATAGTTTGCACAAAGAAACAGCAGCCACAGATATGTTAAACATGAGAAAAGGCTGAAAACGCCAACCTGGATCAGCAGGGCTCAAGCAATCCATGAGGTTTCTGAAGAGCACTGGTGATAACTTCCTCGCACAGGTGACCAAAGAATCAATAACGGGAAATGCTGTGCTGGACTTGACACACACAAACAAGGATCAGGAGATGTGCAGGTCATGAACAGCAGACTGTCCAGATGATGGACATCTGAATCCAGATCGTGGATGGTCTTTTTTCCAAAAAGCCAGATCACAGCTCTGCGCTTGAGGAGAGCTGTCTTAGGTCTCTTCAGGGATCTGCTTAGAAGAATCTTGTGGGATACAGTGCTGCAGAAAAAAAGGGGTCCAGGAGAGCCAAGTATCACCTCCTGAGATCTCCAGAATGGTCCATCTCAATATACAGGGAGTCAAGCACAGGCAACAGGAGGCCCACATGGACGAACAAGGAGCTCCTGACTAAACTGAAACATGAAATGGAAGTGTACAAGAGATGTAAGCAAGGTCAGATAGGGTCAGGAAAGCCAAAGTCCACATAGAGTTGAACCGCAAGAGTTGTCAAAAGCAGCAAGATGGGTTTTCACAGGTGTATCAGCAGCAAAAAGACTAGGGAAATGGGGCCAATACTGTTTAACCTCTTCATCCTTAGAAAGTCTGGGAGGAATAGTTAATACTCGAGTTGGTTTTGCTGCCATTGACAGGTACCTTGACAGGCTGGAGAAATGAGCCAACAGGAACCTTATGAAGTTCAACAAAGGAAAATGAGAAGTCCTGCGTTTGGGGAGGAATAACCTGATGCTGGGGGGTACACACGCTTCATCTTGGGGGAGATCACACATCAAGTGCAGGACAACAGGGGGGAATCACGTCCACCCAGCATGGGTTCATGAAGGGCAAGTCCTGTTCAACCCACCTGATCTCCTTCTGTGATCAGGTGACCCGCCTAGTGGATGAGGGAAAAGCAGTGGATGTTGTCTGCCTGGGCTTCAGTAAGGCATTTGACACTGTTTCCCACAGCATTCTGCTGCAGAAGCTGGCGGCTCATGGTCTAGACAGGTGGACTCTTCACTGGGTTAAAAACTGGCTGGATGGCCGAGCCCAGAGAGTTGTGGTGAATGGAGTTAAATCCAGATGGAGACCGGTCACAAGCGGTGTCCCTCAGGGCACGGTCTTGGGGCCAGTCTTGTTTAATATCTTTATCGATGACCTGGATGAGGGGATCGAATGCACCCCCAGTAAATTTGCAGATGACACGAAATTAAGTGGGAGTGTCGATCTGCCTGAGGGTAGGGAGGCTCTGCAGCGGGATTTGGACAGGCTGGAGTGATGGGCTGAGGCTAATTGTATGAGGTTTAACAAGGGTAAGTGTCGGGTCATGCACTTTGGTCACAACAACCCCATGCAGCGCTACAGGCTTGGGGAAGAGTGGCTGGAAAGCTGCCTGGCAGAAAAGGACCTGGGGGTGTTGGTTGACAGCTGGCTGAACACGAGCCAGCAGTGTGCCCAGGTGGCCAAGAAGGCCAATGGCATCCTGGCCTGTATCAGAAACAGTGTGACCAGCAGGAGTAGGGAGGTGATCGTGCCCCTGTACTCGGCACTCGTGAGACCACACCTTGAGTACTGTGTCCAGTTCTGGGCACCACAGGATAAGAAGGACATTGAGGTGCTGGAGCGAGTCCAGAGAAGGGCAACGAGGCTGGTGAGAGGTCTGGAAAACAGGCCTTATGGAGACGGGCTGAGGGAACTGGGGTTGTTTAGTCTAGAGAAGACTGAGAGGAGACCTTATTGCCCTCTACAACTACCTAAAAGGAGGTTGTAGTGAGGCTGGTGTTGGTCTCTTCTCCCAAATTACTAATGATAGGACGAGAGGAAATAGCCTCAAGTTGCATCAGGGGAAGTTTAGGTTGGATATTAGGAAGAAGTTCTTTACTGAGAGGGTGGTTAGGCACTGGAACAGGCTGCCCAGGGAGGTGGTGGAGTCGCCGTCCGTGGGGGTGTTCAAAAAACGGGTTGATGAGGCACTTGAGGCCATGGTCTAATGGTTAGAAATATGATGGGATACAGGTTGGACTTGATGACCCTGGAGATCCCTTCCAACCATAATTACTCTATGATTCTATGTCTGAAGTGCTGGATCCAGTGTGGGGGTCCCTGAAATTTTGGGTCTCCCCAGTACAGAAGAGACACAGACTTCATCAAGCAGGTCCAGCAAAGGACTACAAAGGTGGTTAAGAGTTTGGAGCATTTCTCCGATGAGGAAAGGCTGAGAGAGCTGGGGCTGTTCAGCATGGAGAAAAGAAGGCTCAGGAGGACCTTATTAATGATGGGAGGCAGTAAAGAAGACAAGACAAGACTTCTCAGTGGTGCTCAGTGACAGGACAAGAGGCAGTGGGCACAAATTAAAATACAGGAAATGCATTTAAACATAAGAAAAAACCCCTTTTTTTACCGTGAGGGTGTTGAACACTGGAACAGGTTGCTCAGAGAGGCCATGGGGCCTCCACTGCTGGAGGTACTCAGATCCCAAATGAATATGGCTTTGAGACAGTAACTTGAAACTGACCCTGCTTTGAGCAGGGTGTTTGGACTAGACGATCTCCAGAAGTGCTTTCTAACCACAGCGATTTGTAATTCAGTCAGGTCGTACTTAGACTTGCTATACTTACTAATGTCCTCCTCTCCCTCCTTTTATAAACTGGAGACAAATGCAACAACTCAGTAATGTAACAAAAGCACAGTACACATTCTGCAGGGAAATGGTGTGGTTCAAATCCCTGCATTTTTAGAACCTGTGCTTTCTTCCAAGTGCTAAAGCTAAGAGATGCAAGAAAAACCAAACAACTGCTTGATAAACTCTGGTTTACCACAGGCAGTTAGCACTAGGTAGAAATTCAGTGCATACTCTATGCTACAGCAACTTCTTGCACAATTAGTGCACTTTATGCGTGAGGTAACATACTCCATATACAGGGAACTGTTATGAAGTCGTTGGGTACTGTAAATTTACACTTGGCTTTACTGATACCAACCTCCCAGGGCAAACAAGTCCTCAGTTCTGGAGACAGTCGTGCCAGGTTTGACAGGTTTTACCAAGAATGCTGGAAGAAGTTTTGACACACGTGCTAATGCATGGAAGTGTTTCCTCCAGTTCTGCTGCCATCATCATCCACGGTTCTGGGATGGACCAGTCTTGCAGCAACCGATGGGCTGTGTCCTTGGTCTGGGGACTTGAAAGATCCATGTCCTAAGTCCCTGTTCTGCTCACAAACTACCCCTTGAAAGCAGTTACTTGTTGTTTCTTCTTGGTTTTCCCCCTGTTCTGACCTGAGTCACCATACAATGAACCTCTTTTCTGGGCCTGCATGAGCATAGCCCTGCCACAGCCTCCCACTCACCCAACATGGGAGCCCTGATGCCTGCTCTGGTTGCAACAGGGAGGTCACAGAGGAGCAGCAGGAGCTCCTACTCCCTCAGGGCTCACACAGGTTTTCTAGACACCTGGCTGCCCAAAGCTCACAAGTGCCTACTGTTCTCACCCACCTCTCTCCCTTCCAAAGCCAAAGGCAGCCAAATGGATTAGTCTTGTGGCGTACAACAGAACAGCGACACCATTATGTGTGTCGGCCCGAACTCCCCTTCTCCTTCAAACTCTCTCCCTAAAACAGTAGCTCAAAGCTCCAACTCTGAGACCTACAGTAAAGATCTGGATTTAGATCCAGATTTTGCCCAGAGCCTGAGCTTGCTCAGTGTCAGGCTCTGGCTGTCCTCAAGCTATAGGAGCAACAAAGCTGTTTGATCATGCCTTTAACACTGGTTTACCTAGAAGTGTTGTGCCAAAGGGGCGTGTGGACAGGCCTGAATAATTCAGGAAGTTCTCAAAAACAGTGCAAGTCAAAATTTATTTTAGGCATCCTAGGAACAGACAGTTTCTCTCTGCTGAGGCATCTAGAGCACTTTTAATCCATAATTTCCATTGTAGCCTGCTAAAAGAATGAAATTTGTTATTCCTGTCACATGACCTTTCTGAAGATGCTGGGAGGGTGTAGGAGAGGAAGAGAGAAAATTATTTATCAGTCATCACTTGCCAAGAGTAGATTAAGCACACGGGAGTTATACATTCATGTATAAATGACTCAAGGGAGTTTCATTTCTTCCTTCCCTCCTATCTTATACTTTTTTTCCTCTTGTCCTACAGCCCTTGTTCCCCTGTTATACTCGTTCACACCCTGCCTCCAGTGAACAAGTTGAAGAGTGGCAAACTATTGTGGATTTTTCCCCTTTCACCATGAGATTTCATTTGGACTCCCTTTCCCAGACCTCAGAGCATGCCCAATTTCTGGGAGCGGAACAGAGAACAAGAATAGAGTTAATCTGTAGTGATGTGATAAAAATCACTCTCTCACACAGACAACTGAAGAAGGATTTCAAAAGAGCTGTTGTGCCAAGCACCTGATAGCAAAACCTGAAATTGAAGCCAACCCACACCTTCCTGCTCATAGACACAGCTTGCTCATTTTCTCCCCAGCACTGCCTCTTCTCTACTAATTCTACCTGGAACTAAAATGTAAGTCACCACCAAGCATACGCTCACACCAAAACGCGCTGTGCTTGGAAAGAGGCCATTATTTCCATAACAAAACCACAAGCATTGCTGCATTACAAGTGGGGGCACCTCATCTCTCTTTCTGTCTCTCAAAAGAAAATTATGGTTAGTAAAAGCACATTGAGCAAGCAGATTGGAGAGATGGGATAGGAGAACAGGATGCATGGAGATTTGATGGCTCTGGTGCAATCTAAGACACCGAAGAGTGGGCAGGTAAGCCGAGCAGCTGGGAAGGGAGAGGAGGAGGGGGCAGCAGGAGATGCAGAAAGGTCTAGCAGCTTGCACTCTTAACACCAAGAGTGCCAGCTGGCATCTACATGTTGCTGGTTGCGTGTGGGCTGTGAATATAACAGAAGAGATGAGCCTTTAGGGGAGGAGCTGTCTGATAAATCATTAATGAATGAAAATATGAAGTAATCTGTCTGCCTAGGAGGCAGAATCATCTAATAATGAGGATGGTGGACTAGGAAGCCGGAGATGAGGTTCCTTCCTCACCCGCATGACTGCTGGCACACCAGCTCCTTTTGCTGCACATAAGAGGATATACCCGCCTCCTTACACTGAAGGGCTGCTTTCTTAAAATCAGCACGGAAACCCCACAATCTAGATGAAAACACGATAATAAAATTTACAGCACCGTTTGTGAAAACTGCACTCCCTGCTCCTCTTTTGTCAAAGACAGCGCACAAAGAAAAAATGTCCCTTCTCAGAGACAGCTTTCACTAAAGCAGGGGGTTTCTCAAAGCCTTAACAAAACCTAGTATGACTTTTTTTTCAGCACCAGTGGCATTTGATTTTAAATCTATTAACTACATATACAGTACTAATTATCCATGGGTATTTTTTAGCAATCAGACTACTGGTTGGAAATGTAAGGGTATGTCTGTGTGTGGACAGGGACACTGTTTTCTCTGTGCTCTGTGAAGAGGTAAAAGCTCGAGAAACGATGTTGAAAGGTTCTTTTGCGTTTGTGGGCATAGCTGCAGGGGCACCAGACACAGGCGGTCAGAAAGCGATGAGGTTGTCAGAGGAAGGGGCAGGAGGTTAGTGCGGTTTGTTCTGCACAAAGACCTAGCAGGATGTGTCATACAGAACAAAATCAATACAGACCCTGCATGAAAAAGTAATCGTTGGTTTTGTACAATTCTCAGGCTTATTTGGAAAGATTCTCACAAAGGTGATTCTCAGTCTGTATGAAATCTTTAACTGTTCTCTCTTTCCTCTGTCTTAAAAATCCCTGAATGTTCAGGGATTAAAACAGTTTAAAAATAAACACCTAAAAAAGAGAAGGCACAAATCAACAGGAATCCATCTAATGTTGACGCATTTGTGGGACAGGAGACAAGTGCTTTATCAATCAGTGTACTTAAAATCATTATTTTCTATAGCAAACAATGTGTAGACCGCAGCAGAAATCATAAATAGAAGACACATATGCTCATGGCAGAGCCTACGTATAGAGAAACTTAACCAAGCACCTAAGCAGAACTGTGGAGTTTAACTGCATATCAATTTGGGGCGCTGAAGTCCAGTTTAATTTTCCTGCCAAATTCTCCTGAGCCACAACAATGCCATTTACCAAAGGACCTGCTCAGGCAAATTTACAAGGAAATTGCCTATGCCTAATCTAACTGCTAAGAAGTAGCTAAATTTACCTTAGACCTGGAAAGATCAACAAAGAAGAAGGAAGCTCCAAAAAATTCAAAGCTTCATGAGGCTGTTCCTGTAAATTACCACTGTGGCGATTTGAGGACGAGCTCCCTGGAGAGGCTCCCAATCACAGTCAGACACTGCTTTCTACCCAGAACAAACATAATGCAGGTGAGATGACTTACAGCACATGAAAGTATGATTTCTGACATACATAAGCCTTCTACTGGTTACTGAATATATTTACATAATAAATGGGCTTTGCCAGTTATCTACTGATGATGTCATACAGATTTAAATAATCTGCAGCATCAGTCCCTGGTATTTGCAAGCCGTATCTGACACTTCAACAGCCTTTGCAAAAGGTTTAACTGGCCTCCACAGAAGAATCCTATTTTTAAAGCTTTTGTTTCATCATAAGATGAGCAACATCTGTAACATTTAACAAATGGATTGGGGTGGCTTACATGTTTCCAGACCCCTGCAGGAAATCAGTAAGCAACATCAGAAGGAATTACTTCTGTAAATTACAGCAAGTTTCATTGGAGACTGCTGGACACGTTAAGCTACAGTCAAGCTTGTGACACAGTAAACGTACAACATTACCTGCTGAATGGCAGAGGGGGTGGAACTAGATGATCCTTAAGGTCCCTTCCAACCCAAACCATTCTATGATTCTACGAATAACCACAGAAATACCTTTGGTGAGTCCCTTACTAGCCTGTGTCTTGCCAAACTGAAAAGAAGAAGAGGACATATCTGCTGGCGCCATCACCAAGAGCTAATTCAACACATTGCGTGGACTGCCATGATTTCAACTTGCGTACTGTCTGCTATTTTGCTCATATGTTCTGTTTTTTTAAAAAAAGAATGGAACAAAAAAACCCAACAAAGCTCCCTTTACACTCCAACACTCTACTGACATAGATAAGCCTAGGACAGATGACCTGGATTCAAACCAGTTAAATATAAGAAAGTGCAAGTCGCGAACAGACAAAGCAATCTCCACAGGGATTTCTCTCAGATTTTCACAGTTTTCTGGTGCTTCAACCAAACCTAGCTTGCAGAGCATATTAAATTTTCTGCCCTCCCTGCCCAATATCATTAAAGAACTCTGTCAAAGAATGAATTTCTGACAGAGCTGGTTATCAACCTGAAGAAACTGTACAACTAATTGCCAGCTATGCCTAGAGTGTCTTTCTCCTCTACCATGGAACTGAAAAGATTTTTTGAAATATATATTAAAAATGTTTTCCCTCTATTTTCTTCTTTTAAATAAGGCAAGTTCTTGTCTGGGTGACAAATAGAATCGTCTCCAACCCAGAAGAGCCTACAGCTACACCTTAAAGCTCCTGGAATTTATCCCAGATATTAAGAGATCCAAAAGAAAAGAAGACAGCAAGACATTGACTATATTCATGGGTAGCTTCAAAAAGAGGAAAAATATTCAGGGAAAAAAATATCATAGGAATTGCTGGTTACAGTGGAATTGAAGCAGCAGCAATAATTTGACACAAAAATTCTCTACACAGCAGCACTTAAGAGTTCCTGCTGAAGGAGGATGGTGGCCTAAAACAGTATTGGTCTCTCATAGCATTGAGGAAGAGTTTTCCTAGAGAAGAAGAGATGGTTAAAAGTCATGGCTTAGGAATTTTATTTCTTTAATCAGAAGTACAACTAGAGAAATATTTAATACAGCCATAGAAACTTTTGATGTTAATACAGCAATTAGAAGTCCCCTGCAATACATGTGACTTTCAATGATGTCTCAAATACATACCTCAAAGGAAAAAAATATTTTTCTTCTGATTTCTGGAAAATCAAAGGTGTTGTAAAAGAGGTCTTGCAAAACCAGAGTAACAGGTCTGTGTTTCCCACAAAATTTAAAACTCTTGTCTCACATACATTCACCCAAATCACACATGCATAAAAGCATGGGTAAAAGCAGATGAAAGTTTGGGGACTTAAACTGGATGGGAAAAGTAAAGTAACAAACCCAATCTGAGTGTGAGCTCTCCCCAAAGACCCCTGACTGCACAGTGAGCATCTCCAGTGCTTTGGTCTCTGCCTGGAAACAGAGCTCCTTTCTCAGAGCTCTGCCCAACATCCACCTTCTGAAATGTCTTCAAGGTGGGCTTCTTTCTGCATTCTATGCAACACAGTTCTTTTGCACATTGCTCCAAGAGATATTAGATGAAGGGTGCTACATCTTTTACTGAGAATAAGCCACATGAAACTCCTCAATGCAAGACAGGAGCCACAGTTATGAGCAAAATTTACTATCTTTGATAACAGTCAAGGGCATATTCCACACGCATGACCAGACAAGTTTCTGCAAATAACCGTTTCTGGATAACTTCTACATCACATACAGATGATGACACGCACATGGAAGGCACATGCCGCACTAAAACAGAAATGATGAATACTTTAGTATCAACATGTAGGAATTCTGTTTTACACTAGCAATGCAGCTTGCATCTTCAGCATACTCTTACTTCCTCAGGGTGAGCAAAAGACTGCTGCAAGCAGCCCCTTAATACAAGCTTTCCTTCTGCTTTGTCAGCTTTGAATAGTGCGCTCTCTCTCTCTCTCTCATCTGAAACAGTCTAATCCAAAAAAGAAAACGAAGATATATACAACTGTCATTTACAATTGTGCATGTTAATCCCCCAACATCTAATGACATATAGGAAAGCTGGCGGTTAGACTCAAACTAAGCCTCCCTCTGTAATTACAGTCAGTTGGAGGGCAAGACTCAAGAGCAAAACATTTAAAAAAGCAAATGGAACAATCTTAGGCTCTTGCAAAGGCATTTAGCAGATACCAAAATGGTCAGAAAGGATATCTTAAAAATAGGACTCTGGATGTTGCATTGTCTTTCCAGACAAAAATTATGACACTTCACTCATATACAGATTTGCTTCTCTGTGTTTTGACACATTTGGCATTATCACCATAGTAGAAAACAATGAGAAGTCTACAGCATCTATCAGTTGTCAGTCTCTATGTTTTCTGCGTACAGATGTATTTGGAGATATCCTGCTCTATAGATAGAGCAGAATTTCATGTAATGGATCTTCCATCAGCCTCTGTCTTACACAAGTAAAGACATGTAGTGGCCTAAATATTTCTCACCACAGGATGTAAATGGAAAGAAAGGGGGGGGGAGGGGAAAGGGATTATGTTTGATAGTAAATGGCATGCAGAGAGAGACTAATACCCTAATATTGCAGAATTAGCAGAGGGGGGGAAAAAGGACAAAAACTCATAAGTGTCATGCACAACCAACAAATTATGATAGTAAAATGAGGACTTTCCTAAACTGATGATTCAGTCCAATTACAGCTAACCAGACTCGGCACCCATCACAGCAATGGGTGCTGGTGCACTGATGCAACCACTAGCTTTGAGCATATTGTACTATAATTTTGTGTAAATTCCCACTGAAATAAAAGGACAAACTTTTAACTTTTGATAACCAACAAAAGAGGACAAGAAATGACCTGAAATCCCATTTCCAAAGTGTACAGTTGAAGTTTCTTTCCACTGAATCTTCTTTCTAACTAGCATCATAACTGCATGAATGGGAAGGTTTGTTAACCAGGGACCAAAGTAGCTAACATTTCAGATCATATCTAAGATCCACGCATATTTTTAACTAATAATTTTACAAAGAATCTAAAAAGTCTTATGCTTTATTTTTATCCTTCTGCCTGTAAAGCCACTTGCTTCAATTATCATGATTTTTTGCGCAAAATAAAATGCAAGCTAAGAAATGCAGTTTGATAAAGAAAAAAGCAAAACTTATGTCAGTAAATCAATATGGTCTGAAAGGTTGTTATAGGATTAGATACCACCTTGTAAGATTAGAAAGGCAGGATTCTCGGCACTCAGCACAGCATTCAAAACCCTAGTAGCAGACTGAGCTAGTAGATTTTCTGTTTCTCACTACTGCTGTTGCATGACATGATCAAGGATGCACTCTATCTTCAAGGCTTTTCAAGTGTCTGCCAGAGGGAAAATTTCAAAGCAGACTTCTCCCTGTCTCGTAATACTAAATTAGCTGGGCAGGAATGACATTTATACAGTTGAATCTTATTATTTGCAACAACAGGAGCAATGAGACTTGTTAAATTAGATACGATCCTATAGGTGGGCAGAGAACAGGTATAAAGGTCAGAAGGACAAAAACCTATTTATTAGAAGGCTGTATAAACCTCTGTTAGCTCTGAGGTTTTCAGGGTGATAAATTCATGAGAAGCTTGTGTTCATGCTGAGTGTAAGTTCACTGAATATTTTCGAAAAATCACCATCAGTGATTTCTCTGATAACATGCCTTGGGTGGAGCTGACTCTCCCAGATCAGAGGAGGCTGTGTGGGACCCCTTGAAGCCCATGAGTGCTGCTCACCATTGTTAGCAGGGCTGCTGCAGGACGATGTGGAGCACTCCCTGACAGAGCTTTCCACCTCAGCTGACAGAGAGTGGTATGTCAAGCAGGAATCTCACCCACCATTGAGCACTGGCCTTCAAGATCCAACCATCTTCATTTTTATTTTGAAATGGGTATTGTGACATACATGCACTAATGCATCATTTTCACATTATCATCTTTCGTTTCTCTTCTTGTTTTTTCTGGATCACTTCCCAGGCTTTCTTTTATCTTTGAGCTTAGCAAACTGATTAATATAAATAAATCCATGTGCAAAAATATTCAGCTTTGGTAATCTGCAATGAGATCTCTCCTCTTCTTCATGCTCCTTTATATACAGTTTCATTACGTTCATGCCAGATGAGCATTTAAGCAAGAGGGAGACGTAATGAGAGATGAAGAACTACAGCAGTGTGCTTATGCTATGAGGTAGAAACAGACACTTGTGCCTAGAGAGCCATACCAAACACCTCCTGAAGAGAGAAATCGTCTACATGCAAAGTATGTAATGCCCAACAAAGTTTTGCAAAAAGCAGAGAGAAATCTCCTAAGCAAATCACATAATAATTAAATCTTCTTGATACTGCAGCATCCTTTATCACACACACATGCATTCTGTCCTCTATTTAGTTTCAGCAGCCTCCACTGTGCTTGGCTGATAAAATAATCTCCCAAATGATTGTACCTCTAAAATCTATTAAATCCATTAAGTATTGATGAGGCAGAATTAATGTTGAGAGAATTACATTAACCGCTCCCCTCCCTCTGTATTTCATAAAAGAAACTCTCTATAAGTAAAGCAGCACCATGGCTGTACTAAAAAGTACAGCACAAACAGGTCAGGAAAACCTACATCTGTCCACACACCTTAAACTCTGCCTATAGATGTATTTATCGCTACAACATGTATTCATTTAGTGAGAGTCCATGTATTCCTTTAGTAAGAGTCTTATCTGCAGAAACAGCCTTATCTGATCCCCAGAAATCATGCTCTCTATTCCTTTTAATGTTGGGTATGACTCATGTCTTACACACAATGTATCATGCAAACCAGGTACTGGGTGAGAGCCCTGCCTCTCTGCACTGCAGGGCTCATTAGCTGTGGGTTGATAGCATTACCTACTAAGACCTTGTTGCTGCCGGATTATAAACTTGGCACAAACAGTCCCAAGTTTGGCAATATTCTCCATGCTGGATGTTTGCTGGGAGATTTTTTTTTTTCCTGGCTTTGTTGCTGTTTTGGATTTTTTGGCATGACTTCAACCAAAAGTTTCCAAGCTAATTCTGAAACAAGGCATGGGAAACTGAAGTGATTTGTTCATGTTAAAAGCTTCTGGTCACCCCTTGAACAGCTCAAGAGGTTTTCTGATTTGGCCCATAAACTTGAAAGGTGTCAAGGCAAAATCTTTGTATTTTGATCTCTGCAGAAAACTCCCAAACATGACTAAATTACTAACCTCTGAAAAAATAAATCTCCATTTATATGAGCTCACTAAAGAGGTGATGCTTCCTAGCAACTAAATTCCCTAGAGATCCCACCTACAATGCCCCAGGATACTGCTACCAGCTGGGTGCGACCTGCCTGCTCCAAGCTGCACTTACACTTTAATATTAAATAATCAGAGACAGATGTGAAACCAGGTGCCAGACTGTTCTGTATCTAAATGTGAACTTGTAACTTGGACAGTAGTGGCCCCTACAACATACCACATGTTTTTATCCAGTTCTCTAGAGGGAAGGAAGAGGAACAGAAGGTCTGAGAACATGCCAGTGTGAAGGAACAGGAGCTTTTGTATCAACTGCACAGGGACAAAAATACCCCAATCCACATACAGAAAAGAGCAAAGTTGAGGTAACACTCTGTTTTGCCAATCACTAGGCCTAACATAAAGGACGTAGCCAGCAGCAAAACAATTCAGCAACCAGATTCTATTGCATATTAAAAAGTCAGTATATGGGTGATCACTGGGTGTACAAAGAAGTCAGACAGATCACACATAACAGACACCAACCCCAGGAATAACACAGCACGAACAATAATAGGTGGAATAAACAAAGAAACAAAGTCTCCCATAAGAGAGATAGGAAACAACCAAGTCAATAGGCTGATCATGTAAGATAGAAGTAGTCACATATTGTTTCCCCACGAAGCCCGTGTTTGCAAAAGCCAAACCTAACTGGGGCCCAGTTGCAGGAAGAGTCAGGAGGTCCTTCCCCAACAGGGAAACTCTGCAAAGTGCATCCACCTCACAGACAGACACTCCACCCTTCCTGCAAGTGGTCCCAGCTTTTATCCCCAAAACAGGACACCTGGCACTCATTTACCCAATGTGAGGCACCTGGGGCTTGTTTACCGAAGGACTTTCCTGACAAGGCTGTCCGCACCTCGGAGGAAAGCCAAAAGGCAAACTCATCCCCTCCTCTTAAAGGACCATGGGAACCACCCATATGTCAACCTTAATTCAGGGCTTGGGGTTCAGATGCCAGCACTTCACACTCCCTAAAGCAACATCTGAATTTTCAAATGTAACGCTTTTCTTTCAACAGAGCACTGGGACAGCTTGTTATCTAGATCTAAAAAACCAACCAATTTACCCCTTGCAAAATCCTATCATGGATCTTCAAGCTGCTCTAACATCATGATCCACTGCAAACATCTCTGCTATTGAGCCACCTAAGAAAGCTGGGAAGTGCAGCTGCATGTAGTGCTTTGTTCCATCTGCTGTCTTAACTGTCTTAACTATTTCTTCTCCAGGGGCTACAGCAAGAGGGACATCCAGATGGATGGCCCACTGACCGGCTCTCTTTTGCTGAGCAATTCCAACAATTGGATCACCTCAGCTTCAGGAGAAAAAAAAGACAAAAGAAAAAAGAAAAGCTATACTAAAAGGATTACCAGTGAGACATAGGAAAACACTTGGGAAAACGACAGAGACTGAGACACAAAGATCTCTCCTACAGGAGACTGAAATGTAACCTCCCTGTGTAGGGTTATCTGATTTAATAAACTTAACACAAGTATAACAATGCTTCACATCTCTTCAGAGAGTAGACTAAATCCAACCTGGTCAGAATTTAAGACATGTAGTTCTGGGGGTGGGGATAAGCTACATTCTTTAGAAATGTTATGGACCAGATTTAACATTTACCACACCTAGCAGCACCAGCATGCACATCTTTTGCACAGACTAGACTGGAAGAAAAGAAACAGACTAAAATTAAAGGAATAACATGCATAGCACAGCAAATCTTGGTAAACTCCAAGATATTTTAAAATGCTCAAGCATTTCCACACACTTTCCTCCCTAAGGATGCACAATAAGCTTCAGCTCACAGGAGAGATAATAAAGACATGCCACAGAAGCACATTATGAGGTGCATCACTGCCCAAATTAATGACTCTGGAAAATGAAAACCTACTAGAAATAGGACCAAAATGCACCAGGTCAGTCCTAATTACAGAGAACAGCTAATGATTCTGGCAAAGCCTCTTGTGGACATTGCAGAACACAGGTAATAAAGCAAAAGCTACAGTGGGTTATTTCTGCAGTAAGAGCGCATATTCCAAGCTCTTTGCAGATAATGCATAGTTGCTCTATAATACTTTATGTCAGAAACCTGACACATGAAGAAGAATCACAGAATCACAGAATGTTAGGGATGGGAAGGGACCTCAAAAGATCCAATCCCTCTGCCAGAGCAGGAATACCTAGATTAGGTCACACAGGAATGCATCCAGGTGGGTTTTGAATGTCTCCAGAGAAGGAGACTCCACAACCTCTCTGGGCAGCCTGTTCCAGTGTTCTGTCACCCTCACTGTGAAGAAGTTCTTCCTCACATTTATGTGGAACCTCCTATGCTCCAGCTTGCACCCGTTGCCCCTTGTCCTATCATTGGATGTCACTGAGAAGAGCCTGGCTCCATCCTCATGACACTCACCCTTTACATATTTATAGACATTAATGAGGTCACCCCTCAGTCTCCTCTTCTCCAAGGTAAAGAGACCCAGCTCCCTCAGCCTTTCCTCATAAGGGAGATGTTCCACTCCATCATCTTTGTGGCTCTGTGCTGGACTCTCTCAAGCAGTTCCCTGTCCTTCTTGAACTGGGGAGCCCAGAACTGGACACAATATTCCAGATGTGGCCTCACCAAGGCAGAATAGAGGGGGAGGAGAACCTCTCTCGACCTACTAACCACACCCCTTCTAATACACCCCAGGATGCCATTGGCCTTCTTGGCCACAAGGGCACATTGCTGGCTCATGGTCATCCTGCTGTCCACCAGGACCTCCAGGTCCCTTTCCCCTACACTGCTCTCCAACAGGTCAGTCCCCAACTTATACTGGCACATGGGGTTGTTCTTCCCCAGATGCAAGACTCTACACTTGCCCTTGTTCTATTTCATTAAATTTCTCCCCACCCAACTCTCCAGCCTGTATAGGTCTCTCTGAATGGCAGCACAGCCTTCTGGTGTGTCAGCCACTCCTCCGAGTTTTGTGTCATCAGCAAACTTGCTGACAGAGCATTCTATTCCCTCATCCAAATCATTGATGAATATATTGAATAGTACTGGTCCTGGTACCGACCCTTGAGGGACTCCGCTAGATACAGGCCTCCAACTAGACCCTGTCCCATTGACCACAACTCTCTGGCTTCTTTCCTTCAGCCAGTTCACAATCCACCTCACTACTTGGTCATCCAGACCACACTTCCTCAGAAACTCAATAGCATTTTTGGTAGACATTGAGGATATAAATAATTGTGTCATACGAATCAGACACAAGGCACCACAAAATTTCTAAAGGCAAACAAATTTAATATGCATAAAGATACTAAAAATCTGTTCTTATATAATTTTTAAAAATCAAAGCATGCACTGCCTGCTAAATTTTTATTTGTTTAAAATAGAGAAGAAAAATGTGACTGTCCTTAATAGGAAAAAAACACCCAAAGAGCAGATGAGTGTCTTAGCAGTTGAAATCCAAATTTTCCACGATATAGCTGAGGAACTAGGAATAACTGAAACCATTGTTTAGGATGTGCAGTTGCTTCTAATCTACAGCGAAGTGTGCAGATACAAACAAGAACAGCATCTCAGATTTCATCTGAAACAACAAAAAGCCCCAAACTCGGGGAGGTATCCCTGCTTCAATTCAAAGTGACAGGGACAGAATGCCATACTGTACAGTGTAAGTCGTGCTTAAATTCTTACGAAAGGGAGGAGTTTCAAGGGGAGTCTGGGCTGGCAAAGAGCAGTCTGACTAGAGAAAAAAATAAAACAGATCACCCTAAGGGTTTCTATCCTACATCAGCAATGCTTCTTGGCACTCCTTGCAGTCGTGTAAGTATTTGCTGTGGAGGGATGGCTGTTCCATGACCATCTGCTGAACGCTGTGCTTAACACAAGACAGGTCAAATCTCTACTGCCACACAAATATCTGCTCTGACATCCACAAGGCTGCTTTACAGAAATCTTATCAAAAAGAGGTCTCTTCTCACACTGCTCAGAAAGATATCATTGGCTTAGCTGAGGGAGTTTTAAATTCAGCCAAGATTTCCCTCCCAGAATTCAAGTATACTTCTCTAATCGGCTCCTAAAACCACTATGAATTTTTGATCTGGAGGCTGAATGACCTTTTCTAGGACTTTGATACAAAATGAATAAATAACCCCTAAGCCTCTGAGCTCAGCTGGTATGTCAAGATAAATTTGAAACGTTCTCTTGATATCCAGTCCTTCTTGGATTCAATGGGTTAGGGACAGAGACGAGTAAAACTGTTTCCTTGTCTTATATTTTTTAAATTATTTTTAAACTCTTTGGGAATTTGGAATGCCACAGGCAAACCTACAGTCGGGTCAGAGATATTTCAGAGATCCTTACAGATGAGAGACTCAAGGTTCCTGATTATTCTACTTCAAAATAAGATTTTGCAAACAGTTTTAAGTGGGAAGAGAGGAAGGAACAGCTGTGAAAACAAGCAAAATTTGCAGAGTCTGTTTACACATTACAATGGCTCGAGGAAAACAATATTAAATTCCAGGGCAAAATCCTGGAGCATGGAGTGGTATCAACCAAGCTCCAGACTGGCTTGAAGAAATTCCAGGATGTTTACAATCCAAAAGTGATAAATATTTATTTTCATTGGCTTAGATCTTTAAGCAAGTCAGGAAAACAGGTAGTTTTCAGGAGCATGAGATTGTTAGCTAACCTTCTCCCAAGTTTTGAGATTCAATCAAGTCAAGCAACGATGCTCTCCAAATCTGAACATGAACTGTAGGTAGAGAAACATCGCCCAAGTAGAACCTCTGTGAACCAGACTGTGGGTTTTTTTTCCCCCACTACCAAGTTTACTGCATCTGTGTGACACTGCATTTCCTTGGAGCTACAAGAAGCAGTTTCCCTAATTTTGGGATCTTCACCAAGACTCCTCTCCCACAGACAGAGAAGATGCAAAGTTCGCACTGATCGACAGTGAGCAACAACAGTGAGAAGCAACCAGGAAGCACTTTTTCACTCTGACAATAGTCAGACATGGGAACAGGTGCCCAGAGAGACTGTAGAGTTTCCACCCTTGGCATTCAGTTGAATTTTGAAAAACAAGGCCCTGAGGACCTGTTTCAAGTGGAGGTTTGGGCAGCAGCATGAGTCATCTTTGGCTTTACAACTAAATTCTAGTTAAGCAATTCTTGCTCGTATTTCTTAGTACATGGGTATAGGTGCAAGCTTACAACATGCCCAATTGTCAGAGAAGCCAAACTGTAAAGAGAAAATTGAACTGTAGAGAGAAAATGGCTTAAAAGAATGTGCTACAGTAGGGTTTACCCAGGTACAGAACTTTTTGTGCGTTTGGCCAACTTTGTAAAATTCTGATCTTGGTTATGTTATCTTTTCTTATCTCTGAGACTAGACATTCTGCAGAAGGCTAAATGATCTATGTTTAAACATCTGCTAGCTAATCCAGATCTTTCAGTATGATGTAACATCTGGGTTTTTTTAAATGGCAGAAAGAACAAGTGTTCTCACAGAGCCAGTCTTTGATTTTCAGTTTTCTACCCTGCAGGCTATCTGACTCTGAAGTCTTATGCCAGTGGAGAATAAGCCAGTTTTCATCTGCAATCCGCACATGCTGACTGAAGAAAAAATACCAGACCAATACCCTCGTTGGCCAAGGGAAAGAAGGGACACAATCTTCTGCTGGCTTTTTTTTCCCCAAGGGTGGAGGTGATTGATTGGCACCAGGCAGAACTGTATATATTGACAGTCTCCAGGAGGAAAAAGCAAGATAAGCCTACAAACTGCTCCAGATCTGCTGCTTTTTTGCAGGTTGGAAGAGTTTTCTCAGGATTACCTCCCTCGAGTTGGGGCATGTCACTAATTATCTCCCGTTCTTCTCTGCCTCCTTCTCCTCACAGCAGCACAGCGTAGCAGCACAGACACATCACACAGGCCATGCCATATTCCCATAGTGCCTGTAGGACTAGAAGTCTGCAGGAAGCTAGGGCCTCTGGAAGTGTTGCATACAGAACAGCCAGAGAAGAAGCAAAGCTTGTCACATGGGATGGGAAGGAGGAATAGGAAAACTGGTATAGCACACAAGAGCATTAATTACCTCCTTATCTCTCAGGCATAAGCAAACCATCCTAGCTCCATGTGGCAAGTGTGTCAGTCAAACGTTCTGGGAACGGATGAAAAGATTTCAGAGTGACTGGACACCTCCACCACGTTGGGTGGTATGTGCTCCCTCTACAATACTTTTCCTTTTGATTTTTTATACCAGTGGTATACTTTTTTGTTCCCCTTGTTTTTAAATTAGGCCTTTGTGTTTCTTCTTCTCTAGGTTTTAGCTCAACCACTCTTCAGCAGAATATAGCAGCCTCAAACACAACAAGCAGATGTCACTGGACCAAATGGAACTACCTACATTCCTCACCCTGAGGCCCAGCATGCTGTTTTCTGTCAATGCTTCTCATATTGCGAGTCTTCATACCAGAGGAAGAAAAACACCTAGAATCAACTATTCCTCTGTATTTCCCGCCAGCTAAAGAAATTAAAACTGAAAAAAGACAGCAGAATCTTACTGAAATTCTTACTGAAAAACAAAATTGATCAAGACAGCACCACTTACCAGAATTTCGCCCCCCAAACAGAGCAAGTTTACATTCACCACATTTCCTCAAAAATGGCTCGAAAACATGCCCTGTAAAATAAGAGCGAAAGGGAAAGAAAAAATTAGTGGCTGGAACACCACAAGTTATGTTACACTTCTTTTTCACTCTGCTAGCATTTACCACCAATCTTCTACCATTTTTCCAGTTTTAGGGAAGGACATAATTGGATTGGAACCTTCACAACTAATTATTAAATTCTACCAGTATCATGTAAAATATTAAAATAATTGCAGGACTCCCTCAGACTGCTCAGGCACATCACCGTCACTGACACAACAGCTATTTAGACTTCAGGGAGATGAGGTCAACAACATGAAACGTGCAGCAGCAATAAAGCAAGTGTGCTGATTATTTTAGATCTAGCCCTAAAAAACCGGTCAACACAATATTTCTTAGTGATTTTGCTTTAACAAATTGTTTTTGAAAGATGATGCTTGTAAAGCTCTTGATAGCCTCTTTGTTTGAAAACGACAAAAAGAAAAAAAAAGGGGTTGTACATTTTTAGACTAAATTAATTACTTGGCATTCTCTAGAAGAACAAAGAGGGAGAAGAAGCAAGTCAATGCAATATCCAGTTTGACATACACTAGGGTCAGTTTTAAGAAGATGGAAAGCAGAAGTGACAATGCCATCATTTTGCCAATCCTGAGTAAATTTCACATGACAGCGACTCCTTATTTTTTTCTTGAGGCAAAATCTTTGAAGGAACAACTCATGGAGCACAGACTAACAATGATGTTAAAACATTTAGTCTGGAAACTCCTAGAAGATGGAGGAGCTATGATTCTGCTGGTGTTCATGCTTGGGAGTGGTAACTGTACAGCAAATGGAGAGGGACACACATTTCAGTACCCAGCTGTCCACACCAGTGAAGTCAGACTGAATTTGACCTGCTTTAAACTCCTGTGTTCCCCCCGAATACATGTCTGAATTTTCCACGAGAGAGGCATCTGTGAAATTACTGCTGGATGAGTAACTTTACAGCTACACACAGATGACTTGAAGCCCTGCATTATTGATCATGGAAATCTGCCTCAGCTGCAGAAGCAGCAGATCTTTGCACAGGCACTTCCCCTGAAGGATACTGTAGGGACCCACAGGAAAGCAAGGGGGAATGACTTCTTAGGTCAAAATACTTTTACTGGTCATTATTACATAAAAATAATATAAATTTTCTATTAAGGAATAACCAAATAAATCTTCCTTAAAACATGGCAACTGGATTATACTGCTCTAAATCCTGATTAGCAAGCAGACCTCTGATCTCATAAGGTTGAGACTTCATCTTGGGTGGAGAGTTCAGGGTGGGGAGAGAAGGAAAAAAAAAAAAGAACCATTACAAATCAGAAGAGGCTGTTGTGAAAAATTTTAGGAACAGACATTTTTAATCACGAAACTACAACCAAAGCATTGTCTTCTCTGCTTGTTTTCTCTGTTCAGTGGTTGAGAAAAAAAAAAAAAAGGGCATATCAAGGAATAAAGAAAAAAACCTAACACCCCCTCCTCCCCCAACACTTTTTGTACAGCTTGGCAGAATTTCTGAAAACACTGAAAAAAAGATGGGTCTTAACTGCTTTGCTCAAACTTGGAGAAGGTGGTTATTATTCCAGTGCCATCCATTTCCCTCCCTAGCTTCCAGGCATTTGGCCTGGAAAGAAAAAATCAAGTCTAGAAACTCTGCTTATGCCTCTGAACTAATTGGATAACATCTGCACGCAGAAAAGTTAGGAGCTTAAGAGATGAGCCAGGTCTGAAACAATTGAACAGCACCTCAACTCCGGATTAGCTCATTATTTTCTTCTACACCAAGAGACTGATTTAATAATTTCCCCAGAGAAGCGACAAATAAGAGAAACTCTGTACTCCACACTGCTGGTCCCATGAATACTTGGAAGACAGGGGCTGGCACTGCTGCCAAAAGGGGCTGAGCCCCCCAGCACTGGTGTGGAGCCTCTGGATGCGGCCCCAGCAGTGCTCCCTCCCTCCTTTGCCCCAGCACAAATGCCTGTGCAGCAAACAGGGCTGTGGGAGCAACCGGGATTAAAATGAACTGGGCGAATTCTTTAGCCCAGTTTGCAAAGGAACTGCAAAAAACCAAGCCTGTGCTGGCACTAGGGAGGAAGAGAGGAAAGGATGGACAGGCAGAGGTAGTATTTGGGGGATGGCATGTCTGTTTATTTGACTGCAGTGATAGTTAAAACCAACAGTAAAACTTCAGTCTTAAGGTACTGGATTGCAGGCAGCTGCCTTAATGGGTGCTAAAGGAGTCTAGTCCAAGCCCTGCGTTGAGACTGTGTATGACAAAAACTAGCAAGAGGGCTAGGTAAAGAGGTGTCTAGTTATATCTGAGGCAGAGATAGAATTTACCACGCCTCTAGCCTTGCAAGATCTTTTGAACTTTGAAGGTGGCAGGTAGAAAGCTTCGAACTTTTCTAGGGGATGCTTTTTGCTCGATTTTAGAAGATGATGCAAAACATGCCCTGTCTCTGTGGCTACAAAGGAGATGAGGTATTTGGGAGTAGAGTGGGGCAGGGAGGGAGAAGGGAAGGCAACATTTTTTGCTGCATAACTGGGGGCTAGGGCTGTACGTGGCTTGCAGAGAAAACCAAAGATTCACTCTGCGTATCTGTACAGAACTCGGTTTCAGCCTTAAAAACGAGATGATCTTTAGGATCCCTTCCAATCCAAACCATTCTAGGATTCATTGTCTCAGCGTGTATGAGGAATACTGCTTTTTCTTGAAGGATTTGGATAATGTTACTTATTTTCAAATTCTGACCAGCACTTTTCAGAAAAGACTCTGGAGAACAAAGCATAGGAAATGGAAAACAAATTAACACAGGCTTTGAGACACACCAATTTTGGCTCTCCTGCAATTAGTATAGTAAATATAAGGTGGCAAAAGGTTTGTCTGACTGGAATTACCTAATGGAAGAGAGCTTGCCTTCCAAAGTTTCTGTGCTTGGGAAAAATGAAAACCTGGAGGGAGCCATTTGACTATTTAGTGAAAGGCGCACTTCTTTTGGATAAGTCTATTTTCACAAATAGTTCTTTTAACAGAAGGTATTTATCATAAAAGGCTTCTCTTATGAAGAGTTGGCTATAAGCGTACAAAGGTATACCCTAATATCCAACAGGCTGCTGGCACCAACTGCATGGCATACAGTAGAAGTTGAAGTTTCTTTCTTACCCCAGCGAGGGGAAGAGTGGGGAAGGAAGAGGAAAAGTTGTAGGTGAAGTAAGAGTGTTGAGAATGAAAACCTTTTTTGAGAAAAATCACATTGAACTCCCCTTCTGCTTGCCATCTGAAGTGCTGGGGTCTGAACCCCAAGCCCTGAATTAAGGTTGACATATGGGTGGTCCCCATGGTCCTTTAAGAGGAGGGGATGAGTTTGCCTTTTGGCTTTCCTCCAAGGTGCTGCCAGCCTTGTAGGGAAAGCCCTTGGGTAAACAAGCCCCAGGTGCCCCACATTGGGTAAATGAGTGCCAGGTGTCCTGCTTTGGGCATAAAAGCTGGGACCACTTGCAGGAAGGGTGGAGTGTCTGTCTGTGAGGTGGATGCACTTTGCAGAGTTTCCCTGTTGGGGAAGGACCTCCTGACTCTCCCTGCAACTGGGCCCCAGTCAGGTCTGGCATTTGCAAATGCGGGCTTTGTGGGGAGACAATACGGGGCTACTTCTATCATATATGATCAGCCTATTGACTTGGTTGTCTCCCATTTTTTCGATGGGATACCTTGTGTCTTTGTTTATTCCACCTGTTATTGGTCGTGCTGTGTCATCCCTGGGGTCACTGGGGTTGATGTCTATTATTTGTGATCTGTCTGACTTGTTTGTACCCCCAGCAATCCCCCATATACTGACTTTTCTACGTACAATAGAATCTGCTTACTGGATTGTTTTTCTGCTGGCCGTGTCCTTTGCGCTAGGCCTAGTAATTGGCAAAACACCATTTAAAATCAAATGCAGAGTGAGGATGGTTTACAGTGCGATACTGTTCAGTTGATTAGATTTAAGCAATATCAGCTTCCTGTAAGGAGCTGCAACTTGCTACCCATCCCAGGCCAAAAACATTTACAACAGGGTCACCCCAAACTGTGACACGCGCATCACTGCCAATATGGAAGCAGTGTCCAAATGAAAGCTGTCCAAGCATCTCCTCCTAAATGGTAGGACACAGTAAGATGCTTAGCACACCAACAGACATGACAGGTTGCTCTGAAGCTCAAAAAGACTTGATTTTAAGCTTTAAAGAAAAACAAAACACTCCCGAGAGATAATCAGGCTTATTATCTGCAAGGAACAGCTTTTTCCTGCAAGCAGCATCAGCTTCAACAAATTAGAATTTTTTACCAAAAACACATAACTCCCCAGTATTGCACATACACTGGCAGTGTTTTTATGTACTCTTGCGTAAAAAACACTTTCTTTTTGTAAAGAAAAAAGTATTTTGTGAAACAGAATGTGGTGAGTAGCATAACCACACGTCATTTGCGTGTTCAGTTTCATGACATTGCACGCTTCATGACCCAGCCTCTGCTTATTCTCATCAGCTTCCAGATATGTTTTTATCAGCTCATACTGGGATCAGAATTAATTTTATTACCACTGGCAAAAGAGAAATCACTTTCAGGAGACACAGTAACTACTATTTTTTTCAAACGTGCACTCCCAAATCCATCAACATCCACCAACTTCAAGGATCTTTGAATCAAGTCCACTGTTAATAATCCTAGACAAGAACCCTCAAAAACCTCTTACTTTTCATTAAAGCAAAAATTGTTTGGTAACAATTTACCCACCATTTCAAACAGATAAAAACATGATTTAAGGCACAAAAGCAGTTACACAGAGGATTCTGGTCTGGTACATGTTGCAGTTTATGCAAGCTTCATCCAGCTGGAGGAAGTGGCTGAAGTCCTAAGTGGTCTTAAATACTTTCAAATGCTAGCAGAGGCAATTCAGTCTATGATACTCAAACACAGAAGAAAATCTACTTAATGATAAGCATCTGTCAGTTTTCTATTAGTAACATGCTTCTGCTGCTGTTTTTTCAAACCTGAAGTAGAAGCAGACATCCCTGGTTCTTGGGCTGCTATTTTACTTGGCAAGAATTGGGCAGAAGGTTTTCAGGTTGGAGAACATTATACAAATGAACATATCTGGGTCAGGATGCATAACATGTAAATGAGCTGGATCCACTTTGCAGAGAAATTGTTGGTTAGTCTGCAGAGGAATAGCCTTCCTGTTTCATATGTTCTAGTGTAATTTGTGCTTATTTTGCAACACATTGTATTGCATAGATTTGCGGCCATGAATTAGTCCAGAAAGTACTTTTCAGTAGTACGTTACTACGGCCCTGCAGAGTCTTGAGTCACCCTTTTTAGACAGGCTGAGGACTCTGTTACCTGGGAGACTGCTGACACTGGTGTTTGAACAAATGTACAGAGGTGTGCATGTTCAGTTTTGCCTCAGGTGTAGCATTTTCCACCTATTCCCACTGCCTTGAAATTTCTAATCCTACGAAAAACAAACAAAAAAAAATTACAAGAAAAAACCCTTCTAAAAGAACATTGAGCACAAGAAGAAAAACAATCTCCTGCATGCTGACTTTATATGGCCAGTTTTTAAAGGAACTGCACATCTTAACTTACATAAAGCATTCTTTTACTGTGCAGTGCCAGATTACACATAAAGACCCCTTATCCTGTGAACATCTGAAAGCTTTCCAACAATGAAACATTTAAAGTTTAAGAGAAGCTCATAGGCTTGCTCTTAGACAGAGACAGAAGCCTCCCTGTTATCCTTAAACTACCCCTTGCTAAGTGAGGGTCCTTGATAGCAGGCTCATGATATGAAAAACCTCGGCCATCAGCAGCGGGGGCAGAGCTGAGCAGCAGAAAGAGGGAGCTCCCACAGCAAGCAACTCTTGCAACGAGGACAGACACAATCCTGGACACCAGCAGAGGGAAAAAAAACCCCAGCAACACCACTAGAAGACTCTACTAAGACTAAACACTACCATGCTGGTGGTTCCTCCTCCCGTGCAACAGTGCCAAAACTTAGAAAGAGGAGAGTGGCTACAGGACAAGCACTCTGCATTTTTTCCTGGGAAAGTCACTGGATTTCTAAAAGTGTTACTTGAAAGCTTCATGCAGTTGCAGGATGTAAATAAGGATAACTAGATCCCTCTCTTAAAGGAGTCCCAAAGGAGATTACTAGTTTCAAAACAAAAACGTTTGTCTGCACCTTCAAACTTGTAGCTGTTTAAAAACACATCTTTCAAACTGCTGCCCTTTCTGTTTGGAGCAGGAAGAACTCAGATGCAAAGTCACTGCTGCAGCAGCAACAAGTCCTAAGAAACAGGAAACATGGGAGAACAACATCAGGAAAATACAGAGGCTTTGCTTGAACTTTTTCTACTTTTATAAATGGAGCTATGAAGAGAAAAAAAACCCATGAACTGTGTTAAAGATCATAAGATGAACTGCTTCTTTTCTGTGCCGCTTTAATCTCCTCACACATTGGATCTATTGACTTATCTTTAGCAGACATGCTGCTGTCAGCTGGTCCCCATGTCCTATGTGTCCTGTGGCGTCCAGCTCTGCCGAAGCACGATGCTTCCTCTCCTTCTCCCTGGGATGCTTCACTCCCACAGGCAGTTTAAGCCCCTTGATATTGCCAACTCAATATTGGCAATACTAGTACCTTTTTCCTCTTTCAGCTTTCAAGCAGGATAAAATAAACTAAATCTTCCTTACATTCACAGTTGTTTTTCCAGGCATCAACTTGCATTGTAACACAGCAGAGAGATGAAAACATCAAGGCACCAGCTAACCAAGCACTCCAGCATGGAGAGTGCCCGTACGCGTAGAGCGTGTGGATGCGCACAGAGAGGCAGCAGAGATGGATGCAACAATTCAGAAGATGCCAAAGCATTACGAAATACACGGTGGGAGCGAGCGGTTATGGTCAGCAAGTGGAGCAAAACACGGCAAAGGTACCAGCGACAGAAAGGCAAATGTGATGGCGCTCATGGCTCATCGCTACATCCCGGCTTTTGAAATCGCTCTGATATGATCCCACAATCTGTGGCATCCCTTGCCATCCGCACTGCCTGGGAGAGAAGAAAGCATGTATCTCTTTGTAAGCCGAAAGCCAGCGTGTGTACTGCATTGCTCGGCGGCCCCGCTGGAACTGCCTGTCCCTGAGTCAGGCGGACATCGGCAATCACGAGGGCTGGGCAATCAATAGGGGAAGCTATTAGCAGGCTCAATACTGAGCATGCACTTAGACTGAGAATGTTATTCATATATGAGGAGCATGTGATTGCAGCAACATACTTTAGTTCTCAAAACAGTAGAAAAATGACTTCATTAATTGCAGGAAGAGTGTTCACATTTCTCTTTGCAGAAAATGAGAAGTACTATGCCCCAAAACAATTTTTCAAAAGAATAAATGAATGGAGCCCATAGTCCTAAAAATAGCTTGCACTCTCCAACCCTCTGAGCTGGCTCCTAGGAATGCTGCTGGGCACCCCTGGAGCTGAGGGAGGGCACAGGCAGCCAGCGAGGCGGGGATGCAGTGGCTGTAGGCAGCACTGCATCCCTCTCCCGTACCCCTCAGCCTGCACATCCTCACCTGCCTAATATCCCAGTGGCATCAGTGAACCGCTTCTACAGCCAGAAATGAGCACTTACATCATTATGAAAGTTAAAAAAGATAGCAAGGGGAAAAAAGCAAGCATAACATAAGATTTTAGAAGCTTTTGTTTTAATAATTGATTTTGCAGTTTGTCTCAAAGAAGAAAACGTTTTTCTTCTGAAGGTACAGGATTGACCCTGAAGTACCTTTAGCAGAAACTGGCTAAACAGCATATTTATAAACCCACTGCAGAAGCAGTAAAGGCCATTTAGAAGTGTAAATACATTGCAATGTAAATATAGGTATTTCTATTAAAAAAAAAAGTTTTTCTAAACAATTTTTTCCCTCCCCCTTAAAAGAATCTTACTTATGCAATACACATTTTTGTGCTTTAATCCATGACCAGGTTTTTAATTAAGTATGCTATATCCATGACATACAATGGAAATGAACACATCCTTATACTGTATATATATAGTATATATGCTAATGTTGCAATACTATAGTACTCAAAATGTCAGCCATTCCCATTGTGCAAAAAATCATAAAAAATACACCCGTGGCAAGAACTGGTCTGAAGTCATGTCCAGTTTACTTCCAGGCTTTATACCTTTAAAGAATTCAGCATACATCCTATATTCTTAGGACAAATTGGGGGTGAAAGAGGAACAGTGTATTACTAAGAACTTCTTGTACTTCCATCAATCCATAGATTTAGCTAGTTTTGAGTATGTCAAATAGTATTTATATTTTGTATATGTAATACTTTAATGCATTAATCACTCCATATTTTGTGCATTTGCTTTTCCTAACTACAGTAATTCCATAATTGTCTGAGGGTGAGACAAAAGCATGGCATGGTTTGCAATTGCGCCCCATGAGCTAGGGATGCTAGGGGGGGCAGGGGAAGGCAAAGCCCGTCTTTGCAGAAGCTACGCCACCTATGCGTCATCACATTTCCTAATGTGAAATACAAAAATGTTGAAAAGAGGCTGAAATTTTGCAAGAGTGAGCTATTTGTAAACCTATTTCTGTATCAAAGAAAGCCTGTGAAGGGAAAAATAAATAGTGTAAGAAAAGAATATAGCAACATGATTAAAACACAAACAATGAAAATGCTGCACTGTAAACTAATTATTAACTACAACGAGCTGAAAATAATCTGTTTCCTTTTTGCCATGTTCACTTTAATCTTCTAAAAGGCAGGAAGGGGGAAGACTGGAGGAGGCAGCAGTTACAGACTTGTGGAGCTTATCAAATCCCAAATCGGATGATTAGAGCAAAGCTAAGAAGAAAACATCCTCTCTCCCCACCTCCCTCCCTCCGTCCCTCCCCAGAAAGGAAGCATAGCCTTTAGGACCAATCTGCAATGTTTGCTTGTTGCTCTTTAAAGGATTTCTCTGGAGAGCATTTTTCCTAAGATGTTTTTCTCTCTTTCTGGAAGTTTCAAACTAAGCTAGAGTACTGGAAATGAATGAACATTTTTTTTTTTATAGTGAGACAAGTCGTGTAAAGCAAATAAATAAGGTCCTTGTTTGTCATACAGCACAAAACGAAAGGGAATAAGAGCTTTAAATCTGAGAAGTATCACTGCAAAACCTAGGAAAAATCATCAATGGCTGAGGGTGGGGAAAAGTAAAAAAAAAAGAGGGCTGTCTCTCATGCTGCTTTATTGTTTGCTTATTTAGTTATTTTAATGACGAGATTTTGTGTTGGTGAGATATCCAGGAAAAAAGAAAAATAACAACCCAAAAAAGCCACTGTATTTTGACAGCTTACTTTCAAAAAAACCTCCCTGCTCTCTAATGGCTTCCAAAAAAGACTCTCCCATAATGAAAAACAGGAAATTAAATTCTCAGGACAACACACTAGAAGTACAAACAAAAAGATTTTGCAGTGACGTAATGCTTCAGCCTCAAGCACGGGATCAAGTTTTTATTCTTTCACACTGCCCTTAAACACATCAGGTCTCCCCTTAGAAAGCAAGTGTCCCAGTGTGAACCAGAATAAACACAAGGTTCATGTAATTCCAGGGTTGCACTATATTAATATAAACCTCTTTGCAATACAAAAGCCACACAAAAGCATTTATTTTGCTGAAATAGTCTATGGATTTAAAATGTCATTACTATTCAGTATAACTCCCCCCTACTTTTTTTTGTCTTTTGTTTTTCAAGATTAAGCAAATGCCTGAGCAGTGTAACTAATGAAACTGGATTTCCATCTCGTGACGCTAAATTTACAGCACGAGTCCCTCCTGGGCTGCATCCCAGCGCTCCTGGCTCCTCCACACCCCCGTGTGCCCGGTAGCTGGCCACATTTGCTGGGCAATTCTTGCTGCATCTGCCAGCCAACTGTTGCAGGGGTGCTCACGACACCCTGCCCCTGCCACCCTGCACCCAGCCCATCTCATTGTAGCACCTAATGCATTGGAGAAAGGACCAGGAAGCCTGATACTGCTCCTGAAGCCCCCTCCCTAGTTTGAGAGAGCCTGCAAGTTAAAAAGAGGAGGACTGGCGTGCAGACACAGCGAACTGACAGCCTAACCCCCACTTCCTCAGGAAACTAGGCTAAAAATCTGTTTTTTCTCTTGTTGTGCCCACCCTCCCCCCACAACTATGCAGATGCAGTATGAAAAAAAAGAGTAAGGCTTAAGGGCTACACTATATCCCAGAACATCATCTGTATTACTGTCTCAGGCATGTTTCAGAAGTGTCATTGGCTTCCTGTTTAATATTCATGTTTTATTGCTGCACAAAGTCTGCCTCTGCTCAAAGAGCAATATATTACTCTCACATCCTCCAAACAGATCCTTAATGAGGATATTCTGGTTTCTTGATATTCAGAGACCTTCTGTTGATATCAGCAGAAGATCAGCATATGCTTGAATCCACAGCACGAAGAGAAGAAGTCAGCTCTCCCAACTAAGCCACAGGATTAAAAAGGACCTTGAATGACCATCTAGGCTGCTTCCTCGCTCAAGGCAGGATCAGATACACTTATGTTATTATTTTTATTAGGCCACCTGACCCAGCTGGGAGAAAACAGATACGCTTTGGGGCTCTGAGTCCCTTCTTGAACCTGAAAACTCACCCCTGCATTCCCTGGTCCAGCCCTGAGCCACACCAGTTGATTCAACAAGAGATCCCTGCCTGCAAACCCTGCCTTCCTTGCATTGCCATGGTTACAATGCCGCTATTACCATGCATGCCAAGCCTATTTTTAAAAGCCTGCAATGACGGGAGATGCTGGTTAAGGACTTAATCTCAATAAAGTCTAATATTCCTCCAAGGAGTGCTTACTATTTGTACAAGTGCTGCACTCCGAAAGCAAAAGATGGGTGGTGAGCCGCCTCAGGCAGAGTCTCTGCATTGCCTGCATCCCAGAAAAAAAAAAAAAGAAAAAAAAGAAAAAAAAGAAAGAGTATTTTAAAGGAGAGATCTAAAGAACAAGAGGAAAGTAGCCCTGCCAGCATTAGCAGAGTGGGTTAGGTCAGCAGAAAACACATAACTACTTGTTAGAAAGCAACTTGTGTGCACTGGAGAGACAGACATCATGGGTGGTGGAGGAGAAAGATGCCCTCTTGGAGCTTCCTTACAGATGGGAAATAGAGAGGGAGCAAGGGGCTTTGGTGATGTAGATGGGCACCTTGTGCTGAAGGAACCAGTAGAGGAACACATAGGGGAGGCTATACTGTTAAAAAATCAGGAAGCGGGCGAATTCCTTTTTGCAAAGACATTCTAGACAGATGGAATTATAGTTTGAAGAGGCCAGAGAAAAGGATGTTGTAGTAATTCAAGACATCAAATGGGTGCTCAGATGTGAATTTCAACTGTTTGGTCTGGGTAGCACTGGGCATTTCTTAAGAGACATTATGCAGAAAGAATCTGCTGATCTTGGAGTAAAGATAGAGGGAAGTAGGAGATGGACAGATTTTGGCTTGACTGAAGGACGCTGGTGTTGTCCATGGCAACAGAGGTGTGAGATAATGGGGAGAGTTGCAGGTGGAGAAAGAAAGGGATGTATCAATGGATATCTATTCAGCCATGCTGAATGAGAGTTGATGGCTTCGTGTCCACAAAGAAGTGAAGAAAGACTAATCGAGGTTATAGCTTGGACAAGTGGAGAGAGGACTAGTTTTATGTTCCAGTCCCAAGAATCACATATATGTATACCTACATATCTGTGACTTTGTGATGATTTTTATATATGTATATTTGTATATAAATACATATTTACATGAATACATCTAATAGTTCTGTCTGTAGGCAAAGGAATCTGAAACAAAGTCGTAGTCAGAAGAACAGCAGAAGAGAAAGAACACAGACCTGTGCTCCCTGCCAAAAACGGAAGTGGAAAAAGCTCTTTCCTCTTATTCCTTTTTCATAGCATGACAGGTAACAAAGCACGTAGTAGCAAAATGCTTGCCTGTTAACTCCCTGGAAAGTTTAAGCCATCAAAGAAAAATTTCAAAAATTATTGTTGTATCCAGCTTCCGCATCCTGCAGCTTGACAATCCTTTCACATTTGGAGGGCAGGTGCCCCGCACACTCTCACACCTCACGAGACATGCAAGCAGCTACTGGCCCTGTCAGCAGTCACTTAGCTGATACAACATCCCTTACAATTCCGAGGATGTATATTTTGGTCCAAGGAAGGATGCGTGTGTAGCCGTGTGTCAAATCTGCCAGCACGCTGAGTGCTGGAAACAAATGGCACTTTCAGAGCAGCACATCTGGGTCACTGCCTGCTCTCGCTGTGCCTGCAAGGACCTTGGGGAAGAACAGCAGAGCAGGGAGGAACAGGCTGCAGATTTGAGGAGCTGAGTTGGCAGGTCTTATCTAGGCCACTGGCTGTAAACTGGATACCCTCACCCTGGAACAAGAAAAGTGGATTTGCAGTACTGTAACAGTAAGTCTTTTGTACCCTTAAGCGATGAGGTAGCACTGGTTTATTTTCTCCCTACTCACAGTTTTGCAGGTGTAATCAGGATTATCACAGGAAGCACGTTCAACTTCCCCTCCATCCCCAGTAAAAGAGACCATAAATCACTGAAAAATAACACACAGAAAGCACTCACAGGCTCTGCTTTTTAGTGCTGTGACTAGTTTGGACTCATGCATTTAGGAAATGTCAGATTTGATTTTGACCTAGAATCAAGTTCACTCTGCCTCGCTGTAACACAAGACACACCATTCATGCGGCGCCCGGAGCGCAGCCTCCAGCTGCAGAATGTGGGTTACCAGAAGCAGGAGACATCTGAGAAAGAGCATTCAGAGCAGCACGTGTGCCACTTGCAGCCGCGAACACATTCGATTATGAACTCTGCAAAATGTATGAATGGTGCAGGCTGACGGTACAGTCCCTGGAAGTACATATCCATAACAATCCTATGGAAAAAGAGAGGGATGTGCGCCTAAAAGCCACAAAGAGACAAGACTTCTTTTTTCTTTTCTTTTGAGAATGCAAACAAGCTAATTAATTTCCCCTCCACAAACTATTTGCACACTCTGGGAGCCACTGTAAGGGCCCGTTGTGAAGACTTCAACAGCAAACATCATCAGCAATGGCTAAGGGAACCATTAAATCAATAGTTACGTTTTAGAACCAAACTATACATGCAAAAAACACCAAGTTCATTTCTCACACAGATACTATTACATCTAATGGCAAAGTGCCAACAGAATTTGGGACTACAACAGTTCCACAAAGCCACTGGCACTGCAGCTGGACAGTCTATGCAGAAACAGTACCTGCCACATCAACACAACCATTTCGCTGTGCACTGCAGTGTTGATCATGGATGACAACCAGTTTATTCGGTCTGCTTGCTCTCCCTATGCTACACACATGTCCATCCACTGCTTACTCCACTTTTAAATCGCCTATGCGAACATACAGCTGTACCAAGTACTTTGAAGCATCTCACACACAAAAAGGTATCAAGAAAGGGAATTGTATTTGACCTTGTCATGTATGTATGTTGGGAGTGAAACAGTACAGCCTCCACAAGCAGATGCATTTAAAAAAAGGACAGAAAGTAGGAGAGAGCATGCTTTCTCATAAACACATGTGCTTCATCAACTGCCTGAACTCCAAATCACCTCCCTTTTCCAGACAGACACCTCTGGGTCACATCTTTCAGCTCTGTTAAAATTTCAACAGCTCATTGGCTGCCATTTCATGCAAAGAGGGGGAAGGGACGTAGACTGAGCATCAGATAAATAGTCAAATACTGAAATATGTTTAAACAGAAACAGAAAATCTTCTCCTGAGGAGAGGACTTCCAGTACCAGGACTATGTAAGAGGAAGAAAATAAAATGCCACAGTTCTGCAGAATGACATATGTGTATCATACAGCTGTGACCATTTATGTCCATGGAGTTTCTGCTACTCTGACAGTAACAGAAGACTTTTTCCTCTTGGGCAAGCTCTTTCTCACTCTAGGATCCACATTGGAGCAATTACAAGCATCCTAAAAGTCCTGTGAAGCTTTCAAGGCTTGCAGTAGCTACAGCTTCTGACCCAGACTGACTGTAAGCATTAGTAGAGAGCAGAGTGGTAGAAAACATTGCAGTCTAGTTGAAGGTTTAAACACCGGTGGGCATGGACTTCAGCAACTTCTGCCCTACTTGCCTTAAAAATGCCCAGTGGTCCTTTTGCTATCAATGATGTAGAAAATTAAAGCTATCACAGGTCTGTTTACAAAGTTGGACTCCCTCACTCCATCAACGGAGCAGTGTCAGCCTGCAAGTGTCAGGCTTACCTCTCATTTTGAGGGGGGAAGTGTCGGCATCCAAACAAGCACGTACGAAGTGATGAGGGCATACAAAGCATTTTGTAGGCTTGGAACAAACCCCTGTTTGTAGGATTCACTTAATGAAAGAATTTATGTTAACAGAGCAAGCTATTTATAGCAACTCTCCATAAAAATGAACTCTCTCTTGGTTACTGTCCTTGTGAAACGCAGCTTTCTAAACAGAGAAATCCTCTTTTTACTCTAAAAGCATGGGTGAAGGGGGGCACGGGGTCAGGGAAGACACCTTCATTTATACTGGAGATAAGGTCTCCCTGTGCCATCCACACAAAAAGTCCCCTCACAGTTGGAGCCCCTGTGCAGCGTCTCTCCAGCCCCCTTGGCTGGGCAGCTGCAGTGAAAGAGCTGCCTGTGCCACGGCCCATCGCTCACAGCTCCACGCTGTGCCCATCCTGCTGACATACACAGAACCGAGATGGACTGCTCTTCCCAGGCTCCTTAGGCCACGCACGTTTAATTACATGCTCTTAGCCAACACTAAAATGAGTATACCTAAGGAAGACTACAGTTCCTTGAAATAATGCAGGGACAAACCAGAAGGAAAAGATCCTGGTCTCTCCCAACCCAGCCCTTTAGAAGATGCCAAACCAGAGCACGTTCACATATCCTCATGTTTTGTATGCTCTCTGAAATAAAAGCATATGTACTTTAATCCTGATCACACACAGCCAGCCTGCTAGGAAACCCACACCCCTGTACGTGCACCTCATCAGGTTTGCAAAATCATCACACAAAATCTCACCTACTTGTTATAAATGACCCAGATCCATGATCCACTTACTATCCAAGCTTACTAAGTTATTTCTACAAGTTTCTACATGAAGCTGAGCAAACTGCAGGCACGTGACTTTTCTTAATAAAATAGTAAGAAAGATTTCCACTTAGTTCTCCCTCTTTTATTTTTCTTAAGTATTTTCACAAATAAGATGCAATTAATTCTCGATATCCATATCTGGGGGAGTTCTGCTGCTGGGCTTTTAAATCTCAAGACCAGAACTACTTGGCAAAAAAAAAATATACCACGCTGCTCAGAGATTAGACCTGACTAGTGGGGGCAAAAAGAAAGAGGGGGAAAAAAAGTATAAACAGATTTTTGGTCTACAAAAAGTTTTTACATTTTGGCAAAAGCTTTATGTCAGACTGAAAACCCCTCACTTTTTCCAGTTGGGTCCCTAAATATTCTCACTGTCCCTTGCCCCTTCCAAACTCCAGACAAAATACAGGCTCTCACTGCATACCCTTGCCCCTAAATCTCATCCATCAACAGCTTTGCAATAAAATCCCACATAATTGGTTCCCTAATACTGCTTTTTTCCAGTACCTCACACTGACACTCTTTGTCGGTTAAAAAAAGGCATATCTTAAATATAATGATTGTACCAGTAAACGCAAATTAGACTAATGGGAACACTGAACTAAAAATAAAACTCTAAAAGCTATAGGGTATACATATATCATGAGACTTTATTAAACTATAAATCTGTTGATTACAACTTTATTTTGTAAAGACAGAGTTATCTTAAGCCAATTTGTTGCCCAACATAATAGCATTTGGTGTCTATAATGAAAATTAGATCATATCAGGGTAAGTTTGTTAATAATTTTAAATTAAGGGAATTAGACACAGTAAATGTTCCTGTGGATGAAATAATGAAATGCAATACATTTTCCTTTTCTTGTCATAACATATCTGGTACTCTCCAAGTCATAAGAAAGCATCTTGCTTCACAGTTCTTGAAATATTATTTTAAAAATTTCTCTTTCCATATTCCACAAAGAGATTAAGCTGATATATGACATCACTTATGGTAAAGGTATAGTTCCAATAGAAATTGGAAATGCTGATGAAAAAAAATCCCTGAGCTGTTCCTGTCCCTTAGGTGCAACAAGGCTGTTCTGCTGCAATTCTTTACTACCTCAGTTCAACTGATGTGCCTGTTGGCTACATGGCACTGACTGCTGGCTCCTAGAGAGACTGGTCTTTAAAAATCAATCAGTCCAAAATGTTTTGGTTTAAATTCTGAAACAGCGATTGGTGAGCTGCGTAGGACACCCAGCATGAGCAGGAACTTTGGAGGTTAGCTACATTGCCCCAGGAGAACTGTCGTGAACCACAGCCCGGAGGGAAAAGTAGAAAGCACCTGAAGTTTTTACACCCTTGCACTCAGTATGAGTAGAAAGGTACACACACTAAAATACAAGTTAAAATATAAGTAATATTTTCTTGGGCCATCTGACAACTCAAACTTGAAGTCCTTCAGACTCACAGATCATTGACTTAGGGACTTTTCACCAACTTACTCATTGACGACTGACCATATCACAAACCTCTGTATAAAAACATCATGCAAGTTTCTACACAGCCTTTTCACTGACCCCATCTCCTTTCCCAGCAATGGCTCAGTGATATGGTTGTGTCCATATTGCCCCTAGCTCTTGCTCACAGCTGCATTCAGGTTCTTTCAGGAGGAAATGGATGACATTTGCTCTGCCTCAAGCCATGGTTTCCATGTACAAGCTGTTTGGGAGGGTTGGGAGGAGATGAAGCAATGGTGGTGGGCAGCCAAAGCTGCTTCTAAGCTCTTGCCCTGCCCTGCTCAGTCCTTCCACTCTGAATCTGTTTATTTACAGTGTCTGGAAATCAACTGCAAAATAAGAAAGTTTTCCTTATGGCAACCAGTATTTTCAATTCTCGCTCTGTCCAGTGTCATAGGCAAGGAAGGAAAGGGAGATCCTACTAGCTTCAGTTATTTATTTAGATTTGCTGCAAATATTCAGAGGTTTCAGTTGCCCTGTTACCCAAAAGGTAAACGGCAGTAGTGATGCACTCCAAGAAAGCATCCCCCAAGCCTACTCTGAAAAACAAAAATATCTACTGCCAGCACCAACCGCCATGTGTCAAAACTCAATGCTATTCTTGGAGCAGATGCAGGCTCAGGATTTTTTTTCTTTTTTTTTTTTTTTTTTTTTTTTTTTTTTTTTAAAAAGCAAAGTAATTTCAAACCAGTCCAAGCAACACATGTGATGTGCGTGATGGTCTTGGCAGCTGCTAATTTTCTAAGTGATAATTACTGGCAGTTTATCAGTCTTAACAGTTTTGAGACAGGCAGTTTGACAATGTTAACGGACGCTGCTGTACCAAAATACAGTTCCCACGGGCTCCCTCGTGCACACTTTTTCCTTCCTGCTGGTTGGAGAATTTCAAGTGCTCTGCTCTGATCTGGCAAATCCTCACCCTGGCCCTGCACTGCTCCTCAGATGACTGCCAGCAGGGCTCCATTACATCTCCATAGCATACGCCATTAAAAAAAAATACTCACTTTTACAATGTATTAATTGTGCCCCCTCTGCCACATGGTTGCAAATAGCTCTGGCAAACAACTGCACCTCAATGAATAAAAAGTTTGTTTGACCAAAGAGTAATTGGAGTTGCTTGGCACTGAAGATGAATACAGCAATGCTCCAGCTGACACATCTTGCACAGATAGTCCTATCAGGTCTCCAGTACTTGCTTGTATATACAAAACACAGCAAATAACCTTTCTTGGAGCTTCAGACTTAAAAGAGTGAGGTTTCTGGGCAGACTGAAATATTAGCCTATTTAGACTCTGAATGACTGAATTTATGTACTATCCCTTTACATTCAGTAAGCCACAATAAAGTGCCTTCATAGAGGAACTTGAACAAGTTCTATTTTTTTCCTTTAGCAGATGCAGAATTTTTATTAAACACATCCATAGTCACAAAATAAACTGACATTAAATGAATACTAGCAAGAAAGGAAAAAGAGCTTTTTATATCTTTTTTTTTTTTTTTTTTTTTTTAAACCTGAAAACTGATCTTTCACATTGCATTAAAAAGCTCTAACTCTATACTTCAGACTTGGGTGAGTTCAGCAAGTTAAATCACAGGTACTAAATCTCTGGAATGTCAGAATGCTGTACCCTCTTTCAGCCAAACCTTCTGTGCCCCTGGTATTTTTGCTTCTGCTAAGCCCACGTCATGCCGTTAAGTGTTCACATGGTGCAAATAGTCATCAGCTATGTGTGGTTTTCCCCTCTTACAGGTTTTTACACCCTCTGTCTCTTAGAGTTTCTAACGATAATCTCTCCATGCCAGCAATTTCAAAGGTTCTGCCACAGAGGAGAAATGTGCTTTTTATCATCATTCTGCATCCAGAAGTCACCATCCTCGTTGCCAGTGATTCTATGGAGCAGGATCTTCACAGGGGCAAAGCCAGATGCTTTACATCAAAAGGAACAACACCACTAAGGACTCCCAGCGCAGAAGCTTTGCGTTTGTCTGATCATCCTTCCTGCCAACATCAATGGGAAAATTCCCACACATTTCTATAGGAGCAGGCTCCCACAGACAGGGAAAAAACACAAAGCACATACAGCTGCTTCCTACTGTCAGTAAAATGGAAGAGGTTCCTTTTCAGGGGGTAGCAGAATCCACCACAAAAGCTGCATTCAGGAAATCACAACTGTTTTCTTCTAACGTAAAATACAACACCTTAGTGAAAATATATTGCAGGCCCTTGGAAAGGTAAAAGGGAAAAATAAACCATTTAACCTTTTTGTTGGAAAACCTCAGACATGAACTGCAATCTTTCATTTCACCCTAACGCTACCATAGTGGTCTGAATCCCAAGGCAAAGCAAAATCTTGAAAGAGAAAGAAAATGAGTCCAAAGCCCTGAACAAAAGTAAACCCAGCATATACTAGGAAAGTAAACACTTGTGCTTCTCCAGATGACTCCCTTGATTGCCACTCTGCCAGGGACAATGCTCTCCAGCTGTGAAGCCAGAGAGCGCCCATAGCAGGTCTATGCCCAGATGGGGAATGCCCCTCTCCCATTAGCACCATAGCTCCGAGCATGGCTGATGTATGAGGTGACAGCAGGACCTTCGGTCCCACACGGACCCCCAGGGCAGGCTCAGGGACTCTCAGCAGGGACTGCAAATAGGTAGCAAAGTCTCAGTCTCTTCTGCCTGCCTGACAGCTCTCCCTGTGGTCTTCAGAGGGGAAAGACTCTGTTGGAGGGTGCTGAGAAAAAGCATGCAAAGCATCACCTTTGTTTTTACCAATTGATTGATTTTTGTCACAGATACCAATATTATTATGAAATTAAATGGTCCCCTTGTGAGTCAGAACATTTTAGACAATGAAGAGAATGCATTTTTTAAAAAAAAATGAACAAAAAGGATTTTTTTGATCATCCCCTTCCTCTTCCAACACTTCAGTAGAAACATTAGTTACAAAAACCCTAGAGGACGCACACCAGAAGGCAGATTGATAGTGGATGAAATACTCATCCCTGTGTAGGAACCTCAGAAGAGATCTTAAACTGTGGAGATAGAGGTATGGGGTAAAAACCTACTAGTGGCAGAAGTCCTCAATAGAAGGTGAAGGAAATGTAATTTCAATGTAAGTCAATGCCAGGTGACACTGTCCAGTTACCGCAGGGAAGTTCCAAGACAGTGAAAGAGGGTGGGTGGATGCAGGGGGGAAGTATCTCCACACAAAAATCCCCACCAACGCTCCTCCCTCACACAGTGACACAAGCAGCTTTCCACTGGTACTATCTGCTCTACAATTGGTTCAGCAGAGATCTGCACAATGCTCCCCTGGTGGGGACTAGGGCAGGGAGGCACTTCTGGCAGCAGGTGTGAAAAACAGCATGTCAAAAATGTACATGTGTTCTGGAAATACTGAAGCCAGTGTCTTCTCTGGGAGATGTGCTGGGATGTTTTACAGAGTCCCTCCAGCACTGCACACCTCATAACAAAGACTCCAGCTGCTGGATCTTCGGATATCTACGTGCCCATGCACATGCCCTGAACAGTCACAAGCCAGAACGGCACCCATTAAAAAACACCCAGTCTGGTCAGGCAATATGGGAAGGCAGAGCCCTTGTAGGCTGGTACAAGTGCTTTGACAAGCAATTGCCTGAAGATGAACTTACAGCATCATCTACTTCATGCCACCATTTTCTTCCAGGTAAGTACGCATTCCTGCTACGAAACCCCTACTTGCTTCTTCAGAGGAGTAAGTGATTTCTGAGGAGGGAGCAGCTGACACATCCCTCTTGACTACACTCCTCTGGAGGGGTGAATGCTGATGCAGGCTGTTTCAGCTGCAAGTCCCCTTTGCAAACACTAGTGACAGTGCTAGGAATGGCTCTTGTCTTACTGCTCTGCAGAGGGAGGAGGCTGTGCCAGGCTTTGAGAGGAAGCCCATGTTGCTGAGCATACAGACTCTGCCTTCACCTCCTCTTCCATCCCCCAGGGCAATGAGTAGGGAGAACTTCACCTTGGGATAGTAAAAAGCAGCTTAACAATTTCATGGCTTCCCTTTAATTTGTGCTCTCACCTCTATGCTTTCACACAGAAAACTGGTTTGTAGTTTTGTCAGCTGTGACAAACTGTGCAAATAAACATGGTGACTTGTTAAAAGATTTAGGGACAAATCCAAACCAGGTATTTAGGAATCTGGCTTTTAAATCCTATTCAGTGTAAGTTTAAGTCCTTAAGCACTTCCTTGGCTTTAGCCTTACAACTTTAACAGGGAAGCCAACAACTTTCGAGTAATCACATGTTCTTTCAACTTTGTGTTCTTACTTCCATGAAAGAGAATGTGGCAAAATAAGTAGATCATGCTTCTTATTTAAATAGAAAATGAGAAAGTCTGTGATATGCACAAGCAACTGAAGAAGAAGAAGGATTTTAAATATTTGGCATTTGTATTTCTGAATGTAATCTGCATTAGAAATACTCATCCAGATGAACAAACACACTTACAAGCAGCCATTAGATTTAGGCATGCATATAAAACACAGAAGCTTTCATTATTTGTAACCCGATTGACATAGGTGACCATACAACTCCAAACTTGCAAAATGTCTGTCAGTCCACTTTCTCTTTCCCTTTGAGCTTACCTCCTTGCAGCTCTCTGTAGCTGTGATTAGTCATGTATGCTTGAGAGAGAAAGACCACTTGGCAACAGCAAAGTAGCAGCAAGGTCAGTGGGTGCATATGCTGTTTGTTTCTGTGGCCACTAAAGGATCCTCAGTGCACCCCAAAATAACATCATCTGGGCCTTGCCACAGTCAGCAGAGCATACAAAATAAAATTGGGTAGTACTTGAATAGGCTTCTGCAACTAATGGGGATGGCAACTCACTGAACAACCCCACCTGTTTTGAAGTGGGGAATTTAGATGCTAATGATTACCTGAGCATGATGCGGGAGACTGAGGAACAGCAGTTATCAGTTACCTTCCGCTGAGAAAGAACAAAAGTAAGCTTTCTTCCTTGTAAGTGTAGATACCTTGACAAACTGTTAGGGACCAACATTTCCTTAGAAAATGGGAGAGGAGAAGAAATAAACTGTTCAATCCAGTCCCCTCCCAGCTGCTATAAGGTATCTGAGATGCCCACTGCCAATTTCCCCAGCTGTGTGTTGGTAGGATAGTACAGTAAGAGGAAGAACAACCTAGGGCTCACTAAGGGCACTAAAGCTTTAGCAACATGCTAAATGCTCTCCTACCTGTAATTTAGTAAGTTGAACCAGGTATCTCATGAAAGAAAAGAGTTTCCAGTTTGAAAAACTTTACCGCAGTGCTGTTTCATGGGAGATCTCTATTGATACCAAGATCCCACTGAAAGCACCTGAACACCTTGTTGTTCCTAATAGAAGACACTGTCCCAATAAAGGAAAATACTCCATTAAGTATCCAAAGAAACTTGTAGTCCATGTGTTTGCCCAGCTCTTAAGACCAATACTGGAAAAGAGCAAGTAATTTGGGATTTCACACGTGGTTTTCCTCAGCCACATGAGATAATAAAAACTCAAGGCTTCAGTCTGCCTATAAGGCTACATGGCAGAATTAAAACAACAGCAACAATAAAAACCCAACCCCCAAACTATTCTCTTTATATATCCTGGGGAAACAGCACTTGCACAGTTTAAAATTGCTGGTCTAATGCTTCCTCAGAGCCTCAAATGGAAAAGTTATGAATATCTCCTAATAAAATCCCACTTAAAAGTTGGTTTGAAGTGACTAGCTAGCAAAGCATACCCAGTCTATGAAGCACTTTGAGGTCTATGCAAATAAGGAGTTGAACATTATACAAAACAGCTAAAAACCACTAAAAGAAGTAGACTTCTAAATTAAAATTATTATTTTCATGTTTAAAAAAGCAATCAGTTACCCCAGGCATACAACTTGGCATTTGGATGAGGTTGGATTTTTCCAGGCAGTTTTCTCAAGTAGCCCCAAGAAGTACAGGTCATTTTGTGATGGCAGCACCTTTGAGTGCCCCGTAAACAGTTAAAGATTAAAATCATAAGCTTCCTTGTTTCTTAGGAAGCCTGGTACAGGGAAAGGTAGTCAGAGAAGAACGAAATCATAAAGCCCATCTGAATGTCCCAGGAGACACACATTTATACAGTCAGAGTAAGAATCTAATTCGCTCAGATTAATCACACAGAATGTGTCCCTACCAATGCCCAAGTTGGCTTGCCTTGCACAAACTGGAACACAGGAGGTTCAATCTAAACATAAGGAAACACTTCTTTACTGTGAGGGTGACAAAGCACTGGAACTGCCCAGAGATGTTGTGGAGTCTCTGTCTCTGGAGACATTTAAAACCTGTCTGGACGTGTTCCTGTGTGATCTACTCTAGGATCCTGCTCTAGCAGGGGGGTTGGACTAGACGATCTTCAGAGGTCCCTTCCAACCCCTACCACTCAAGTATGGGACAGTGATCTGTGCAGTCAAGGCACTGCATGCCAAATGGCCCTCCTCCTTTGCACCTCAGCAGCAGATTCTTGAGCAGCACCACTGCATAGAGAAAAGCCAAAGACATGAAGAAGCAATTACCTCTTTTTCCTCAAGGCCACAGTTACAAGCTCCTACACAGGAGGTTTATGGAAGATAACTCCCTTCATGCTTACCAGTGAGAACTGTTTCACAGAAACAGATAATCTTTACCATTTATCCACCAGTTTCCTTTTACAGTTTAAAAATTGGTAGGTAGTATTAACTCCTATCTGCCGATTTGTCTTCACACAGCTCTGCCTCTTCAGTAAGCAATTTTTTTTCCAGTTGGGAGTTGCTGCTCTCAGCTCCATCACCTCTTGGTCTGCAGTCACTCCAGAAGAAGTAAGGTAGACGTATGATTAATTCAGATATTGACCATGTGCCATGAGATCGGCTTTTATTCTAGTGCTTCCTCTTCACATCTACCCCCTCCAAGTACACCATTACATGTAGTTACCCTGACTTGCTCAACAGTCAGTAGCAGAGCTGTGCATAGGATGGCAACTTTACAGAAATGATGTCTGACGTGCTTCTCTTTCTCCAGTAAAGTGAACACATCTGGTTTCTTGGGAATACTTGTTCATGGTTTGCACAGTGCACATTGCAACACAAGCCAGCTTTAGGATTTTCTACAGGAAATAAGTCATCTATAACTGGAAAGTTACATGCTTACATCTGAAGTAGTGCTACAGTTACCGCAACAGAGAGCCAAGAGGCAACTCTGCACAAGTGATACTGTGTGGGAAGGAGACAGTTTAGTGTTGGGTAGGGGTGACAGAGTGACACCTCATAGACCAAAGCCTCCTGCTTGAGCACAGAAGAGTTACAGTGAACGCCACCACGCAGTAAGGAGCATCTTTAAGCATGAGTAGGTATTACCCATTATATTACTATTTCAACACATCAGCTGGACTTCACAGGACTAAGCATACTGATGTCAGCTTCAGTTTAACAGTTAATACAGGTATATGCAGAACCATGTTCACCACCACTTCCACTAAACCATGCAATCACACAGCATTATTTCCAGGTAGGAACAAGACCTTGGTTACCTTAACAGCTCTGTGTCTAGCTTTTGCTAAGGTAGTTGATCAGAACAGGCTCGTGTAATACAAGCTGCAGTTATTTATTTTCAAGATAGAAAATACACAAGGAATGTTCTCATAAATAAAGTTTAGGGTTTTTTTAGTTTATTCTGATTATAGTATACTGATCGCTGAGTCTTTATGCAATTATTATTATATTTACTAGTTATTCAAGTAAATGGAAAAGGGCATTCATGATTGGATGTTTTAAGGAAAGAACATATCAGGATGTGTAGGACTGTCAATATCAGAGCAAAGAACAGTGGCAAAGTTGGGCTGGCTTTAGATTTGTTTCCTTTTTCCTAGATCTAAATGAGGCTAGGAAATGGGAGACTTGAAGACTCTTCTTTTGCTGCTAATTCATGCAAGAATAAAAATGGAACACTATCTGGGAAAAAAAACCCAACCAGCTGTACTTCTTTTGGATCATGGAAAGCACAAAACATGAGAAAAATGCTAACTATTGATAAACGCAAACAACACGACACTCAGCATTACAGCGAACTTTAGGGAAAGAACAGTCAGAACTCACTTTTAAAAGACCAAGCTCCTAACTCATCAATATCATTAGAAATGCCAGAAAGGAGTATATAGTTGTGATTCTGCATGGTTTATCTATTTGAAAGAATTAGCTCTCCGAAGTATTGCTTTCATTGAAACAGTTCTCATTGCAAAGACTTTCCTGACTTGGCAATTGGACGTATTTGGAGACTCTTTCAGTAATTCAAATACATGCATCAGACCATTTTCTTCCTGATACCAGCTGTCCAAAAGGTTTTGGGAAATTGATACTTGCTTTTTCCCCAAACATCCAATAATACAGAAGAGACATGCAGAAACAGAGATATTTTGTACAGGGTACAAGCACAAAAGTGAAACAGGAAGGGAAGAACAGAAAAGCAGATAGATCTGAGATTCGAGAGAGCTCTCCAAAGCAAGCTAGTTTTTATGGCATATAGGCTGAAGAAGTTATCTTCTTTGGTTTGCACTGCAGCAGCACAATAAGGCCTGACCCTAGATGATGTCCTAGTCAGTTTTCCTAGGAATGATGCAGATATTAAAAATAATAATTAAAAAAAAAATCAGATTAATTCAGCAGCTGAAGGGAAGTAGTGCTCCTCAAACATACTGAATTCACAATCTCAGTTCAGCTGGGATGAGGGCAGCACACTCCTTTGCTCTTTGACTTGCAGGAGAAAGGAGAGATGCAGAAGTAACAGTCACGCTCTCTGAGCTGCGGGGTCGTCACTGCCTCGAGAGTGGTGGTGTTGGACGCCAGAGAAGTTACATCAGCCACCTCTGAGGTTGCTGCTTATTTAGGGGCTCTTAAGTGAGATTAGAAGTCATAGGGGAGAGGAAATAGACACTTTCCACCCACAAAACTGACAGGATTTGGAGGTTTCTTAGTGAAAATAGCCTCACCATCACTTTGCCAAATTAGCTAGAAAAGGAATTAAAAACATGAACGTGAACAGCGCGGTATCGAATTAGAAACCAAGAAACACCCAGTTCTGAGGCCTTAAAGTTTTAATTCAAACAACTTCAGGCAGAATCTTTTGTGCTTCTCTCCTAGGAGCCATTATAATTAAGTCAGTAACTATGAGAAAACATTAACGATGAAATCATTAATATGTTATATACACACACACAAGTGAATTCCTTGGAAATAAAATCTCAAATTTTGAACTAAATATGGATGAGAAATTACTCTGAAAGGTACAGAAAAAGTTCATCTGGACTCCTGACATAATGTTATTGCCTTGTTCCTCATTGGGATGTAAAATAGGAAGGACAAGCCTTCCAGCTACTTCATGGTGTTCCCTCTGGCCCAGGACCAGGCATGCCAGGTTCAGTAGGCAGGCAGGCTGGTCAGCCATGGGGTCCCAGACCCAGAGGTACTCACTGCTGTGCTGAAGTTCCTGAAGCTCGTGACATGAAGCAGGACAGGATTCCCACTGGGACAGGAACTTTATGCATGAAACTTCAGAAGTCGAAGAGCTAATCGGTTAAGAATTATATTCTTCAATGTGCAAAGAACAAGCTGTAAATTAGGAAAATACACTGATCACCTTATGGATAGGACTACCATCTCAGCACAAAATTTATTGTGTTTCAGGTTGCCCACTACAGGTACCTGATCTATGGTCATCAACTTATCCTACTCCTGATACTAACCTTTTCCAAAGTGATGAGGAAAAAAAAGTATTTCCAGGGCAATAGGTAATGTTTGCGTTTGTGCAGAGCTCTTCCTTTGGCATCAAAAATGGCTATCAGATTATTCCATTTGTTTTTTAGGCTACACACAATACCTTGACATTCAAACTGATGAACCTTCTCTGTATAGCTTCAGTTTGGTGTGTTGACACAGTGAGAAGGTTCCTACTTTACAAGCACTGCTGAGCCGAGCTGTCACACAAAGTAAGCAGTGTATCAGGAATGACTAATGAATAAATCTCAAAAAAAAAAAGGGACGTAAAAGGATGTTTACAGATTTCCACATGTATGTGGTCTATTATGAAGCTATAACTTCCTATCTATTGAGTGTTTACTAGAAAAGCTGGGAATTAAGATAGAGTCTTTTGTGGACAGGAAACGATCCAAGGAAAATTAAACAGATACGGCAATTCACCATAAAAATGGGAGGAAGCACTTTAACCGCTAAATAACCAAAAGCTTACATGGTACTAGAACACTATTTAAAATTAGGAATAAAGATTTCTCTTAGACATGCACTTCCTCAAGACCTTATATGAGATTTTATCCAGCCCTCCTTTGCTTGATCAAATGGCTATAAATTCCAATTGGACTTTGACAGATTAACAACTGCGGGATTAGACACATGTTTAATTAAACACAAAACTACATGATGTGATGTGTATGTCTTAAAGGCCTATTCATTTTAAGCAGGATTGATGAGCTATCCAGAGATACATCCGCATTTCAAAAAAACCCAAACATTACACACCCATACATGAACAGAGAATTTACAGGAAATAATATGCAGTAATATTTCAACCCCAGGCTCGCACCTAATGGTCAAAACACTGCTTATTTTTTTCATGTAAAAATTTCATGAAGTTGCTGTAATATAAACAGACAGCACCGAGCTTGGGGAAGAAAGATATAATCCAGCAAGGTGATATATCTAAAATTTCAATACCGGTTTTATCAATTACAACCTAATCTAGACTTTTGAAACGCGGAATGATATGTGTGGCAATTTTAATCTAAATTCCACAGGAAAGGCACTTCCCATCTGCAGCTGAGCTCTCGGTACACACCCAAAGGCTTCATTTGAAATCTGTTCTTCAGCAGCCAGTAATAAGCCTGCACATGTAGCCACACATGCAGCAAACACAAAGAGCTGTTAACTGTTCATGATAAACTAGCACATGAGGAGGGACTGAAAATGGTTACATGCAGCCACAGGTGCACCGCTTTTACAGAAGTACCCTGAAAGAGTACCACAGAAGGGCCTTTTCACCAGAGAAACTGCACCATCATTTGAGTCCCACTGATATCAAATTAAGGTCTTTAACAGGTTCCCCATCAATCTCCAGATTTTTGTTATTAAAATAGGATGACAAAGAATCCAGGCTCAGCTTATAGCTGAGGCAGGCAGTTTATCACCCTGCAACATGTAACCGCCTGCACCAAATCTCACATTGTCACATGAGGGCTTATAGCCCCCAGTGCTGTGAAGGAAGCTTCATGTGGGAGTAGAATATCACTGGTTCTCATATCACTGGATATGAGGTAGTTGTTAATGGTGCTGCGTTGATTTCCAGCTCTCGTGTTATGTTCATACAAGCGTATGTTCATCATACGTGCAAGTATCACATAGTCCCTGTTAGCCAACAAGCATATATTCTGGCCAAATTACTAAACTGCAAAATAATTTAAAAATATGCTAGCAAAATTATTTTTCATTAACAAACACTTCAGAAGGCCTCAGAATATTCTAGGGAAATTAAAAAAAGGAAAAGAAAAAAAAGGAAAAGGTTTAATTCTCATTCTCATTTCCATCCCTCCTCTTGACACTCCAGAGCTAAGTAGTGTTAAGTTTTTTGGCTTCCTTACCACAACAAAGCTGAGACTCCTCTATGTTTTCACCAAGATAAATGTCAGCTTGACACATTACCAAGGAATGAAATTTCTGCTATCTATTTATATTCAGAAAGGCAATAAAAAAAATAAAACTGGGTTTTGATTTTAGATTACTGCCACTGCGAAGCAGTGAAAACTAAACAAAACCAAGTGTCTAGTTATTCCTAGGTTATTTTAAAGTTGGTTCAGTCTTAAAGTTACACATCCAGCGTGGCCAGAGACCAACAAACAATGACAGCTCAAGAGAACTGAGTGATTAGCTCCTGAATCCGCATATTGTAAATGATGATAGACGCAAGTTTATCCATGAGTTTCAAATATCATGACCGTTTGAAATTGAACCAAACATGCATACAAAGCCAGCTACAGTCCCTACCTAGATTAATCAGGAAACATTGTTTACTATGAGGGAAGACTATGGCCTCCTTCAAACCAACCCTCTGTCCTAAAATGCAGATTGCACTAACACGACTACAAGGAAAATGTTTAACACACACTGCTTCGTAGATAGAAACATAATTTGTGAAGCCCAAATTTCATGAACCTTGAGCCAGAAGTACCACTTTATGGTCCCAAATGCTATGTAATAACTTGTGGTAGCTTGTGAACTTCTTCTAGAAGGTGCATGTTGTGTTTTAGCTATCCACAAGCATACTTTTATCCTGTGTTATAGTTGCAGGAGAGTATGGAGTTACCCAAGGCAAAGGGCTGAGCATTTATACAGCAGCTGCTGCTCAGAAACCTACGAGCTGCAAGCACGTACCCCAACTTACCCTGACTTGTTTCCTCTTAATGCCTTATTTATCTTAAGCAGATAGTGCTCCCCATACTCATTTAATGGGAGCAATACTAAATAAAGGTCATGCTGAAATCACCTTTAAAAAACTTCTGCAAATAATTTTTTTCTTGCACACATGCACTGAGGGCAAATATCCTAGAAGTTAATTTCCCAGTGGGAAGCAACCAAAAGGATGAAACTGTACTCATTAGAATGCACAGAAAGTAAGGAATAATCAAAAGCTTCATGTATGCTTATCAGAAAACTGAATTGCTCTTCATCTCGCTGGTCAAATTTAAAAATAAAACTATATTGACTCATTAGAACTCAGATTCACAAGCCAACCATTTAAAAGTACTTTAAAGGTTAAAAATAAGGTTTAGACTCATATAGAAGATTTTTAAACTAAAGAGAGAAACCAAAATGAAAAAAAAAAAAAAGAATCCCAAAGGCTTCAATTAAACTCCTGAAGTGCTAATTTCTAGAATAAAATAGAAAACCAGCTGGAAGCATTAATGAACATATTGCTAAATCAAAACTTACATATTAACAACATAAAGGTAATCTCCAGTGCAGTTCTCCCCCAAAAAGAAACAAATCAAATCCATCCACCAAGAAACACAACAGGTTTTATACTTAAAAAACATACAAATGCTTACACTGCACAGAAATGGGGCAATCTAGCAGTCATCTTGGCAAAGGACATGTCTCTAAGTTGTGGCATTTCACATACATGCAGCCTGCAAGGCTCAGCTTAGGTTGCAGAAGACCAAGGTTGCATTCTCAGACACAGAGAGAAGTCTAGAAAAGAAACCCAAACCACCAAACTACTAGAGGTCAGATTCAATTAAATTCTCCTGGCTCATGGAATGAAATCTCATCAGGCCCCCAGAAGACATTCCCATATTTCCACTGACTGGTGAAGAAGTTAACAGAATTTAAATTTAATTTGGTCAAATCTAGCTCTGATTAGTGCTACTGAAACACACACAATAAATTACTGAATTGCTTCAGGAGCCAAGATGATTCCAGCTTTCTTACGACTGCCAGTGACATACGTAGTGCAAGCAGAGACCTTCAGCAAATACTTATGTTTGGTGGAAAACGCTGTTTCCCTTCTTTCAAAGCCACACAAATTTGGTCTGAATAAATTCACAGGAGGAGGAGCAGAAGAAGCCGATGCTGACACAGAGATGTCAACTGGGAGGTAGAATGCAAGCTGAGCTCCCTGTCTTGCTGCCCAATGTCCTAACATGAACCACTACACAAAAGGAGCCAATTCCGTCGAAGAGGCAAACACTTGCTGGAATTCAGCCCTTTATTTTGTTTCCCAGGACTTGAGAGTCCTGAGGATCTAAAAAAATACAGACAGATGAGACCAGGATGACGAATGAAGCCTTACAAAAAAATTGGGAGGCAGGGAAGGGGGAGCACCTTCTCCAGCACCAGGCACCACACTAGACAGCCACATCTCTTGTCTCATTTTACAAAGTAGTCATCAGTGTTGCACTAGTGATTCCTTCACAACTACAGGGTTTAACCTCCGAATCCACCTTGCTGCTGCCACAAGCTCCGCTGGCAGCTTGCACCTCGTGCTTCCCCTCTCTGCACTGAGATACCAATGCAAGCTGACAACCCTATTTAATCACAAATTTTGTCTCCTCTGCCCACTTGGCTTCCCAAGAGTTACAAGATTTAAGATGACAGACAGAAGAGAAGCAGTGCGGGCTTATGCACCCATCTGTTTTAATGCGGCTGCCTCAGTTTAACTGAGGGCTGTCACATCAGAGGACCGCAGGCTTTCCCCTCCTTCCAGCTCATCATACACTCTGCAGAGGACGAGGAAGAGAAGGAGCCTCTTCTGTGGCTCTGGCCACGTGCCTCAGCACCAGCTGAGCCAAGCCATAACCACTCGCCTCATTTTAACGGTAAAAATCTAAAAGCTAAGCCAAAGGCAAGAGCCCGACAGCATCGAGGAGAGCATTAGCGAGCGCACTGCTAGAATCTCCCTCGCAATTAGAGGCTGAAGTGTCAGAACACGGGCTTTATTCAGGCACCACAAATGCTACAAAACTGAGTGAAGAAAAATTCTGACATAAGCTGAGGCAACCTAGTAATTGTAATACTGTTTACTGTATTATAAACCATAATGATACTTATTTATAAAGTCTTCTGTTTCAAAAGTTTTAAGTGGTAGGTTTACACAAGATTTTCTTTCAGAAAGTGGAAGTCTGGCAATTTTGACCTGATTTTGCCAATTACGTGACGGCTGCAACACTGAATATCCTGATGAAAGGAATCTCAGCTGAAGCCTATGCTCTCTCATTTCTACTTCTTAGAGCTTATTCTGTAGCACTTCAGAGAGCTCCAAGACATCACTGTGTCTCTACCCTATGAGACACAGTACAGATACAGCTGCTTCTTGGGATTTTAAAAATAATTAAAGGCAAGATACAACAAAGGAAGTATGAAAAAAGAAAAATGTGACAGAAGCAACACGAGTCGCTTGCAAACAAATACATGCACATTCAAGTCTGTTAAAAGGTGCACTTTTTTCCATGTTATATGTTTATCTTCCCTACAAAGCTAATTTGATGGAATAACCCTAGAGCTCTTTTATGCCAAGAAAGAAACATGGCCAAAGTTTATCCACTTTCTTACCAATTTGCTACGTTTCAACACTCTCTCAAAATTTAAAATCTTCCTATTCTTTTTAAAAATTGTGGCAGGGATACATCTGATTAAAACTAAAACAACTTCTGTGGTTTTACTGAAAGTAGATTTATATTTGACAGGACTAAGTTTACAACCACTGTTCTAGCTGTTCGTTTTTAGTGGCAGTTCAGAAGCTTCCCTAGTTATATTAAGAAAAATGCGACCAAACAAAAAACCAGCAGCAGCAAACCGAACCCAATAAATAAGGAAGGGAAGGCAGATTACTTCACTGTAGGAGGAGCTGCCCCAACTTCCTGGAAGTCTAAAACTGCCTGTAGACTGTGTGCAGGAGCGAGAGGGCTCCGAGGGAGAGGTCTCACTCTCCCTGCACATCGCTACTTTAACTCACCCAGCCCTCGCAGCAGGTGGTTAGGAAGTGCCCTCAACCCAAGACACCCAGAAGAGTGGAGGGACATAGTCACAGGAACATTTAGGCATAGAAATCAAGTATCACACAACCTGTTGTAGCTCTTTTGTGGTCTCTTTCTGAACTCTGTTAATAACATATACACCTATAAGGCCAAGGTTGCTTCTTCCCCAATACACTAGTACTCCTTAAAGAGGTGAGCTCCAGGACCTCTGCATGCTCCTTGCTACCCAGGTCCTGGTGACCTGCAGCTGGGCAACGGCACTTCAGACAGCACCACACTAAAACAGAAACTCACAAACAGTCCCCTTCCCCCCATGACATGCTTACAAGGCAAAACCATTTCTTACAGGAATTGCCTGTATGTTCTGTAAAGGAGCTGACAGAAGTATGACAGATGACGGCCATGACCCCCTAGCCTTCTCCCCCAAAGCAGAAAGTTACGTCTTAAGCACTTAAGTAATGAGAAACAAAGCAACAAGGGTAACATTAGGCTGGAGATGGAATAATTCCTGCACAAATACCATACTAATGATTAAATAAATTAACATAAACATGTATTATTTATGGATGAAATGCATAATTTATCACTGCTACCGTCTAGAGGATTTACAACTTCCAGAGGGAGGGAAATGATCATGAAGCACAAGTACTTTGTCATTTTATCAACAGCTCTCAAACCTTCAAAAATACTTTCTAAGTACATCCATAAAAATTACAGACCACAGTCATGATTGCCTTGTGATTACTTGAAAGCTAAATAAATCTTCTCTTTGAAGCAGAAACAAGGTTTTTGAAGTTTTTACTGAGTTTTTGGCCACAAATTTTATATATAACAGCATGGATTTAAAACTTTATTATACCCCGACCACGATCATTTTTGGAAACACCCTGCTTGCTTCCTGGATGGGTTTCCATTGGATTCAATCACAGTAATTGTACAGCTCTCATGGTACTCAGAACTAGTCAGGAAAACAAAGAATATTGCAGAAGTTTCCATTTATAGATGACTGGGCTGGAGTTGAGTGATCTTGCAACCAGGAGCGGGAGAAGTCACTCTCTTTTTTTCAATATCACATGGCAGAAGCAATTAGAAACAGCCTCAAATTACATGAATTCTCTTTTCCTAATTTCATATATGTGTGTGTACATATATAACTCATCTTATCTTAAGCATTTAGATCACTCTCAAATCCTCACTCCAAACAACTAGCACTACATCTTCAGTCCCATATTTGCAGAGACTTCATTAACTACATATATTCCCTGTGTTCTGTTTAGAAAACCTACTTCAAGACCACATCAATCCTGAAGAAACACTGACGCCCAGATTAGCATCCCCTACAGAAAAGCCTGCGTGCAGAGTCGGTGCTTGACAATATCTGGCAGCTGCAGAACCATCACAGAATAGCCTTGGTTGGAAAAGACCTCTAAGATCATCAAGTCCAACCATTAACCTAGCACGGTCAAGTCACCGCTAAACAAACCATGTCTCTCAGCACCACATCCAGGCAGGTTAGCTGCTGGTAAAGTGAAACGAGGACATGACTTGTCTCATCTCTGGACATTGCAGCCTCTTAAGGGGCTCAAACACCAGAAGAAGAGGTATTATGGTTTAATAAGTTTTCCTATAAGCAAGTAGCCTGCTGAAGTTACCATCATGAGAAATCAGTGGGCCAGGAATGTAGGTCCATTTCTCTGTACTTTGTTACACAGAGAACAGCATCTAGCTTTGCTGCATTGCTGGTAATTGTGTTAGAAGGGCTATTAAACATCATGTGTCAGGTTTTATTACAGTCTAATTACAAAGGAGGTGAGAGAAGACTCCTTGTCTCCTGTAGTATTAAAAACCTTTTCCAAAGCACCACGATGTGGTGAAGCCAGAGACTACCTACTGGATTTGTTGTGCCACAGGTATGACACAGATGTAGCAACTCTGGCTTTTGTTTAATATGGAAGAGGAAAAAAATAATGGCTGTGTGATGGTACCAATAGAAAAGGAAGAAAGGGCTCAAACTGAATGCTGACAAGCAAATTTAAAATCCCAAATCTCAAAGAAAAAAAAGCAGCAATTTACATAGCTTCCCAACATGTTCCTCTTAATTGCTTAGGAAACCTTTGCGACTCTGTAGACCTTTTGTGCTGAAGTTGTATGCGCTGAGTTCAGGCTGAATTTTCTGAGGAGCTGCAGCCAAAACAACCCAGTCACTTCCAAGAATGTAGCTGGGTGAAAAAAAGGAACCTTTTATTTGGAGAACATAGGGCATTGAAACTTGTCCCAGTGTAAATGCTTTTCACTCCCCAACTTGTGAGTACTTGAACTTGGAATCCCAAGGCAGCTCTTCTGCAGTGTTTTATGCACGGGTTTGTATAACTCAGGTGAAATAAAAACATCATCCTGACCACTGTTTTGCAAAACTTTCCCATTTAAAATTAGGTATGAGGGGACAGATGGCCAGTCTGCTAAATCAAGGGATAGAATTAAGGCTTCTCAGTCATTTGATGAGCACAAGTTTCAACAGCGCTTACTGGTACAGAAAAAATGGTGTTGGGATGTGCAATACTTTCATCTCACAGATGTAACCAAGTTCAACTAAAGCCTACAGAGGACTCTTATCAGATGAAGTCTGAAGAGATATTTACTTGAAGGAGATGAGATAAATATTTAAACTTCTATCACGGTCCATGTAATTTTCTTGAGAAACTTTTGTTTCTACCCATCAAGGACATGAGGTCTATGTATAAAATATACTGTGTTTTACAGCATCTTCCCTTTCGTTCAAAAAAGCTGATTCCCATTTTAATATAAAGCAGAATTAAACTGCGATCTCAGCTTAGCATTAATGGGAATAGCAAATATAGCACCCTAAGATAGAGTGCCTATAACATACATAACTTATCTGTACAGAACAAGCTGGCAGAGCAGTTACGTCTTTAGCAAACCAGACTCAATATAAAGAGGATTTACTTGCGTTCAAGAACATTTGCAGTCTCTATGCAGTTTTACTTTGAATAGATTTAACATTTAACTAGTTCAACCATATTAATCCTAGAGCTCTAGACTCCTGGAAAAGTATTTATCATTTTTCATTTACAACTAAAAATGACATTTGCAGCAACAAAAGGTGGAATTTCAAAGAACTGTATGCAAATTTTAAAACATCACTAAATAAATATGAAAACTTCCCAACTTTCTCGAAAAAGTAAGATTCATAACAAAGCTACACTTTTCTCATTTATATCAGAATGAGTTTTAAGCTTTAAAAGCCAGAACTTGATGCAGCTCTTTCTTAGATAGGAAAGCCCATCATTTTTTGAAGTGTCCCAATTGCAAAGGCTAAATTGCAGCAGTAATGATGAAATACTCCAGTCAAAAGGAGCTCTAGATTGAAAATTTAAATGAGAAACCAACTCAGTGCAGTTACTGATAATGCAAGTTAATTAAGAACATTTTTGAACATTTGTTCTATTTCTTCACTGTGATTTCCAGGTTCACTGAAGAGTTTCCTATTATGCTGCACACCATGCTCCAGGGTACAGCAATAGCTGCCCTTTCTGCAACTCCTTTATTTGGTATTTTGAATTTTAAATTTTATCTTGAGATAAAGGCATAGATAAATGAAGGAAAGTGTGGTTTACTGTCATTACGCTTGCTTTCCTAACAGAGATGGGCAGATGGGTGTTTGCATGGCTAAATCTCTAGTTCTCTCCCATCCTCTGCCACTATTCACTGCTTCTCTCCTCTGCTGCAGACCACAGACTTCCAAAAACCATGAAGCAATTGAGAACAAACACGAGAGCCCTAAGCCAGTACATCTCCCACTCCAAGCTAGTTAAAAATATGCAGAAGTGTTTTGACGTTTTACCATGTGTGCATCTCGCTCAGATGGCACATAGGGACCAGCAAGCAGAGAGGTTGCCATCTTCTCTTATCCTGACTCCTATGGAAACTGCCATGGCATCTGGCCCACAGTTCTGGTTCAGTGAAGTATAACCTGCTCTTCCCCTTGATGTAGCTTTGTCCCTCTCACAGAGGGGAACTCGCACAACAGCTCCACCATCACTGTGGCTGGCAAAATTCCCTTGGAAGCCAAAGCCTCCTCTCCGCTTCAGATGGATGTGCGAGGTGTCTTCTGTAGTATGGTCCGATTCTTCAAAAATAGCTCATACACTGGTTTGTGAACCTAAGCCTTAAAGTGCTTCTCCTACTAACTTAATCAGATTTCTTGCCCCAATAAGCCACAGCCCCAGTAAGTCCAGGCCCTCTCTCATTCCCTGTCTTGTGGACAGCTGGAGAAAGGAGGCTGTCTCCTGTTCCCCACATGGAGAATCCCCTTCCCTCTCCAGCAGCCAGTGCTCCACCTGCCTGTCATTACTCTCTCCAGTAAGTTGTCTTGAAAAACCACTACAACAGTTTGAGCAAGTCTCATCTGATTTCTGGGCCTGAACTCAGATATTCCTTCACTGCCCAAATCTCTTCCCTCACACTTCAAAGCGTCTTTCTCTTTTTCTTTTTTCCTTTTAAATTTTATTCTGCAAGCCAGACCTCAAAAAAAAACCCTTGTACAGCAGCTTTTGCTCTCTGTACCACATTCAATTCAAATTTTATCTCCCATATAAAAATTCTCATCTTTTCTCTCATCAGTTGAAAATTCTGCTGCCAGCTCTCCTAGCCCTCTCAATCATGTGTATTTGTCAATGTACTTGCAAGTATTCACACTGCAAACGTATGTGCTCGGTAAAGCAAAAGTATGTGTAGTAATAAGTTGCCAAACAGATTTACAACTTGAACAAGAACTTCCCTCCTGCTTCCCTCTCCCCAGTTCAATCCGTCTCCAAGGGCTCATATCCTCCTTCTGCCTGCAGCCACCTCCACGCCTGTTGTTCTGAGCTGTTGTGTCCTCAGCTAGGTTCAGCCTTTGCGTATTTCAGTATCTTCACCTCTCTCCAGCCTCATGCTCAGGCTGGGACAATGCAGAAACCATTATCCAACTCTTTAAGGACAACCCATGTTAAACAAAAAAGCTCTGCCCTGCCACATCCCAAGCAGGCACATTCTGAAATACCAAAGTAGAGTACTACTGCATTGAATAATAACACAACCAAGCAGCTTTCTGGTCAGCTTACAGCATCTCTGGTGGTTTTGTTGAAAAATTCTTTTGACTTCATGGCTTCAATCAACTCTCATCAACACAGTACTGTGGGTTTTCACTCATTTCAAGTACATGTTTTTTCTTTAGCTTCAAAATGTCTGCCTTCTGTAGACTCTTTCCTGTCCTGAAACCTCCCTAGAACCTTTTCTCAACCTTTATTAAAAAAACCCACATGTATTCTCTTCCTCACCTCACCCACACTCCAACAAACACCCGCTCAAACTCTCAGGCTTGCTTGAGATCTCCTGCACACTCTGCTTGAGAGCACTTCCAGGCAGCTCTGCTCTCCCCAGCTCCCTGTAACACACACTGCGGGGGGAAAGCAAGCCCACCTGGACCCTGATGCTCTATCTCCTTTACCTTCAAAGAACAGCACTCCACCAGTTATACTTTCCTTCGAAAAAAGGGCTGGCTGCAGCTATGCTCTCCCAGACAGGATCGATCCACCCCAAGTAGAGAAAGATTTTATTTCCAAATAAATAAACAACCTCCACTGAGGATGGGAAGAAAGCACCACAGAAAAGGAAACATTGCAAACATACCATTTCTAGTAAGTCTTTGTCAGCAAATCTTCATTTCTTCGCTCCCTGCAAAGCCTACAATACCAATCCACTTAAAGGTTTCTTTGTTTGCAAGAAACAGCACCTTCTTCCTCACCACCAATTTCCTGACTTCAGCGGGTTAACAGGAGGGTTCACAATCCCTTTACTCTTCACTTCATTAGCATGTATGTAGCCTTCCACTTACTACTTCAGCTTTCTGTGAGCTCTAAAGATCAGGAGTTACAGTACTAAAATGCAATTTGCTTGCAAGTAAACACAGAAAAGATGAAGTAGAACAAAAACCTGCAAGTCCTGGTTGTTTCAGGGTTTGCAGCTGGTGCTAAGATTCCTCACTTTGTGAAAAAAGACTACTTTTTCTTCAAAGATTGAATAGCACAAGCAATATCTCCCCAGACTCTTCCACTAACACCACTTTTTCCCTGAACAGAAAGCAAGTCAATGTGGTTTTCATGTTGGTTCGCTCCCTGTAATCTCCAACAGAGCAGTGGTTGGACGTTCCAACTAGCTTGGGTTGCAGCGATTTTTGGGAGTGGAAACAGTACATTGGTATCACAGGCCAGTGGACTGGTGGGGGAGAGGGCAAGGAGAAACATATAAATCGAAATCCCTTTTTTTAATCCTTCTGATCCTTGTTTGGACATCATATAGATGTGTCTTTTTCTTCTTGTAGGCTTCAGCAGTTTTGCAAGCAAGGTTTTCATTGAACTGAGACACAACAATGTTGAAGTCTGAACTTCATTGAGTTCCACAGGTAGAATGAAAGCGGTCTTAATAAAACAACAGATGGCAGATGGCAGAAAATTTCAACTATTAAAGAAGTGAAACCCTCAATACCGTGGGCATCTATCATCTTTTCACTGTGTTTTTGTGGCACGGATGCTCTGGTCACATGCTAGTACAATATGTACTATTGTAATCTTGCTTAAAAGCATCTTTCCTGGACTCTGACGCAAGTGGACTAGAGCTATATTTCTTTTTTTTTTTTTTATTGAATAATTTTTCCTTCACATGCTGTTTTAACAGATGAGTGCCTTCAAAACAAATCACAAAACGAGTACATTTCCATAAACACACACTACTGCAGTGAACAAGCACACAACCAGCACACTAACAATCTTAAATAAAAACAAGCAAAAAGACAGAATAAGGCCAAAGGACCGTACCATCCATTTGGAGAATTCTTCCTGCAGCTGGAGTGAGAGGAGCTCCATGCAGTGCTAACATCTGCATGAGCTGGAGGGAGAATTTATTTCCCTCTCTTTCCAGAAAGAAAGAGAGAGGGAGGGAGAAGAGGAAATTGCAGGCGGCAGATAATCTCTATTTTACACCGGCAGACAAAATGACAATGGAAAAGACCACTATCCTCTGGACAACGCAGGAAACCAGTCACAGGATGTGCCCCTTCCAATTCAGTCGGCTAAGTGTACACTCTCTGGGCGCCTGTGTCCTGAAATACAAATGGATTTTTCTTAAAATTGCAACCACGAGCAGCACCACATTTTGCAGACGCTCTCACTATTTGTGTATTTAAGAATATGGATGTTTTCTTAAATAAATATATGTATACTTAAGTTTAGAAGCGATGATACAAAACCTATTTGATATACATATAGCACTTACAAACTTGTTCCATTAAGCCCAAAGAAGAAAACCTCTCACTGACACATCTGACCTGATGGGTTTTTTTTCTGTTTAAAGAAGCAAAAACAAAATTGCAAATCCAAGTTCTGTCAAAAGGCTTTCACGTAACCTTTTCTCAGAGCACAGTATAAATATTTACCCACCCCTCTCAAAATGTCATCAACATTGTGTTGGGGACATGCAGTATGGAAAGGAACCAGCTTTTATTAATACAATAATGTTAATCAGGACAGGAAATGGCCGGGGTTTTTTTTCTTTTCTTTATACTCCTTAAAGTGCTTCATCAAGTGTCCAAATACTTCTGACCAAGAGCTTTTTTAAAATTTATTTATTATAATTCATAAGCAGCTTATACAAGCACACCAGGGATTATAGGAATCAAATACTATTTTGTGGCTTTAAAAATATTTTGACTTCAAATAAAAGTCAATTGCCAAGCAAGATCTCCTCTCCCTTAACCTCCTCTCATGATCCTTTCCCCTTTCCTTCTAAAAAGGAAGGTGGTAGTAACCAAAAAAAAAAAAAAAAAAAAAAAAAGAGAGAGGAAAAAAATTACTCTTCCCTCAGTAAATAAAATCACTTTCCAAAACTGTATCTGATAATTTGTCAAGCCTGTGATGTTTCATTTTAAATGTCATTTAACAGCAAAAATCAGATTTTTTTCAGAAAACACAAAGAACTTAACTTTTCCTTTTTCTGCATATTTATAAAATTTTTCTGACTGCCACACTGCCAGCTGTCCAATGACTGTCTTTATGCCTTATATTCCTTGGCACTCTGTCAATACAAACGATGAAAAAATTTCAGCTCACCTTTAACGAAGGATTAATCTACAAACACCTCATTTAGCAAGTAAAAGTACTATGTAGTTTCTTCCTTGTATGTCTTCTGGGCGTCCTATAATCTCACTCACCAGCACAAGTGCATTTCATAATATCCTATCACTCCTATTGCAAGCATTCCAGAGATTTATATATTTACCTGAATTCTCTTGCTGAGAGTCAGAAACGGATGATGATGACTTGATGAGTTTGTGCTTTGACATGCAGGAGAGGCCTCCAAACAGTTCTGAGAAGTGTCTTACTTATTTTTAAACAGAAGAGAGACTATGATTCTATAAAGTTAAGAGAAATTAACCTGAGAGTATTAACTCTCAAATGAGATGAGGGAAGTGAGATCATAGGACTGGAGCTCTTCACAGAAATGCATGAAAAGGGGTGGTGATGGTTAATTAAGATTGTGCTGATAAGTGCCAAAAGTCAAGTTCTCAATTTCCCCTACACTTTTCAAGTATAATTAGGTTTAAAATAAAACAGAATAACAGTGCTGACAGACACGGGATTACCTGTTTATGTTCTGATTCTGCTTTGCATTCCCTGTGAAGGACAGTAAGATATAATATATATCCATTAAAGAGCTGTTTCACATTCTTTAACCAAAGATCTCTTAGCATCGTACAGCTCAGACTCCTAACTATTAGTGTTTAAAAAAGTAAAAAACCTTTTTTGGTCACCCAAACCCACATGGTATGAGCCAGATAGAACAGATGTCTGAGTTGTAATATACTCCAGGGTGCCAGGCTTCCTTGCAGTGTAAAACACACCACCTCTAACCCACTCAGAAAGCCAACCTGTGGCTCAGACCATTTCCCCTCCACACGTATGACACCAGCCCACCCGCAGGTATGGGGAGCCCGAGAACGCCTACAGTCCCAACAGCACCAAATTTCCACTCTGCATTGTGCCTTTCTGGTTTCTTGTTCGCACAAAGGCTGGTTTGTCATCTTTGCCACAAGCACTTGCAGGCAATGGCAAATTAGTGTGGTTCACATGTGCTGACTTGCAACACCAGCTAGTAGCGAGACCTCTCTGGCTGTCAAGTGTGCTGCCTCATACCTGAACAACATAAAGCTTCACTCCTCAGCTTCTGCTGCCCCCCCATCTCACTGCAGATTCATATTCAAAGATCAATTACACATATTTACATGACAAAAAATACGAAGGTTATGAAGTTATGCACACAAACACTAGATTTTCCAGAGCTGTTACTTGTTGTGCCGCTTGCGTTTGCCTGCCCTCCCCCAGCCTGCCCGTGACTTCACTGTGATGTAGTTCTTAATTATATGATCACACAGAAAGTTTTCCATAAGAGCACAGTCTCCTTCAATGGCTGGTGCTCATTCAATGTGGTCATTTAATTATTTTATTTTCTTTTTGACATTCACTGTCATTTCACAGAACACTCTTCCCAGCCTGCTCTGCAAACACAACCAGTTCACTCATGGCTCCCTGCACTGCTCAGCGCCTGAGTTTTCCCTCACAAAGCATGCATTTTTCATAGCATCCTAAGATACCAGTATTATTGGCACTTTATGACAAAGAGAAGATAAATTCAAAAGTGTTTTTATTTAGGTGCCCAGTTTGAGACAACCAAAGCCTGACTATTCGTACACTCAAAGCAATGAGTCCATTGACTTCCTTTGCAGTTGCACATACTCGACCCTTCACCAGTCACCCCACAGACTATTAGCACGGATACACAGCAAAAAAGCAGGCACTGTTATGAGAAGTGACTTAAAGTGGATTGTCTTTCCCAGATGCCTAGCAGTTCCTTGCCTTTTCCTTCCTATAAACTTCCCCACCTTATTCACATGGAACCTGCTCCTGCGACAGATGAAGCTGTGATTTGGCAGAAGCCAATCTCTCCCATTACCATCTCAGTCTGCTCCTGACTGCACTGAAGGAAGCAGGAATCTTCTCAGCTGAAAAGTCCAGGATCACATCTTGCAACTAAAACCCAAACTGTAATGCACACACACTAACGCTGCAAGCATTTATGTATCCTTGACTTAAGGGGGAAAAAAAAAAAAAAAAAAAAGTATCACGGAAACGTTCTTTGAAATGAGGCTATTTTAAGATTGTTAAAAGCAAACAAACCTTTCCCATCCCCTGAGAAATTTTCATCACATGAGTGCCTGTGATTAATCAGAAGGCTGATGCACAGTGTCTCCTTTTTAAGCTCAGGGGGAAACTGGAAACTTTATGCTGCTTCTATCTCTGTGCTAATCAAAGGGGAGGGCAGGGGGGGACACAACACTTCATTCATCAACAGATTTCATGGGTTGTTGCTACCAGCAGAGGGGAAGAACTCAAGGCTCAAATCCTCAGTTCAATTATGTCCATATCAGACAAACCAGACTCTGGAATCTGCTACTTCTTCCTCAACCTGTTTGGAAGTCTTTTCCCTGCCATGGCCCATGCAGAGAGGCTAGAGAAGTTGGTCAAGCTGATTAAAAAGGAGAGTGAATGGGAAGGGAGTACACGAGCAACCTTGAAAGATGGAGAAGGCTTTTATAAAGAGGCAAATTTTGCACAAAGTGACATTTCTTTTACTAGCATAAGTAATGGAGGCAGGAATAACAGACAGGCTTTCAGGACCTGTGCCCTTTCAGTCTTCTCTTTCTCCATGTACACTGAAGATGATGGAGATGCTCTGTATGAACACTGATGACAACTCGACACTAGAAGCTCTCTAATGACTGAAGTGCAGAAGAGAGCAGTTGGGCATGTTGGAAATGCTCTTCCCTTGACCCCTCTGGGATTCAGTAATGACCTCTGTTCACCGTGCCCTAACTTGTACTGTTAGGGCAGAAATGATTTAATATTGCTCCTCATCCTAAGTTTCTACAATGCACAACTTTGCACCACTCTCCGAAGCTGTTCTGAGAAAAGCAAGATTCATAAAACCTCACCCTGCACCCGTCTGCCCTTATTTCAACATGCCTGTGTGCTTTGTGGTTTAAGACTTAGCCTGAGTCAATGCTGATTTAAATACATACGTGTTATGGCAGTACTGGATACAGACACTGCAAAAAAGCCAAGTGAGATACTTGGTAGAGATTATGGGCAGGCACTCCTCCCACTTAGCACCCATTACTGAACATTGCTGATGTACATGCTCTAACAGCAGCCAGAAAGCTTTGGACATGTGTTTATAACTGAGCTGGCAATAAAAGACTATTCTTTGCCATACCAGTACTTAGGAAAAACAATTCCCTTACAGAAGCAGTAGGTTATTAGTATAGAAGTATTGGCAATACTTTAGGAGTGACACATCTCCAAACACTTCACTCTCCTTTATGAGGAGCGTAGCAGGTCTCTCTCAAAGAGCAGCAAAGCTATTGCAACTGCAAGCTCTTAACTATGAAGCAGCTGTGAAATTATCTGTTCTAGATATGTATTAGCAGCCCACACAAATATATAACATGGGGAAGATAATAAAAACAAATTACTAAGTACACGATATTTTCCTTCTAGGCACTTCTGCATGGCAGTTTAGGTGAAGATGACTGGGAAGAAAAGAAAGGGGTTGTGCTAGATGTGAGCAGCCACAGCTAAACCCACTAGAGCTTAGGGTGCCATCATCTCCGTGGTGAGGGTAGATGCCCACACCATAAGTGCCTGCAGCTCAGCCAGCATTAAAATGTCAGCCTAGGTACTCTAGTAACAGCAGTGTGGGCAGATGGACAGACATCCACACCCCCCTTTACCCTTTTCACCAAAAGCACGGCTGACACCCCAATCTGAACAAGCTGCCCAAGAGTGAGCAGCCTGTGATGGACAGACATCCCTTCCGCTCTCTCACAGGCTCCAATATTTAACAGGAGAGTAAAACCAACACAAGCCATGCCTCAGAGTAACTACAAGGGTCCAACTCAGAGCTCTGTACAGAAGAGCACTTCTTCATCATGTCTATGAGGGTAGCAGCCTCCAGCAGAAGGGCAAGCCCCAGACCAGTAACATATTAAAAAAACCCCAAAAAGCACTGTCAAATCTTGAATGTATCCATTATAGCCCTCACACAGGCAGATAAATCCCTTTCACTGTATCACTTTAATAAAAGAAAATAACAAATTAAACCAAGGTGGCACAATCTGTCTAGCCCTACTCAGTGAGAATTAATGCTGGATGCTTACCCATAAAAAAATGAAAAGAGAAGATATGGTTAAAAAAATGACAAATTATCTGATGTTTAACAGGCACTCCCAAGAAACACCAAGTTTCTCACACCCAAAAAACTGCAGCAATAGATTTCATCCTCCCCCCCACTCCTCCTTCCTTCTTTTTCTCTAGAGGATGCATTTATCTTGAAGAAGTCCAGTAATAGTCCAGAAGTCCAGAAAAAGCAGCATGTTGACTGGTACCTTTGCTGCTGTTAAAAACACAGAACAAATATGAAGGGTCAGAGCCTGTTACTCTCAGAGGAAAGGGCTGGTCCTAGTCAAAACAGCTAGATTAAAACAGAGAGATAGAAACCTCAGCCTAGAAAGAGAACAAAAAGTTTTGTCTGCTCCCCTTTCTTTTCAGCCCTAAATTTCTCTTATACCAAGTAGTTCTCACAATTGTCACTGAAATGAGACTGGCAAGACCTTAGAGGGACAAGGCAGACAGTTCCTGGAATGAAGAGTAAGAGATTCACAAATGAAACCTCACTTTTAAGATGTTAAAAATCCCTATTTCTAGGAAGAAGAGATTGCAAACTAGTTTTACATATTCTGTGTATTACCCACATGAATTTAACTATAGTAAGGCATTATTTCTGGTTATACACAAGTCAACCATTTTTCCAACTGACTTCAGGAGGAACATTACTCAGACACAGATGCAGTTAAATTATGTCACTAAAATGCTGTGACTGGCTGGTAAAGCAAGTCAGTGAGACTGCTGGGTAGACCTCCTGTGATGAAGCTGACAGGAGCTGCTAAGCTTCTTCCAGGGCTATCTACAAGCATCTTTTCATATCTGTACCCTCTTTTGAAAGACTGAACTCAAGCTTTTAGCCTTCCACCTCTCCTACCTAAGCCATGTTTTTTCCTCTCTTCTCTGTGGGACTGCTATTCAGAACAGCATCATTCTAGACAGGCTCCACCCTAAAATGTTTGTGGATGATACCAAACTGAGTGAGGAAGTAGACACCACAGAAGGGAAAGCCACCCTACAGGAAGGCCTGGATAGGCTGGAATAGTGGACTAACAAGAACCTTATGAAGTTCAACAAGGACAAGTGTAAGATCTTGCACCTGGGAAAACATAATCCAGGAGTGCAGCACAGACTGGGATCTCCTCGGCTGGGGAGCAGCTCTGTGGAAAGGGACCTGGGAGTCCTTCCTTCTGGTGGACAGCAAGCTCAATACGAGTGAACAGTGTGCTTCTGCAGCGACAAAGAAAGCCAGCAGGATGCTGGGTTATATCAACAAGGGCATCACCAACAGAGATAAAGAAGTCATCATCCCACTCTGCTCAGTGCTTGTCAGGACACACCTGGAACACCGTGTTCAGTTTTTGTCCCCACTCTACAAAAAAGACGTGGAGAGGCCAGAGAGGGTCCAGAGAAGGGCCATGAAGACGATCAAAGGACTGGGAAGGCTGCCATATGAGGACAGGCTGAGAGAACTGGGTTTGTTCAGCCTTGAGAAAAGAAGGCTTAGGGGAGACCTCATCATCATTTTCCAGTACTTAAAGGGTGACTACAAAGAAGATGGAGACTCCCTTTATACAAGGAGTCACATGAAAAAGACAAGGGGCAGTTGGTACAAGTTACTCCTGGGGAGATTCCAACTGGATATAAAGGGAAAATTTTTCACAACGAGAGCAATCAGTCATTGGAATAATCTCCCCAGGAAAGTGGTGGATTCCCTGACCTTGGATGCTTGTAAGACTCAGCTGGACAGGGTGCTGGGCCATCTTGTCTAGAGTGTGCTTTTCCCAAGAAAGGTTGGACCAGATGACCCTTGAGGTCCCTTCCAACCTGGCATTCTATGTTTCTATATACATGCAATGGCATGTTCTATACCTCTAGTCCAAGCATGCGGCACATACTCAGATTTAAGTGCACCAGAGAAGGTAATTTGCAAAATGAAGGTTTAGAGATTAAGCTATTTGAGACCCCCCTTATCTCCTTGTTTTGTTTTGTTTTCATACATTGTATCCCTTGCTTTGCCCCTTTAGCAAATTCGGTATTTGGTTTTAAGTTGCTAAAAAGTATTTCTTGACAAGATTGATACTTGGAAATTCCTACAACAAAGGACCAGAGGGAATAAGGAACCATCTTAAAACACCAGTCAATACGTGATGTGCTTAGAGTCAAAAACTAAGGAGGTGCTTTATGAGCAGGAAGCCACCACAAGCTTGTCAGAGAATAAAGTCACAAGACGATGGGGGAAAAAAAAAAAAAAAAGAAAATCTGACTCACATCTATAACATAAAAGGACCATTTCTGACATTTTTGGTTCATACACATATTGCACACAGGCGGTGGGTGTGCTTGAACAGTCCAAGGTCAGCTGTCCTGGAAGGCATCCGCATCTTTAGGAGGGTATGATATCTGGCAGGGGGGTGGGATTTGGTGGGCTTGCCTGTTTGGGCAGTACTGCTAATGTTTTAACTATTGCAAAACAGAGGAGAGAAAGAGGTTTTAAATTACTTATTCCTCCTAAACTCCTCATATTCCTCCATATGCTCCTCATATGGAGCACTGCCCCAGCTCTTACCATTCCTTTTACAGAGGTCTTTGCTTCTTTAATTTTTTTTTACCAGAGAGATTAAAAACTATATACAAAGAAGGCAGTGTAGTGCTTGGAAACATCTGCCAACATTAACAGAAGAAGAAAACTGAGAACATTTTAGGATCTATTACACTCATCTATGTACCAGCAATTTCAAAACAGCATATATTAGCCACAAATCAACTCTACCAACTAGTCTTCCAGACAGGGCAATCAAAATACATATATTAAAAATACCTGAGTCACACTAGTGGAACTGATCTCCAACATGATTTGAATATCTTATATTCAATTAGAAGGTGTTAACAAGCACACACACATTGATTCCATAAGAAAAAGCCAGCAACCTTTCAGATCTTCAGCAGCAGCTGCTGCCAGCCTAGGTTGGACCCTGACAGCCCAGTGAACCTATGTAACATCTCCAGCTCTAAACTCCAGCTCCTTCTTCCTCTCCTCCAAAACCACTGCAATATTTAAACATTTGAGGTTGGTTACACTTGCTTCCAGTCCTGCTACCATCCAAATTTTACTCAAATGAGCAGTCAGGGACAGGATGCAGCAGACTGAAGGTGCTGGCAGTGTCTGGAGTAGGTACTGATCTCCTGCGCTCAGTGCTGTTGCCTCATCTCCCAGAGTTTGTACCAAAATAATATATTTTACACTCTTTGGAGAAGGACACCTTTTATGACTTCTCTAGTTTGCTAACAATAACCTATCTTATCTTGCATAACCTGTTTAAACAAATATTAAATATGAGCTGATATACATCCCCCTCATCTTCCCACTGAAACTATTTTACTCAAGCTGCCACCAAACACCAGGAAGCTGGTGAGCTTTTCACACAAATTGAATAAAATCTGGAACAAAAATTCAAAATGCTTTAAACTCTCACCATCTCCCCCACAGAGCTTATATATGGCACTAAGCGACCCTAGTTTCTGATTAAAGTAAAAGAAAATAAATAAAAGCATGCACCCTCCCGAGATGTTCAACCTCACCTGACCAGCCATGGTGAGGGCTGTTCTCAGGCACTGCCAGTGGTACCTGGGGAGGGTCTGTGTCCCTGAGGGGTCCAGGGGGTTCATTTATTACTGTCAACAGGCAAAACTCCACATTTCTCCACATAATACAGGGATCAGATTCATAGTAAGACTCTACTTTGTATAGCTCTTGCACACCATCCTGCTATTATGCAACAATGCCTGGGTAACCTGAACAAACTGTGCAACCCAAGGTTCTTTTTCGTACCAGGAAGGGCTTCTTACTCACCTCTAAGCCCCAGTCAACTCAACCTATAGTGTATAGAGTGAAAATACACAATTAATTCTCTGGGGTAGGGCAAAAAATAATCCATCTTTTTATTTTTTAATTGCCGTGAATACAAGCAGTTCTGCAGCATTATGATCAGAGCATTGTGAACACTCATTAGCTCGAGGATAAACAGCTTGTTTGTGTCAGGAGATGAGAGGATTTGCAGGCAAGGCAAGAAAGGTGAGCAAGAGAGATGACTGAGGTGAGCAAGCATGAAGACAGGATTGCTGTACGCAGAGTTATGGAAACAAAGCAGGTGAAAGAGGGACCTCTAAAAGAGACTCTAATGGCCACAGACAGTGCCACAGAGCTAGCACAAATACCCAAAGAAAAATCACAGGAGGTAAACAATGGTGTGTTGCCAGAGTAGGAAGGCAGACTTTGAAGAAGTTCCCTGGTGGGGACAAGTACTGACGGAGGGAAGCGGGGGTGAAAGCATGACAATTCTCCTCCCTTGTTCACCTTCCCAGCCCAGACCTCTCTACCAATGCTCCCTTTTACATCCACTGGGCTTTTAAGGCTTCTTTCCTCTTTCTTTGTAACAAGATAACCCGGGAGGTCCTCGAAGCACAGCAACCACTCAGCCCAGCCACCTTCCTTGCCATCAGTCATCCGAGCAGCAGAGAGTATTCACTTGACACCACAGACACTTACCTTGCCCACAGCTTCTCGGGAGCCAGAATTTCCTAAGCTAAATACTAATATCTTACACATTAAAACAGGCATACACATGTAGGAGATTTGTGCCTTCAGCTGCTTTCCCACACTGGGGCAACTGAGCCAAGTGATGTGAGCCACACACTCCTCAAAGAAGCAGCAACTGCAGGACAAGTCCCATGTGCATGGGTTTGGAGGTGGTGTGGGTTTCTCCTGTATTACAATCATTCTGGCTTTTTTTTCAGGCAAATATAAAGTACTTAAACCGTTAATCAAAAATTTTTCATTTTATGTGTGTTTGAAAAAATATATTAAAAAAATCAAATATCATAGGAGGATTAAACCTTTAAAAAGCACAGACTATAGCTAGTCACATGTACTTCAGTCACAACAGTGCAACTTGCAATGACAGAGTCTCAGAAATCTAGTGGAGAAGAAACACCTTCTGGCTATAAAATCTTAAGCACATGTTATTGTCCCACAGCTCCTGTGAGTCCCATCCAGGTGGCATAGCTGTTATTTCAATCCTGATATTTGCTACCAAACATTAACTTTAAAGTGGGTAACTTTGCTAATAGCTAAAGGAAAACAAACAGGCTACACACACAATGCATCTCTTTGCATGTGCTGTTTACTATGCATTTTCTTAACTGTTTTACCAAAATAATCACTGTGATACAATCTTATTGCTTCAGGTTATACTGCTGTCTGGTGTAAAAATTCACTACAGAGAGATGGAAGCCTTTGCAGTTTTGTGTATGTAAACACTGGTTTGGTCATCTGTTTCATGTAATTGAGGTAAAGGGCCATCTTTGTTCCAGCTCTTTTTGAGGTGACAGAGAAGCCTACAAGTACTCCCCTGCAAGGGAGAATTTTCACCACTCCAGCTTGCGGGAAGTGAAGATGACTGAGAGCAGCTGAAGATCTGGCACCAAATAAGCAATTTAATTAGCTGGCAGGTGGAGGGAAGTAATTATTCCTCTCTATGCAGTATTTGTGAGACCACATCTGGAGCACTTGGTCTGGTTTTGCGAGTCCTGGGAAAAGAATGACTGACATACTGGAGTGAGTCCAGTGGATGGCCACCAAGATGCTGCAGCACTTGATGTACGAAGGAGAAATTGAGAGAGCTGTGCCTGCTTGGTCTGTCCTGGGAGACACTCAAAACCTGACTGGACAAAGCTCTGGCTTTGAAGTCAGACCTGGCTTTGAGGTTAACCCTGTTCTGTGTGGGGAGCTGAATTCCAGAGGTCCCTTCAAACCTAGATTCTTCTGTGTTTAAAAGAAAGAAGAGTTAATTTCAGAAAAGTTAGAAGGACTATTAAAAAGTAGTTTAATAGAAGAACTATTACAAAGTACTTTTAGAAGAGAAGTCTGTTAGTTCTAGAGAAAGCTCAGTTACAGAAAATAAATTGTTACAATATGATTGGGAGAAGCAAAAAAATAACCCAAAATAGTAGGTGATCATTCCTTCAAACAAAACTAGGGGTTTTTCCCCCCTAGGTTTAAAGCATGATGTGAAAGAGTCCAAAGCTACACACTTTTCACAATATACATAGGTTTAGCAAGTTACCATACCAACAATCATAAAGTAGATCTATATGATGCAGTTTGACTGCTATTTTCAAGATATTTTCTCAGAAATTCTACCTCACAGTGGCAACTTATTGCTGATTACAGAAGAACTTATTATCGCAGTTTGGGGTGACTACATTGTTAGCAAACACAGATCTTATTTCCCTTGCAGAGTTGTTCATACCTGCATTCTTTTAAGATCTGTAATATTTTCACTTATGGAAGAGAGTGTTAACAATGGTCTAGTCGCACTAAGAAATCCACAGAAATGTATTAACACTTCAAAACTAAAGTCGAGACAGCAAGGGCCCTAAACCAGTTCACTCTGAAAAGATATCACTCATCAAGAAGTACTCTCCTACTCTCACAGTGACATAATTTGAATGGCGATTGCATCCTTCTTTAAAAAAAGAAGTCTGAAAATAAACGCTGCATACAATTTCAGCACCACGTCATTTTAAAGCTTGTGGGTAGCTGTTATAGATGGAGCTCCCGAGGAACATAATCACTCTTCAGTGGGACAGATAATGTAAAAAAAAAAAATAAAAATAGAGGATTTCTTTTAAGTTTAGTAGCATTTTTTAAAAAAGCTAGTTTGAGTAGTCTTTGGTGTTGTGAAAATGAACATTCATCTAGTTAATCTACTCTTTCAGGTCATCCCTCTCATGTATCTTCTTTTTTTTTGTGTCAAAAAGTAAAGCACACCACAGTGGTGTGCAAATACACTCACAACAGCTATGAACACATCATGGTGGTCCTGGAAGTGGTGCAGGCACATCAGCACGATGCTCCTCCTGGGCTGCTAGGGCTATCGTGACTCTCACACTCTAGCTCTTCTAGCTACCCCAACACAGTGCCATACAGACGTATCCCAAGTCTGAGGCCTTGAATTAAAACCAAAAAGCAATGCTTTTTTGACCCAACATTCACATTCAGATCCAGATTATTCTCAGCACAGTCCTGCTGTGCCATGTTAGCTCTACAAGGATGACAACTATCTTTTGCAAGACGCATACTTAGTGACAAATCATGGAGTAGTTGACCACAAAAGCAAAATCTGGCTGGTTTAACACCTACAGCTGTACACCCAGTTTCACAAAGCAGAACTAACAGTTTTGCATGGGGAGAGGGAAAAAAAAAAAAAAAGTAACCTTACAACAGTTCAAATTAAGACTTGCTGAAAATGTAGCAACAGTAGGGACAAGGTCACCTCACCCTTGAAGAAGTCACTGAATCACACCATGCCAGAGAAAGGCCACAATTTAAAAAAAAAAAAAAAAAAAAAGGCAAAAAAAGGCAAAAAAAGCCTATAAATGAAAGAAGTTTTTTAACCTTTTACAGGACTGGCAGCAAATTGTTCTGAATGTCAAGTCACCGAGCAGTGCAAACCGATGCCCTCCCCATTCTGCCTGCAATGACTGAGGAGGAGGAAGAGGGACACAGTCTTCCCTGCACACTTTGTCCGCAGCCCTATTTGTTTCTTTCTGGCAGCCCCACTTGAACATTAGGACAAGGAGTTCTGCAGTTCTTCAGTGTGTCAGTAATGCTGCCCTAAGCAAGAAAAACAGTCAATGCTCATCTTCTACCTCCCCCAGTGCACACAGGGCCATTTTTGACCTTCAGATGTAAAAGGTGTTCCTTCCACAAGGTCACATCGTTTAGCAGTTCTCTTCTGAGCTGAACTTTGGGTTTGTAACATTTCCTACAAAAGGGGAACTCCTAAAGAGGTAGTCAAAAGAACTCGAAGCCAACACTATGTGTATTCTTTGGAGAGCATACAGCCTGTTACACTGGAAGTTAAATCTGACTTTTCAGCTTGCCAGCTTCTGTACACTGACCTTATGCCATTTGTAGGCTGATAGGTTTTCAAAGTTCTTCAACAGTGATTACAGCTTATGAAATGAGGAGTTGCATTAAACAAGTTTGATTTCTTTTTTTCTTTTAAAGGCAGTTTGCATCAGTCTTTCTGATAAAACAGAAGATTAAAAAATACAAATAAAACCAAAATCCAGCTGCTATTCCCCCTCACCAGTCCAAAGTATGAGGTCTTACGAATATAAGATTGCTGACCATTCAAAGATACCCAGACAACTTAATATTTGGAACAAATGGCCTGCACCTTCAGTTAAAAAGCTTTAAATGAAAATTATTAATTATATCAGATACTGTGCTATTCAAAGGATTAGGTTGGCATAGTTCTATTCCTTTTCGAAGAGTGAGTGCAGTAAAAATGATCAATGAATTTGGAAATGGGAACTAGCATGTCTTTTGCCAAAATCACCAATTCAAATGCTGCCCAGAATGGTAACAACCAGAACCAGAATTGACATCATCTATTGGCTATTTTGTATTTAAAAAACAGAAGGAAATTTAGGAGTCTTCATTTACTTCCCAGGAAGGCAGACAGGCAACAGAAATGGCATTTTTGTTGATCTTCAGAGAAAAATCTTACTGGACGTGGGCTCCTCCTCTGAAGTCTTATTATTCAGACCTGCCCATTTTCAAAAGTTATTAGCATACAGTGACAGCGTGCAAGAGGACCTGTCCACAGAGAGGTCTAAAAACACATAAGAGGTCACCAACCTCATCATGAAAATACCCCACCACCATTAACCTCACCACTAAAAATAAACGCTGAGCATTTACATACATACAAGAAAAGTCAGACAATAGAGGATTTCATTCTGAGACTTAGAGACGCTTTCTTTTTTTCCTGGAAAAATATATCATTGCTTCCTAGTGAGAGGCTGCCCACAAAGAAAAACACTGTCCCAGGAACAAACAAATATTCTTTCTTTTAATGGTCTGAGAGCTGCTTTCTCATACACCTGCTCTCCTCCCCTCAGGGTAAAAGCAGCTGGCTGCAGTACGCAACCATGGCAATCTTCTAAGCAGAGGTATCAACTGGTCTTATGCTAAGTCCTAAGAAATAGCCAGGTACAGGATTAAGTTGTCCCAGAAGAAGGAAAAGTACTTCTGTGGAGAAGCGATACAACTCTAGAAGACAGAAAGTAACAGATAAACTTCTGCTGTATTTTTTTTTGACAGTTAACACAGCCCCCAGAGTCACAGGATGCTGATTGGTACAGAGATAGCTACAGCCCTCATTAACATAGTTGCAAAGTTTGTATGGGCTAAAAAGAGAGAGAAAAAGTCCGTGAGTACCTCACCAATGGCCCAGAGCCAACAGGAGGTTGTTCACCAACACCACTGCTAATCTCAGCTCCAGCTAGGTGCCCAGCGCTTTCATCTCCCAGTGTAATGCTCCGATGCAGTACACTGTCCTGGCTTCAGGCTTGGAGAAATTCTGAACAAGCCTATTGTTTTAAGCAAGAGCATTGGCACCTTCAGTTATAATCACCAGGGCAATTCTGCAGTTTAAAGGTCAGGCACAAAAGGGGAAAAAACACCATATTTGTAAAAAAAAATAAAATCATCTGTACACTGATATTGGGAGCCAAGATAGGAACTGCATGATATTCCAAAGTCATGCCAGGAAAACCTTCAGAGCTGCCTCCTTTGTCAGTGGTACAGCTGCAAGTCAAAGATCAACCTTACGCAAAGTGCTCTCTCACCCACAGGTTTTTCTAAAACAAGGGAGGTTGGAAGGTCTTTATTAATGCAATAAAAAGCCTTCAAATGAATGTTAAAGTTTATTTGTTAAAAAAAAACAACAAATAACCAAACACAAAACACGAGTAAAATAATAGAAATTGTAAGGAAAAAGGATGCTAGGAACCACCAGGCACGGTCACTAGAGAACTCTGATAGAACAGAAAAGTTTTTCTTAAAAAAAACCCAAATGGATATTTATTATTAATCTTCATTCTCATTTCCTGCTTAACTTCTCTGTATAGCTTGATATAGCAAACTGAGACCTGACAAGATAAAAATTATCTGGGAATAATATTTTCATCTTGGGCTACACCAAAAAGGCTCAAAAACTATTTTGGTCAAATCTGTTAACATGGGAAAACTGGAGCCAAGAGGAAAAGCACGATTTCAAATAGAGAAGATATTTTATCTAAGTCAAGCCAATCATTTGAGGTTTCCTCCTTCCTCCAAAAACTGCTGAAACAAGCGTAATTTGCAAATTTAAGTGGTGCCAAACACTTCTTCTCTGTTAAAGCAAATGTCCTCATTCACACACACAAGAGCAGCTTCCTCTCACCTGCTCCAGCCAGATCTTCCCTTGGTCTGTTCAATGTCCCTCCACCCCAGGTGCTTCTCTGCTTCTTCATATGTTATGCTGGTGCCATTACCATCCCTTTCAGCTTCAAAACACTTTCCAAACTCACCACTGCGAGTGGCATAGTTTTGGTGAATCAAACAACATTTTTCAAGCGTTTCTGGAAGCTTCAGTACCGATGGTACATTTTGCCTGAAATGTAAGGTCTCAATTTCACGTTAAAATAAATTGTTACAGCCCTTACACAGACAAGACTTTAGATGTTTATCTGTCTTTTAGAGCTCCCAGAATTGTTGCAAGGCAGCACGGAGGATGAGGCAGCTCCTCCCCAGGCCACCCCAAGAACTGTGAAGCAGAAGTGTCCTGTATGAGGTAGGGCCTTTGTTCAGCACTAGCTGCCAACAGTGCCACTGACCACAGGGCCATGCATTCTGGGGACAGCCCAGTAACTGCTCTCACAGCACAGGATCCGATATCATCGAAGCAGTGCTGGCTCCTTTGAGGAGCTCCGCCTGGGCTGCTTCATACTTCAAAGCACTGAGCACATGACAGTCACTTCTCAACATCCCTCCTTTCTGGTTGTAGCCACAGGGCACCTAAAGTGGGATGGGACAAAGAATTTCCCTAGGCTAGAAAAGGCATCCAGTCATTGCTGCCTCCTAAAACAACCACCAAAATAAAATAAAATAAATAAGCATGGAGGGTTGACCTTCTCTGTTCCCATGAAAACATTCTCACATTGCAGCTGCCCTGTAAAGCTCATCATATTAAACCATGACTCAATGTGAATAACATCACCTAACTTGCTCTAAGAATTTAAGTTACTGGCTTAATCAAGTAGGACTTACTACAGACAGATACTCTAGAAAATTATAGCATGGAACAAACAACTTTCAGCTGTCCAAGACTTCCCTGAATCTGGGGAAGCCAAGCTGGAAAATGTGGGGTAGCCTCTCCTGTATCACCTTGTCACAAACAACATCAGTAGCTCCATTCAAGTTGGGATGCCTTTGATACAAGAAAGGAACTGTATTTTGGGAAGGACAGTGAATTTAAAATTCATTTGCTGTCCTCTCCTCTGTTGAAAAAGTGATTTCACTGAGGCCATCTAATTCAAATCAGTTGATATTACCAGGCTAGCTTTTCGACGACTTTTTCAGATGAAAAATGTTAATTCAAATTCATGGTATACAAGGAGTAGAGCTGGTCAGGAAAAATCTGACAGTCATTTTCTGCAAGAAAATTTAGTTCTATCCATACCTAAAGCCTCTACATAACTGTTGCCGATTTTATACTCCAGTAAAATGTCAAGATGTCAAAGGTTCTATTTTACTCCAAACAGGCACCAATATTTTGGGTTGAAACCTTTGCTTTCATAGTGAGTTACCATCCAAAACAGTGAGAAGCAAGATGAGGCGATGTTTTGATTGACTTGAAGTAATTTTATTTTTCACTTCCCCCAGTAAAAGTGCTGATGTTCAGTTTTGTTCCCGTTCCAAGTGAAGGAAAGTTCTGTAGATCCTTTACAAAATGTCATTGTTTTCCTGTGGCCAGCAGTAAGGAGAACAACGGGGCACTTCTCCATGGCTGCAAATTCCCATAAGGTCAGGTCTGTTCCTAGTTTCAGGGCTCAAGGACATCTCCCACAGACAGGTTTAACTTGACCACTCTCAAACCAAGAGGTGGCTTACCTGCCTGAAACCTAACCAGCACCTGAGAACATTAAAAAGCAAGACTGCCCTACAGCACAGAGCTAATGAGGCCCACACGCTCCTTAAAGAGTGTCACATGCTTCTCGGATGTACCAAAACAACATAAGCCTTATACCTTTCATCTGCACCTGTCATTTCTCAGTCTAGAAGAAAGTCAAGCACTAAGGGTAAAACCCATGAAAGGATGCAAAGGCTATAAATCCCAAGTCTTCTACACCTGTGTGTTTGTCACCTATTGAAATACAAAGCGTAACTTGGGTTGTTTGGGGGGTGGGGGGAGTTGTGTGTTTAATTATTACTATCTTATCAAGAGCAGCTTAGGGTTTTTAAACAGTAAGAGCAAGCCACTGTGGTGCCCAGTGAGACACCCAGCAGGCAGGCAGATGCACCACTGGAGTTTCACCTCCTTCTGAGGTGCTTTGCATTGGGTGGCCCAGGCAGCATTTCCCCTGGCACACCAGCAGCTGGGAGTGCAGCTCTGAGTGCACAAAGCATTCAGCACAGTGCAGCAAGAAGCTACATCCCTTGCTCAGGGGTGAGAGATCCCACCCTGGTAGCAAGGCCTCAGGATGCTCCACACTGAAGCATGCAAACTCTTCTGTGTTTTTTGCTCTGAGTAAATCACTGACTTGCACGATACAGATCTGTAGGCTTTTTGTCACCAAAGGAGTCCTTAATTGCTAGGTTTCAATGATACTGCTCAGGTGAATTAGATTTGTCTGTTCAAGTCCTGGTTTTGGAGTAGTGGGTCAAAATTACTTGTGAAGACACTTCTATGGGAGCTGCAGGGGTGTGAAAGGGACAGGAGTTATTGGTTTTCTTCCTCTCGAAGGAAGGTCACTTTGACAATACACACTACCAGCAGCAGACCTGCCCATAAAGCAAATTACAAAGCCCTGTCCATGATACAAACAAATGCCATTATTACACATTCAAAGTAGTGCCCAAAATGAATTAAGCAAAACTTCAGAGAACAAGTTTGAATCAAATATTAATGTATGCCCCAGAGAAAAGAAGGAAGGGAAAACACATGTGTGCAACTCTCTCTCTCTCCCTGAAGTAAAAGCACTATAATGCAGCAAAAGAGCAAAATGAAGATGCTGGTTAAATAATAGTAATCATGTATAAATTGGCCAACAACTCTAAGCCTTCCTTAACACAGCTAAATATATGATATTGTAGATGTACGATATTACAGTGTTAAATCATCACAAAGGCACTGGAGAGTTTTCACTTGTCTAGCCACAATTTAATTACACTGTAAATCCAGTGCAGACCACACCATGTCCAGATTAGTATATTCAGCTTAATTCAGCTAAGCCATAGGGCCAGTGGCCACAAAGGCCCTCTCCGGATCAGACTCCACCCATGCATTTTGGATGACACTATTCAGGCTTTTCACATAAAGGTATCATGAAATCTAGTACAGTATCTCAAAAATAACTAGTTCCTCAGCTATGTTTTATGTTACTTAAATGAAATAAAAATTTGTCAATAGGTCCTAACTTTTAAAGATACTTAAAATGAAAACGATTAATAAGCAACTTCTCTGTGCCACCTTCTTCACTTCTGCCTTACATCGACTGCCATGCCCATATGCCAAAGTTGTTTATCCCTCTCTGAAGACATGTATTTATTCAACATCAAAATATTTTCCAGAGAAGCCTGTTCAGGGTTTCATACTTAACTGGTATTTCGTGCCACATCTTCCACCAGTAGGCAACACAGAATTTCTGAAACAACATGCCTGAAGCATAAACCACAAAATGCCACAGTCAGTGGCCTACCATTAGACAACCTCACACTGGAAATCCTTATTTTTGCCAAAGATGAGCCGTGCAGATGAGGCAGTAATTTATTAGAAGTGGAGAAGAAGCAGGCTTACAGGCACCCTCTAAGAAGCATCTGAATCTTTCAACAAACTAAAAGAAATCTGCAGCCTACTACCAACGAAATACAACTTTTGAAGGCATTAATTAGGCAATCTTCTTCCTTTCTCTTTTTCATCAAAATCACAGCTTTGTGGGATAACAAAAAGGCACAAGATGGAACTCATTCTTTCCAAGACATTCCTTTCTTAAAATTTTTCTTACAAAATTGTGAAAAGGCACTGATCTACTGACGTTTATCAAGTGTTACCACTTTTCTGAGCGTATACATCAAGGTGCTGGAAAACTCCTGTATCACTGGGGGAAAATTATCAACCTTTCCACTTTATTGATACAAAGTAAATGTTCAGTTGTAAAAATGAACTTCTCTCCCCTCCAGTCTCCCACCAAGTCAAGCAGTGGCTGCAATGGATGTAACTGAAAGTTGAAGGTGCTGTCTCCCCTTCCCACTCTGGTATTTTTCTTCTGGCCTCCTTTGTTCACTTAACAGAACTTTCTTTGAAGCGTGTTTTTACTCCTTCACTGCATGACAAACCCACACAGTCAGAAGACAGGCTTATAAAAACCACAGATCTCCAGCAGGGAGCTCAACGGTGGGTGTAATATTGGACACAGCTCTCCATTCATCATGCACATTCTCCGGATTTCAAGTTGACAGTGTCCCTTTTAGCTTACTGTTCCTCCTCATGGGAGATCAGACCAGTCAACCCTAACGAAAACACTTCCTCCACCAGCACATAAACAAACAGATCTTCACCTGCAATTGTTCTAAGCTTCAGCCACAGGACATTAGTTCAAAAGATATCATGACCAAAAAAAAGAAAAAAAAAAAAAAAAAAAAAGAGATGGGTGTGTGGGGAGGAGATACTGGAACATGTTACAGCTGCAGGGATGGTGGAAGGAAGGATGTGGGAGTTAAGGAGGCTGTATACAAGGAGGAAAATGACAAGGTCTCAAAGGCGTTCCCAGTCCTGGGCATGCATTTCAAAAGCCCAGTGCATTCCCACTTGTTATTTAGCATTTCGAGAACCGAAGCATATCAGAATGATTGATGAACAACTGCAGAGGGTTGCTTTCTACTCAGCCTAAACCTTCTCCAGCACAGACTGGGCCCTGCCCTCCCCGTCACCGCTGAAGGGAGGAAGATGTCATGGTCTTGTGTTCACAAAGTGACCCCCTTCCCTCCCCGGCCCCCTCCTAGCGCTCACGCACAGGCAGAACCCACGCAGCGCAGAAACAAGGCGAGCTCCCGAGGAAGCGGAGACCAAAGCGAGGGTTGTTCAGGAGGCCGGGCGACACGTCCCCCGCAGCTCTGCAGCCACGGCAGAACGCTGGCACCCGTGGCGTGCCGTTCAGTACCTCCTGCTCATCTAAAATGTGGCTGAAAAGAAGCTGGCATCGGATCGGCGGCCTCGTCTGGGGAGGTACAGAGAGGCTCTAGGGGACAGACAAGAAACAAGCCTCTTTTCACATCCTACCGCCCTCGGGCATTTTGTGCGTCCCTTCTTTCTTCCCTGAAAGGCGCCTTTGTCACAGACGCGCAAATCCTATACCATTTATTTCAGAGGGAGAGAAGGTCTTTTTATTTATATCCCCCGCTCCCCTTTTCCGCAGTTCGGCGGCAACAAACACAGCCCTGTGCCGCGCTCCCCCCTCCTCTCTCCCCGGCCGGCGGCCGCGGGGGTGGGGGGGACATGGGCACGGGAGACCCCCGGGCACGCAGGGGCGCAGCGCCCTCCCGCCCCGGCCCCGCACAGCCGCTCCCCGGCGCTGCCCCCGGCCCTCCCCGCGGTGCAGGCCGCGGCCGGCGGCTCCCGGGGGGCTGGGGTGGGGGGTGGGGCGTGCGGGGGGACACCCGCAGCAGCGTGGCCACCTCCCCTCCCCAGCAGCCCCCGCACCCCATCACCGGGCGGGCGCACAAAGGAAACAAACGCGCCGCAGTATCCATCCTACACACACACACGCACACACACACACACACACACACACACACACACACACACACACACACGGCGGGCTCCGGCCCTTCCGTTACCTGTGGCAGCTCTGCGGGGCCGGGGCAGCGCCGCCGCACTCACATCCTCCTTGCTCCGCTCCTCCGCCGGCTGCCCCCGCCCGCAGCGAGCGGCTGCCTCTCCCCGCGGGCAGACGCGCTACGCCGAGCCCCGGCCGGGCGCGGAGGCGGCGGTTTGGTGAAGCGAAGGAACCGCAGCCTGGGTAGGGATGAGCTCACACGGGCTCTCCGCGCTGCTGCTTCGCCTCCGCTCCGTTCCGCCCGAATGAGCACGGCTCGGGCGCTCTCCTCCCACCGGGACTCCTGACAGATGGCGCAACCGCAGAGCCGCCGCCGCCGCCGCCCGGCTCCGCTCGCCCGCCCGGAGCCGGCAACCACCTCCCCCCGCCCGCCGCGCCCCGCCGCGGGGTGGCCCCAGACTGGCAGCTCCGCCGACCTATGGCGAGGCGCAGCCAGCGCCGCTCTCGCTCTGATTGGCGGGCGGCGGGGCGGGCGGGGCGGGCGAGGCGGTTGCTCGCCTTGACCGTGGGGAGGGCAGCGCCTGGGCAGCGGCCGCCGCTTCGGGTGGCCCGCGGGAGCCAGGCGGGGCCAGCGGCTGCTCCGGGCTGACTGGGAAGAGGACCGAGGGCGAAACGGCGGGAGAAGGAGAAGAGCAGGGGTGGCCAGCCCGTGGCGGGGGTCGCGGCCGGCAGCTGCCGCCGGAGCGGTTCACGTTGCGCCGCGCCCCGGGCCCCGTTGCGTGCGCTCCGCCGGGTGCCTTGGGGCAGCGGGAGGCGTGAGCCCAACGTCTCAGCATCCCGATGGATGGGAGAACAACCCTAAGCAGATTACACCTCTTTGTAAAAGCCGACGTCTTGTTCTGTTATTATTACTATTATTTTTTTATCCCTCATTCTGGTATTTGGCAATAGCGGGCTACAAGGCGACGGCGGCAACGAAATATGCGGAGGTTTTCCAGGGCTGAGGTTTTACTCCGTGTTTCACGTTTAATCACAGAGTATTTCCGAGGGCCGTGCTGGGAGGAGTCACCCACCACGGCCACCGTCCAGGGCCCGTCTGCCGTCCCCGCAGCACAGCTGGGCGCCTTTGCAGGGGCTTCAGTCTTTCGTTGTACCCAAAGACACGCAGGCTGTGCTGTCCTCCAGTCGTGGTGCACCTCGTGCCACAGGCAGGTGACAAGAAAAGGTGTCCGTACACTTTGTTCCCTTGACGTCCTCATTAATGCCGTACCTCCCAGCATTTCTCAAGGTGTTTGCGTCCACCTCCGACGCCCACTGAAAGCACCATGCGCTCCAGCTTCGGGCTCCCTCTCCAACACAACCCTACCTGTGACCTCCAATGCTCCTGTGCTGGCATATTGACACATCTTGCTTGTTACTCTTTTGCCCTAGCACTGAAGAAATCACAGTTTAGGCTCCAACAAGAACTGGAGGGACAAGTAAACAACAGATGCAGAGAGAGAGAAAATATACCATGTTGAAACGGCAAAGAGAGCTATAATTCAAGTTTTCAATAAATAAGGTTTACATTTCTCTTTCCCTTCTCCTGCCCGGATTGAATTTTTGGCTGCCAGTATTTAACCAGAGAATCATTTCATCTTGATGATTTGATCTTGATGCCCCCTCCCCGCAAGTGTTCAAGGCCAGGTTGGATGGGGCTTTGAGCGACCTGGTCAAGTGGAAGGTTTTCCTGCCCATGGCAGGGGCATTGGAACTAGGTGATCTTTAAGGTCCCTTCCAACCCAAACCATTGTATGATTTCCTGGTGAAATTACAGTTTTACAGGTTCAAATGTAACCTTGTTTCCTACTAGGATGTCTACAGCCATGTCTTTAAAACAAAAGTGTTTCTCTTCTTTGTCTAGGTAACAGTGTAGTTGTGTATGGGTGAATCTTGATCATTATGTTTCAGGAGCCTACAGAGTTTGTTCCACTAATTCATATGAGGAATTTGTAGAGGATGGGAATTTCAAAAGAAAGCGTCACTCATGCCATTTCTCTTTTAAAACCTGACTATAAGTCTATAAACAAACAAAATTTTCAGGCACTTAGGTAGCTCATTTTTAGTTTCCCTTCTAGTTTTTCAGTGCAAATCGATTTACAAAAAATAACAACAATACAGAAAGTATAAATAGCACAAGAATAGAAATTTATACACCAATTGAAAAAACAATTTTTGCTTTTCATCCTGGAGGGCAATAACAGCAGCTCAGTGGAGAAGTCTGGTTCTGCCTTTCCAGAAACGTCGGATGGGATCCTGATTCTATGAACTTTGAGGAGGTCAGGCTGCACCCACCAGGCCAGCAACAAGCACCAGCTCAGAACAGAGCTGCTGGCCAGAGATCAATCTCAGCTGGCCCAGCGCAGTCTGGAGGGAGAGCAGAGTTACAAACTTCCAGCTTGGAGACTATCAGGACTGCAAATGATGCCTTAATACCCCAGGCTCCTCAGCAAAATAGCAGCACCTGGCTCTAGGAAAAGGTGCATTTTTGCATGCCCTGAGTTTGCCTTTTTTACAGGGTTATGCATAATCTTACCTCCTCATCAGTCAATAGAGATTTATATTCTTGGGGATCTTAGGCATCCTTGAAATTAATCAATGAACCAGATATTTTTCCTTCAAAACCTATAGGAAAGAAATGTACTTACTTTTATAATCAAGAAACTGGGATAAAGAATCCTTGTCTGAGACCTTTGAATGCTCTTGCTGTGAATTAGAACTAGAATGACACCAAGAAATAAACCCAACCAACCAACAACTTGCTACTCTTTTCTGAGCCAAACCAGAAAATAACCAACTAATCAATGAAAGCAGACCAAAACAATATCACACGCCAGCCACAGAGCCGCTCTAAGCCTGGGCAGTTAAACTGGCTTGGCAGCATGCCTTAGAAAGTCTGATGCTCTGAGCTAGTACAGCTGAAGAGGAGCAAGGTGTGGAGTCAGAAACCAAGTGCTGGTAGTTGCATGGGAAGCATGGGAAGAAGCCTTGGGTTTCCCCTTTAGGGGAGCTGTAATTTCTTGAGGGTCATAAAGACCAGCAGAGCTACTGTGAGTTCCTACAGCCCCTGCGGGAGAGGTGAGACGTGCTGGAGAGTTGCCTCTGTGTGAGTTGAGCCCATGCATGCCCACAGCAGCTCTTCCTCACACAAGTCTTGTTCTTTGGCCCTTACCACCATGGCCAGACCATATCGATATCTGCCTTCAGGAATCACTCAGAAAACCTAACAGGCATCCTCCCAGCTAAACAGAAGAAATAATTAAATTTACCAACATAACACACGAGCAGCTCTTTACATTCTCCTCTTACTCCCTCAACTTTTTAAAGCATCTTAGCCTTAAGTGCATAACACTGTTTTCTCCCACCTTCATCTATGTGGCTTTCCTCCTCATGCCAAACTACTTTCTTCTTTCTCCAACCTCACCTTAAAACACTTATTCATTAAAATGTTGAAATAATGTCCATGAAATGCTGCTTCCCCATCAGCCATTTTCATGGAAAACATGAAAAATACTGTCAAAACCTTAATTCTGCAGTCACATGTGCTGAATGATATGATGTAAAGGTTTTCCCCTTTCCGTCATATCCCCTGCTGCTATCTTCCTATAGAGTTGCAAAAAGACATATGGCATTTTGCAATTGAGGAATATGAAAATTACTGAGCCTGATTAGGATTTATTTGTATTAATAATTTAGCATCTGGGAATGCAGTGCAGCAGTCACGAAATGACACGAGTGCCTGTCAGACATCTCAGCGGGCAAGGAATCAGTGACAGATATCATGAGTGTATGCTGAATAAATAATAGCCACGATTTGTACTGAAAGGTAATATTTTGGGAAGCAAAACATGCTGAAGTTTCTAATAGGAAGAAGATGTAAAGGCAGCTCTTTTGTAGAACAGGGCAGGACATCAGTTCTTTTCTTGGTTGTTTCAAACCATTGTTGGTAAAACTAGTCTGCTTCTCAGAAAAACCCGTCAACATTACTTGCTGGATTCTTCTGAGCCATAATTTCTAAAAGTGAGAACCTAAGAAACTTGTATTTTAAAAGATCTTCAAAGTGGTAAGTTTCACAGTGTCTTTTTTTTTTTTTAATCACAAACTTTTTGATTGAGACTACCTTTCAGAAGGCTAGCCAAATGTCATGTTCAAATTCTTCACTCCAACCAGTACGGTAATCACAGACTAACAGGTCACTAATTGGCTCCAGCATTTATATCCTCTGTTTCCTCCCTTTCTACATTGCTAAATTGTCAATGCTTCCATTCATTTGGGTTTTGGCTGTGTGTATTTTACCAGCTGTAGCCTGTCATGTATAGCAAATTATAATAATAATTACAGAGTAGTAGGGGGAAAAAAAGATCTGAACTTGCCTACAGTGTTTTCAGGGGCTGACAGTATTTGCCTGAAACATCCCACTGTGTTTTCAGGAGGTGCTTTGCCTGGGGAGTGCTAAATGGGTCCTGCTGACTCACCTGTGATTACTGCCAGGGGATGCTGAGGTGGCAGGTCTGCCTCCCTGGGGACACTGCTTCTTTGAGGTGGGAACAGCAGCCTGGAAGTGGAAGGATCTGAGCTGAGCTCTCCATCCTGCTTGTCAGCGCTAATCACACTAGTACATAGAAGCTGAAGGAAGGGTATTGGCAGAGACAGGAAAAGAGCACTTGGCATTTTGTGTAATAGGTAGACCATTTGTGGGAGCAGGTAGACAAAGGAAACTTGATCACAGTTATGTCTGTAAAGAATGAACAGAAGAGGCCTTCCTTATTGCCGTAGAGAGCCTAATCTCAAATATTTAAGTTCATACCAGCCTGTTTTTCTTATTGTCTTAGAATATCCCTCAAACACAAATTGGAAGAGATGTTTCCTCAGACACTGCTCAGAGGTTTTCCCAAACTAGTAAAGCAGGTGCTAAACTGTAGGAATAATATCTTCAAACGTGATCATGCATTTTCTAAAAGTTAAATGTCTGTATTTATAATCTCTGGATGTGTTTGCACTCTCTGTGGCTACACATGGACATGGGGAGAAAAACCACATGTGGAGCTATCTGAGGAAATCCAGAAATAACATAAAAATATTAAATCCATCTTTTCATAACTTCCAGACTTATTAGAAATCACATCCTACTAAAGTCAGGAAAAAAAATTTTACTCTTATTTTACTTACTCAAGCATTTTAAACTCTGTGCAAGTTGGTAAAATGCATTGACTTTCAGTAAAAATATTTTTAAAATGACAGTGAGGATCCTGCGGGAGAAGGATACTGGGAACAGCAGGGCATCTATAATCCAGTCAAGGAATATATTAATTCTTTTCTGGGGACAGTATCCAGTATCTTTTCAAAGATACAGGAAGCAGTGTGTATACTACATTACCTAATTTTACAGAAATAAAGAACAATTAATACACTCAAAGATGCATCATTGTCCTCCTTCTGTTGTCAGTGTTAGCCCTCTGCTGAGCATCAGAGGCCTGCTGGGAAGGCTGGCTTCCTATGGTGGAATAAACCTGGAGCAAAAAGCCCAAGTTTCTTCTTAAATATCACTTTCTTCATTTACTTATGGAGAACAACCCCGTAGCAGATGCATTTATAAATTGCAGACATACACTCCATCTTCCAAAAAAAAGGCCCACACAGGGCTTTGTGATTCCCAGAATTGTACACTTTCCAAATAATTATCCCCAAATGCCAAAAAATAGAAGTAGACTGTTTCTTGTCTGTCACTGTCTGTCTCCAAGCCACACTGTGTAACAGAACTAACATAGCAGTCTTCAGGTCTAAACTGTAAACTGGTGCTAAGAAATAACTTACCCCATAAGGATGCCTCAGCTACCCAAGAGAAAAGTGCTTTTAGTGCTTCCATTCCCAACATATAAAATGGGGATAACAGTATCTTCTTACTTGTGCAGTGAAGATTAACTACTATTTGTTAAGAATTAAAGATATTCTGGGCAGGCTGTACTGCAGAAGCTCATGAACAAACTTAATAATTCTATTTCCATTGTGGGGCTGGATTTCTGCACGGTGCCACCTCCTGAATGTGAGGACAGCAATATTTCTATTTTTCTCTGTAATCCTTTTGGCTATTATGTCACTAAATGAGTCAGGATTCTCTAGAAAAAAAAAAGATCCTGTGACTAACTACTGCATCCACTCAAGGAAGCTACAGCAAGGTTATGTAAACCGTCCCTGTTCTGGTACTACCCAGCTGTTGAACACTCGACCTTCCCCTTCTCATGTTCTTTTAATCTATTGTTGGATGTGGTTTCTGCACAACCCCCCCCTTTTTTTTTTTTAAATGGTAAAACAACCCAGAGATCTGTCATATGGGAGTAGTCTGGTTCCATATGTATCATTAGCAAAAACATATGCTAATGAGCTTATTAGAGGGTTGGGAGAGTCATTTGGCTGCCTGTACTCCTCCTCCTGGAGGCTGCAGTTACCACCCATCAGCAGTGGGCTGTCATTGTCTGTCTGGGACAGTGATTGGGAAGGTACAAAGTGCACATCCATCTTACCAGCGAGTTTCCAGCCATCTGCTGACAGTGGAGTGCTGGTGGGTGGTCCCAGGGTTTGGGGCAGCGGCCCAATTTCTTGTAGGTTGTCTTACTCACCTTCTTTCCCAAATCTACTTCTTTCTACTCATGGTCATAGAGGCTGTCTTCACTCTAATGCCCCATCCATTCCTCCCTGTCACATACCTAGGGCTCTAAAGTACTGCTTTACTGATACTAACCCTATTTCTAACAACTTGCTGACTTGTGGACTGGATTCCAAGTAAGGATTAATAAGATTCACGTTTGCTTTCCGCTTATTAATTGGAGCCTCTCCTGCTGCTGTTATCTCCAAGGAAAACACATCCAAGCCAGCAGTGTGCTCATCGTGCTCTTTGCCCACACTGTGTTTGCTGGCACCTGCAAACGGATGTGATTCAGTGTGAATCTCCTGCGAAGCAGCCATCACCTTCACTGTCATCATGCTGGCAGCACCATGAGCTGCGGTTGTGGAGCTGCAAGTTGGAGTGCCACCACCCTTGTTTTGCCCCATTCTCACCTCTTGTAGTATTTTGAATGGACTATTTTGTTGACAATGTCAAAATGAAAGTGTGCCCTCATCAGGTTAATTTCTAACTGGGAGCCTTTTTTTGCTTGGGAATTGTAATTGCATCCATCATTAAGGATGAATTCTGCATCCTTCAACTAAAGAAAATACAATAATCATGCCACCATGCCATAGCTGTCTGTATGCAGAACACAATTTAGATATTCCATAGCTCGTCATGGAAAACAGATATAGGATGTAGTGAAGCCATTCAGAAGGAGAAACAAAATAAACGCAGCCACACTGCTCTCTAAGATAGACACACAGCTGCGTGCTGAACAGATGCATCAGCGTTAAGCTGGTACCCAAGTGAAGATCTCAAAAGACTGGAACAGATGATCATCTTGTTGAACAGTTCAAGATTCATGTGATTATCAAATCTTAAAGGACTTAAATATAAGAATTTTAAAGACTTAAAAGAAGATTCCTCAACAAGCCTCCAAAAGCTGGAGCTGTATGTAAGGGTAAGGCACAGCTTCCCATGTAAATGCAAGATCTGAGATAGACCAGAATTGTTAATCCACTAAGCAGAAGACAGCAAACATGAAAATGTACTCATATGAATGCAAAAAACCAAATGCATAGAGGTAAAATGTAGATAAAATTAAAAGGGAATCATAAATAATCTGAGGGGTACTAAAGGGTGGCCTGAATAAAGATTTTGAATACTATAACCATAGAAAGAGGAGTCATTGAGATCAAATGTACTGATAAAAAAAAATATAAAATAACATTGTAAAGGAGGCAGGAAGTGAGACCAAGAGTGTGATTTTGCATACACATAATATTAGTGAAGTGCGAAAGTGTGGAAAAAGAAATGCTGCTGTAAACCTCAGACAACCTCATGATATAAATACAAGATGGCATTGAAAAACCCTGCCCCAAATCAAACCCTATGATACAAACAAAAAACCCCTCAGGAAATGAAATGCAAAACAAGCAGTAGGGCGGTAGTAAATACGTGAAGAGATAAAGACTTCATCAGCATTGTTTGAGAGATGAATTAGGTCAGCCAGAGCCAGCTAGAGTACTATAATGGTGGTAGCATAGTATAAAAATCAAGCTGCCATCGTTATTCTGAGTCCCTTGAGGGAGAGGTCAACAGGGCTGTGATGAGTTTCACCACGTGAATGACTGCACCCACTCAGGCAGGATAAGCATCTTTTGTTATACAGATCATGATCGCTCTCTGCGCAAGAATGTTTTGGTACACCCTTCTCTTGTGCACTTTCCCTACCTTTAATATTAGGTTTGTAAACTAGCTGACATGATTTCTACTGTTTTCCCACCATCAGACAGATGCTGACTTCTGAAAAAAAGAAAAAAGATATCATAGACGTGGTTACCACATATAACCATGACATACCACTAGGAAACAGGACATCATTTATCCTGTTCCAAAATACGACAGTATAACTGAAAAGGCAACCACATAAGGTGATGCTAGTGAGTTGTAGTTTAGAGTACCAGTTCCTACAGCAGAGCGAGCTGGTAGCTTTTGGACTGAGTTCATTATCACCACAGAACCAAGAGACACCCAAACCAAGAAGAAATGTCTGGCAATCATGCTTGCTCTGAGTTGTTTCATCATTAAGTTTGAGGAAGTAGAGCAACTGAACTAGAAAATGACACTAAATCACCAGAGAGCATTTTAAGGGAGTTATTGCTAGTGACTCTCCATGTTGCTGAAACTGCAATGCTACAATTCTGAGGTACACCATGAAAGGATGGAATTAGATATACATAGCTGACTTCATTTCCTGGTCATGAAAGTACAGCAAATGAACCAAAATATGAGATCCTCAAAATGCTAGAAAAATGGATAACAGAAAGGCACATAAAGCAATCAAGCCAATTATTTACCATTGTCAAGGAAGCATCTGAAAGGAATCTGAGAACAAACCATATGAAGCAAGTGCTCATATCTATCATTTTGTAGATCTGGGCACATGCCAAAGGAGAACTCCCACCCACATGCATAGAGTACTTGAATTATTGAGACAGTCTGAGCATACAAGATAGCATCATAGTTAAAGGCAGTTGGCTCACAGCACTCGGATCACAGAAGCTTCCTGAGAGCGCCTTCTGAAACTGAAGTGTGTCTGCAAAAACCTGGAGATGTCACTGTTTGGCAGACGTGACCGGGAATATCAAAGACCTGATAAACAGTTGAGGTTCATATGGGAATGTGCAAAACCAACCCAAAGCTGATGAAATGTACATAGCATTTGGTTTGTCTGTGCTCTAAAAAAGGGACAGCGTGGGAATGAACTTGAGCTTTGGTAGCATGTTGTCCACACTGTTTATTTATCACTCCTGGCTTCTCTTGGATGAGTCAAACTTAGCTTTCTTCAGGACAGTCTTGTGTGTAGGTGATTACTCCACAGATGGGTGGACATGCTCTAGTCTGTTCCACTTGGAAATTGGGACCAGAGATCAGTCCCTGACCCTCCCTTATTCAACGGTGTAGACATAGACAATTACAGGTGTCTCAGACAAAAGTTAAAGCTCGGTCATCCTCTCCCATCCACACCACAGATGCTTTCTCCTCCTACTAACAGAGCTGACCTAACTGAAGCACTGAAATTGCCTTGGCTGCTCATCCCTTGCTGTCTGTGCACACGTTGCAGACTCTCTCAGGCTGCTGGAAAGCAGACGACTGTCAGACACTCTGCTGACCACAGCAGAAGTCATTTCATCAGGCCTGGTACCCTCAGCCTTGTGCTTTCAGATACTGGCCCTGACTTGGGCCACTCTGTTCAGATGATTTACCTTTGAAGAGGAGTATTATGTCACCATCATGTTACAATGACAAAGCTTAAAATTGCTGCAGTCCTATATTAAAGAAAGCTGCTAAAAAGAAAATGTATGTCAAACCACTCCTGAATGGAGAAACATTCCCTGCAGAAAGTGTTAAGAGCAGTCTGGTAAAAATACTTGCTGTCAAGATGAATACCTTTGGTACCTAGCTGCTGCAAACAGCAGTGGTAGTAAGAGCAAGCAATAGGACAAAAGGAAAACACCTAAGGGCCAGAGCCTGCCACTGTGGGCAAGCCACAGATTTCTGAGAACATATGTTAAATTGATAAATCCAGACAAAAAAAAGTATTAACCCGTGATGACTAAATACCACAGCACCAGAAGTACAAAGCAGTTGATTGTCGGTGAGAGAAAAACATGATACATATTTCAGTATCAAGCACCTGGAAGGTGTACACCTGACTTTATTATAATACCTCACAAACCCAGTGAGTTTGCAGCCAAGCAAGCAAGTCACCCAAAGAGAAATTATCTCTATAGATAGTAGGTTAAGTACTATAATGTAAACAAGGAGCAGTTTTCACACACTCTTTTTTTTTGGTGATGAAATATTACAGGTAAAATCACCCAAGTATGGCTCATTATACCAGGACTGGGTGTGGGATTGCATCTAGGGACCTCAAAAACTCAGCTCACAGTGTTTGATAAATGCAGAGAGCTGCAGTGTAGCTCTTGGCTATGCTGATACTGGCAACTGCAGCAGAGTGGGAGTAGCTGGGGAAGGCTGGAGTGCGTGCCCAGGGCTACCTGGAAAGAGGAGCCTGCTTCATTCCCTGCACTGCTATCATGTGAACCGCTTCGTGCCCCTTGGCCAGCACATGCAGTGAAGGGGTTGGAGCGGAACAGTTTATAATCTTGTCTCTCCCTCTTTCTGTCTGTGCTTGTGTACAGAGCAAGAGTCAGGATGTTTTGGAAGGACTTGAAGGCCAGCCAAAATGAAAGCAAGAGAAATCATTGGAGCAGCCAAGGGGCTGCAGCAAGAGGAAAAAGGGGACACTGAAGTATATAGCAGTCTTTCCATTAATTTCAGGGCAGGCTGGATTAAACCTGTTTAAGCCCAAGGCTAGAAACAGGAAATGTCATGCTGAATATTAGGAAACAATCTGTGGCAGTGAGTGCAATCAAGCAATTTGTGCACAGGGAGGGAGCAGAGCCTTGCTCTACTACGGACGGTGACCTACTATTACAGTGCTCTAGAATCCTTTAGAATGAGTTCCCTCACTGTTATCTCATTATTAAGGGTTTTTTTTGCTTTTAATCCATTGTACTCTGAAAGAAGAATACAAAGAGAACCCTCTTCTTTCCTCCGTCCGTGGACATAACAGGCAACTTCAGGCAAAGAAACCACCATCACTTCAAACAGCAGTAGAGTTAACATTCTTTAATGAATTATCTGACGACATAACATGACAGTGCGCAAAAGATTCATACGTTGTAAAATATTTTTGTTATTTAAATTTAAAGAAAGGAAAATTTAAATCTCAAGCCAGGACTCCCCCTTTTCTCGTTGGTGCCTGTTACTTTGTCCTGCGTTGAGGTGTGCAAAATTTACTTTGACATCCCTTGGTTTTGGAATATTTTATGTGAAAGTTGATTTTTTGACAAAGTAATCTAATTTTCAGAGGTTTGTGTTTCAACACCTCGAGGATGCTTGGAGTCAAATGTGCCAGGCTCTCAGCCCTAGAAAAGGAGCAAAAAGGTGTGTTAATTGCCCTCTGAGGTGGTTCCTGTAGGATAAAGGGAATCCTTAGGTTCGGCACAGTGAAAAAAACGGGATTGCACTATGAACATGTCTCATGAATGCAAAGAAACAGGATCAGTTAGGTAAAACCAGCATTTTATTTCACACCACTTGTGGTGTGCAATTTACTCACAGTCTTCTCCTGAATCTCTGTGGATGGTTTTCTCTGCAAAATGTGCATTGCTAAACACTATCATGAAAAAAACTGGAGCTGGGAAACCACACAGAATCACAGAATCACAGAATGTTAGGGATTGGAAGGGACCTTAAAAGATCATCTAGTCCAATCCCCCTGCCAGAGCAGGAACACCTAGATCAGGTCACACAGGAACATGTCCAGGTGGGTTTTGAATGTCTCCAGAGAAGGAGACTCCACAACCTCTCTGGGCAGCCTGTTCCAGTGTTCTGTTACCCTCACTGTGAAGAAATTCTTCCTCACATTTATGTGGAACCTCCTATGTTCCAGCTTACACCCATTGCCCCTTGTCCTATCATTGGATGTCACTGAGAAGAGCCTGGCTCCATCATCATGGCACCCTTCATAAACAATCCCCAAATGCCCAGAAACTCTTCAGTCTTTGGCTTCTCCCCCTTGTTCTAATCTGGGCTTTTCTTGTGAACTGTTGCTGGCACAGAACTTGTGTCGTGTCCCGCATCTTTTTTAAGTGCAGAGACTCAAGATCTAATCAGTATCAATAACACTAGGAAATTAAGGGCCTTACCACTTAACACTGTGCAGTGTAGCACACTACAGAGCTCTTCCAGTTAGCATCACACGAGCTCTTCTGAAATGGGAGAGCCATATCATCATGCTGCTTTTTTTCAAATTTACTACTTTGGTGACACTTCTGCTTCTGAGTCCCAAACAAAGACTTCTGCTAGGTACTTCATATGCCTTGTGCCATGCATCAGCAATTTGGAGTAAGACTTTTGGCATCTGGTGTTAATGCTATGCTCTTCAGAGCCGATCTACCAGTAAAAGCAACTAGAGCTGCTAAATGCAAGATTCTCTTGGAAAAAAAAGTCAGATGCTAAGCCTGAGTGAAAACTAAAACCTGTCCATACCCTTAATAGAATTTAACTTCTGTTCTCCTTAGTATCAGTTTGGAAGTCAGTAGCTGTGGCAATGCTTATATGCTGTGATAGCTTTGCTAGATGGAGGGAGGTCTTTGTGGACATCTGCTATGCTGCTCATTGTAAAGATCTGAGAGTAAGGACCATATCCGACCTGGCTGTGCCTCACACTCTGGGCAGTAAGGAGAGCAGAGCTGCTCCTTCTGCCTTCTTACACAAAGCATGAAAAGTCCCCATTCCTTTTACTGACTGGAAAGCATTATGAGCTTGTGGCCTGAGATAAAAGGATGTCTGCAGGAGATGCCATGCCTGGACAGACCTAGAAAAGCAGCATTTGAATAGTGTTTTGCTTATTCATGCTATATATCCCAATTCAAAAAAACAGCCCTCTGAAAAACTCTTGCTCCTTGCTGCCATTTCACAGTGGGCTCTAACCTGAAGCCTTTCTTCCTGCGTGGGGAAGGCACCTAATGTTCCTCCACCAGCTCCCGTGATGCCTCCAGAGCCAGACACTATTCCTTTGCTAGCTCTGTCTCTGACATGTTCACTGGGCTTACTCCAGAGATACTCATACTGCAAGTGTAGTATCAAACTCTGCAGAATTAGAAACCCAGCCAGCTTTTCTAGCAGTTACACCAAATTGTACACCAAAGAGCAAAGTTGTTTTGGAACAGCAGTCGCCCGATGCAGCAGCTAGTACTAAATTGCATACCTAACTGTCATTTTCCAGCTTCTGAGTTATAACAGATAACCTAAGGATCAGTTCTTGACTGTGGTATAATCTGTGCTAGGACAATTATGGAGCAGTTTCAAATCTGCAAGGAAGGAAGTAAACATGTGGTAGCAAGGGTATTTTTTTTTTTAAATAGTAGCTACACAAAAGTATAAATGAAATGCAAGAAATAGTTCTGAAGAGTGTTTGGTCATTGAAATGCTAAAAAATTTCCAATAAATACCATCTGAGGATGTATCGCATATCTAGCAATTGCAACATTTAAATTTCATATTTAAAAATTCACATAAGAATAAAGTGAGTGGTGGAAGTAGCTGTGAGGAGCTTGACCAGCTCATGTCCAAGAACAGTAATATCTGGCTTAGGCACAAATTTGGGGGACTCCAGGATACCTGACAGATAACTAATAACAGAAGTAGGGGACCAAGAAGTCCCTTGGTGTTATAGATACCTCTTCTCATTCACCTAAACAACCTCTGTTCAGTGTTAAAAACATGAGTGAGCTGGCCTGGCTGCCTGAACTGCACAGCAGGCTGTTGGAATTGCTTCACTGGGCCAAATGAAGTGGGGAAAAAAAAAAAAGTAAATTACTGTGTTTAACTCCGACAGTTAGTACATACGGAATTAGCTATCTGCACTTTGCCACTAGAGAATGGAACGTCAGTGTTATCACCCTCACTGGTGGCCAAAAGGGAGAAATATGCTCTGTGGTGAGCCCTCACTCCAATACTGTCCATGCTGGCATCCCCAGGGTCCTCTATTGCAATGGAATTCAGGCTTTCTCTTGTGAAAGAAATTCTCTATTTGGGCTGTAGTTTTGCTCGGTATGTTATGCCTTATTCTGAAAAAGAGTTTTCTCTTTTAACATGTTTTGCTTTAATACGTACATACAAATTGAACGAATATATTTCTATAACTATGACTAATTGTACTCATTTATATGAATCTCTGATTTTTAGTGTTATGCAGCATGGGTTTTTCATATGCAGTTTTGGAGTACTAAAATCTAGTATTTATTCTTCACCAAGAGTGTTTTCCTTGATCAAAAGTATTCATATATCAATGGTAAGAGTGTTCAAAGGCTTTTAAGCCCCATAAATTATTCCACACAATACAAACACACAGCATTCACTTTTTTTCAATTTATCTTCACCTATTGCTGTCATTTAGCTATGAAGCTGTTCTCTGTGGTAGTGGGGTTTTTTTTTTTTCTTTTTTCCTCCTTTTTTTGTTATGCAAACTTGGCAGATTTAGGTGTGGATTAGATGTGTGTGATGACTATGCTTTTGCTTTGTACTGAATGTACTCAAAACCTAGTTTTCTGTTTCAAGAAAAAAACTAAGAACTTAAAACTACACTTGTTGGAAACTCAGACCTGTCCAGCTTTCCAGCTGAAAAAAAAAAAAATTACTAAGTTGCATGTGGTTTATGAGAGACTTAAGTGGTCCGTAAAGCCTGATGAAAAGCTAAGTTTCCTAATCTAAAGTTATTTAAAGAAGTACAAACCATTCCAAATGATCAGACCCGAGTTTAAGGCTTACACCAGTACCAAAATACAGGTGGATTTCTCCAAGTTTTTTGTTTGCTTCTGAGTGGACTTTGCTAGTGATTTGAGTGTGTTGGAAAGGGAAGCATTAATTGCTATTACAAGACCACTTCCCATGGCTTGAAAATCTTTACTGTTAAAACAGCCTGCATGTCACTTTAAGCAAGCCTTTACTTCTTTATCTCCAGTGTACCAGTAACCTCTCAAATGCCATTTTTTCATTTACTCACCCACTTTTCATCTAATATCCCCAAACCAGAAAAAAATTTCTTGGAAATGTTTTATTGTTTTACGTATTTTGACTTTGCTGTATGCATTTGGAAAGCAATATCAACTTATTAAATGAAAACATATAGGCATTCTCTTTTTATAAAGTGTCTTTCTGAGGTGAGTAGAACTGTGAAGTACCTTTATTTAAGTTGTTTTCTTCTCAGTTATTGCTAGAGGCTCTCAAAAAACATAGCATCTAAAAGACAATTGATGAGAGTGCTTCCTGGACTGATCGTGCTGTCACAGTAGGACTACACTGATGTACACTTGCTATATTTAGTGAAGTTGCTCCCAGTTTATACTAGCACAGATGAGCATATTCACAGAAATAAAGGCTGTGAAGCCCTTAGAAATATGTCAGCTTATGTCTGCTGGTTTAAACCTCAATTTTCCCATTATCTGAATTCTGCTTTGGATCTCAACAGTTCATTAAGCCCTGTGTGCCAGTGAAGTCAGAATTCAGAAAATCTGTTAATGAGTTGCTACTGGGGAAGGCACCTTAAGATGATGGATGTGGTACTGGATTTTACTGAAGTAGCAGTGAAGAAGATTTTGGAGGCTTATATAAAAGTACTGGATGATTTAAGAAGTAAAGTAAGTTAACTGGAATTCTGAAAGATGGTCCTGTTGGTCTTGCAAGACAGACACTCTTCTTGTTTCTTCCATGGGCAGGAGGATATCCCAGAAATCTCCTCCCCCACCTAGATACTCTCAAATCCTTGTGCATAGCATGAGACATGATAAATTGAGACTCCATGAGTTGACTGCGATCACATCTCTAATATTTTTAGCATAAATATTTATGGCCAGCTTAATTCTCTCTTCCTTTCTTTATGTGGTACTTAAACTTCAGTTCAGCTTCTGGAGCTGGGATTTTTGTGTGCCTTGTTTTGCTTTGTTTTGTTTTGTTTTGAACTTTTACTTTAAGCTTTGAACCTCTTCAAAAAAGGTTCTGAACATTTTATAGCACAACCCTTTGCTCAACCAGGCAGTGTGTGTACTTCCTCTCATGAGGCCCAACACTGGGACAGAGATGAGAAACTTGATGAGTTATCTGAAATGACTCCAGCAGCGACCCAACTTATTCCTCTTAAGTGACCTCTCTGAAGTCAACAGGCTTCTTAATGTGATCATTTATATTAACTTTATGCAAAGCAAAAGAAGAACAGATGGCTCTTTGAAGACAAAAGCACACTTCTAGCTCACCAAAACTTGGTAACGTCCAAGGCCTTTTTTTCCACTCTTCTTTTCTTGAGATAGTTTTGTTTGTAGTATTCAGTATTTACTCCTCTCTATCTATGAGGCACATTATCACCAAGTATAAAATAAATAGCTCTAGAAGGTGCCTTGAGGAATAAATTTGTCCACAGTCCTTGCCCAAAGACAGGTCCAGCTATACCAGAATGATCCCCAACTCTCATCTGTCACATTTGCTCTTAGAAACCAAGAGTGATGTATATACCACAACCTCCCTAGGCAATATTTTCTGCTGTTTACTGTCCTTATCACTAGAGGAAGCTGTCTCTAGCACCAACCCTCAGTCTTTCTTGGTGTAATCAAAATGCATTACTCTTATCCTTTCTCCAAAGAACATACAAACAATTTCTTTTCTCCCTTTTTGCATCTTTCTTGTAATTAAAAGTTCTTATTGTCTCTCCTTAGTTTTTCAGGGATTCTTTTTATAGTCGTGGTGTTGTTTTTTTTTTCCCCTAGACTGATCAGCTTCACCCTTTCTTAGTAGATCATGTTTCCTACACCCTCATATTTTTGTTTCTGTGTGATTACTCTGCATCTTTTTTGAAGTTTGGTGCCCCAAACTGGTTGATAGAGAATCACAGAATCATAGAATAGTTTGGATTGGAAGGGACTTTTAGAGGTCATCTAGTCCAACCCCCCTGAAATGCGCAGGGATATCTGCAACTAGATCAGGTTGCTCAGAGTCCCATCCAACCTGACCTTGAATGTTTCCAGAGATGGGGCTTCTACTACCTCTCTGGGCATTGTGTTCCAGTGTTTCACCAACTGTCATTGTAAAAAATTTCTTCCTTATATCTAATCTAAATCCACACTCTTTCAGTTTAAAACCATTAGCCCTTGTCCTCTCACAACAGGCCCCTCTAAAAAGTCTGTCCCCTTTCTTAAGGGGGGACTTTCAGTATTGAAAGAGGATGCTGGAAGGTCTCCCTGGAGACTTCTCCAGGCTGAACAACCCCAACTCTCTCAGCCTTTCCTCATAGGAGAGGTGCTTCCAGCCCTCTCATCATTTTTGTGGCCCTTCTCTGAATCCATTCCAATTGGTCTATGTCTTTCCTCTACTGAGGACTCCAGAACTAGACGCAGTACTCCAAGTGGGGTCTCGTGAGAGTGGAGGGGCAGAATCACCTCCCTCAACCTGCTGGCCATGTTTCTTTTGATGCAGCCGGGGATACAGTTGGCTTTCTTGGCTGCAAGCACACATTGTCAGCTCGTGTCCAGCTTTTCATCAACCAGAACCCCCAAGTCTGTCTCTGCAGGGCTGCTCTCAATCCCTTCATCCTCTGGCCTGTACTGATAGTGAGGATTGCCCCAACCTGAGAGCAGGACCTTGCACTTGGCATTTTTGAGCCGCATGAGGTTCACAGGGGCCCACTTCTCAAGCTTGTCCAGGTCCTTCTGGATGGCTTTCCATCCCTCAGGCGTGTCAACCACACCAGTCAGCTTGGTGTTGTCAGCAAACTTGCTGAGGGTGCCCTTGATTCCACTGTCTATGTCATTGATGGAGATACTAAACAGTACTGGTTCCAATATGGACCCCTGAGGGATATCACTCATCACTGATCTCCATCTGAACATTGAGCTGTTGACCACTACCCTCTGGATGCAATCATCCAACCAGTTTCTCATCCACCAAACAGTCCATCCATCAAATCTGTATCTTTCCAATTTAGAGATAAGGATATTTTGGGGGAACCATGTCAAAGGCCTTACAGGAGTCCAGATAGATGACATCTGTGGCTCTTCTTTTGTCTACTGAGGTAGTCACTCATCACAGAAGGGCAGTAGGCTGGTCAGGCAAGAATTGCCCTTGATGAAGCCATGCTGGTTGTCTCAAATCATCTCCCTGTTCTCCATGTGCCTCAGCATAGCTTCTAGGAGGGTCTGTTCCATGATCTTCCCAGGCACAGAGATGAAGTTGGCAGGTCAGTAGTTCCCAGGGACCTTCTTTCTACCCTTTGTAAAAATGAGCACAGTGTTTTCCCTTTTCCAGTGATCTGACTGCCATGACTTTTCAAATATCATGGAAAATGGCTTGGCAACTACATCAGCTAATTCCTTCAGAACTCTGAGATGCATCTTATCCTGTCCCACAGACTTATATGTATGCAGGTTCCTCAGGTGGTCACAAACCTGATGTTCTCTTACAGTGAGAGGGACTTTACTCCCCCAGCCCTTGCCTTGTGGTCCATCCATTTGAGAGGTGTGGAAAGAGAGGCTGCCAGTGAAGGCTGAGGCAAAAAAGTTCTCCAGCAGAGGCATTATCAGCACCAAATAGAACAGTAAGATTATTTTATGTTTTAATAACAATTCTTCTGCATGGCTTACTGGAGTCCTTTGCAGCCTATGTAAACTTCATCAGTTTTGTAAGCCCAAATTTTCATCAGACTGAGGTGCAAGTCACTTCCTTCAATGGACTGCTCAAGCTCACAATGACCATAAACAGAGGTTCTATTTGAAGATGTAATAAAGAAAATCTGGAAACCAATGGAGTGAGGACCTACTGCAGGAAGCACTGTGCAGACAGTCCCTCTGTGTTTTCAACTTTTGGATTCATGAAATATAAACAAGTGAGATCTTAACTTATCCTAAAAAAACTCCAAACCAACAGACTGATAGCCTATTTAAGATGTAGACTTCACAAGTACTGAAGGGATTCAAGAAGTTATCCAAAATGAAAGCAACTGGAGTCATCCAAGTCTGAAACTGTCGAAGTGTGTGGGGAGTGTCAGAGAGTGTGACACAAGTGCTCTGGTTTTAGCAAGCCAGAAGCAGCAGTGATACAAAAACCCATGATGTGGGATGCTGAACTAATTCTGGGGTGATTAATAAAAACAGTATCATGCTTCACTTATATACATTAGAGAAGCAATGATGAGTGGATGAGATAGCTTGTCCAGAGAACATCCAGGCATTACCATCTGACCTGGAAAAATGCCCAAATGAGAATGCTAATTTTTCAGAAGTTTTAAATTAAGAACTATATCTGGAAGTTAACTTTTCATTTAGCAATGAAACCTTATTTTAATCCAATGCCTGTCTATTGTAAGCAGAGCTACCACCAGTCATGCGTCTCTTAGTGCAGTGCTAACTTTATGAGTTGCACATAGTTTGTAAATGAGGGGATAGATAGGATACCAAATGCTCTGTGCAAATTTACCGCAAAGACATCTGGATCTGAGAACCTCCCAGCAGGCAAGTTGCTAATGATCTCAAATGTTTCCTTCAAAGAGAATGGGTTGGTTGGGTCTCTGTATTCTTTAAAGATCTACAGGAAGTTCAAATAGGAAAATGGCATAGGTTTATTTTTAGTCATGGACAGAGCTTCCTTCAAAATAATATGCATCTCTGCCTTGTGAAGTAACCTGCTTCTTGGTGTTGTGCACTCGCAAAATGCTCATGTATCCCTGTCTTTCAAAATTAATAGTATTTCTATTGAAATGGCAATAATTCAACATGGCAGTCATGAATGTCCCTGTTTTGTGGATTTTGGTGGGGGGCAGGGATATGTGTCCCTAAGGGAAGCACAATTTGGGTAACTTTGCTTCAAGGACAACTTTTCATCAGCCTTGGGATTGAGGAGGGACGGTGCATGGTAGAGAGACAATGATGCTGTGGCAACTCCTAACCACTGGTTCAACTAAGTGGTGTAGTTCAGCAGATCCTGCTTGGTCACTCTTCAGGACCAGCCACTACCAGTTTGACTTTCAGCCTTAAGGCATTGGTTCAGTTTCTTATCTCTGCCCTACGTGGACTGGCTACATGAAGAAGTTATGGCAGCTCATCAAGGCAGGTTTCTGCTGCTCCAGTAGAAAAATAAGGGTGAGGACATAACAGCCTTAGAGATCTGTGTAGCCATGGGTGTCCTAGCCCAGATTCTGGGAATCTGAATAGCCTGTGTGTCACTAAATCACTCACCACAGCTTTCTTTGAGGACTGGAGCAGGAGCTCACAGCATTGATGGAGATGAAGCCTGGTGCAAGATCCTGTGGCCCCACATTGAAATGCCCAAGGCTTTGCTCAGTCTAAATAAGTATGCTGCTAAATGTTGCTAAATACATCACTAGACTACTCAGGGAGACCTATCCGCTTAGTCTGTAGAATACCTTTTAACGTCTTTTTTTAACCCACAAGAGGGATCTTTGCCTTTAAGCCCAGTCCACACAAACATGTACACAAAGTCCATCTTTTCCCGGAAAGCAAGGCCCCAGGATGGAGGATGTTGACATTGGAAAGATTTCCTAGTCAAACTGTTTTCCTGCCCTGATTCCTCTCTGGAGTCCCAGGCATGATGTGCATGTGGTGATAGGGGCAGAGAGAGGAGGTAAAAAAAAGCCTTCAAAAGGCTTTGTGCTGCAAGTTGCCAAGTTTTGTGTAGTAACTGGCTGCTGAAACTGAGCTTCTTTTAGAAACCCCTCCTTGGGGAGATCCCTTCTTCCTCGAGGGAATCAACCCAGGCTCATGTTGTAGCTGGATCACACCCAAAGAAAGCAGAACTGCTCAATGCTACCAGTCCCTGTCCTGCTGTTTTTTACAAGCTCGTGTTTCATGTTGCCTGTGGCCTTCTTGGGGTGACCTTAGGTGGGCTTTGGTTGCTTTTCCCCACTAACTGTGCAGGCAGCCAGGCTTTAGCAGCCTTGTGTGAATCCCGTGGCACCCTTAAACAGAAAAGACCACTGTAATTGTGGCACTGGCGGTGAGAGCACATAAAAACTCAGTGTAAATCTGATGAGGCTCTTCTAATTGATGATGAGAGAGGGAGGTGTTGGGGGATCCCTCCCAGGGTTAGTACCAAATGGTATAAAACCCCAGCTTTTCTCTTCCCACTCTGAATTGTTGCATGGATGGTTGAGACCAGGGAGGCCTGCTGAAAGGAGAGGAAGGTGAAAAAGGCTTGGGAAAGACATGGCTGGTTAATCTGGCTGCCCCACTCAGGATGCAGGCTCCTCTATTTGCAGTTCCCTTTGTTCTCCTTGAAGTGGCTCTGTGCAACAGATGTCCCCAAGCAGGTATTCTCTTCTTTCCTCTGACGGAAACAGTTTTGAGGCAAACATCATTAGTTTGGCTACAGGGTTTTTGATCTGTGGATAGAAGTTAAAAAAAAGCCTGATAGGACGAGGGATATTTCTCTGGCACAAAGCAGTTTGGCACGTTCCCTCTGTGCCTGGAGTCTGTTTGTCCATCTGCCAGCTGATAGTCAAAGGTTAGGGCAGATTTACTCACTGATCAGAGTTTCACATCTCTTGCCTGGACTTGATGAGGCAAATCAAGCAAAGTATGTCCAGAAATAGGTGTGTGTGACCTCAATGCAAATCCTGGTTCAGATTTGGGGGTCACTTAACCCAGGAGCGAAAAATTACTGCAGTTGTTGCTTAGGCAGAAAATCACAGGAATAACAACTCAGTGCAACCTACAGTGTGATAGCATCAACATGATCTCTGTGCTAAGCCCCATGCTGATCCCTTGGCAGCACTTTGGGCACTATGAAAAATGAGGGAGGGGATTCCCTCACTAGGAAGGTGGAAGTGAGTTGGCATAATAACTCTGTGCTAACCCTACTCATCCCCTGGGATGTGGTTTAAAGCAGCCTAGCAGCAAATGTAAAACAGGAAAGCAGCTAACAAGATAAGGATGCTTCCACACCCTACTTTTATGTATGCTCAGACCCTCCATGGTACTCCCAGGTCTGAAACCAGAGCCGCCAGGAGTCCTGGTGACCTCAGTGGGGTCAATTCTCTCCCCAGCATTGCTAATCTTGCTATTCCACTCTGTCACACACAGGTAGAAGCGTGACTTTGGCTGCCTTTTACTCCCTCTCTAAGCCTGCACATAACCAATGCATACTTGGCAGTGATAAAAAACGGACAGCGTATCCCCATGCAGCCACACTTGGCAGATTTACACTTGGACCGCTGGTTGCCCACAGGCAGAAGGGCAGGTGCTGAGCTAGAAGCAGACCTCCTGTGATGAAGCTGACAGGAGCTGCTAAGCTTCTTCCAGGGCTATCTACAAGCATCTTTTCATATCTGTACCCTCTTTTGAAAGATTGAACTCAAGCTTTTAGCCTTCCACCTCTCCTACCTAAGCCATGTTTTTTCCTCTCTCTTCTCCATGGGACTGCTATTCAGAACAGCATCATTCTAGACAGGCTCCACCCTAAAATGTTTGTGGATGATACCAAACTGAGTGAGGAAGTAGACACCACAGAAGGGAAAGCCACCCTACAGGAAGACCTGGATAGGCTGGAATAGTGGACTAACAAGAACCTTATGAAGTTCAACAAGGACAAGTGTAAGATCTTGCACCTGGGAAAACATAATCCAGGAGTGCAGCACAGACTGGGATCTCCTCGGCTGGGGAGCAGCTCTGTGGAAAGGGACCTGGGAGTTCTGGTGGACAGCAAGCTCAATACGAGTGAACAGTGTGCTTCTGCAGCGACAAAGAAAGCCAGCAGGATGCTGGGTTATATCAACAAGGGCATCACCAACAGAGATAAAGAAGTCATCATCCCACTCTGCTCAGTGCTTGTCAGGACACACCTGGAACACTGTATTCAGTTTTTGTCCCCACTCTACAAAAAAGATGTGGAGAGGCCAGAGAGGGTCCAGAGAAGGGTCATGAAGACGATCAAAGGACTGGGAAGGCTGCCATATGAGGACAGGCTGAGAGAACTGGGTTTGTTCAGCCTTGAGAAAAGAGGGCTTAGGGGAGACCTCATCATCATTTTCCAGTACTTAAAGGGTGACTACAAAGAAGATAGAGACTCTCTCTTTACAAAGAGTCATATGGAAAGGATGAGGGTACAAATTACTCTTGGGGAGATTTCTATTGGACACATGAGGAAAATTTTTCACAGTGAGAACAATCAGCCATTGGAATAATCTCCCCAGGGAAGTGGTGGATTCCCTGACCTTGGATGCTTGTAAGATTCAGCTGGACAGGGTGCTGGGCCATCTTGTCCAGACCGTGCTTTTGCCATGAAAGGTTGGACCTTGAGGTCCCTTCCAATGTGGCATTCTATGGTTATGATTCTAAACGCATGCTTTTGTTTGCTGCCAGCTTGGGGAAAGGAAAACAGGAATTTTAGGCCACATGGTAGGAACTACTACTGGGAGGGGTCCAATAGCCCATGTTCGGGGATGTGAATATCTCCCTACTATTCAATTAAAGAGCTGCCATTCTCCTTTGAGAGTGACAAGAGAATCTTAAAATTATTATAAAATAATAGACTTCTAAAATTATTTACTGCTGTAATTTCATACCTCTTTGTGCAACTTTTGAGGAAGCGAGTAGAAGGCAAAATTGACCTCAAAATGCTCTTTGGGTATACTTACAAACCAGGAAAACAAAGCAGCATTCATGATTCTGGGGCCAGGTAATGAGGGGCAGTTCATGCTTACGTGTATAAATTCCTGTTCTGTCCAACAGGGTGGCCCCATTCAAACTACATCGGGGACGTGCTCCCTGGCACCCACACTCCCCTGGGAGCATGCCAGGTGGCACCAAACCTGGTTTGTGCCATGTAGATGCAGGAGGGGGCACATGTTTGTGCCACGACGGTGTTTTGGTTCACAACATGGATGGATGTGACAGCCCAGTGCACCCTTGGCTGTGTGGGCAAGCTGGCTATGGGGGATGAGGAGCCCACATATGGTGCAGTCTCATGAAGCATGCACAGCGGCTCTGCCCCACGGCTGGCGACGGCAAGGTGGTCCTTGAAGGTGTGCTAGTTGCAGATCTAAAAATCCCCTCATGATTGCTGATGAGCCTGGGTTGGTTCAAAGACACGGAGGTAGGAGGCACATCAACACGAATCTGCACCCCGCAGCATATGCAAGGGCTGCAGGGGCTTCTTTTCCCTTCGGGTGGCTTATGAGGCTGTTTTCTTGGGACCATATTAACAACACTAAACTGCTCTCTACAGCTTTAGAATCAGCAGCACTGCTCATAAACTGTTTTTCTGGTCAGTTTTCCTTTGAAGCTGATTGTTTCCACTCCCAAAATATCATGTCAGGGTGGGTTTTGATCCCTGCAAATGGGTGAGGATGTTTGCTGCTCCCAGCATGACTCCGACGGCACATCAACTGAAAGTAAAGAAAACAAATCCCTGCACCATCAAAACAGGCTGTGATAATAAACATCACTGTCTTGAGGGATGAGAGGGGAGAGCGGTGGGTTAGGAAGCATAGGAAGTCAACAGCTTAGGTGAGGTTTTCAGATCACCCTGGCCAAGGCTGATTCTGTGTGAACTGCAGGGAGGAGCCTGCTCTGGATAAGAAGGGAAAATGCTTGGTCATCCTGAGGCTTTTCCACAAAACTCTGGTAGATCGAGCTTTGAAAGACAGTGTATCCAGAAGGAATGAATGTGATCAACAAAATTTGAAGGGCACAGCTAGTTTCTGCTGCGTTGCAGCGAAACTCCTCTCCTCCCAGCCAGCTGTATGGTACGCCCAGCTCATGTAGATGAGTTGTCCTGTGTGAGTTGGGCTGGTACCTATCAATCCTTCCTCTAGCCCAGCAGCATCTTCCAAATCGTATCATGTTGTATGCTCAGCTGGCAAGCTGTTTACCTCTTCCCTCCTTGCCATTCCTTTTACAGCATGTTTTCTCTTATGAATGAGATCCCAGTGTGACCTATTATATAAATGCAGTGTTTAGGAAAAGCCCCTTATATTTGTTTGAAAGCATCAGCAAAGAAGTGAAGGGCTTTGATATGGGATGTAGGTAGTTGGAAAAAGAGGCTAGTAATGCCTAGACCTGGATTTGCTATAGATTACACAGCTGAAGAAGAGTGTTTTGCTATGTACTATGCTGCAAACTAACCAGGTGAAATAGACTGTTTAGGTGAGATAAATTCTGGACAGGTATATTAAAATTACACATTTTAAAAATTATGCCATTGATGGGCCTGTCAAGAAGGCAGATGGATACTATATGTAGACAAATCCACAAGGACCATTTCTTTGCTTGTTCAAACAACTCTAGCATTGGAAGTCTCCAAATCACACCTCTGAGGGGGCTCCCGAATCCTACCATGCTAGGATCGTGCAGTCAGAAAAGATGAAACCATTATCTTAATTTGTTGTGAACCTCTGTAATTGTAATGGAAGATGATACAGGTCTGGTGAAAGCTCTGTTTTACACTGTACAGTGATGCTGCTGCTAAGCCATGACTGCAAGCTGAAGGCAGGCTTTCTGGTGTGATCTTGCCGACTAAGAATGCAGTGAAATTGGATGGAAACCAACAAAAGGATTCAATTTAAAGATCACTATTTTTTACAGAAGGATCACTTTTCTGCTCTGTGCACATACTTCAGACTCAGCACATGTAAACCCCAAGAGTTCAATATTTATCAGATTTCTTCTGCTGTCTTTTGATTTTGGAAAGGAAGAGTTTCATTTTGGGAAACTTGTATACCCCACAGTCTACATTCTTGCTTTCTGTACTGAAAATTTGTATTTTAAGCACATATCTCTTTACTAGTGCTACTAGCAATACCCGAAATTATTAAATTTGAGATGAGTTAAAAAAAAAATCTCCCTTTATGTTCTGTGTTTGTTTCTCAGCTTGGGGACTGAAATGTGTTTTTTAATTCGGGTAGTTTTGCCATTAGGTTCCTGGTGCTGCATTGTTTGTGCTGTGGCTATTACGTAGTAACATAATATTTATTAGCCTAAACCCAGCTGTTTTTACTGGAACAGAACCCCCTTCCCTAACAAACCTTTCAAAATATTTCTGTTTATTTCGAGTTCTGGAAAACAAAACAAAAAAAAAAAAAGGAGAAAAAGGAAGAAGGCCATCTGTAAGCTGACAGTAGCCCTTTAAATGTAATGGTAATGGTCCAACAAATTGCTAAAAATACTTTACTAGTGAGAGGAGAACTTGTGCTGCAGGCAGATACCCGGGGACTGCTCTGTGCAAGGTCTGTGAGTCCATGGCCATCCCTTCGCCCTCCTGCTGAGGTCCGGCAGTGGGGCTGGGAGCGTGACGGGCTAGCTGTGCCTGCACCCAGCACCCACTGCACCGCAGGGACAAGCCGGTGGAGCAAAGGGATTGCATGGTCACCCATCAGGGCAGTGCACTGGTCACATCCTGCCTTCCTCAGGGCTGGTCACAGAGCCCTGGGCTACTGGTGCATTAGGATCTCCTTTCCATTCATATGCCCTGTTTATTGCTTTCTTTGCCATCCCTCATGGTGGAGCTTTCCTTCTTCCCTCTGCACCCAGAGCAACATCCCAGAGCCTTTCAGGGGATATTCAAGTTGGAAAATTCACTGTTCAAGCGGAAAACGTTTGTCCAGCCATGTACTGAGTGTCGAACACTGGAAGGAAAGAATTATGCTGTAGTACTTCCCTGAGTATTTTTTAGTATTTATTTTATTTTTACTATTTATTTCAAAGTCAGTGCCACTTACAGCTTCCTCATGGGGACACTCCGTCCCCTGGTTTGAAATCTGTGCTTCCCAGTCACAGTCTTTTGGAAAACTTTACTGAATATGCGGCTGCTCTACATGGACCTGAGATGCTGATGCAGCTGGAAAGGCATGTGTAACCAGGGTGCCGGTGTGTGCTGTCGATCCTGCCCCGGGAACCCTGGTGTCCCCGGTGTGCAGCAGGACACTGCCCTCAGTCCTCATCTTCCCAGGATGAGAGTTGCCCAAAAACACCTTGGCATAACCCGTGGACATCGAATCATTCCTCACGCCCATCCTCTGCATCATGGCACATGCCAGCCCACCTGCTGCTCCCGATGGAGCAGGGCAAAGCCAGCTCATGCCCAGGGAGGCTGCCGCTGTGGCAGAGCTGGGGGTGGCACAGCCTGTTCCTTCTGCAGGCCGAGACTTTGCCTGCACATGTCCCTGGGAGCTTTACAGCCATTTGTTCTTGCGAAATCTCTCTTTGCTGAAATAGCTCTACCCTCACCCTAATGCTTACCCCCACCCGGTGTATTTTTAGAGAGCAGTTGCAGTCTCACTCAGCTAGACTGAAGCTGTTCAAACCTTGCTATGCTACCGTCGTCTATGCTTTGACAGCCTGTGTCTAATAAAAGTTCAGTCCCTTGGCTCCAAGTCTAGAGCTTTCATCAGTACGCAAACCCAAATGCAAATACAGGAGAGGTCTTGCTGGTTGACGCAGGTGATCAGAAGATGGTGCTGCCCTTCTGTTCATCTTTTTCCTGTCTTGGCTTTCATTTTACCTTATTGCAAGTCTTGGCTCTGGACTTTCCACTGCCTTTTCCTGTGACTTCCCTTGTATAGGGACAGAATACGTTAGCAATCAGCATCATTTTTTCCACTCTGTCGGGGACTCAGAAGCTCTGAGGTGTCACCTTTCCCGCTGATTGCTCTGAAGCCACTTTTTAGCTTCTCAAAAGTGTTGCTAAATTTTGAGGCATCTCTTTGTTAGGAAAGATAGAGAGATGTTGTAGTTCAATTTTCTTTCCATTTCTCCACTCAATTATTGCTCAGCACAACTCATTATAACATGCAATCATTCTCTTTCTGACCAGCATGAATTCCAGCCAGTTGATTTTCCATCAAGTGCAATTTTTGCTGTTGCTTCATTTCTCTATTTTTTTTTTCCTTTGAGTATATGTAGCACATAAGATTACTACAAAACCATCAGTAAAATTTTCCAGCCTATTTCTGTAGCTTCTTTATTGGTATCTAGCAATATTTATGTAATGTCCATTTTGAATACATGTATTTTAGAGCCTGAGTTTTTGGCAGCTATGTTCCACATCTGGGTCATCAGCTTGTTAACTTTTGGACAGCTGCTCTTCTGTCACATTTTAAACACTGGTTTTGGTTAGGGATGGGCCAGCCAGTTTATTTCAAGTAAGAACAAATCGGAGCCATCACTCCTCAGGCAGACTCAGAGGGGAAAAGCCAAAACTGTGGGAATAGGATAGACTTTTTGCCCTGTGGCTGCAGAGAAAGTTTCATTTAGGAGATTCACTCTGTTCCTCTTCAGATGTCAGTCAGGTAAATTGTTCCTTCAACCTGGATGGCATCATTTTCTTGGATAAGAGCAGAAAGACAGGTCAATCTAATTGCACAGGGAGGTTAGCCTGCTTTCTCTTTTCAAGTAAAACAGGTTTATATGTTTCTGTGGGGCTCGCTGAACAAAAAACAGGTGGATGTAAAAAAGCACTCTGGAAAATCCCTACAGTTGACGCACTGGGAAATGAAAGGGGAGTGAATCAGAGCCAGCCCCTTCACTAGGGTAGCCTGTGACCTGCTGATGCTCTGAGAGAGCAGGAAGGGGAGGATGGGGACAGTACCAGGGGGGAGCCTAGGGATGGAGAGTGGGTCTTGAAAGTTTATACAAACTATGCAAAAGTCAGGTCTTTATGTGCTTGTCCATATTCAGCATCAAATCTCTGTCTCGCTGAAATTTCCAGGATTTTGTGAAGAGACCACTTTAAATATAGACAGGCATTTGTGTGCTTATAAAGATCAGTGTGAACAGGGAGGTGGCCATCTAAAAATGGGACATGATGACTTTTCACTTAGTTGCTAAATGAAAATGTGACAACACAGTACAAAGTGTTAAATTACTTGGTTGTCTTTGAGGATATTCCCACTTACTGTCTTAAAAAATGGAGTCCGTGCCTCTCTACTGCCCGTACTGGGTCTGCTGCTACCTCCAAGCAGGATGGAACTTTTTTTTAAAAAAAACTTTCAAGAGGAGCTTGCAATTGGATCAGATTTCATTCTCAGCCATTGGTGTTTAAATCTACTACAGCCTTTTTCCACTTGGGCTGCTCAAGGGAAGGAAGAGCAGCCTGAGCAGTCCTCCGTCATTACTGTGGAGTGAGCAGCAAAGGGTGAGGAGGGAGTCTGCATCCCCCTCACCCACTCCTTACACATCCAGGTAGAGAAATGGGATTGTTGGTACCTTAGGACAATCAACTGGCCTGATTTGTAGGTGAACTGAAATACCACAGGCCTTTTGTATTAAAGAAAAAACCCAACCCAACCCAAAACAAGTCAAACAATCCCTCTGTTCTGAGGATTTTAGCCCTCTCCAATAGGAAACTCATTTGACAGCATTTGCCCTGGCAGTGACTTGTGCTGGTACACACTGCGAGAGACTCTTTAACACTGTGGTGCTGGGCAAGGAACAGGAAGGGTTTCTGGACACAGGCTTTGCCGTGATGAAAAATGCCCTCTGGATCTTGTCAAACACAAGCTTCGGGTTTTCGCTTGTCAGGCACTGCTGCTCTGTTGAACCCTGGGCTCCCACCCCTGCCCCACCAGCAGCTCTGGCCCTGCCTGCCTGTCTGTCTAGGTGCCTGCCTGCCTCTTTTTGTGAGGTTGAAATACTGGGGTCTGAACCCCAAGCCCTGAATTAAGGTTGACATATGGGTGGTTCCCATGGTCCTTCAAAAGGAGGGGATGAGTTTGCCTTTTGGCTTTCCTCCAAGGTGCAGCTGACCTTGTAAGGAAAGCCCTTGGGTAAACAAGCCCCAGGTGCCCCACATTGGGTAAATGAGTGCCAGGTGTCCTGCTTTGGGGATAAAAGCTGGGACCACTTGCAGGAAGGGTGGAGTGTCTGTCTGTGAGGTGGATGCACTTTGCAGAGTTTCCCTGTTGGGGAAGGACCTCCTGACTCTTCGTGCAACTGGGCCCCAGTCAGGTTTGGCACTTCCAAACGTGGGCTTTGTGGGAACAGTATGTGGCTGCCTCTGTCCTATATTATCAGCCTATTGGCTTGGCTGTCTCCCATCTCTGCCATGGGAGACTGTTGCTTTGTTTATTCCACCGTTTTTTGGTTGTGCTGTGTTGTTCCTTTAGTCGTTGGGATTGATGTCTGTTATGTGTAACCTCATTGACTTGTTTGTACCCCCAGCAATCACCCATGTACTGACCCTTTTGTGTACAATAGAATCTGGTTACTGGTTTGTTCTGCTGCTGGCTGTGTCCTTAGTACTAGGCCTAGTGATCGGCAAAACGGAGGTCTGCCAGATGATGTGAAGCTGTCTTCTGTGATGGTCAGACATGTCTCCTACTCCCCTGGAAACACACTTGGAAAAAAACCTAAGTGAACAACTGTTGCTCCAAAACATACACCTTTGGTTGCACCGTGACGCCCCGACTCAGCATGTGTGCCTGTATTCCGGAAAGCCACTCATACTTTAATCAAAAACAAGGGCTGGGAATCCATAAATTTAGGCTGAGATCATGCTGCATCTGGTCCTACTGTTCCTGCTTTCTGCCTTGCTGCCTGTGGTGCCACCTCCCTCCTGCCTGCCCCACAGATCCCCCTCTTCCTGGGGCAGAGGGAGGTCATCTGCCCCACACCCCTCTGCCTAGCCTCCCACCTGTGCTGAGAGAGCTGGTATCTAGTAAGTTGTTTTACATTCTCATTGAATAAACATTTAATGAGCAATAAGACCCAGAGGCATCCCCATGTGGCTGGGTGGGGCTGGTGACTTCTAGTGACTGGAGGGAGCTGTGTGGGCTGACACTAGCAAAAGGGCTGGTTCCTGCTGCTATCTGGTCTTGCTCCTCTGCTGGGTGCTGCCTACTAGAAAGCAGGGCTACCTTTGTCACAGTTGTTTTCAAGTGGACTCAATCCCTCTAAGAGGTGTTTCTCCTCATAGTGATAGAGCAAAGTACTACCCAGCCAAGCGCATCTTCACGAAGGATTTTCTGCAACAGATGAATTTCTATCTTACAAGAAATGCCCTCTGTGAAATAGCTAATTCATGGTAATTTTTGGTGTGCTGTGTGTGGTATTTTCTTGCTTTAATTTGTTTTAACTTTTGCTGACAGTTCTCTGGTAAGCATCGTTAAAGCTCACCATGAAAGCTATAATAACCTTGTGCGATTCAGTATGGAGCTGCTCCTGGGAGGGATCCACAGTCCTGTGGTTCAGCACAGCCCATCTCTGGTTTCTCTCCCTCCAAGTCACAGTGCTGTGTCACTGGGAAGGTCATGGGACTGCAGAAAATACCAGTGGCTGGATTTGGGGTTTCTTTTATCATAACCTCACCTGCTGCCTCTTCTCCCTCAGTGTGTCCTCCTGTGGGTTTTTACAAAACCTAAGCAATATGCACTATTGACATATAGTCATCTAGTTGATATTTAGATTCCTGGGAAGAATCCCTTCCATGTAGATGTCACCAAGTTCGGTACCCACAATTCAGTTTCCATAGTAACTAACGTGCTCAATGAGTGGGGGAAAATCAGAGGAATTTTAAAGGCAAAGACTAAAACTGGAAGGGAGTGAGTAGAACAGCATGCACGGCAGCTTGGAGCACACCACAGGTTTTATGGTGTGTGTTTTAGGAAGACTTGCATGGTTCGTGAACCATTCCTTTCCTCATGAGACGTGCAGTCGTGCCAAAACCTTGGCAGTGCAAAGTAAAATGGTACCTCACACTATTGCCCACATACAAATCCTGTGTTAGCTTATATTTATTCGCACACTAGTAAGCACATGGAGGCAACAGAAAAATGAGTTTTTTATTGGCTATTTCAAAGAGAATTGTAATATCAATATTTTATAGCCTGTGGAGAAGCAAACATGCATTCTTTCAACCCTCCTTCCTCATTCCTGCTGCAACAATGGAAGACGTTAAACAGGAGAAAGGAACATTACTCAGAGCCACTTTCCAGCTTCTCATTTATTCCATTCTGTCACAAATGCTGCCATCAGTGGATATAAAATGTTGCTGCTACTAACATACTCTTATATATGCTGGACAGAGTCACTATTACTGATCCACTTCTGCTTGAACTGTGGGATCTGATGAACTGAATGGAAGTGTATATTTTCCTTCAGCTATGTAGTATAACTCAGGGAACAAACATGTTGGTTAAATATATATATCTGAAATTAATTTATGCAAATCTAGAATCTAGCACATCGCAGATTGTATGGCATGACATATATTCCTCTGGAAAGCAAGTGTTCAGAATGTTAATTCTGCACAAATAATCATTCAGAAGTCAGGAATGATCAGTTCAAAAAGGCATAGGAAACCGCATTAGCACATTTGTACCAGTAGTGTACTAGTTTGACTGACAGCGCGCATATTGCACCGCCTTGTCCTAGGACTCAGTAAGCTAGTTAGAGGCAAAAACACATAAAGCAAGATTCACGTCACCCAAGTTTAGCTGGATGAATATAGTTGTCTGAGTTAGTCCTCTTGGCTCTGTCTTTAATTAGTGGATAGTAACAGATGTCTCCTGTTAGTGACTCACCCCATCTATTTTAGGTTGCCCATTAGAGGTTCCTGTTTCTGTCCCTTTACTAATGAACGATTGCAGTTTAGATTTAAATAGCCAAAGGCTGGTGAGGTTAAGCCATCCTGAGATGTACATCCAGTGAAGGTCAGAAGGTGATAACTCTACAGAGAAAAAAGAAGTTTGGCTCTCTAGTCCTTATCCCCACCCATAAAAAGGGCTAGGATCTGTTTGTTGTCCCTGAGATGCTGCATGGGCTGTGTTCGTATAGTTACACATTTCACCTGATTTCCAGATCAGGGTTACTGCACCCATTATGTCTATTAGATTTGTCCCCTGCCCAGTCAAATCCTAGACTGGTCTGGGGCACCGTCTGAGAGAGTGCTATGGGGTACGAGTCTGAATTAAGTTACTTAACACCATTGATAGTTTGACAGTGTGGAAAAACTCCGGGGAGGAGCCATGACACAGCATTGCTTAGTTTACTGGTGGAGATGTAGCCAGAGCATCAAAAGCAGGACCTCATTACACAGAAAGGCACAGTGACTAGTGTGATATTAGGTCTGGTAGATACGGAAACGACTAAGAAATTTGCTGTAACTTGGGCAGCACAAGTGAGGGCTGTGACAGAATGAAAAAGGAAAATCCACATGGGTGGTGAAGATCTGGGTCACACACAGCACAGTTGTTCTGGGCCAGGTGAGCTTAACAGCCAGACCCAGTGTTTTCTGGCAATATGCTCCGGAGCAGTGGCTTGATGTTTAATTTTGGTGTGCAGCCACTTCCTGCCTTCATAGCCAGTGCAGGCAGGAGCAGCTGAGCAGGCAATGTCACACAACACAGTTCCCTGTCTGCACAGTCCTTCTCATTCTGGAGGAACATGCAGCAGGAGGAACCAAAATCCCCTAAAGAAAAGACAAGGTGAGGAGTCCAAACACCCTGTGGGGGTGCGGGTGCGAGAAGCGCTTTCCAAATGATCCCCATGCTCTTTTCCAGGTGGGTCCTTGTTCCCGGGGCACAAGGGTAAGTAACCAAGCAGGAGTTTTCATCTCTCAGTGCCCTTGAGCCCTGTGGCAGGATGGCAGATGCACCAAAGGGAGAGAAGAGAGGTAGCTGCCGAGAGGTGAGCACCCTGAGGACTGCATGAGATGCACAAGGAGGGGACAGACCGGGTGGCGCTGTCTCCTGATGGCGAAGGAAAACCAGAACACAGCCCACAGAGTACTGCTACCGCACGGCAGCTTGGGCTTTAATGCATTTTGCCCTGTGATAAAGAGATTGCACAGACTGCAGCTGAACATGGAAAATATGATTCATCCAGTCTCCAGAGCACCAGTTCCTCCATTCATCAAGCCTGAAAGGTGCAGCTCGCCCACCTCAGTGGCTGGGGTGAGGCGAAGGTGGCGTCACTGTGAAGCTGTCCCTCAGGCTCCTTCTCCTTCGACCTCTCTCCTCCCTTCTTTCTAAACACGGATGACAGGATCCTGAACGTGCAAATATGACATGGGAGGGAAGTTTTGAAGAGCTGGGCAGTTGCAGGGGTAGCTGGGGGCACTCCTAGTGATTTGTGTGAGCTGCCTCTGGTGCCTGCCAGCTTCCCCAGTGCCCTGGGAAACCATTGGCATCTCTCTCCTCCTCTCGCCTTTGGCCTGCCATTTTCTTCCAGTGCTGTGGTGCGACATGAATGCCTACAGTAATGCCTAAACCCAGACTTGCTGCTTGTCTTTCATGAAAATAAGGTATTGCATTTCGTGTATGGAAGTGCTATCGAGAGCAGATAAAGCGTAGCGGATGTGTGAGGGGAAGTATGACTTGCTTTATTTGTGTTGATAAAAGTAGCGGCCCATTTGCAGAAGTGTGAAGGTTTTCTGTAGTAACATCTTGTGGTTAAACCTGTATTCACAAGGAGAATGCTGAAGTTACATAGTTTGCTTCCTGAATGTGTGCAATTGAAGGTGTTATCTTGCTGAAGATGCAGGAACCACATCCAAAGCATCTGTATAACTCCACTTGTAGCCTAGGTATAGCCGTATACCTCAGCTGGTTTAGCACTGGGCAAATGAACAGTTCTTCTTATCCACCAGCCCTTTTGATTTAAAATAGACACATGAGTTTGGAGACTGCAGCAAAAATGGGGGCTTTGCATTCCTCACAGGAGTTAAAGAGAGTTTTAACTGGGGTAAGAGAGCCAGATAAGAGATGAGAAATTGTAGCAGAAGCTTTAATATTTGAAATTTTTCATTCATATCTGATTCATTACCTGAATTTGTTGTCATAGAAGCCTCAGGATCCATCAAGGACTCAGAGCTTTTAAGTTTCTATTAGAACACTGTCACTTCACATGATACCATAAGAAATAAGTAGCTCATTGTTCAAGTGTGAAGGAACAGACAGCACGTAATCATGTTAGGGCAAATTAATTTTATACCTGCCTGTCAGCTGAGCTGTTGATGTGCCACTCGTAGCCTTCCCCAGCACAAGGTAACTTTGCTGTATTAAGCTTCAGTGAGGGTAGATTAACCTAAGGCAAGTTTACTCTGCCTTTGGGCAGACCTGTGGGGCTTAACCTGTCCTCTCACTGTAAATAGCTGCACAGCAAAACCATATAGAACTATAAATGGATTTTACTGCCATTTCCCTCCTACATTCTCACCCAAGCCATGTGCTAACACCCCTTTGTTGGGAGGAATTAGCCCCACAGCTGGGTCAAGGCAGGGAGGGACCTTTGGGGCAATCCTGACCTCTCTTGATGCAACATCCAGTGATGAAGCCTGAACTGCTGCCGGGGATGGTATGAGCTGAGCCAGGGGGCCAGGCACTGAGAGATGTGTGCCTGTGTAGATTCCACTTCGCTTGCATTGCAACAGCACGTGGTAGCCAGGGACAGAGGGGTGGTGATAAATGGTGTGGAAACAGATGATATACAGTCTGAGAAGTGAATGTGCTCTGTGAATAGTGCACGCAGGAAGTGCATTGTCTCAGCAGTGACTCCTAAAGCCACTGTTTCTGGATTCAGACTCAACTATGTGCCCATGCCCTGACTTCCAGAAAAGTGAGTGAGTGAAGCACTGAAGCCTGGTAGTTTATACACCTGTCTTTAGAAGACCAAACTCCAATTTCTAGATCTACCTCAGCCTCTCATATGCTTTTGTGTAAATTGCTTAAAGGCATATTTTTCAGAATAATACATTGGAAACTTCCTTTGATACAGCTTCCATGAGTATCTGTGGATTAACTCCTAGAAGCTGGTCCATGAGAAGGTGTTTTAGATTGCATTTGAAGGTGGGACATAGAAGAGCTTCCCAGCCCAGTCAGGACAACACCTGGACACTGGTAATTCCCTTTTTGCTCTCTGTGATATGGTTTCCATCAAAAGGAAGCCTTCATGTTGGGAGAAAGAGACAGCTTGCTCCCTTTGGCTCTTCATCATCGGGACTAACCCTCCTCTTAGCCTCCCTGTGCTGAAGCTAAGTACCTACTGATGCTGATGGAACAGCTGGCTCATAAAGTGAGCTTCTGCTAGGGCACTCAGGATTTGGTTAAGGGAAACTGCTCATAAGAAAGTAGAGAGAGCCTTAGAGACATAAAATGTTTTAGTTACACAGTCTGGTTTGGATGTTTAAATGCATGCAAGGATTAACACTTTAACACTGTCCACCCAAACTCAAAATGTCAGCCTAATAAAGTTTGCAAAAGTTTATGCAAATATTGAAAGTGGAAGATTAAGGAAAGACTGTTGGAAATAGAGACCTTGAATAAGAGTTTTATAACTTGTTACTGTTATTTTGACCTTTCAATATATTTTACCAAGTTTTATTATGAGGAAATATTATGTTTGGAAAGGAAGTGTATGATCTGCTAGGTAGCGTTCAGTGGGGAAGATTGCATTAGCAGTGAGGAGCTGGCTAGGTCCCTCTTCCACACTGAGTAAGGTAAAAAATCGCTTTGCTCTCCACAGCCCAGCACACACGTGCAGAGCAGCCATGAGGTTGTAATCTTGTGCAGTTCTCCTGAAAGAAGAACAAATTTTATTTTTTTTTTTTAAAGCATGTGACTTCCTCCTTTTGCATAGCAGAAATTTGGGAATGCAGTCACTGACATTCTTGTCAAGAAAGTGCATTAGGTCAGACGACCCTTTTAGCCTCTGATCTTGAACGTTTTTCTGTGTTTGGTCTATGTACTACTATTGTCCTTGCAAGTAGTTATCTCCTGCTGGCTGTGCTTCTCTGTGGATGTGAGGCCTGTTTGTTAGAAGAACATTTAGTGGCCTCCTCCATCAATGGCAGCACCTCAGGTAGTGCCTTCACTGTCACTAGTTAGTAAAATCCTTGGGCCCTACAGTTTTTCTTGTAGCTGAGTATTCTCCATGGGTACCCAACCTGCACATCTCTGGGGAAATCCCTTGCGCCTTCTTGTTTTTGTTCCTTCTGAGCCAAAACTAAACCAAAAATTAAAATGTAAGTCTCTAACCTTTGTAATTCCTCAGACTCACATTGCAGTGTATTGTCCAAAAGAAGTTCATCATAAGTAAGATGCTCAGTAGAATAAAGTATGGTCTTGCGATGGTAAGTCCTCTGCTGCTCTTTTGCATTGACTTAGTAGATACTCTATGTCAGAAGATTGGTGCTTCTTACTGAGTTCAAGCAGATGCCGTAGCTGTTGCTGTTATGGGACATCGTGAATCATCTTCAATTCATAGCAGGTCTGTTCATGCACAGCTATTACTGCTATTTCTGAGACCAGGGAAGTTCTGGCATGGAAATACACTTGCCCATGTTTTACAAGTCTTTTTTTAAAATTTTCTGGGCTCATTTTATTCAGAGCTCTCGTTTCTCTTTAATAATATTATTACTACTCTTTGGAGTCTAACTATTTTTACATAAAGATTCTGATAGCAAAAGCAGAATCAGCTGACTTTACTGCACCTTTAAAAAGATTGATTTGTTTATCTTACTGCTATATTTGTTTTCCTAAAGGCCATGTTCCTTGACTGGTAGTAAATGTTACAGTACTTGTAGTTTCAGAATAGATGCTCCTGGTTAGCCAAGGGCTACTTGTTGTGGGCTAAAACTCAATGGGGAAAGAAGAAAGAAATACAAGCGTTTTCTGAGCAAATACTGTAGCCACTGGTTTACATGTTAGTATCAACTGCATCAAGTTCTTCAGGTTATATTCCTCTTTTGCATTTCATCCACCTCAAAAGAATATTTGCTATAAAAAGTTCTGGTCTGGGCATATGCTTCTTTTTCAAATTGATCTTTATGATCCTGCACTTGCACCTTTAAAATCTTCAGTTTTGTCTTGATTGCAGACAGATTAGCGATATGCAACATTCCTGCTAGGTGTGCAGTGTGCTTCAGCCAAACACATTGATAACCTGCAGCAGTGGCAAATCTTTCCTTCTTTTTTTTTTTTTTCCCCCCCTTGTGTGAGCATGGTTTTGTCTCTTGATCCTTGTCCAACTCAAGTGCTCTCTAATAATATTGATGCTCCAATTGTCACTTGAGCAACCTCTTCTGGGAATATGGTTGCATGGCAATATTTCAGTTTTTCTTTGAAAGTGATGCTGTCCTTCATGTTTTGCTAGCTCTTACCCTGTGCCCACCCTAGAGCCAGTCCTCCTTCCCTTCTCTCCTGAGATGCTGCTGTTATTTATGATTAACTTGTTAAAGTCTTTATAGATGACCAGCCTTATTATGTTTTTCCAATATTTTGTGGAGAGAGAAATGATGTTTTTAAGTACTCTGTTTTATCTGGTGTGTTTGATGCCTCCTTCTCCTGTAGATGCCCCTGTGCTGCATCTGTACTTGTGCACTCTATTGGACCCCAGTTTTACGTTACACTTCCTATTGCTTATAACTAGCATTAATAATTTTCCTTGTGCTTCTTTCTAATTTTACCAGGGCTGATGATCTGACTCGCCTCTGTTCTTCTGTTTTGGCATATACATTTTTCTTGCAAAGCCATTAGGACAAAGAATATTCTTTTGAGATGTCATCTTTCAAACCAAACTGGAAATTAGTCATCTGGCAACTCCTTGTACAGTCTGAATAGCAGCAGTGGGTACAGTAATACTCAGTATGCAGCTGCTGAGGAAAAGTTTTTGTGCAGAGATGTTTTTCTTGGAAACAATCGAATCAAAGTAGCTCAGGCTCTGTGCTTCTCTGGACTTTCCATGAGAGACCTGTGCTTTGTGGTGGGTTTCTTTGCCTTTTAACCCAAAACATTTTAGAAAATGAGTTTGGTTTTAGATTGCAGATTGCTTATCTCCTTCAGATGCTGTAAAGTTCAGCCCCATTAGCTCCTTCAATTGAGCTTATTTCTTTATAGTGCTCCCCATTTGAAATCTGTAGGTAACAATTCTTGCACTGTTCTGTGTGAAAGCAGTAGTAAATAAATTTATTTCTTCTGATATGAAAAATTGTCTTGATTCAGACTTTACAGAAATGCAGATTCACACAGCAGTCAATGGTGATAGGTAACGATGAGGAGCAGAGGGCTCACTTGGGCCATGTAATGTCATTTCCCTTGCTCATATCATGCTTGTTCCCAGCCTTGAGATGAAGGGTGTGCTCACCCTGCCCATGCCTGGGCAAACTTGTTGGTGATATCCTAATCATTATCAGAGCTCTTCTTTTCTTACAAGAGGTCACTTTTTATATTTGATGTGTGACACCAGGCTTCAGTGCCAGCTGAATTTCTTTGAAATGCATTTACAATCTTAAGCTCTTTATAAGAGAATAAAGATTTGTTTACCAAGTCTTCCCCTCCCCTCCTTTTTTAAAGACTAACTTCAATTACTCATGCCAGCTGTGTTGCAGTGCCTTGTGCTGTCTCCATAAATCCTGCATCCTTGTGGCCATGGAGTCACAGTTTATGAAATGCCCCATGTCTGTGGAAAGTGACCTGGGCACCAAAAGCCTTAGAAAAAAAATCACCTTCGTTTGCATCACATCACTTGTGAGCAGAGGAGTTCCTCGCATGTATTATTTTAAAATGAGTGCCTTTGCATTTTTATGTTTTCCTTTGTTTTCTCCTAAGAGCACAAAGGCATTGGCAATGGAGAAGTAGAAGCTAATTACAGGATCCTTACTCCAGTCAGAACATCTTGCAAATAAACTAACAAACTTCTCCATGATCCTCTGAGTCAGAGTCTTTGTTAATATTACCCATTGCAGATAGTTTGCTATTGTTTTGACATGTTTTCCACACACAGAGGATAGCAATATGCTTACAATCAATGCACTTTTATTTTAGTCAGGGAAAAATGGGATGGGAAAGGAGGAATAGCAGGTCAGAGTAAAACTAAAGTCTTTATCAGGATGCATGCTGCTTCCTTCATAATGTGGGGCATCTGCATGGCTTGGCTGAACAGCAGCCTGCATACCTCTGATCCTTTGCAAAGGTGGGGGAACATTCCCTTTGCAGTCTCAGAGGCTCGGGAGCCTCTACAGCCTAATCCTGTGCTAACTACCAGTCAGGGAACATAAGGAGATTTTAAAATGTTTTTTAGAAGTCCCTCTGAGAAAACTTACTGCCCAAAGGACCTCCCTAGTTATCTCAGATCTTTCCACAGGCTCCACGCTAGCCATGCTCGCTGTTTCCAGTGAAGATGTCTTATTAGGATGGTGGCCAGCACGTACTGCTCAAAGGGGCAGCATTCTGGTACCACATGAACCTCCTGGCTATTGTTATACCATGGAGACACATCAGTCCCCTAAACAGACCCAGATTATGGGGAAATCAAAAGTGGTTTAGGGCTCCCTGCTCCAAAAGCCTGAGAATGTCCCAAATGACTGAGAATTAGCTCTGTGGTATCTCGGTCTGCCCATGCAGTCTGGTATTAGTTTCCAAGACATTTCCAAAATCATCCTTGGAAAAAACAAGGAGAGGGTTATAAAGAAGCTGGTGCCAGGCCTTTAACATTCTCAAAAGTCCACCTGGGAGAAAAAGAAAAGCCAAAACCATCCAAACAATGCAGTCCTGTGCACAAATCTCCACAACTCAGCAGTACATCATGCTAAATGTTAACAGTGGTTCATTTAGCATCCAAAAATTCATCATAGGCCTACGTCCCAGCCCCAAGGAACGTTCAGCCAAGTGACATGATGAAATTTCACGTGTACTCTTGTGATCCTAATCCTTGACATCACTTGAAAACAATGAAAACCTTCATCCATACAAATACTGTGTGAGATCATGATCTCACTCAGGGAGAAGTGCAGCGCAATCACACTTATCCACTGGGGAACTTGGATAAAGCAGATGTGCAAATCCCAGCCTGGAAAGGACCTCAGGGGTTGCTAAGGTCAGGCCTCTGTGCTTTCAGGAAGCCAAGCAATGAATCTCATCCCAGCTCCATCTTAAAGCTACCTAGGAGGCTTGTACTTCCCCAAGTCCTGTTTTGGAAATTTTTTAATTTTAACCTTTTTAAATTATTGCTTATATTTGCGCCTGTGTATCTTCATGCAATCTGGGTAAATTTGTGATGAAGCAATACAAGTTATGACTCATTTATTCTTTTCTTTATACACAAGCTTAAAATCTCTGTAAATGCAAATGGGAGATAGGTGCCCAACAAAAGTATATAAAATGTGGAGTTGAAATATAGTGTATCTGGCTTCTAGGCTCACCAGAGTCTTACAAACCATTCCTTTGAAGTATGAATTTGTATGAATTAGAAAAATGGATGAAGGTACCACACTACTTAGGCTGCTTTTTTTTGGTGATTAAACTTGAGAAGCATTTCTATTGTGATCTTCTGACAAACGCTCTGCCTTCCCCAGAGGTTCTGTGCACATTACCGAAGAGCTTTCTGGAGAATAATACGTGGATGCTTCTGTGCAAAATCTGCTTCAGATCTCAGGGCCCTGAGTACCTGTAAACAAAGAACAAATTTAAACTCCAGGAGGAAGAATGAAGAGTATGTGTAGATTTTACAAGGGACTGTAATGATAGGATGAGGGGTAATGGGTGGAAGCTGGGAGAGGGTAGGTTTGGACTAGATATAAGGAAGAAGTTCTTTACCCTGAGGGTGGTGAGGCACTGGAACAGGTTGCCCAAGGAAACTGTGGATGCTCCATCCCTGGAAGCGTTCAAAGACAGGTTGGATGAAGCCTTGAGCAACCTGATCTAGTGGGAGGTGTCCCTGCCATGGCAGGGGGGTTGGAACTAGATAATCTTTGAGGTCCCTTCCAACCCAAACCATTCTATGATTCAGAGCATGTACAGTAGCCCATCTTAGAAATGGAGTCAGCTTCTGGATTTATTGCATCTAACAGCATCAAAATACACCCAATCTTAATGCAGTCTCCACTATTTCTTATGACACATTGGAAAGGTCAGTGTGAGCAATAATTTATAAAAGCATTTGAAAGAAAGTCTCTTTTGAGAAAAATTTGCAGTCTGAAGCACTGATTTTCAAACTCTTCTTGCATGACCTTGTTCTTCCCCTGCCCCCAGAAGCAGTGTTGTTGGCATGAGTGCTTCCAAGTCTATGGCTGCAAGAGAGCCAATGGTTGTTGACTTAGAAACACTGTCTGGCCAGCAGCTCCAAGGCAACACCCTTGTTTACTATTTATTTGTATTGCAGGGAGGCCTAGAGAGATGTTGCAGGGTTAGGTCCCAGCAGGGCAGCTGGCAGTTGATGACAAGGAGGGGGAGATGTGGTACACTGGCCCCAGCAGACCAGCTGGCTCACCATCATGAGGCTTGGGGTAGGCAGTGTGGCAGAGGGGTATTTGAGGGAACGTCAGGAAGGGTAACATTGCGCTGATGATGGGCTTGTTGTGGAAACTTCCTTTCACAGAAGATATAAGGCAGAACAGGAAGCATTTACATGTTTGCCAGAAAATCTTTGCAATTATTGTGCGATGCTATGACAGGAATTCCTCCAAATGACCAACACATTACAGTCTGCTTACTCTGTGCAAGGTCTGGGAAAAAAATGGTCCTCTACTTTTCTTTCTAGCTTCTGTGCATTTCAACAGTATCATAGTAAGATTATTTTAAATTACAAAGAGTGTCAGGAAGGTAATGGACATGACCAGAGGCATTGTGGCAGGAAGCAATGTTATACTATGCAGAAAACACTCCCAGTACTCATTGTTCCAGATTGCTTCTTCCCCAAATTTGCTCTAGCATACTGTATACTTTATATTGAAAAAATCTATGTTAAATGAAAAATATTAGACCGAAATAAAACATGATTATTTTTTTTTTTTAAAATAAATTTTTCTTGGGCAATGGACAGAGGGGGGCTCATAGCAATGAGATTAATGTTGGAAACAGTCAAGCCTTATAGTTTCTAGGGTATGCAAATTGAAAATGGGTACTTATGTAGAGGCAGCAAAACTGTGAAACAATCATACTGAAAAAGGCATAGGAGAAGCAACAGACTTAGGCAAAGGATGAATCGGGCCTGAAACTGTAATATGAAGTAGCTTTAGAAAGCTGACCATAAGTTTCATGTGCAGATGTAAAGCCTAAAAGGCCTAAAAGCATACCAAATATCAGAAGCAAAAAAAAAGAATTTGCAGATATTTGAACAGTGTTGCCACTAGAAATGAAGAGACATTCTTTGGCTACCTCTACCTGGGGAAAGGAGGCAAAAAAGGAAGACTACTTAGGGATAAGAAAGATGATAGCTAAAAAGGAAACATATAAAGCTGGGTGCCATGGAGAATATTTTGGCAGAAAGCTGTACAGTGTTGGAGTGATCAGTGCAGAAACTGATTAGACCTTAGATAGTTTCTGTAGCAGTGATGGGTTCATCTCTTGGCAGGTATCATCTGATGAAGATGAAACATGAGAGAACATACAAGAAGTTAGCGTGGAGATGGGCCAGGACTGTGAGATGAGGTGGTCTGGTATCATGGCTGCCCACCATGAAAATACGTTCCCCTCTCGTTCCCGCTTGATGTGCTATTTGACACAAGAAAAGAACAAAATTGTGAAAATGAGTGAATGGGATAAAATAATGCCAGAAGGACATGAAATACTGGAACTAAGACTGAGTAAGGAGAAACAGCTGACAAAATATATTGTTGACCACCATGATAAGAAATTGCCTGGACAGGATGTACCACGTGAAGATGTGCAAAATCATCAGGAACCATGGTTCCTATAAAGGAAACAAAACAGGAAACATATCATGAATCATCAGCAAGCAGGTCCTGGACACGTTACATGGCTCAATCCTGAATGAACTTAACAATTTACTGGATTTGGCAAGAAGATATTTAAATAGCATCACAACATTATGACACAAGGTTAGAAAAGACAGACTGAAAATTCAGGCTGATCATGTCTGCTCGGCAACAACATCTCTGTGAGAGAGAAGTTATCACTGCCAGAGTGTGGGATGCCTCATTAAATAAACAGTCCTAGGCACTAATTAAGACTATACAGAAAGAGATACAAAAAGGTGAACATGATTGGAGACTTAGCAAGCCTCAGGATAAATTGACTGGCACATGGTTAGCAGTGACAATCTCTCTACAGGTAGATATTTCATCAGTATCCCACCTGTAATCCTCAAGTAATTATCCACTGGTTTGCATCTCTGCTTTGTATGAAAGTGTCCTGCGTCTGTTACTGGCACTGTTTGGCAGAACTTGATTGTGGGAGCTGAAGGAAGCATTAGGCTTTTGGTCAAGATGAGCCAACCCAGTAGGACCCTGTGCAGAGAAAAAAAAGGCAAACAAAAAAAAAGAAAAAAAAAAGGAAAAAAAAAAGGCTAGAGGACCAGTGTGACAGAAATCCCACAGGCCAACATAATCTTCCATTTCCAATGAAACCAATTGACACTGATGAAAGTGAACTGGTGTTTCAAAATAAAGGTTCCCATACCTCTGTCTTTATCCCTTTCTTCAAACATCTGAAGGTCTCTCAGTTTTCATCTATAGATGAATAGTTCTTATTCAGTGCTTCTTCACCTTTGATGAAGTACAGTATAATTCAGTTAGCTGTTGTTTTTCATTATGAGTCACCTTATAGCAAGGTGGAGAACAAACCCTGCCTTACCTGCCAGCTAGCTCTTTCATTTATTATAGCAGTGACCTCTAGTGTACAACTCTTGGTATCCAGGCCTGGCATTTCCAGTTTACAGAGCAAGGCCATTTTCCATCTCATGGAAGGAAGTAGCTGTACAAAGTGACCTTTCTGTTTATTTTGGTTTCCAGTCAACAAAAATAATGCTCCCTTGAGACTTTGTTAGTCGATAAGAGAGCACCAGCAGAGTGTGGATCATGCTCAAAAGCATTTTCATTTTGCTGTGGCTCAGGGAGAAATTTTGCAACCTGTAGCACTGCCTGCACTGTTATTTTATATTTTGACAAGGCAGATTACCTGCACATGAATAAATTTTTGTTAGAAAGATAAATCTCAGACGCATTTTAGTGCAGGACATACTCATCTAGTGCCTAGTAGGTAAAGTCAGCTGGGATTTCTTGAAATGAAACATGCTAATTACTTGTAAGATGAGTTATGTTTAATTTGTTTCTGCTGCAGAAATTCCAGGGGAATCACTAGGAGACACAGTAATAATTCTTCTCTAGCTCTGAGCTCTGTCTTTAATGGAGGCCAACACATGACATTTCACCATTTATATTCCTGTAGGATTATTGTGCATTTCAACTGTGTGATGCTGCTTGACACCACCTTCCCAGTCAGCGAGGATGGAGGTTGTCTATTCCACTGTAGCTGCCTGAAGGGAGGCCTCTTACGTAGGCTAGCTACCTGCCAGTGCAGAGGAGCAGGGTAACTTGGGGAGATCAGAGAGGTGATCCTGGGGTCTCCCTCCACAGACCACTGAGGGCTCCCAGAGAACTGGATCTTTACCTCTCTCCCTGGATCACCTAGAAGACCTACAGCCACCCCATCCTTATCTCCCCTGCAAGCAGAACTGGATGGTGTTGGAGATGGGCTTGCCAGTGGCAAGTGATAGGCACCAGAGAGCTTACCAGGTCTGTACCTTAGCCGTAGAGGGGCTGGGAAACAGGGATGGTGCCACAGGGTTGGGCATGTAGCCATGGGGCTTTCATACCCACAAAGCCTGGCCACAGTTTGCCCCTGACAGAGTGAGTCCTATCACACCATCACCAAGTGTGATGGTATATCACATCTTCTCGTTATATGGCAGCACAGGGCACCTCTGACCTCACACAACCAAATTTCCCTGATTGCATTTTCATATTCAAGGGCGGTTGATAATTACCAGTTCTACTTTATCTTAAGGACATAAATGAACATGTCAGGAAAACAACTCTTCCTAAAGAGACAGGTATTTCCATGCAGTAGTCACAGATGTTTCAACATAATTGACAGAAAGAAACCATAATCCAAGTAATGAGGAGGTGAATGGTGGCTGGTAGGGTCTACGCACTGTAATTTATAAATGAATTAACCTCTTCTGTAAATGCTTTCTAATTGGTGAAGTTACAAAAATTCATGGAGGAAGGGGTCAGGATCTTACAAGAAAGTGCAAGGAACTTGCAGTAGCTTGCAAGAAAACACATTTCAATACAGTTGGCTTCCTGCTGCAAAACATCCAGCCTTACTGCTGAAGTGTTCCAAAAATAGACAAGCTTGCTTATTAGCCTTATGAGCATTTAAATAGGAGAGGGATCGTTACCCAAATTATATCCCTTAAAAGGGACTTTCACGCTGGGGTAAACTTAAAAAAGAACATTTACGCAAAAAGCAATTTTCTTTCCCTGCAATCTTCTGTATTCCCCTAACTCTCATTGGAATAAAAAACTTCCTCCCTCTCCAGCCTGATTCTCTCTTTTTCTTAATCCAGCTGTGAGATCATAAAGCTCAGTGTTTATGACAATAGTTTGCTACCATGGAAACAGTTATGTCGTCATAAATTTAGCCTTATGATATGACCTCCCTGGCTGCAGGAGCAAGTCAAAAAGGAAGGTATGTTAGAAACAAGACCTTGTTTGATCAGAAATGTCTATTTTAAATCCTTTTGCATAGCACACTCAGCAGCTCTTTAATAAGAGGACCTTTGATATGAACTGTGTACCCAATTACATACTGCTTTATTATGCCATTTGAATGTCACCTTTGAATGCGAGTTCTCTTTTTATCGTTGAACATTTTATATTCCCAGCATCCTAACACAGCGCTGCGATGATTTCTACAACTTCAGATCATTGCCCTTCTGTGAGGTTTACCGTGCCCTGTGGTTTTGCTTGTTTTCTTCTTTTCAAATCGAACAAAATTTGCTAAAAAGGAAAAGAAAAATCTATTATTGTGCAGATGTTGGAGCGAATCTATTGGGATTCTGGGACACCTCCCGCCACCACACTGTACGTGTGGTACTCTCATTATTTCTGTACAGATGAAGGATCTTTTGTGCATTGGTATAGCCAGACATTTAAAATGTGCACATATGGGCATCTGTCACACCTTGCCACAGTATCCTCTGCCTCCAAGTGAGATAACCTACACGTGCACATACACACGTGTGGTTTCTAATACAGAAGGTGCTGTCAAAATATAAAAACTAAACAGCAAAGGGCACGATGAAAGACAAGAGCAGCATGAGCCTCACTACACAGAAGCAGACATAAAATTTGGCAGCCAAAGCCATACACAATCTAGTCCTGTGTCCTTGCTCACTGAGCCCGTAGGATGTTTCCCTGCAGACCTCTTGCTTTCCAATGAGTGAACTCATCTGCTTTTGTCACGCAAGTCCAGTGGCTTTGGGGAGCTGCAGAGCATCAAGGGACTCCGAGGGGCTACCTGCTCCCGAGGCTCTGCAGAAGGGTGAGGCTACTGCATTGAATAACCTTCCCTGTGAATAATAATAGTAAAAACTTTCAGAAAATCCACATTACAACATTTCGGGGAAAAAAATAATCCCTGAAGTTAGGAAAAGGGATAGAAATTTCTCCTCAGCATTTCCGAACAGCAGCCTACTGTTTCTGCAAGAGGCAGTGTTCAGCTCCGATGTGGGGCAGAGAGGGTCTACTGAAGGTGTCATGTCATGGGAAGGTCCCTCTGTACCTCTCTGTGCTGGCTGACATGTTGTTTTGGATCTCTACTCAAAGGAAATTCACATTATTTTCAGTATAATACCTGTGATATAAAAAAAGGAAAAATTAAAGCCTGTGTAGGCAAGATAAGTAACATTTAAAAGTGTCTGTAGCTATAAGTAAGCAAATCCCACTGAGGACAGCTGAGTTGAAAAACCTTGTTAAAATAATTACATTGAATGACAGGTGAAAAGTGTTACCAGAGGGTTGATGGGAGAAGGCTCTGGTGGGTAGAAGGTGAAGGGGGCTTCGAGTGCCCCGCTAACACCAGTTAGGGCACCAGCACCCCACAGCTGCAGGAACCAGTGGGGCTGCACTGCTGTACTTACAGCAGCCGTGGTCTGCCCATGCTAGCTTCAGTCAGGAGCACAGACCTGTCTGGACTACGCAGAATGTCCCATCTATTTCCACCAATTATGGCAATTCTGCAAATCTTCTTAAAAATACATGTAATTTTATCCTTGTTTTCTCTTCTGGTTATTTTGTCCACAATAAATGGATAGGGCAGTGGTCTATGCAAGTGTAGAAATACTTTTCCATACCTCACTGACCTCCTTGCATGTCTTTCTACTCCTCTTGAGCATGTTCAGTTTTGCTAGCCTTCTTCAATTGTCAGGGTTTTTTTTAAACTTTGTCTTTTTTTTTTTTTTTTTTTTTCCATTTCTTTCTTTGAACCTCCTCCAACATTTTTCCTGTCAGTTTTGACAGAATGATGCTCCCAGATGAATGTGTTCAAATCAAGACCTACCTGTGGCAGTCTAGTTCAGAAGAAGCACACACTTGTTTTATGTTTGAGCAATATTCCTGCTTGGGATGCACTTGCCCTTGTGCCAGTGCCTCCTGGCCCAGGATCTGTTCTCCGTCTAGGCTGTGCCGTGCAAGCAACATCTCTACTTTCTTTGTTTATGCATCTGATGTTTCCCTTAGATAGGAAACATTTCACATTGGTCTTTTTAAATCTCAGTTTGGCTGAACTCTATTTATGCTGTTTATCTAGCTCATGCTGTATTTTAAGTCTTTTCTCCAAATCACTCCTCAGTTTTCTATTATCCTCAAACCCTACTGTATACATTTTCACATGGTACTTTCATGCCATCTGAAAGTATTGGGTAGAGATGAACTTGAGGCTTTTATAAGATCCATCAAGGCCCATCTCATCATCTTCACTCATTGCAATATTGACTTGACTAAGAAAGTTGTCCTCTGGCAACTGCAGAGAATCGTTTACCTCAAGAAAGGCTCTTAGCCCTAAATAGCCTTCATTTGTCAGACTGCCCCACTGTCTTCTGTGCTTAAAAGTACTGCAGAGCCACTAGACTATTCCCTCACCCCCTCCTTCAGCCTGGCACCCATTTTGGGTGGCTTGTCAGCTGCCGGGACCTCCTTTTAACATGTTGCTTTTTTCCCTTCCGGTGCTAAGCCAAACATAAAGGGGCTCAGTCCTTTTGATTGCTGGCTGTGGTTTGCAAAGTGCAGATGTACAGTAAATGACAAGCCTTGTGAGGGGTGTTGAAAGGAAGCAGTGGCGGGAAGCATTTCAGTTTAAGGAGAAATAGTGTGGGTGTGGTACAGTACTGAAAGAAAATTGGATAGAAAATGAAATCGGGCAGTGAAAATCTATTTTTAACAGGGCTTTGAAAATCTGGCTGTGGCAGGCCCTGTCTGAAATGGTTTAAAGCCATAACTATTTCCCGGGGCTTGCATTTTCCATAAGGGAAACATCTAACAGCAGAGCAAGAGGTTTGTTCTCTCTGAGTACTTCCAGAGAAAGCCTTATCGTTCTTATGGGAGAAAACAGAGGACACTTGCTACCCTGCACATAGCACAGATGTCTGGCTATTCTCCATGTCATGCAAGATCTTCTGGGCATGCAGGAAAATGAGAACTCAGATGGTGAGAGATGCATCCCTTTGCAGAAGAGAAGAGACAGCATCTCATCCAGGCAAACACTGTATTTGATGAAGAATTGCCAGGAGAGAGATATGCATAAAGAGGTGATGCATGTAATTATTACGTCCACTGAGTTTATCACAGAAAAATACATTTTTGTTTCTACAATCAGATTTCTCTGTGCTTGATTTTAGATCAAGTTATTCACTTTGAAAAATACAATAAAATAGAAAACCTGCTTACTATTGAGCATTATGAGCCTGGGAGAGGAGCTGGACAGGAGCTGAGTCAAACTTGTCCCGTGGTAGCCAGAAAACATAAACACAGAGAGCAATGATACCACTATATCTACTTGCCCTCTGTTTCACCACTAGCAAGCTAAACTTTTTCTAACACTTGAAATACCTCACTTGTTCAACCTCCCTGATGTGGAGAGAGCCTGTCCTACAACCAGCTAAAGAGGAAGGATTCCAAACTCTCAGGATCATCTTTACACCAAGTCTTGATCTTGTTTAGCTACGTATTTCCCTGCTCCTACTACCAATCTTTGGATAAGTTATCTAAACGAATGCATTTTCTCACCTCCTATTTAATGAAATTTAAGTTGCGTAAGTAGCAGTATCTGTACGGAACCTTTGTTTTCCATTCTGTAGTCTTTCTTGGAGAGAACAAGTAAGTTAAGAAGTCTGTAGAGTTGATTGAAATTAAATAATTTTGTGTATGGGTTGGAAAAAAAAACCTTTATGCTAATATATCTAATCAGCCATCTATCAGTGAGTTAAACTAGGTGGTTGTCTCAAAATAAAAGGTGCGTACCTATATTTGGTGGACAGTTTGACAGACATTTTCACTTACCAGAAATCAATGAGAAGCTGTTAGACAAGATTTGCTGGTCTCTAATGTAGCAACTAAACTTTCTTCTGCCTTTTTCTTATGCTATAAAACAAGAGAAACCTTGGATGTCACCCTCCCGGAATATGATCTCAGTCCTCTAGGAAAATCTGTAAATCTCTGTAACAAAGGCTTATCAGCAAGTTTCATGAAGTTTCCAGTGGACAGTTGACTAATATACTTATTAACATAGTTTAGCCCATTGCAATTTAAGATCTTGGTGGTTACTGTTAGACTCAGATACCACAACAGGATTAGAAACAGTAGCAAACCCCAAATTTATGACAAAGGAGAGATAAACCCAAGGAAATAAATTATCCTATTGTTAGGCTTTGTCTTTAGATGAGGTGTTAATGCTTTGGCATGTTTGCCTTCTAGTGCTCCACTAGGACCATAGCTCAGGTATCCCAGCATTTGGGAAAAGGCCAGAGGGCAGCATAGGTTTGCACACTCAAAACCATGACATTTGAAATGGCTATTCTGACCTGACCTTTATGAGGGTGCTCACAGGAGGGAAAGCTGCACCGTGCTAAAAGCAGTTCCAGGGTGGGAGTCCCTGTGAGCTGGGAGGGGTGCTGGGGAGTGCCTGTGCTGCTTGTATGGGACTGCACACTGCTGGCACCTACTGCTGCCCTGGGCACCCCATGCTCCTCTTCCAGCTGAAGGACAGAAGTAGATGCTTCTTGCATGTGAGTCATCTGACCTTTGCTTTCTGAGGAGATGAACTGCATGCAAAAACTACTTATTTTCCAGTGAGGACAAAGGGAGGGTGGATATCCTAGATGTGCATTTGGAGCGGACATCTGCCTCATTTGCAAATGAAGACATACAAAAAAAAAAAAGAGAGAGAGAGACTTACAGGCAGCTGTATCTGTTCTGACAAATTACAGCCCTGAGCCTTCCCGTTGGAGGAGCCAAGCCCCAGCAGGCAGGGGCTGGTGGTCACTGTGGATACGCAGATAAAACCCCATGGCAGGGACAGAGGAAATGGTCTTGTGGGTCAGTGCTGCTCTGCAGACACCAGCGGAGTATTTCGCTGCAAACCATCTCTCCCTGACTACCAGACTCGTAGCAGCTGTGTAGTGGTGCTGAGACCATCACTAAGTGTTTTGAGGAATTTTGTTCTCAGGCCTCGGAACAGTGGCTGGCTTCTGGCTGTGGGGAGCTTGTTGGCAAAGGCTGTAACTGCAACAGCCCATGCTTCTCCTAGCTGGCAGCTGACCACTCTGAAACTCAGCAAATCCCCAAAACCTCCTTACAGTGCTTGGTGGGGGCTGGGGGGGCATCTCTGCTAAAGCACAGCCCTCTAGCCCTCTTTCTGCCTGGCACAAGTGACTCAGCTGCTAGTACTCCAGGTACCTGTGCCCAGGTGATGGATGCCTAGCACTGCTGCTGCCCCTCTGAGATGAGCCTAGCCTCTTGCAGGAACTTTTTCAAGAGCTTCACTAAGAAGTCTCCTCATAGCGATATCCAGGGTGACCACCCCTGAGGCCAGGCTCTGGTTTCCCTGTGCACAGCCTCAGTGCACAGAGAGACCTGCTGTGGATGGAGGCAGCTGATGGTGCCACCCTTGGCAGACCTGGATTGCTTTCATCAGCCCTGGTGAGGTTTGCACAGCCCTGAGGTCACTAGCTTTTATGCTGAGGGTGAAGGGAGAGTCTGGTTTCCCCTACAGTGAGGGAAATGCAAATGTAGTCTGAAAGCCAAGTGCCAAGGATGGCCAGATAAGGGCAGCAGAATCCAGTTTTCACACAGGCTACTAAATACAAGATTTTAAGTCTGGACAGAGAACCTTCACATGGCAGAAGGGCAACCCTCCTGATAGCCATTGGTACTTTCTGCCTCTGGATAGGCAGTGAATTTGGCCTTGAGGCTGTAGTGGGGGACCCAGCAACCAGCTGGTATAATTACTGTGTACATTTGTGATAGCATACTCATTTCTTCTTTTCCTTTTTTTTTTTTTTTTTTAATTTCTCCTCTTTGTTCACCTGAATAGTAGCTACAAATAGGTTAGATATACTGTGCAACACATCCAGAGTAGTGTTGTGCATGTGTATACACACAGCAATCTTCTGTTTCTGGTATGGTTAACCCTCTTTTGAAATGCGTCTTTTAATGCTAACAGCTGGTTTTATCTATGCATGAAAACCATGACACTGAAACCTCCTTCCTTCCCTCTGCACACACTGAATTTGACAAGAGGACAAACAGCAGAAGCAGCCACACTGCTGATTCCAAGGTAAATTCAGGCAGGAGAAGGAACTTCTCAAGTTGAAGTGTATTCCTTATCTCCACACCCCTGTGATTCAGGTTTCCATAATGCAGAGTGTCTTAAATCACTCACATTCAGGAGGGAAGCATTGCCCTTTTGGCTGATGCTGTATGAAACATCCTGTGTTCGGGAAGAAGCGTGCTACTGCCAGGATTGTACTAAAGCTGGTGGGCACGTGCTGCTGTGGCCCTGAGTGCCAGATCCCTCTCAGGTGAGTGCTATTGCAGTACTCTATTTCACCTTCACCTTTTTTTTATGAGGGGAGAATTGTGTCCCTCTTTGTCAGCTGCCAGCTGGCGAAATTGAGCTGGTTTGGTCTGTAACAGCAGGGGTATTTTTGGGGCAGTTTCAGCACATGTGCATAGAGTTCATGCACAGTTCTTCTCACGACTCTTCCAGCAGAGCCTTACAAATAGCTCTGCAACACTACTCATTTTCTACAAAGACAAAAGCTCTGACTGCGGAAACTGTTAGTGCACCATCAGGAGAGCTTCGAGTGAGAAATACCAGGGTGCCTAAAAGCCTTTAAAGTGGATAGCTACCAACCATCAGTCTGGAGAAATGCAATATCCTCCAGACTCTGAGGATATGTTTATGCTGAAAGACATTTTTTTTGAAGCAAATATTCAATTAAATCATCAGGGAATTCTTTTAAATTCACATATGGGCATCAGTGGGGGAAGACACTGCAGCTACAGTAAGGGGGTACTGCCTGGATTTCTACAAAATATGAGCTACTGGAGAGAGATGCGGTCACCCAGAGTCACCACCACCCAGATTTCAGGTCCTTGGGGTCAGGTTGGTTTGTAGGCTGATTGTATGCAGCTTTCCAGTCAGCCTACAGTGGTAGTGGTGTACTGGAGTAATAAATGGTGGGAGGATTTGGCTCATCAGAAATAGTTTCTTGAGGGGAAGGGAGAAGATGGAGACGTGCTGTAGAACCTCATTGTCTAAAATTGGATTTTCCCTTAGGTCTAACTAAAAATAAATTAGTTAATAGTATATTCAATTAATTTTGCCAAATTTGAGCAATTCTTTTAATTAGGAGGGAAGAAGTTAATCTCACAGAAAACAGACAATTTCCAAAGGCTGGCATGAGAGTATGCCACCAGAGTATGTCCCTATGAATTGCTGTGAGATGAGGAATACACAGACTTACACAGAAAATATAATTGCATGCAAGCAGCAGAGACAGTAGTGCAATGTGAGCTATTTAACCTTGAGGAAGTAGCATGTGCTGTTGGGAGGACAGGTATTGTGCAGCTTTTCACTTCTTTTAGTAAAGAGATTGGCAAGCTAGAATACTATGATAAAATCAGAATTTCATTTTATTGCTAAGGCTAGGCAAATTAATCGAGTGTCCTTACACAGGTACTGGTGAGTAGAAGAAGAACTGCAGCTTTCACAGTCATGTTTCTGAAAAGCCTATTTGTCTGTAGCTTAGCAAATGCTGTAAGAAATCTATTTATCAAACCAGGGGGGAAGCAGCAGGAGAGAGAGCTCAAATGATCATGACTTTATTGAAGTTACAGGGCAACAACACCAGTTGTAGATGGAGATGTCAGGGCACATAAGGACATTGGGATGGTTGTGCCTTTTGCCTCCTTCCCAGCACTCACCAGTGTGAAATACCTTGTGACGGCAGACACACAAACTCCATAGCTTTAAAAATGCCTGTGTTGGGTCAGTTTTAGTGCCTGGTGCCATATGTTCACACATTCAGAAAACTCTTTTTACCTATTTTACAAACTCATTTTTCCTGTCCTATGCATTTATTTCCATTTTCTGTCTGTTCAGTTGCACAATAAAAGAAGCCAATTCAGTATTTACTCCACTCTCATGTTGTTTGAAGACCTGAACTAGTATATATACTGAAGACCAGAGTCAAAGTTTCCCAGCTGAATCCAGCTGGATAGACAGAAAACTGCCTCCTTCTGAATGCTCCCTGACACAGTCAAATTCTGATATGCTAAGTAGATAAATACTTGAAGTACTTTGGGTACCACACTAATCCACCAAAAAAAAAAAAAAAAGGTTAAAAAGGAAAAGCCAGTACTCAGTTCTTCAGGACTTTCCATAAAACCAAAGAACATTTCTGAGGATTTTGAAACCATCTTTCTCTGCAAGCTTACATGACAAATCATGTGTGATGCCAAGTCCAGAAAATTATCAGGAGTCTTGTGATCTTTGGTGCTTTTTTCTTAAAGTCTCAATTTGTGTGACTAAACAATTCCTTGACAAGCTTGGCTTTCATTTTTGGAAAAATTTATAGCCCTTTGGCTGCAGATCTGACCTCAGGGACCAGAAATCTAGAGACTGAGTAAACAGAAAAATAATTTTTAAATGTTATTATTTTTTTTTTTTAATCATGTGCTTTTCAAAACAACTTTATGAGTTTTGAGGTTTGTGGCATGATTGGATGACTGGGCAGTGAGGTGGATTGGGAACTGGCTGAAGGACAGAGCCCAGAGGGCAGTGGTCAGTGAGGCAGAGTCTAGTTGGAGGCCTGTGACTGGTGGTGTCCCCCAGGGGCCGTTACTGGGTTTGGTCCTATTCAATATATTCATTAACGACCTGGATGAAGGGACAGAGTGTATCCTCAGCAAGTCTGCTGATGATACCAAGGTGGGAGGAGTGGCTGACATGCCAGAGGGCTGTGCTGGCATCCAGTGTGACCTGGACAGGCTGGAGAGCTGGGCAGGGAGAAACTTAATGAAATTCAGTAACAGCAAGTGCAGAGTCCTGCATGTGGGGAAGAACAACCCCATGGATCAGTACAGTCTGGGGGCTGAGCTGCTGGAGAGCAGCTGGGGAAAAGGACCTGGCAGTCCTGGTGGACAGGAGGCTGACCATGAGCCAGCAATGTGCCCTCATGGCCAAGAAGGCCAATGGCATCCTGGGGTGCATTAAGAGGAGTGTGGCCAGCAGGTCAAGGGAGGTTCTCCTCCCCCTCTACTCTGCCTTGGTGAGGTCTCATCTGGAGTACTGTGTTCAGTTCTGGACTCCTCATTTCAAGAGGGACATGGAGCTACTGGAAAGAGTCCAGCTCAGGGCTACATAAGATGATGGAGGGATTGAGGCATCTCCCATAAGAGGAGAGGCTGAAGGAACTGGGTCTGTTTAGCTTGGAGAAGAGGAGGCTGAGGGGGGATCTCATTAATTCTTATAAATATCTCAAGGGCAGGTGTCAGGAGGACGCGGCCAGACTCTTCTCGGTGGTGTCCAGTGACAGGACAAGGGGCAATGGGCACAAACTGGAACACAGGAGGTTCAATCTTAACATAAGGAAACACTTCTTTACTGTGAGGGTGACAGAGCACTGGAACAGGCTGCCCAGAGAGGTTGTGGAGTCTCTGTCTCTGGAGACATTTAAAACCCGTCTGGACGTGTTCCTGTGTGATCTCCTCTAGAATCCTGCTCTAGCAGGGGGGTTGGACTAGGTGATCTTTGGAGGTCTCTTCCAACCCCTGCCATTCTGTGATTCTGTGATTGTTGAGCCTGTTAATTTGTAAGTATTGATCCATGTTCTGCAGGATGCTGCTTTTCCTCCCCTTCAGGCCCACATGGGACCACTCCTTCTGCTGGGGACGAATTACAGGGACACAGGTGATGCTCCAACGAATTATGGCCCTGCAGCCCAAACCGGTAGCTTTTCCAGGCAAACTGTGGAGTTTTGCTGTCTTCATGGTGGAGGACTAGTGTCTTGCTATCCTGGATGAAAAGATGGGTTGGGGCATCTAACCTGGCTGCTGCCCCTTCATTTTCAAGACAGGTTCCCCCTTGACCTGATGCTGTCACAGAGTGAATTTTGGCCCATTTTTCAAATGAAAGACTAAAGGTAGCAGTTTGGCTTTTAAAATATGTGTTTTCCTGCAATATTTTGCTGTTTGGTGTGATTTTCTTTCCTGTCTGGCTCTTCGGGACGGGGATGACAGAAGGACAGAAGGATGACAGATGACAGAATGCTACACAGGTAGCATTTGGGGGACCTCCTCAAAACACCTGCAGGGGTAACCAGAAGCGAACACTGGAGCCATCTCAGGTCTGAGAGAAATCTGGGAGTCTGTGTTTTCCTGGGACTACACTGGGCACTGCCCTGGGGCCACACATGAAGGAGAGCACTGTTTGCCTGGCACAGGATGGGGTAACACCACTGACTGTATAGATCTGATAAAGCTAGAGCTTGGTCTTTATCTGCACTGCCAAGTTTGAACATAAACTAGGAAAAAAAGAAGTTATATTTATGGGAATCTTCAGTATTTATAGGATCTGATATAAGAGTAAGGGCTGAGGGACAAGAGGAAGAAAACATGGAGAGGTGTTACACACATACCACAAAATATCTCCTAAGACTCAAAACTTTGTTTTCTTTTGAGACTACAGTGATGGTCATCGCAGAGGCACCTCTGTAGCTTCAGTGGCATATTACAGCTGCATTTGAATTATGTGAATTAGGTGAACAGCCTGTTTCACTAACTATTTCCACTCTGAAAAGCATCCATTCATTATTAATATTTCTTGTCTCCCAACAAATGTGGAGCTTACACCTGTACTTACTCAGCTTCTGAAAATGTCTCTGGGGCAAATATCAGAATAATTTCCTGCTTCCCTCTGACAATATAAAATAAGCTGCTAAATCAATGCAGCATGTAGTTCTCTTCTATAAATTACCCTGGTTGCCTGCTTCCCACTGGCAGCTGCCCGAAGCCCTGGCTTGTGCCATGGGCACCCTCTGTATCACCACCCCACCACCTCCTGCCCATCCAAGACCTGCCTCATCTCTCCTCCAGCACTGCAGCTCTATGCCTTTTCCTAACATAAGGCACATATAGCACAGCTATAGGCTGGCTAGAGACAGGCAAAGAAAGGGCAACCCATCGTTTGGCAGTAATAGTCTCTGAGCTGTCATGCTCCCACCCATTACCCTTGTAAAAAGCACATTTTTGCCCTCCATACTTGACAGTGTGAACCAACAGTTGCTTAGGCAGTAGCTAAATAGCTTTTCGCCAGGAACAAACTGTTCAGAAGAAGGTTTCCTCCACCCCAGGGAGCACAGGGGTGCACTGTCCATGTCAGCCGTCTTGTCCTTCTTCATTAGGCGAGGCAAGCAGCCGTCTGCCTGCAAATCCTACTGCAAACTTTCCTGGCCAAGCCATGATAATGCTGCCTGAGTGATCCATGACCAGCCTCAATGGGAAAATGCAATGGGAAAAATGCCCCTTTGGGAGTTTCGACTACTGAGTCGCAACGGTGGGAAGGGCAGTGTTTACTCGGATGCACCAGTGCTGTCTTTTCCTCTCCTACCTGCAGATGCTCAATGTGCAGCATGATGCAGAGCAGAGTTGCATCTAGAAACATCTCTTTGCAAGAGCTCCCTGTTAACATGACCCAAATTCTCAGTTCCCATTAGGTGACACTGGAACCGTTGTTGCTATAAAAAGAATTCTTTGGTGGTTGCCTCTCAGAGCTGCAGCTGTCCAAGAATATCACAACAAAGCCACTTTCGTGTTTGCTGGGGTTTTTTTTCCTGATTATCCAAATTTAGTCTCCTCCACAATATTCCGTTCAGCATTTCCAAAGTGGCATTAATAACTCAAGTAGTGAGAAATGTTGGAGCTGCTGGACTTGCTGCCCCACTGTGGGGCAGTGACTCTCTCCTGTCTCCCAATAGACATCCCAACATGTGGTGAGCTGACCGCAATCCCCATTCCCTGTCTCCCTGTGCTGCTTGGGGGAGGGAGATAGAGAAATCAGGAGTGAAGTTGAGACGGGGAAGAAGGAAGGGGTGGGGGAAAGGTGTTTTAAGATTTGGTTTGGACTTGCAATAAATTAAATTAATTTCCCCAACTCAAGTCTGTTTTGCCAGTGATGGTAATTGGTGAGTGATCTGCCAGTCCTTATCTCGATCCATGAGCCTTTCATTGTATTTTTCTCCCCATGTCCCACTAAGGAGGGGGAGTGATAGAGTGGCTTTGGTGAGCACCTGGCATCCAGCCAGGATCAGCCCACTACAGGCTGCTGGTAAGCAACTAGCCTTGGCTGTAGAAAACCTGTAGGACGCTTTTACTGTGTTACTGGTTTTCCAATAAATGTCATGTTGCTTTGACCCCCTAAGTGATGGTTGTCCAAATCATTGGCAGTGAGTTTCCCTGATTCAAGCACATGGGCTGTTAACAACACCATTTCATTGAGGGCTTCAAAATTACTGATCTATCCCAATTGAAAGGAGGAGGAAAAGACTAAGAACAAAGAAAATATCACCCAGACACCTTTTTATTCCTTCCTTCTCCCTCTTAAGGAAAGAGAGCATCTCTTAAAGTAAAAAAAACGGCACTCAAAAAAAAAGCTGCATGGCATTCCATTTTATTGTGCAGCCAACATGAACGGTCCCTGCTAGGAATAAGGACTCACTTGTGGGAATTAGTGGCTGGAGGAGCCTCGGCCTGAGGGAGTCCTTCGCCCAGTGCAGTGTTGTTCCCTGAGACTCATCCTGGCAGGAGCTCACTCCCTCAGAGGTCAGGTGTGAGCTGAAGCACAACGAAATAAAAAGGCTGATGGAATAACATTCACCATGAGAACATGAGAAAGAAAACATAGAAGAAGATGCAACAAGCCTTGTAGCCTGCGGAAGAGGAAGGTCACTGGCAGAATTCCTTGTGGCCTATAAATAAATGCCTGGGATATGCTCAGAGAGGAGTCAGTATGTCAATATTGAGAAGGAGCAAGATAGCCAAGTGGTTGAACTTCAGATTTAGGCAGGCTGGGGATATATGTTGGACTTGTTTACCCAGGGGAAGAGAATTTCTCACGTCCAGATTGAGTACTCTGCAGACAGAAACACTGTAGGTCAACAGGAGGCTTCTGCACTCAGCTCTGGAGCTATCTGGCTCAAAAGAAAGCCTTAGGTGAAGTTGGGTATGAGGATGTAGGAGTCTCCAAGATTTTAAATTGTGGGTCAAGCTTCAGGGCATAATTCAGGAAGGAATCTCTTCTTCTTCCCTGCATTGATCATTGCACAGCTGGACATGAATAGTGTAAGCAACTTGAGGTAGCAAGGGATGTTTGTATCCCTCTGAATCATCAGGTCTTGATGGAACTCAATTAGTCTGAGCATTTAAGAGCTTCCGTGTTCCTCTCTCATAGGGACAGAAGTTACTGGTCATAAATGGCTTTTGATGCTGCTGAGTGCCTCAGCTTCAATTTTGTCCATTCAAGATTGAACTCCTCTGCTAGTCTAACTAGTTTTCTCCAATATTCTGTGCTCATTGGGTCAGTCTCCAGCCTTAAAAATACTTAGGCACAAACCTTTATGTGCATCAAACAGTCCCTCTGCACAACTGCTCTGGGCAGACGAAAGCACATCCTGAAGTCTTTGAAGAACTGAGGCCAGAGGTTCTGGAGGGCAGACACTCTCAGCTGTCTTTGTAATTCCAGTCAAACATTAGGCACACCTACGGCACTATGAAAATACTAACAACTGGTCTCCACTGTTGTTTATTTCCCTGCATTGTGTGTGTTTTTTCTAAATGTTTTAGAGCAGCACTGCTGTTCCAGAGAACTGCAACAAAAGCTGTTTACTTTCCAAGTGCAGTAATTTCTCCTGTCAGAAGGAAAGTAATGAAGGAGAATAAAGCCAGGTAGCTTCAATAGTAGTAATTGCTAGCATGACAGCCATCTGCTGAAGGCTGAGGGGAGAACTGCAGCACCACTATGCCAAGAGCTGCTCCAGCCACTGGCAGCGACGCAGCTGTGTCCTCATTGCTGGGGTCTTGCTCTGATTTGACATCAGGCAGACATGGGTCTCTGATCCCAGTGGGCCTCTCACATCACAGGCTTACCCCTTTTCTTATGTGTCTAGTGATTTTAGGTCTGAGGTCAATGCTTTAAGAGAGTGGAGCAAGCCAGGTTTTCTTTAATCCCAGTTTATTTTAAAGAAGCATCCATTAGATGCTCTGAATGGTTTGTCACCTTTGGGAAGGCAAGCAAAGATGTCCTGCTGGGCCAGATTTCCATGCTACCATGGCAACTCTGTTTGCAAGACCCCAGCTAGATATTTTAAAGGTGTACTTTGTATTTCCCTGAGACCTACAAAGGGCTGACAGTCACGTAGACACACTTTCATTGTGCACTATAAAGCTGATTGAATAAAGTGATTTTTAATGACAGTAATTTTGTGATTTAATGCATAGTAGGAGACTCTACATCCTGTTAGTAAAAGGTACACAGAAAAGTGATCAGGTATATTTTAGACCCAGAGGCTGTCCCTCTACTACAATAAAACAGACCAGAGACCATTACCTGGCCCTGAGGCCAGTAGGCACAGCACAGATCATATCTATACTGCTAAATTCACTTACCCCCAAAAACTGGATCAATGTCTCCACCCTAGCTGCTGCAAAGAGTGCCAGACCTGCGTTGGCCCTGAACTGTGTCTAGGAGAGTGTGAGCAGCTGGTGGTTCAACATCTGTGAGGAAAGGTCCAGGTTTGTCCAAAGCTTTGAAGATGTCTGGAGACGGTGTGGTTTGTGCATGGAGCTGAGGTGTAACAATCCATACATGACCTACTGTAGATGGTGTGGCCACCCTACCTGCACTGGTGTGTCTTTTTGTCCTTCCCTCCAACCTCCTCCATGGCTGGGCAGTTCAGGCTGCCCATATGTATGTATGAGCAATGTGGATGCTGAATGAGACTTTGCTGAGATTTTAATTGACAGTTGAGCTTTACCCCTCCATATCTGTGTAGTAACATCCTCTGGGCTATGTCTGCGAGACTGCAGACATTTGCACATGGTGAAGGTCTGGAGTGCATGTTCTGCAGTTCACTTAATGTCACCTTCTCGCTACTGTCATAACTCAGGCTAGGAGTCAGACAACGTCGCTCATCCATGCATGTTGGCCCCAAGCTGTCTCTCAGCACACTGTGACCTTGCCTTGAATCAGATACATGATGCAGGGAAGCATTTTTGCCTGGGTTCTCCATTATTTTTGTCAGGCTCCAGCTGCAGTCAGGGCAGGAGCCAGTTCCCCGAGAGGTTTTGAATGAGTCTGTCGAGGGGAAGAACTTCCGGGGGTGGGAAAACCTCTCAAGCGCAGACTAGACATGAGTTTTTTCCTGTTGTTTGTGTAGTGCCTTCCTTTAGCTGCCTGCTGGCTTTCAGAGAGGAAATTTGACACAGCAGTAAGAGTTGTGGTATGAAACTGGACAAGATTATTCGAAGAACAGTGCAAGCTCCCTGCTGTGAATATACCAACTTTTCTAAAAATCCTACTTCTGATAGCATACTTCAGGTAGTGTCTTCTGCCATTGCCTGCAGTTGCAACAGCATCTTCAATAAGCAGTTTCTAAGCCCTGCCTTTCATGATTTCGTAAGAAAAAAGATCCGGTTTCCAGTTTAACTAACCTTACCTGGGTCCCTCAACAAAAGTCACTTGGGACTTCTTCTCTGTTGAATGTAGCTTACGTATATGACAACAGAGGCCAGAGTGCTTGTTTCTTCTGTTCAGAACAAATGAGTAATGTAAGCATATTCAGAATCATCAGAGGTTTAAATCAGAACAATGACAATGAACATATCCTCCATGCTCAGAGGCTCCCTAGTAAGTCTCTTGTAATTTCTTTTTTTTTTGCAGTCCTCTTCATGTTGAAAGGAAGGAGCTGGTGGTGGGTGATGTGCTTGGGTGCAGCTGTAGAGTGAGTGCTTGCTGGGCAGCTGCTGCTCAATTCTTCTGCGACTGGACACTGAGCACTGCCAAGGGGGCATCCCCTCCCATTGCCCCCACATAGAGCAAGGAATCAAAAGCACTTTCCAACGTCATCAAGACCATGGGCTGGCCCTGATCTCCTATGCCAACCCCGTGGCAAGCTGCAGCATGCCTATGGCTCTGCTGTGATGCAAGCCTCAGAAACACAGAGTGCAAGGCCAAAAGGGACCGTGAAATCACCTGAGAACATCTAAGCATCACATTTTACACTGCATCTGGTCATCTGAGCTTTGGGCATCACCATTTGTGTTTCGTTCAAAGAATTTGTCTGGCTTGAGATGGCAATCTCTGGGCCTCCTTATCCCTATCTTTGTTAGGTTAAAGGGTCTTTTAGTACCCTGGTCTCTTTCCCCAGAATGTCTCTCTTGGAGCCTAGACAAACATACATGACAGAAGGACTGTTAGTCTTAGGTGAAAAAAACATTTTTCCCTTTAAAGAAACCTTTTCATGTGGGAAGATGCCCACAGAAGCATGATGCTGCCATCACTGAAGCCAATTTACACCTCTGGTGAGATGGGCTCTGAGGTAGGAGCGCAACCTTGTGTGCAGGCTGTCTGGATGGGGCCCTGGATTAACTGGACTCTCCAGGAAATGTCAGGGTTGCTGTTGGTTTCTGAACTCCTTTAGGAAAGCAAACACATATTTGACTGAAATAAAAAAACAAGCAACTGCTGTAAGGTGGGTTTTTTTCTTATATTAAACAAGCATTTAATTTAAAAAAAAATCCGACAGATGGCAGGGCTGTACCTAATGCAAGACCAAGCATTTCTCCAGTGAATTTAAGGTGGTCTGCAAGAGATTTTAAAAGACAGGAATTGAAGAATCTGCACATTATTGAGGATATGTAAAAGAAAACCCTAAAATCTTTCTTGCTTTTAATTTCTTTGGAAAAGTTTTCTTCTCTTTTCCTAATTTCTCCTTAGCTTTGCAGTGTGGGGCCATGCCTGGTTTGTCCAGAGGTCTCCTGGGTATCTGTGCAGGTACCTCTGGGATATCCTTCCTCTGGTGATTGGTAAGCAGGTGAGGCAAGGCAAGGTGTTAGGTGCAGGCCTGTACCCCTCAGACCTAGCTGAGGCAGGAGTTCAGGGCAGAAATGAAGGGACACCAGCTCCAAAGCTGATCCTGGGAACAGTCTGGCTCTAGCAGCACTAAACCTTCTGTTTCTTTCCCCTTTCCCATTTAAATTCCCCTGGCTTTGTTTTTGGGCACCACACTCACAGAATTTTACCATGGCAAGAAAAGGTGAGGCAACATCTCTGAGTCTCAAATTTCATGGAAACGATATGGAGACTTTTACAGCTATCAATAGGTCATGACTCATTTATAGAAAATGCAAATGAAATAATCCCTTCTGCAAAACGGGACTGAGAGCCTTGGATCTCAGGCATATCGTTCACTTGTTTATGTTTGAGCTCTCCCATGGGCTTTTCCGGATTGGAGATGACTGAGCCAGGCACAATCATTCACTGGGAGATTTCTGCCTTAACCCTTTCCTGCTTTTTTCTTTCTCCTCTCCACCCATGTGGCAAATAAGGTTTGGACAACCCACTAGCTGACCTCTGCCTGCTGTCTCTTCTCCTTACTTCAGTCTGGTGGGGGTGGACATGTTACTTGGGCCAAAACGTTGGGATGAAGTAAATAGACACAGCTGTGCAACAGAGATGGTTATTTTCATTTTCCTTGATAATTTACAGGGAATTCTGCTGTAGGCATGAAAAAGGAAGGGTAACTACGCAACTGAATTGCTGGGGCGGTCAACCCAACACAACTTGGCAACATTTTCTTGCAAGCTAGGCAAGTTTGCAAGCCCTCTGGAGAGTTTGAGTTGATGTGGGGTTTTGCTTGGATGTTTTGTAGATGTTGATGCTTTTTCTATAGAGAAAACTGAAAAGAAACCAAATGTGGCTGTTTAAACTGAGTTTCCCATGGTTTTTTGCTCTCTTTTGTACACGTATGCTGAGGTGAGATTCTTACTTAGAAAAATAAAGAAATGTCTCCATATCCTTGCAATAAAGAGGTATGGATTTTTTTCTCTTGGGTACTTCATTACTTTTTAGAGCCTGAGAGAGACAGCCTGAGGGCTGGGGCAAGAATGCATTTATGCCCTTTCTGAAATCCTCCCTGACAAGAGCTCTCACCAGATCTGATGTGCCTACCCATCATTTACTCTTTGGACTCTCCACCACCAGTTCCTCAGTTTCTGCTTTTTTTGATGAAACCATTTGATGAAGGAGCAAATCCTTTCAGCCCTGAAACTTGTAGAAGCTGCCTTATACACAGGAGGAAAGAGGTGGAGATGAAGTTTTTTGTACATGAGAGGAGAGAGGTGGAGGTGACTGCACCAGTGGGAAAGAGGAGGGCAAGTGCAAACTCCCTTCCCCTTGCCAGGGGTGTCTCACCCCCTGGGACACTTGCTATGCAAAACGGGAACCAGATCCAGCCAGTGCCCTATGATTTATGGGTGTCTCTGGGTCTGTAGAGAGCATCATATGTTTTCCTCATAGACTGAAGAGCTGAGTTTGTCTTTTGGGTGACTTTGTGCCAAAATAAATCTGGTGATAGCAGTGGGAATACACCAATATTTAGGCGAGATGTTTTTTAAAAGTTTAATAAAATATGTACTGGGAATAAAATTTAAAAAAAAATCCCCAACTGGTGGTTTGGGAAAAAAATACAACTCTTTTTCTGTGTCTCTCCCATGCTGTACCCTCAAGGAAGGTTTGAGTAGGATGTTGGCTGGGACCTTATTTTAATTTCCATCAGGAATGTTTTTTAGCTGGCACACAAACTATATATGTAAATAGCCCAGGAGTTTGGGAAGATGCTTTACTATTTCCTCCTATAACTAACAATGGAAACCCTTTGAGAACCGTATGAGCCTTGGTGGAAGTTTGCATGTCTCCTGACACGCAGGATTAGCCGTTGTGCTCAAATATTTATCCTGACGGTGCTTCTCCCCGAGGAGCAGCTGGCTGCCTGCTCTGCAACGTGCCAGCCAGCCATGGGGGCAGACAGGTAGCCAAGGCTGGAGCTGCTGGTGTCAGGGTGCCCAGAGTGCCAGCCTATGAGGAGAAAAGCTACTTTGCAAATATGATTTGGGCTGATCCAAGTTTATTCTCTCAAAGTGAATTCAGCATCAAATTAAAACAAGAAAGCAGAGCTGCTGTACTGTATGCAGAATTGGCCAATTCCAGTGTGTAATAGGTTAGTTCAGTGCAGTTATACTTCTTTGCCTTGCTTGGTCGGACCCCAATTTATCTTCATTTTTATTCCTGTCTCTGCCTTCACTCTTCTCGGCCTGCATTTTGTAGTCTGTGTGTCTCTGGACTGATTGCACAGAGTGCCCTACAGAGCTGGGCAGAGTGCAGGCTAAGACTATTCAGCATGTACAGATATTTTTAAATGATCTGTTTACAAGAAAAATGAAAGCTCAGCCTCTATTTCCCAACAAATATTCAACTTCTAAACAACTCTGAGAGTTTCTTGTTTTACATGGTTGACAGTCATGGAAAGATGAAACAATTCAGAGATGTGTCCTTAGGAATACGGGCACTTTATGGCATCTTTTGTGTGTGTAAGGCCTGTTAAAAGAAAACAGGATATAGACAACTATGCATAAGTCAGTTTTGAAAACAAGACCTAGACATCTTAAATCAGCATGTAAAAATCTTCATAAATCAGGTATCATGTTATGGCTTTGAGAAGCTTTATAAATTAGTTTGGAGGTAGACAACAGCCAAAATAGAAACAGTGGCACACTGTGGGGAACGTATTATAGATGCTTTGTACAATGCATTTCTATCCCTCTGACAGTGATCTCAGCATCACACATGGCCTTGCTGAAGTGAGGATGAAGGACAAGATGAATTTCTGTCCCACTGGCAATATTGCTGTTATCTCAGGAGAAGTTCCTTAGTTGCGTTGAGGAACATGCTGTTATTAGCGGTGCTCCAGGAAGAGAGGTACGGAGCATTTCTGAGTGCAATTCATGTCTGAAACACAATTTGAAGAGAAGTAAAAATGGCTCAAATTTACAAAAGTTGGGCAGCTGACCAGCTGAAGAGGGAGGCACCTCACAAGAGCTCGTCGGTGATGGACGAGTGGCTCCTCCGCAAAGACCATCGCAGTGTCCAGCCTGAGTGACCCTGCTTGGAACTTCACCACGTGTTTGAGCATGGCTAAGCCCAGCACCTGAGGCATGCTGTGCTGCCCAGGAGCAAATTCCACTGCTCCCAGCAGGGAGATGTCTGTGCCTTGGTGTGGCCAAGCTGCCGTCAATAGCAAGTGTACCTCTGGGTCCTTTTGGATCACGGTTGTTTTGAGGAAGGCAGCTTCTTTGCAAAGCCTGAGTGAGCAAACAGTATGTGAGACAGGGTAAGCCAAGGGCAATACATTGTCACATAACATGCCTATTTTTTTACTCATCTGTTTATTTTTTTGAGTGAAGAGACACAGATAGTAGGTTTGACTGTCTGAAACAGAGGGGTCTCTTTATAACATCCATACACAAAGAGTGACAAAACGGGACAACATGTTAAAACCTTCCTGCCAAGAGATGAGCCTGCAGCTCTGGTGTGTGTCTGGGACTGAAACCCTGTTATCAGGAATGACCAAACTCAGCCTTGGCTTTGCTGGATTTAGATGCAATAACTCCACTAAGTCCTATAGGGAGTATTAAAACTCCTGGCCCATAACAACTATCAGTAACAATGACTTCTGGTGTTTTGTCCAAGACAAGGTATCCTGTTAGAATGCATGGTTATATTCATTTATGGGTTTATATCCTGTACTTTTCCATCTCTTAAGACAATGTATTTATGTGGTCTGTTTCACAGACAGAAGGATGATTTTTGGGCACTAAAGAAATGTGTGCAGTACGTAGAGACCACTGAATATACAACCAAATTACATTTCCCTTCAGGGTAGTGTTAGAATGGCACCAGATAACAGAACAGGTTTAGTTCAGGAAATGAATGATGCCTAATGTAATCAAATCTGCAAGGGAGATTTGGCAAGGATGCATATAGACAAACTATTGCTGAGTCTGGACATGGCATTAGGAACATTAATTTTTAAGCTGTGGGGGAACACTAAAGATCTGCAGGAGAGGAAAAGAGCACACGGACTCCATTTATTTAAATGAGAGTGAATACTACCAGAAACACAGACTCTAATACTAAGTCAAAGCATTGGTGCATTATTTATGCAAAGCAGTGTTGCTGTCTTTATGGTGTTATGGCTCCCTATTAAATACACTCATGGTTCAGTACTGCAGGTACTGCAAGCTCCAGACAGCCTCAGTTAATGCATTTGTTAGGGAAAGGCAACGGAGGCACATGATTGCTTTGGAGAGCTGAGTCCTACTAGTAGGAGTACTGCACCTAGCAGCAGGCCCTTCCTGGGCTGAAGAAGCATGCTGGTTGCTTTGCGTTCATATGGGAAACCATCCAGCCACATAAAATCACATTTTAATGTGTTATGCCACTAGAGTATCTTCTTTAGGGAGGAACTTTCCTTCTAGCCCTCCCAAACGCAACTTTTCCTATCAATCAGCTTAATTAAACTCCAGTTTCAAACTCTCATACTCCAGTCCTGAAGATACAGTGCTCTCCAGGTGAATTCCAACAAAATACACCATATAAACAAATGGATAATCCTACAGGAACATCTCTTTCCTGTTCCGTGAGAATGGGGACTGTTATCCACAGTGGACCAGTCTTTGCCATCTCACACAGAGCATTCCCAGCTTTGCACTGGTCACATGCTTTATTTCTGTGATGCAAAGAGGAACAACCCATTTCAAATGAATGCTGTGTGCTCCCTGGCAGCCCTAGGAGGAGGAGAAGGGATGTCTCAGTCTTCTGACTTTCCTCAGTGCTTCCAGGCTGGAGAGAGAAAGAGGTGTCTTTGGGTCTGCATGAAAAAACTGTACCTGGGAACTCCTCAGACAGCCTGCATTGCTCATTATTATCACTCTGAAAGGCTGCCAAGAGAGGTTTAGTAGTCTCCACCCCTGGAAGTTTTTCAGACCCAAATAGATACAGCCCTGAGTAACCTGGTCTGATCTCAGAGCTGACACTGCTTGAGCTGGGGTTGTTGGACTAAAGACCTCCTGGGTCTCTTCCAACTTCAACTATCCTCTGATCCTGTGAAACAAAGTGTTTTGAAAGTATACAGAGGATATTTTTGAGAAACCTAGGTGCTATGTTCACAAGGCCTGAGTCAGACCCAGTCTGCACAGATGCATACTCAGAGTAACATCACTGAAATTACCTGATTGGCAGCGTCCACTTGGTACCTAGGTATTGTTTGGACTTTATGTTGAAGTATGTGATGAAGTGGATGTGCTAAAGAAGAGCAGTTTTTCAGTGGTGTACAGCTGACTGATCAAGAGTTTGGGAGAGCAGTTCAGGATTCATTTGTAACTGCAGAGGTAATGTGGTGCTCTGAGCTGGGGAGCAAACCAGAATTGCTTGGAATGGATTTGATTCTATATTCCCACCACTGCCTCTGTCCACACACAGCTGGTGTGTGAGCTTGGGCTTTGGCAGCCTCCCTGAGTAACTGTTGGACTTCACAGGAGGTGACTGAGTGAGGAAAAACTCAAAGGAGGAGTGTTCACCAGGGCATCACCACCATCGCTGTTGCAGGGGTGGAGCTTTTATCTTACCCTGGAGACCCTCACTTCTTAGCCAAAAAGTCAGGTGTGTCACCTCAATAGTATTAGGGAGGAGGAAATTTGGAGATTTGAATGGTTTTGTGGTGTGCAGGGTGGCGTGGCAGTAAGACAAGGTGCCTACTTCAGGGAAAAGGACATTATAGTTTGGGTTTCCCTATTAGGGTTCCATGGAAAGAGGCAGTGCAGAACATGTATTAGCATTATAACACATTATAGCATCTCTCTCTCTATTTAGAGAACATGCACTGACAGTGTTAATTTTTAAACTATGATTGTGCTAGTCACAATACATTCGAAATTTTGAGAAACTCTGCTTTCTCTGCCTCAAAAAATACACGTATTTAGAGTTCTACCCTTCGTATTTCAGAATTTCCTGTAATATGGTCTTAGACACAAGTTAAAAATAACACTACAATTCCAGCAGCAAGATTTTAAGAATCAGATGTCACCCCACCTGACCTCTATTAAGTCAGGCAGAATCTGCTAAAGCAGCTGGATGGGATCAAGCAGGGTGTGAAAATCTGTATTCTAGAGCTGGACAGAGAAAAAAAGATCAGTTGGAAATTTCAGTGTGAAGCTGGTTCTGTATGAAGTGGAGAATTTCAAGTGTGAATGTGTGTATGTGTTCGTGCATGTGCTGGGGAAAGTAGGGTTGGCAAGGGAGACAGAGGAGAGCTTTGTGTTCAGTGCTTCCTCTGACACAGCTCAGCCTGTTCCCTATCTCCCAGTTTCACTTCTGAATGTGCAGGAACATGCGGTGGCTCCTTTTTCCCACCATCTTCATCATCCCTTGTACGCAACAGGTAAGTTCATTAAAAAGAAGAAAAAGATTTCTCCCTTCCTCACGCTGTCCCGGTTTAAAGTTTTTATTTGCTTAATGACAAAATAAATTTCAGAGAAGCAAATTCCTCATAAAGAATAAGGAACCATTCCCTACTCCTGAGTAAATTTCATTTGCAGCTTATTTACTACACCAGTCCTGATTTTGGTATTTTTTTCTTTCTAATCTGTACCTTAATATGATTCGGTAGGAAAAAGTGTTAGGGAAGCTTAAATTGTCAGTGACTTTGATGGGTTTTTAAAAACTCTTTTTTTTTTTTTTTTTTTTTTTTTAATATAAGCACAAAGTTATCTGATACAGTAAGAAAGTAAACATTTGTCCATGCTCATATTCCATATATATATATATATACACACATATATATATATATACACACAGTGACCTGACTTTAGGCTACTTTTACAAATGAGAAAGGCACCTGGGCTGTGTTATGCTTTGTCTTTTATGAGAAAATTTTAAGTGATAGCTTTTACCGAAGGTGTTTGTATCAAAAGCCAATTTCATTATTTATTTACTTAATTTTGAAAATCTACTTTATGCATACAGAGTGTATTTTTCCTTTACGATCAAGATGAATGTCAAATGGAGAATTTTCAAATTACTGTCTCCCTCTGCTAACTTTCTGCATGTTTAAAGCCAGACCAAGATAACCGAACATTGGCAATAATACTTTGCCTACTTTTGCTATTTGCTTATTTATGCCATACAGACCTTGTTCAATCTTTAAAGCATAAGAAAACAAACAACACATGAAGGGTTTCTACACAATGGTCTCATTTTCTCATCTGCCCATATGATCAGGAAAAGTATGCAGTAGGCTTGTGTGAGGTGGACAGCTTTGGTATAAAAATTTTAGGAAGCAAGAATGAGAAAAATACTTGGCTAGAAAACTTTACAAGCAAACTTTAAATTTTCGTTGTAACTTAATAGATTTTGGAAGATTTTTCAGGTAGACTAAGCTTTTCAATAATTCCACAGTTAAACTCATCAGATATTTGCCTGGTGGTTTTTTTCTTGCTGGGAAACTTTGTAGTCTCACACCTTTCAGTTGACATCTTTCCCTAAAAAAAAGGAGTGAAAAATCACTCGCTTGAGTGGAATTCTGTAGGTTTAAAGCACATTTTAATTTGTAATACAAATTAAACATACTGGTCATAGCACACAGATTACTTCCTGCTACACATACGCATTTTGAAATGTGATATCTGATTTAAGCCACATAACCTGGCACATGGCCAAATTCCTAATAATAATACTCTGCTTAAAAAGGAAAAAAAAAGCAGCAAGAAAGTGAGTTTCCTAAAGCAACCATACAGTTTTGAACACTGCTAAACGGATAGGAACACCTGTGTGTGTTGTTTCCAGAACAAGCCTTTAAGAAGCTTTACACTCCAATGCACATTTGCCAAATTAACAGTATGGTTTATAGGAAAGGCTTAGCTGCCTAAGAAAAAAGTTAATTGTTTCTATATTTATTGTTGCTGATTTTAGGTAAAAAGGATTAGAAGAAATCCTTTATCAACAAATTATTAACAAAACAACACATTTATGAAACTAACATTGTCAGTCACTGGCACATGCTGCCCAGGGCAGTGGTGGAGTCCCAGTCCCTGGAAGTATTTAAGAGATGTGTGGATGAGGTGCTAAAGGACATGGTTTAGTGGTGACTTGGTAGTGTTAGGTTAATGGTTGGACTTGATGATTTTAGAGGTCTTTTCCAACCAAGGCTATTCTATGATTCTATGATCTTCAGAAAAAGTGGAATACCACATGACATTGTTTAATATTCATTTATTATATTAATTGCCTCTGTGAAATAATATGTATCTTAAAAATTATTCAGCCAAAGGAACTTGCACGCTACTACTTTGGAGCTTCATTAGTAGCTGTGGATTAAGATATCGTAAGTATACTTGTAAATGACCATGAAAAAATGAAATTAGTGGTAGAAAAGAGCCTTTTAAAAGGTCATTTACTGCTGCATGTAATTAGGCCAGCTCAATTATGCTGCAAGAGCTTCCATGGGATATAAGATATGAAATGCTGAATTTGCAGGCACTTCCAGTTTGCAAGTTGAACTGAAAGGAAACCCAGCAGAACGACCCCCTCCCCAGCTTTCACAGAATCACAGAATCACAGAATCACAGAATCACAGAATGTTAGGGATTGGAAGGGACCTTAAAAGATCATCTAGTCCAACCCCCCTGCCAGAGCAGGAATACCTAGATCAGGTCACACAGGAACATGTCCAGGCGGGTTTTGAATGTCTCCAGAGAAGGAGACTCCACAACCTCCCTGGGCAGCCTGTTCCAGTGTTCTGTCACCCTCACTGTGAAGAAATTCTTCCTCACATTTATGTGGAACCTCCTATGTTCCAGCTTACACCCATTGCCCCTTGTCCTATCATTGGATGTCACTGAGAAGAGCCTGGCTCCATCCTCATGACACTCACCCTTGACATATTTATAAACATTAATGAGGTCCCCCCTCAGTCTCCTCTTCTCCAAGCTAAAGAGACCCAGCTCCCTCAGCCTTTCCTCATAAGGGAGATGTTCCACTCCCTTAATCATCTTTGTGGCTCTACGCTGGACTCTCTCGAGCAGTTCCCTGTCCTTCTTGAACTGGGGGGCCCAGAACTGGACACAATACTCCAGGTGTGGCCTCACCAAGGCAGAATAGAGGGGAAGGAGAACCTCTCTCGACCTACTAACCACTCCCTTTCTAATACACCCCAGGATGCCATTGGCCTTCTTGGCCACAAGGGCACATTGCTGGCTCATGGTCATCCTGCTGTCCACCAGGACCCCCAGGTCCCTTTCCCCTACACTGCTCTCCAGCAGGTCAGCTCCCAACCTGTACTGGTACATGGGGTTGTTCTTCCCCAGATGCAAAACTCTACACTTGCCCTTGTTGAAATTCATTAAGTTTCTCCCCGCCCAACTCTCCAGCCTATCAAGGTCTCGTTGAATGGCAGCACAACCCTCTGGTGTGTCAGCCATTCCTCCTAGTTTGGTGTCATCAGCAAACTTGCTGAGGATACATTCTGTACCCTCATCCAAGTCGTTGATGAAGATATTAAACAACACCGGTCCCAGTACTGACCCCTGAGGGACTCCACTAGTCACAGGCCTCCAACTAGACTCCGTCCCATTAACCACAACTCTCTGGCTTCTTCCCTTCAGCCAGTTCATAATCCACCTCACTACCTGATCACTAAACCCATACTTTATCAGCTTATCTACAAGGATGCTGTGGGAGACAGTGTCAAATGCTTTACTGAAATCAAGATATACCACATCTACCGCTCTACCATCATCTATCCACCTAGTTATTTCCTCATAGAAGGCAATAAGGTTGGTCAAACATGACTTACCCTTGGTAAAACCATGTTGACTGCTCTTAATGACCCCCTCATCCTTGATGTGCCTCGAGATCGTGCCAAGAACAAGCTGTTCCATCACCTTTCCAGGGATGGAGGTGAGGCTGACCGGTCTATAGTTACCCGGGTCCTCCTTCTTGCCCTTCTTATAGATTGGAGTGACATTTGCTATCCTCCAGTCCTCAGGCACCTCTCCTGTTCTCCATGACTTACCAAAGATGATGGAGAGTGGCCTAGCAATGACCTCTGCCAGCTCCCTCAGCACCCTTGGGTGCATTCCATCTGGTCCCATTGATTTATGGATATCCAGATTGCTCAACTGATCCCTAACCCAATCCTCATCTACCAAGGCAAACTCCTCCTTTATCCTGACTTCTTCCGGGGCTACAGGGATCAGGGGCTCCTGGGGAAAGCCTGCAGGAGTAAAGACAGAGGCAAAGAAGGCATTCAGCACCTCTGCCTTCTTTATATCCTCTGTCTCTAGGGCACCCCCCTCATTCATCAGTGGGCCTATATTGCCTCTAGTGTTTGTTTTATTAGCTATGTATTTGAAAAAGCCCTTTCTATTGTCCTTGACCTGGCTTGCAAGGTTAAGTTCTAAGGAGGCCTTAGCTTTCCTAATTGCCTTTCTACATCCTCTGACAACTGTCCTATATTCCTCCCAAGTGACTAGCCCCTCTTTCCATGATCCATAAATTCTTTTTTTCCACCTAAGTTTGCCCAGCAGTTCCTTGTTTAACCACGCTGGTCTCCTAGCTCCCTTACTTGATTTCATACCCATTGGGACACTCTGATCCTGAGCTTGCAAGAAGTGGTCCTTGAATGTTGACCAACTATCTTGAGCCCCTTTACCATCTAGCACCCTGTCCCATGGGACTTCCCTTAACAATTGATTAAGGAGGCTAAAGTTGGCCCTGCGGAAGTCCAGGGTTCTGGTCTTGCTTGGTACTCTATTCCTCCCACACAAGATCCTGAACTCCACCATCTCATGATCACTGCAGCCAAGGCTGCCATCGACCATCACTGCTTCAACAGGACCCTCCTTGTTGGTAAGTACAAGATCCAGCAGCGCTCCTCTCCTAGTCGGCTTATCCACCATTTGCATTAAGTAGTTATCATCAATGCACTGGAGGAACCTCCTAGACTGTGAATGGCTGGCTGTGTAAGTCTTCCAGCAGATATCGGGGTAGTTAAAATCCCCCATGAGGACCAAGGCCTGTAGTTGCGAGGCTGCTTTCCCTTAGCGTCTCTGCCAGAGGTTGCTTCTACATCAGTAGAGCCCTGCAGTTTGGAGGAACAGAGAGAAACAGAGGTGGGGCTTCATGTGCCCAGAGAAAATCTAGGCTATTTATTTTATTTTATTTTATTTTTTACCTGCAAGCTAGATGGGGATACTGGCACTTGATGAGGGGCTGGATCTTGTCTTTTCCTTTTGCTCTTTGGGCAGTCGGAGCTGTTCAATAAGAGCAGCTGCCAAGCCTTACATTGTATTAATGGCCAAGTGCTGTGTGTGCCCCCACTTAACTATGAATCCAGCCATCCAGCATGAAAAGATTTAATGCTAAGATCTAAACTGTTAAGTTTTAGATGTAGTTTTTCAAAAAAGCAAACAGAATATAGCTATCTCAAATAAATCCTTTCACACTCTGTGCTGACCTAGTCTTCCCCCATGCCTCAGAAAAATAAACCCATCAAGAATTACTTAGTACTTCCTTTTCTTAAAAAAAAAAAAAAGAAAAAAAATACAGAATGTGAAAACCAGTAAGTTCTGGATAAACCTTGACTTCCTACTGCTGATGCAAATCTCTTTCAGAGATATGTCTTTGCCCTGGAAGCCCTGGATTCAATGAACACAAATATATACACCCTTAGAAGATTATCTATTAAGCTCAGAGCAATTACTAGCCTCCCTTATTACTCACAGGATTCAATTTTTGCATCTGGCACACGAGAATACAATAACAGTCTTTCCCAAACAGTTACTTAACTTTTTGAGCCAAAGTAACGCCCAAAGAAGTTTACTATTTTAAAAGGTGTTTGCCATCAGAAATGGCACACAGGGCAGTGGCTGGCTATCAAACAGTAGGAGGAATCAAAAACTAATTAATTTGATAGGAGGCTTTGGGAAGGAATATTTAAAATATATCCACCATCTACTTTAAAACACTTCTTTCTTACTTGAGCTCTATTACAGGTTTTGTTCTATTGGAAGGCAAAGGAAAGACCAATGAATTGTTTCAAACAAGCAGTAGGCCATGCTCACTGGTGGAACGACACCTCAGTGCATGACAGTGACTGATGAAATCAGTCCTCTACCTCCTACCTAAACCTCACAGCATCACATTTTTTGGATCCTGTGAGATGAGAAATGTTAAGCGTCTTCATGCAGCTTCACAGTTGTTATCATCCCAACTTCATTTTATGCTATTCTGGCTACGCACAATGAATCACAGAACAACCTTGGTTGGAAGAGACCTCTAAGATCACCAGGTCCAACCATTAACCCAGCACTGCCAAGTCACCACTACCCCATGTCCCTCAGCACCACATCTACACATCTCTTAAATCCCTCCAGGGATGGGGACTCCACCACTGCCCTGGGCAGCCTGTTCCAATGTCAGATAATCCTTTTAGTGAATGAATTATTCCTAATATCCAGTGTAAACCTTCCCTGGCACAACTTTCAAAATATCCCACTGTGTGTAAGTTTTCCCACAGCACACCAGTGAAGCCTGGAGAAAAAACTTCAGAAACCAGTGAAGTCCACCAGCGCAAGGAGCTTTGTCACTGGCCATGCAGATGCCCGCCTACGCCAACCTGCACCCCCGGGGTAAGCTTGGTGAAGGATGGTTGTGACTGCTGTAAGATCTGTGCCAAGCAATCAGGAGAGACCTGCAACGAAGCAGACATCTGTGATCCCCACAAAGGCCTCTACTGCGACTACTCGGAAGACAAGCCTAGGTATGAAACAGGCGTGTGTGCATGTAAGTTGTTCTTTCATGTTCTCTTCTTGAAATCCAGGAGGGTGGGGCCACGCAGGTGAATGGTTTTAGAGGAAAACTCTGCTTGCTGGTGCTGCACGGCTCTGTGCTAAGCAATTTATCCTAATTTCGTCCTCTGACTGCTCAGTCAGAGGATCTGAGAGCAGGGCAGGGACTGTTTCTAGACTTGCCTGCATATGCATTAGTGAAACCAGTTCATTGTGCACAAGCCTGTTATTTGCAGACATGTTGATAACTGATTTAAAGTTAGGCAGCTGTAGTTATCGCCGGGCATAAATACAAAAAATACGTACTTGGGCTGAGAAGAACTCAAAACTGGGTGTAGTAAACGCTGATCGCATTTTAGTGATCTGTAAGCAGGAACCAAGTGCTCCTCCTGTGTTAGTAACTGTTGTTTACCATTTGCAGATCTGATAGCTGTAGGATGTGAGCTCAACGGAGTTTATTATCTCAACGGGCAGACCTTCCAACCCAACCCACTGTATAAGTGCCTGTGTGTCAGTGGTGCAATTGGATGTACACCTGTATTCACACCAAAATTAACAGTAAGTCCCTGCACCAGGGTCACAGGCAGAAAGAAGCCTGGACAATCCATCTGTGGGCCTGGACAGCACAAGCAGCTTCAGTCAACAAACTACAGACTGATGTCAGGTACGCCTGGCTCTACTGGTAAACTTTTCTGTACGTGCGCCTTGCCGCACCGAGTGTCCCTGGCTCCAGCAGCCAGGGTGCCAGCACACTGGCAATTTCTCCATTCTTGCTCAAGGCCAATGCCAGGGTGACTGGTCTGTCTCAATTACCTCTCTTAGGTCACAGACTCTTTCCTTTAAACCTGATGAATATAAAAAGCAAAAAGCCTTTTGGCTTTTGTCATCAGGGAATTGGCCAAAGCTACCTTCAACTGATCTTTCTGCAGAGGTTTACCACTCATCAGATCAGACCAATTAGTGCTGCTGGTGGACAGCCATTTCGCAGCCCGGGAGCTGTCTCGCTTTCTCTTGCTTTGCACTGTCAGGAAATCTCAGTTTCCACATACATACATTATCGTGTTGCAGCCTGCTTCTTTCAATGGAGAGCAGAAAATTACAAGGACTGCCTTGCAGTTTTAATCAATTCACAAAATTTCAGGTCACTGCAATGACAACCCTCCCCTCCATTTCTTCTCTATTCAGTCTGATCAAAATCATACAACAGTTACCCAGGCAGTTCTGCCAGGGCCAGCTGATATTCCCTTTAACCTCATTCTTGCTTGGCTGCTAACACTGAAGTTCTTTCCCACTTTAAGGAAGCTGCCAGAAGCAGCTATCCTGGCCCTTCCCCGGCCACAGCTGCCTTCCCTTGTGCAGCCTCCTTCCCTGTGCACGTGCAAGTTTCCATGGTGAAACTCATCTTTGTTAGCACTAATGCGGGTCCCAGAAAGCTGAGCCATTTATTTGGTTGCCACTTGAATTGTGGGGAAATTTTGGCCTGAATCTTCATCATGGATCAAAAAATGAAAACTAAAAGGATCACAAAGCTTATCAGAAAACCTTCATAAAAGACTGCTGAGTAAATAGGTAGATGCACATAGGTCAATCTGCAGATACACAGACCTGCTTACAAAATCTGAAGTTCAGTTTGGACAATTTCTATACATATTGGTAGTGGTTAGGCAAGTTAGCAAAATTTAAAAAAGCAGCTCATCTTTATTTCAAAATTATAATACAATACCTATAATTAGTGTCAAAGCCTTTTTACAGAAATATACTTAATGCTGTGTATAAAAAACACACTCAGAAATGCAACTGACTTCAACTGCTAATCTGATCAGAGAGAACATAACACACTGAAAACAATGACAACCAAACCATTTGACCCCATGAAAGATATTAATTGGATTTGCAGGTATTTCAGATACCTGGAGAACAGCGTTAAGCCATTTACTTTATAGTACATCAATGGATCAAAAAGCTGAAGTCCAACCTTTAGTAACTCCTCCCGTGTGTAGATTGCAACACTGCACCTCACAGCATTTATTGAGGCATTTGAATCAGCTGCACAACATAACCTTGAGAAAAGATACCCAGGACGCAACACCTCCTGTTTGACTTGGTTCAGGGACCCAACAGCCTGTCCCTGTGGCAGCCGTACGTGCTGAAGGATGGATGCTATCCTTCAGGTGATACAAACCCTCTGAAGAAAAGCACCTGGAAATTGTTCCAAAGTGAGGTCTTCCCCCTTCCCTCTTCCACTGCAGCAGAAGTATCATGTAAACTTGTGCATGAATTCCACGAATGCCTCAATGGCCCAATCTCTATTTTGAGAAGCCTTTTTTCTGTTAGTGTGGATAACAAGTGCTAAGTTTCATTTCACTGCTCTTGCTTCGTTTTCTGGCTTTCCTTGTCAACTCTATTTATCTAATTTAGATACATAGGGATGTACCTGGGTCATACTTTAGAAACACACCAAATATAAACAACCATTTAACTTCCCTTTATTTGTTGCAGATCTGTGACAGGCTTTTAATCTGCTTGCTGCAATGAGATCTTTAAATTGCTGTCTACTTTCCAGGTATCCTTGCAATTCTGCCCATGCTCTCACCTAAACGCACATATTACTTTTTTTTTTTTTTTCTCCCAGTTTCACCATAAACTTTTGCACTGCAATTTTGTTTATTTTTTTCAAACTGTATTCCACCTAATCCAGGCCTAATCCATCAGAAAACAGGCTTTTTGGCGATATCTAGAAGTGGCTGGAGAATTTTATTCCTCAATACAAAACTCAAAATTTTCACAATATCTACAAAGAAATCAACACTCATGTTTCCAGCACCCCTTTGCAAGCTCTGCTTGGCCTTCAATAAATTTCAGTGTCTGTCTCTTCTCTTCTGGACATTCCATAAAAAATCCACAAGTAACTCTCCACATAACATTTTCATCCCATTAAACCAGAGGGTCATACAGCACCATGCAACGTCATGGTCCTTGCCAGGATCTGGCTATTACTCAGTGTCAGTAAACTTTACTGGCAACTCAGCTTTTGTATAACTTTGTTTATGCCTCATTTTTATGTTTACCTACAAAAGCACCTTCATGAACAGAAATCAAATGCTTATCCTTTTATTTTCAATTAATTCTTTTGGGGCTGTTCTGCTGCATAAATAATATATCGCTGTCTTAGCTTACAGAAGCTTACCGCTAGTTTTGAAGAAGAAGTGCCTAGTACAGGCCACTCCCTGGACACCCTGTTCCAGAACCTGTGGCATGGGCATATCCAGCAGAGTGACCAACGACAACAGAAAGTGTGAAATGAAAAAAGAAAAGAGATTATGCTTCATCCAGCCTTGTCTGACCAATATACTGACGACAATAAAGGTACTCTCTAACATAAAATGACTTCCTAATAAAAAATGAAAATATTGGAAAAAACGAAAAAATGGATGTATTATCAACTACTAATATAAAACAGTGTCTTCCTTTTTTTTAAGGGTTTTAAAATAACTCTTCTCCATTTTCTACCTTCAGTCTTCAGGTTCCAATAATAAACTACAGATATGTAATTTTATACAAAACAACACAATGTCCTGAAATATAAGTGTTGCTACTGCTGTCCTGGTGATCAGTCTCTCAGAAAATATTTTCTGTTTGTTGACTGATAAAGAAAAATAAGACAACTTTCAGCAGGAGTAATTTTCAAGATATTTCTGTGTAAATGTTGCAATTTTTTCTTACATGTTCTGCTTTTAATGTGTAAAAACTCAGGCTTTTCTTTGTTTTTATATTAAAGATTCCAAAAGGAAAAACATGTCAACCAACATTCCAGCTTCCCACATCAGAAAAAATAGTTTTTTCCGGATGCTCAACCACTCAAAGCTACAAACTAACTTTCTGTGGGGTGTGCCTGGACAAGAGGTGCTGCATACCTAATAAGTCCAAGATGATTACTGTACAGTTTGAGTGTCCCAACGAAGGTTTCTTTAAGTGGAAGATGATGTGGATAACATCTTGTGTATGTCAGAGGATTTGCAGTGCTCCAGGAGATATATTTTCTGAACTCAAAGTTTTATGAGAAGTTACACCATTGACTGTAACATACTGTAAGTCAACAGCACATTCACATCCTAAAGAGTTAGTGTCACACCCTGCCACAGCAGTGTTTATAGTGCAACTGCCTATGTGAATATTCATTTTTTAAATAGTGCCTGGAAAATTCAAGTAAGAGTACATCTTTTCAAATCTAATTGGTTTCATATGTGAAAATACATTATTGAGAAGGATGTATACAACACTATTATTGCCAAAACAGGAGCTTTTTGTAATTACAAAGACACAGAAAAACACCTTCATACCCCACTGTAATGAGTTGTTGCCCACAACAAATGCAAGTTCACTCACAGATGCTCTAAGCTATTAGAAAAAAAAAAACATTACCCTGTAATACTTCATCATTTTTGATTCTCAAATTAACATTTTCTGCTATGTATCTGCAAGGGTAAAACACACCAATGCTGTTCCAAACAGAAGTGAATTGTAAGCTCAGATTGCTTTTTGCAGCAGACAATCTTTTTCTAGTATTGTGAATATAAACAATGCACTTGTAACAAATAAATGGACATTTGCAGATAACAGAGCAGCAAAACTTCAAGGAAATGACTATTTTTAGAATGTTTTCTTAAAAAAGTGCTTTCAACAAATGTTATCACAATGTTTTATTGAATACTTCTGGATACTCACATATTGAAAATTGTGCTTACTTATACATCCACTCCAACTCTGCTGGAAGACCTTCAAGCTTTAAGAAAATCATTGTAGTGATCCATTCTGCTCTGTAACGCTTCACTAGCCTTGCTCTTCTAAGACAGCCAAGGCTGGCAGGTAACTGGAAATAGCTGTATGTTGTATTTTGTACAAGTTCTTACTTTTACTATAAAAATCTATTTACCCTGCTAATTATAAATATTAAAAAAAAATAATCTATTTTACTTGCATCTTTGACGCATATAAACTTTGTTGTCCATAAAGTCATTATAACTTCATTATAAGTGCGTGTTTCACTCAGAGGTATACTGCATCATCTCATTATCAACTCAGCAACTCAGCATTCACGAATATGAATCATTAAAATAATATGTTAATTAGTACTCCAAGTATAATATTTGAAACAAAATGAATTTTGTTAAATTTTCTGATATTGCTGACCTTGGTATCAACTCAGAATGCTCTAATACAGCTACATACAACACGGAAGCAAAACTATTAAAACTATGAACACAGCTGAAAGCATTCTGAAATGACTACTGTCCTGCAAAGTTTAAGAAACCCGTTTCAGTAGAGACTTGCTTTCACCTTTAAAAAGACTGTGTGGACTTCTCTTCATAGTTGTTTGTTAAAAAACAAATCTAGCAACAGTGATCCTTCTTTGAAGCAAGGCCTGCCTTTAGCTTACCGTAAACTGAAAGTCTGAGAAAAGAACGACATTCCTGGCTGCTACAACCTCTCTTTCTTCTCTTTACAGCATATGGTATGTCAATTTACTCTACAGTTAGGAAGACTGCTCTTACTGATATCCACCATAATTAGGTGCCTTCAAATCTTTCTTGCAGACAGGGCCTGTCACTTAATGTGATGCCTCTGAGAGTTGAGGAAGGCCTTGTCCCAGCCTTACTTTGGAATGACAATAGCTAGGCATGCTGCGATTCATTTTGGTTAACTGAAGCAGCTAGATGCTTGGGGGAATATTTTTTTTTTTTTTTTAAAATGAAGTCAGTTCTTTCTTCTTTAAACAGCTATCTTCAGTCTTGATGGATCTGTTCTAGGTCCACCTTTTGTGGCATCCAGTTCATTGTACTCTTCTATTAAGTCAGACAAAGATGACAAGGCTTCGGAAAAACAGCTTTGCTCCATCCCGTCTATATGCAGATAATGGTGAAGGTGAGCCTATGAGAATAAAACAGTGTTATCTTTTTTCTTGGCACTTAATTCATTTGGCTCGATAGCAGTCATTTCACCTGCACTGAAGAGGGGAGTGCAAGCATTGTAAGAGAGTAGATTTAAAGACATATATTGATTTCCCTTCCTTAAATACTTGGCAACTTCAGTAACAATCCCCTATGGAATCAGAGATATTACTGATTTCTTACACATCCATTTTTTCATATTCTGTCTTCTTTGGTACTCTTGACTAAACTGTGTATTAGGTTTACACAGCAAGGTTTTGGTAGCAGAGAGTGAGGGGAGAGCTGCAAGGGTGGCTTTTGTGAGAAGACACCAGGAACTGCCCCCATGTCAGACAGAGCCACTTCCAGTCACCTCCAAGAAGGACCTAACCCTGGCCAAAGCTGAGCCCATCAGCAATGCTGGTAGTGCCTCTGTGATAACATCTTTAAGGGGTGCAAAATGCTGTGCAATAGCTGTGAGAGGAGTGAGAAAAATGTGAGAAACAGCCCTGCAGACACCAAAGTCAGTGAAGGAGGGGGAGAAGCTGCTCTAGGCACTGGAACGAAGATTCCCCTGCAGCCTGTGGAGAAGACGACAGTGACACAGGTTGTCCTCTAGCAGCCCATGGAAGAATTTGGTGGAGCAGATACCCACACTGCAGACCATGGATGTGCTCTGAAGAAAGCTGTGGCATGTGAAAAGCCCATGCAGGAAGAGGCTCCTGCCTGGAACTGCAGTCTGTGGAGAGGAGCCCATGCAGGAGCTGGCAGGATCTGTGAACTCATGGGGAACCCATGCTGCTGGAGCAGCTCTTGAAGAAGTACACCCTGTGGGAATGACCCACACTGGAGCAGTTCATGAAGGACTGTATCCTGTGGGTGGGACCCCAAGCTGGAGTAGGGGAACAGCATAAGAGGAAGGAGTGGCAGAGATGAAGTGTTATGGACTGATTGCAATCCCCATTCCCTATCTCTCTGTGCTGCCTGAGGCGTTGAAGAGGTAGAAGAGTCAAGAGTGAAATTGAGCCTCAGAAGAAGGGAGTGGAGTGAAAGTGTTTTTAATTTTGGTTTTATTTCCTGCTACCTTACTCTGTTATTAATTGACAATACATTAAATTATCATTTCTCAAGTCCGTTTTGCCTGTAATAGTAATTGGTGAGCGTGATCTCCCTGTCCTTATCTTGACACACGAGCTTTTCATCGTGCTTCCTCCTCCTGTCCTGCTGAGGAAGGGGAGTGAGAAAACAGCTTGGTGGACACCTGGCAGCCAGCCCAAGGTCAACCCATCACAAACTGGTAGGCAGATCTGTCATATATTGCCTGATTGCTGAAGAAAGCAAGTATATTGCCTGTGAGGTGTAAGTTAATAAGGGGTTTACCCTTTTTAAGAAGCAGCTGTTGCAATGATTCCTTGATAGATAACAGAAAAATCCTGGGCTCTTGCTTTTAAGTAGTCCCTTTGTGATACTAAGGCTTGTTTCCCCAATATTGCAAGATGCTAATGATTACTAGCTATGGATGTTATAATGATGACAGAGTTGCACCTTTTTCTTGTAGAGCTTCATAAATCTGTCTTTAAGTTCAATAAAAGTTGGTTTCACACAGGTGTTGTTTGCTAAAGCCAGAAGGGAATGGGAATGGCCCACAGGAGGTACTGAACACAAACCAGTCTTCCAGCCCTCTTGATTCCAGGAGACAAAGTGCAGGGAAGGCTTCAACCTGTGATACAAAAATTTACAATTACCTAGGAAAAGTAAAGAACACAAAGCCTAAATTTCCTCAGCTAACAAACAGTCTGAAAAGGTTAACATTAAAGCTTTCAGGACTAAGACAGTTAGAACTAGCATTTTGGATAAGATATTTTAGACTTCAGACTAAAACAGTGTGTCTATTTTAAATTCGAACTGCAAAAAGCAACTTTGTTTTGTTATTTTAATGTTTCAGGGTTTGAAAAGTAAAGTTACAAGCACCTATTTCTATAAAAGGTACTGCAAGCACTCTGAGATTCAGGAGAGGGGCAGATGAATACAGTGCAGGGACAATCAGTCTATCCGTAGTTTAGAAGTAAGTAAAATGCTTGTGATTCTCAGATATTTTCCCCATGTGCCCCTGTCTGCCTGTAAAATCCATCCTGCATGTGAAGCTCACCTGCCTTTCCTGTTATAACTATGTAGATCAATAGTTTAAAAGGTAGAAAACAGTGCTAACAATATAGAGTTGTTAAAATAAGGATTATTCCCTATCTGCACAAGAGTAACCATGAAAGAGAGCAGGCTTCCGTTCAGAAAAAACAAACTGCTACTGCAGAATCTATTCCTCCAGCATCCCTTACTGGCAGGAGACCTCTGGAAGGCTGGGCTTTGCTTTCTGCATTTTGGAAAGGGGAGAAGTGGCACAGGGACAACTAGTCAGCTCTTTTTATTTGGAAATCCAAGAAGGCTGTGACTTATTCTAACTCATTAAGTAAATTACTTTCTTCCCTTCTGAAATTAAGAAAAATATTTCTGAGTAAACTGACTTGGTATTGAGATTCTTCAGATGAAAAGTGAGAGAGCTGACAAAAGTTTCAAGAACAGATACCATGACTACTTGGTATGGAATTACAAACCTTTCAATATTTCTGCGAAGGTCTGAAACCTGCACGTTTCCTCGAACAAGAAGTGCACAGGCAAGGTAGAGGCTGTGCTTTGGATCTGCTTGAATTAGTTGATGATCTCTACTAAAAGCATCTGAAAACATCTGATCCAACCTAGGTGGAAAGAAAACTGTTATCTACTCTTATTAAAGCAAGCTACAAAAGTTCTTCAGAATGCCCACCTTCAGGCTTTGAATGTTCATAAAATTCTGGAAATAGCATTTAACCTGGGACCATGAATGAAAGGAAAAAGATTCAAACCTTTATGTGTACATATGTTGGCATTAGAAGTTTATAAAAACAGACCAGATCTGTTTTCCCCTCTCTTCTCCCTCCTGTAACAACCCACTGCTGAGTCTGAAGTCAGAGAAGTGGACAGACTGAGAGACCTTTATTAAGGAACTTTTAGGTCAATGGTTACAAAGTTTTAAAATATGTAAAAGGATTTAAATACTTGAGGTTCTAGTCATATGACAATTTAGACAGAGAATGTCACTGCTTGTGAAGGATCTGACAAGGAATACCAAAGTGCTGCTGAGCCTTATAGAGCTGATTATCTGTATTACACTTTACTGTTTAAAAAGATCAATGAATCATATAACCATTAATTTTGACTAATAATTTAGGACAAGACAGACTATACTTATTAGAATTTTATCATGTAAGACTGCTTTAAAAGATAACACTGCAGATAATATTCTTCCTCTCTTCACCTCCTTAAATTTCACTGAGCTCTGGGATATCAAAGATGGTATCTTGAGGAGGTCTCTATGAACCCATAACATCTAAGCTGTTCTTTCCATTTGTTCCAAACTCTTCTGCATCTATCATCTCTACTTTTTTTTTTTTTTAAAAATCACCTCTGCCATAACCTATCTATTAAAAAAATAACTAAATAAAGGAGACAAAAATACTACTGTTCCTGTCTCATTCTGAAACATGATTGAGCACGTCACCACAGTCTGCTACCTTCCCTCCAGCACTGTATTGTCTCCTCAGTGTATGGTTTCAAGAGATCCAACTGATTGTCACAACTTGCTAACACAGAAAAGGGGCGGTCCTGCCCTCCTCTCCACTTTGCATACTTCCATCACTTACCCTTAGCTGCTTCTATCGCTATTTGCAGCTTTTGCTGACTGAATTTAACTCACTAAAACCAGTGAAATCTATTCAAACTGGTTATTTTTCTGCCATGCCAGTAGGATAAACCCTCTCACAAAATTTGACAAGCATCAGCTTATTGTTACAATAAACTGTTAAATAGGCTCACTGGATCTCCAGACTGAAGTAAGATGCCATTACTTCCCAAGGAGTCTAGTTTAATTCCTTGTTTATCTTTACAGTACTTTGTAAGTCAACTGCAAACTGTTGCTCAAAAGAGCTTGTGGTCTGGATTCTATCTAAGTAATACATTTTCCCAACATAAACATTTCCCAGCAGAGATAACAAAAATACACTTCAAGTTTACTTGCTCAACCATTACAGAGAAAAGGGAAAAAACATGTTCTCAAAATCAGCAGGACAAATTTGAACATGTGGTAAATTTAAAACTTTTAGAACTTCTACCCTTAGTTTTTCTATAGGATGGAATTTTTAAAATGAAAACTATGGAAGAATCAGAAATTAAGCTTTAAATGTAAACCTTCCATAATAACTTTTCTTACCTCCTAGAGGGTACATGAACATCAGTCAATGTATACAGAGGAGTCAAGCTTGGAACCAAGTAATGAAGTCGAGGAAATGGAACCAAATTCATGCTGATTTCATTAAGATCCATGTTAAGGGATCCTTCAAACCTAGCAGAACTGAAAGATTAACAAGCTGTTATAAAACTGTTATAAACTAAGCAAATGACTTTCCTAAGGTAAACATTCATTAAATCTATTTTTCAGTTGTTCCCTACAATAAAACAACAAAACACAGCGTTCAAGAAACTGTTCATGTATAATCACCAAGCTTTCACATTTGGCAGTAACAGTGCTATATCTTATGCCTTACTCTTCTCATTATAGGACAATTAATCATTGAGAATGAGACCTTAAGTTTCCCAACTGTAGTCTTTAGCACTGTTTTTCAGTATGTGGACATAGCTGCTGAATACCAGTTTTAATAAGTAGGCTATAATAAAACATGCATGACTTAACATTCCTGACAAGCTGTTTAAAAGAAAAGCAAGCGAATACCCCAGAAGTGAGTGTATTTCACCAGGAGTTTCTTACAGCAATGGACAATTTAAGAACAACAATGGTCTGATGGTATTTATAAATAATACAATTGGTCTAGAAAGGCAAACCTCCCTGGGCTCCATTAGGCCTATTCTGCCTATAAACCTTCTCTTACTTCAGTTCTAAGACTATCATGGCTAGAGCAACACCACTTCAATCTGAATACTTCCAAATACTTTAACGTTTAGTAACTGATTGTTAAAAAGAGGAGGCTCATATAAAATGGAAAACAATATTGTTTGAGTTGATGCAGGCTTGCATATTTGCAGCACACACCACCTCTAGCAATACTACTTTTACAGGAATAACCTGTAACTTTACCTTGTCAGGTTCAGCAGCAAGTTGGCTACAATATTATTCATTGCATCAAATGGCTTCTCTTGCACAGTTTTTGCACTGCCTGCACTTGATGTTACCAAGCTGTTTTGCCTCACAGTTGATCCCAGCTTCCCAGAATGGATCATCTGATGAATTTTATTAACTATATCAAAAAGAGACTGAGAGGAAAAAAAAAAAAAGCATACGGGAAGTCTTGAACACAGAGCTTTCAAAATTCAGTATCCCAATTTTTCATTTCAATTTATCTTAAAGAAAAAGCTAAGACACGACACTATTATTTCAAAGATTACACCTTTGATACACTAAGTCCAACTTTTGACCAATTCCAATTGACTGAAGTGCTTCTTCAGTCTGTTCCTTACATGTCACAAACACGTACACAGCTTGACTCAGAAGTTTGAATTTTATTGAACTATTAAAAATCCGTATCTTCTAAAATAACATTTTAAATTATTATAATTCTTGTGAAAGCAAAAATATATTCTCTAAATATATTTCACTTTCTCTTGGTTTTTTCATAAGCAAACAGCAAGAGAGTCATCAAAGTTAGATTCAGGTGAGTCTAGTGATTTGTGTGGTTCTGTATGCCTACAATGCCCATATCACTAATCAGAAAAGTCAAGTTTGTTGGAATTTGGACTGGTTAGTAATTTCCCTTGCAGGACTCTACCAACACTATGTATAAATCGATTGCTACATAATATAAGCCTCTCAGCCTTAGCAAATAGCAGTTCTTCACTGTTTACCTTGAAATAGACGTGAAAAGAATCACTCTACTTTGAAGGTGCAGAACAACTTTTAATGATACCCATAATAATTTCAAAAGCCTGCAAGTGACTTAGGAGTCAAGTTATTACTTTAAAAAAAGCAATTATGCTTTTTAAACTTGGCATTCAAATCAATACACAAAAGGAAGAAACACTTCCCATGCACAGTCTAATAATAAAGAAGGTGACAGAAGTGGAATATTATTTCTTACTTCATTCTCTATTGGTAGCACACAGTCTGCATGTTCATTAAGCTCCTTCATAGCCAGAACACTGTTATAGGGAGAAGTAATAACATCGTCTTCACCAGAGGGATAAATTGAAGTAACGAATCTGTATACTTCTGGGAATTCATCCTCAAGCAAATTTAGTACAAAAGTTCCAAGACCAGATCCTGTCCCTAATTATGAATGAAGACAGAACGAGAGAAGACAAAAGGTTCGCCATGTTAGCATAAACCTTAAGTCTCCTATATTGGAAACATATAACCTTTTAATTATATATATTAATGAACATTTTCTGAAGCATTTGGCCAACTGTGGAGGGCACTCAGATGTAAATTAAGGTCAGAAGGTTTTTTTCCCAGACAGTAAAATAATTGATAAAAGTATCTCCCATAGTATACCAGCCAGGATGAAATATACAATCTCAAAAATTTCTGCAAACTAAAAAGTCCTATTACATAACCAAAATCTTTCTGACCTAGTATTTTTATTTCTTATTTTAAAATCTTTAATTTGAATTTTGAAATTAAAACATTTGTTTTAAAACAATGAACTGCCCTAAACAATTATTTACTTTCTTTTTGGAGTTTTATAAATACTTCTCATTCTCCACTCAAAACAGAATAACCCCCTTACAGCAGCACACACACTTTTTTTCCTCATTAGCACTAAGCACATAGTTCTCTGATTTGAACTCCATGCTATCTTGGACAGCTAACATTCTCAGCAGCAGATAATTTAACTTATGAACAAGACAGCAATTTTCTGCAATAATGGAGACAGTATCTGCGGGGTCTCTCAAATTAAGCAAATGACCACAAAAAAGGTCCTTGACAAAACTCTTGCTTCATATTCAGAGATATCTTCTGTGTCTTTTTCCACATCATAACTAGTTATAATACATGTTCCCCCCACGTTTCTGGGGGAGGAAGGCTAAGTGGCAACACAGTAATGACAAAATTGTCACTGCGAGGGATTCTCCCTTCTGATTTATTAACAAAGTAGCTATATCAGATTCAAGAGAATTATGTGGAAGGAAACCAAAGTTTTTCTGAAGTTAAGCAACATTAGAAGTATCCTTCGAAGCCTTCTGGAAGACTCTTTACCCAACAAACAAAAATAATTTGATCAAAACAATGATTCTGGTGTTCTGAGGCCACTGTCCCTTTTGCTCTGTTTTTTTGCTGTATTTTTGTTCTGAGTAGCACTTACCTTAGCTCATGATTAGGGCTCCTTGGGGCTCTAACAAAATAAATAACATATAATTACAGGTCCATGCAATTGGACTGTGTTAAATTTTTTATTCAGCATTGTTAGTGATGTAGATTATCACATTGATCTTCTCAAGATCCAGGTTTCTCTTTTTTACCTGTGGCTTGTGCAATCATACTAACCATAAAAAGTGACTTACCACCTCCCATAGAATGAATTACAAAAAAACACTGTAGACAATCACAATGTTCTGCAGTTTTCCTCAGCTTTTCCACGATGTTTTCCCGGTACTGATAGCCATATAGCTTATGACCTACAGCCCTGAAGATATGAAGAGTACTTTAAAAAAAAATAAATTAATCTTTCAGTTTTTTATTTTAACTCCTCCTATTTGACATCTTACAGTTTAGAGTACAGAGCTGGGTGCAACCCCTAATTTGTGAGAGCTGCTAAGCTGTGACCACAGCATGTGAATATGGGAGTCGGGATGTAGTTTTGATTTTGAGGATGCAAGCAGAACTAAGTTCACAGCTTTGGAGTGTGCACTGTTATTTTGTACCAGTAAGGAAATAAACCCCCATGTTAGATGATCAAATTGTAATTATGAAATAAAAGTTATACACTCCTTAACAATAAGGAGATGCCCATGTAATATGAATACTGCTCTTCCTTTGAGTGCTATGCGAGTCAGTTGCTATCAGTAATTAAAAAACCCCAAACAGCTCATTTTCCACACGCTTGCCTGCTATATGGTAAAGTTACAGGATGCTTTATTCCCTGTATTGCACTCCCTTTTGGTACATTTGCTGGTGATTTGCTTTCCAGTCTGTAGTGCACTGAATATTATTAGAGGCGCATTAAGGTCTCAGTGAAAATTTGGAATTAATTATGTTAATCAATCTTTTTCTGAATTTCTCTTTTTGGTAATGTAGTTTATATGCACAAAGCCAGACTGTGTGGTGCTTAGAAATCAGAAATGCATTTGTTCATATATCTCCTTTCCACACTAGTTGCACAGTCTTACACTAGATTATGGCTTCTACTGAGCAATGGAAGCAGCTGAATACCAAAGAAATAAAAATAAAAAGCATGCTCTTTTGAAAAAGAAAATCAAAAAAGAAGAAGAAAAAATAGACAAAATGATATCTCAGCAGAATTATCCTGCTGTAAAAGGCTTTTTCAAAGCCCTCCTCCAGGCAACAGTGACTCCAAAGTTTACTGGTAATAAGCTGCAGCTCCCCAGGTGCAGTAGAACGAACTAGAAAGCTACAGTTATGATTTCCCTTTTCAAATGCCATCTAATTAGTTGCTAAGAAATGCCTTCTGAAGAGATTCTCACCAGTTGTTTCCTGAACCAGAAACATCTGTGATAAGCTGCTTGCTATCAAACACATCCCTCAATGGTCCCTGCAGAATTTCATTTACCACACCCTCCTCCATGTCAATCAACAGTGCCTTTGAGAATGGAAAAAATTAAAATTCAGTCAGTAAGCAAACTACTCCTCGGAATAATTACACAAAGAAATACAAAATTATTTACAATATAAAAGGTATGTTGTTTTTACTGTGCTCCAGAGAAATTTTTTTTTCCAGTTGTTAACTAGGAGACCAACTAGATGCACCTTGGCTGATTTGCCAGAAGTCATGCTATAGGACAGCGTTTCAGATAACACAATTTTGTTAAAATTTTATAATATTTTGCCCCAATACTTAGGAGAAATTAAAGCATTTTTATGTTTCAAGTTCTCTTGCTTCTTAATCACTTAAAGGGACTCAAAATTAAATTAAAAACTTGGTTGGTAATATCTGCAATCATTTTATTAAAATTATAATTTAAATTACTCAACAAAACTGGCAGCAAACTGCATTACTCCACTGAACCATAAAAGTTACTATGAGAAATGTTACTATTCAAAGTAGTATTTAAAAATATATGCAATTATAAAGATCTTATGAAAATTCCTACAGTCAGGCATAAATATGCAATGTAAAAAGAATGACCTTTATAGATTGCCTTACTCGTGCTTTTAAAGAGCAGATTCTTCCTTTGTAAATATCAGGACCATCACCACCACTTCTGAAAAAAACAATAATCCAAGCTCAGAATTGTAATAGAAAATAAGGCAATATATATCAGAATAAAATTCCCTCCTTAATCTTTTGTGTTCAGAGGACTGTTACAATGAAAACAAACAGAAGCACCCTGAACATGCTGCTAAGAAAGACCTCCTAATTCCCTAAAGTAATGCAATTACAGGACACGATCTCAATCAGAAATACCCTTAGTACTTCAGGAAGGCAAAAAGCATTGGAAGCGTACTCAGATACAGCCTCTGCTCTGTGGTAATTCTACAAGGATCAACAAAACTTGAAAGGATTATCTTCTATCCAGCATGTGGTTTGTCTGCATCATATAATAGAACACAGTGCACCAAACAGTACCGCTAGCTTTTCAATGGGGTAGTACAGCACTGTGCTACTGCTCAAGGCGTGAAAGCAGAAGAACTGTACTAGTACAGAACTGTGCTTGACTTATCAAGATTTACCATTAAGATTTACCAGTTCAGAAATCATGCTGGGCTGACATAGATTAATTTTCCTTTTTTCCAGGACTGGTTGTACTGAGCCAACCTTGGGGACTATGCATTATGTACTATCACATTTTTTCCACAGTGACTGCTAGTGCATCTGCTTTCTGCGTGTGCCAGATGAAACCACCAAATTTACAACTGACTGGTTGGCTGCAATAGAAACATCCGACTGTCCATTTTCTGGACAGAAGGAAAGTAAAACAAATGCAAACACAACATCTTCAACTACTGAAGTAAGTACAGTTAAAATAGAAAGGAAAGATGGTGGTTTGAGGAGAATAAAAAAACGTAAAATCTTTTTCTAGCACAAACCAAATACAACCTGAAACAAAGAAAACTGTAACTTAGGTAAAGAGGAGATACTATAATTATTCACCTACTGTGTTAAACTCATGAGCTGCTTGCTTAGATGACTTACCGTGCTTCTACGTTCCTAAAGAAACTGCTTAATGCTTCATCGTAAATTCCTTTCTAAAAGTAAACAACATAAGATGATGTGTAATGACAGAAATTCTTAGTGCTTTTTCATAGAATAATTCAAGTTGGAAAGGACCTCTGAAGGTCACCTGTAAAACCTTCCCACTCAAAACAGAGTGAATGGCTATGGTGAATTCAACTAGCTCTAGGCAGTAATAAAAAAAAAAAAAAAATTCATTGAAGCATCAGCTTGATACTAGAAACTGACAGGAGGATGGAACTAGGAAATTAATTTTTCAGCACAAGATTAAACATCTCCTCTTCCTTCATTTCTAAAGATTTAGTATTTTGCTGAAGATCCCAGTACAATTATAAAATTGAATAGCTGTTGTTTAGCTGATTCAGTTCATCACTGGTACAATGCTCGGTTGTATCCATGCCCTTGATACTAATGTCCATGAAATTCTGTGGAAAGTAAAGCACATCACACTGTATCAGTGATTCCTAAGTGTATATATTACTTTCCCCACCATAAAGCTAAAGAGACCTGGCAAGTTTAAATACCTTAACATTATTATTTTACAGACTGCTTACCATATGTCTAAAGACCTGATACAGCAGAATTCAGAACTCCCTGTTTCCTGCAACACTGAAACTAAGAGACTCTCTATGCATATGAGCTTCATCCACTGTTTTATTACAGCTGCTTCACCGTAAGACTTTCAGGACTGCTCATCATATCCACTAACATCTGGTGCTTACCGGGAAACAGTATCTTTACAATCATGGCAAGAATATTTTTATTCGGAGTACCCAGCACAGTCCTATGCCCTCTTTATGTTGCTATTTTACAGCACAACTGTATAGTATAAAGTCACTGGACGGCATGTCCCAGCATGGAAAAGAAAGGTGGGCTTCGGTGGGCTGCTTTTTGCTTTACTGCCAGTGGTAAAGAACCTGCATTGAACAACCCTCTCTCCTCAGTGCCTCAAACCTGGTGACGTCTGCCTGCAGGGAGACGTCCTGGGCTTTTCATAAACAACCTCGGGATGCTTTTGTTTGTAATCAAGGGGTCTTAATGTAAACAAATAAATAAAGTGCTTTGCAGTCACGGGGAAGAACACGGAGCGAAGCGAGGGCCACCGCGGCCTCCCCACGGCGAGCGTGGCAGGCGGCTGGCCCCACAGCCGCGCTGCCCCCTCAGACCAGCGGCGGGAAGCGGCGCCGTTTACCTTGTTGACGGCGGCGTGCTCCCGCAGCGCCAGGTCCCAGAAGCGGCAGCCCACCTGGTTCCCGCACTGGCCCACTGCAAAGGGGAGAGACACGCGTCAGGCAGGGGGAGATGGGCGGCGGGGAGGGCTCCGGGCGCCACGACCCCTTACCCTGCACCACCACTGACTGGGTCATGGCGGGCCAGCTGGGCCCTGCCTCCTCTTTCGAACCCGGCGCCCGGAAGCCGCGCCCCCTTACGGCCGCGGCGGAGCGGGAGGACGTTGCGGCGGGCGGGCTCTTCCAACGGCGCAGCCTCTCCTCCCCCGTTCCCTCCCGCCGTGGAACGTCCCATCCGGTGGTTTAGCTGCGGGTGCTCGCCGCCTAGCCGTCACGAGTGGAACATTCCAGTGCGGGGCGGGGGTGTGTGGGGCTGTGCCTGGCGCGTAGTGTGGCGGGTGTGCGGGCTCACCTGAGGCGGGGTTGGGTGCGATCCTGATGGCCACGGCTGCTTCCAGAAGATTCAAGGCTGAGTGTAATATGTGTGCACTGAGAGGAGCGGAGGGGCAGTAAGGTGTCTGTTTGGCAGCACGGGAACAGCGGGCGTGGTGAGGTGCTCACACACTGTCTCTGCTAACGCCCAAATGCAGGAGGCACGGCCGAGACCTGGGATGAAGTCTTTCCGTGGGCAAACAGAAATGTTTGCACACAGTCGGTTCATTACCTTTTATGGCTAAAAATCTGTGATGAAAGTTTTATTTTCCCCAAATATGTTAGTCAGAGTGATGGTGTGAAATGTGCCAAACGGTATGAAAATACAAATTAAAAATTAAATGGAAAAAATGGTCATGTGGAAATGCTGTAATGATGTACCCTCCCATCAGGCCTGGAAATTATACTCTTCTTCAAGCTCAGTTTTATACTTCGTGTGCAAATAATTGTCCACAGTGCAATTAGGAGGTGCTTTTGCCTATGCGATGAACATAGCAACCGTGGGACTAAAAATGAGAGATGAGAAATGTAGAGATGCTATTGTCTCAGCATGGTAAAACTGGTCCACAGCATAGCTACGCTGCATAACGATGTAAAGAACGCGTGATGTGTAAAGCAGTTGCTCGCAGAAAGCTCTCTTGTGACACAGATGGCATTTCTGCTTCCTGTGGAAGAACAAAAGTACTTCTTGCAACCCAGTTCGCTAGGTTTTATGTGTAAAGCTATCCAACAAAATATGCGTGTTCCAAAAATGTTATTTCCGGAGCTGGTGTGCAAACAAAATTTGCTAAATGAAATTCTTAATAGGAATCTGAGATTCAGTGTATTTTAACCCTTTATTTGCTCTGGAGAAACTGGTGCTGACTCCTGGACATGACCTAGGATTTTGTCCCCAGGAAAATAAAGTTATCCCAAATGACTATTTTAAAAAACTTTCCCGGACAGAGCAAGTACAGTATTATACAATAAAATAATACATTATATATAAGAATATATATATTTTATATATATATAACAATATATATATATTATATATTATATCAAGACTGAAATTTTAGAACTTAATTGAAAGAGATGAGTCCATCTACTGGAAATTCATATTGTTCTTAAGGAAAAGTAATGAGTGGCCTAAGATTACTCAAACTTCACATATGAAGTTGCAAAGGACCAATGGTTCAGTGTTAGTGGGAGGTGGACAGTTTAGCACGAATAGAGTGATACTGCCTCAAACACTTCTTTTATGAACTAATCGCCAGCGTAAAACTATTTGAATATTAATCAGGAAAGCAGGTAGTAATTTCTCATCTCTGGACAGACTGGAAGTAACCTATAGCTTAATTTTGTTCCCTGTTGTTGCCTGAACTGGTCCAAACCTGTAGGCTGTGGTCTGTTCTAGCTACTAGATATGAAACTGTTTCTAGGCTTGCCTGCCATCACATCCTTAAAGTTTTCCTTTCACATGTGTTTTTGGCCTTAGGCTAAAAGCAGTGCTACATTGCTTGTACACATTCTAAAGCTTAATTTAAAGTCTACAGAAATCTTTTAATATTATTGTGCCTGGCTTGCTTTCTTATGTAGTTAGCTACACAACGTATAGTTAGCTAAACTTTCTACTTGCTCTTTCAGTTAGCTGTAGTTTTTGTGTTCTATGTCCTATCAAGATTCAGCTTAGTAGGATTCACTTCACTGAACATGAGATTCCAGCAACAAACCCTGTGCTTTGGCTTCTAATATGCTATTAAGAGGTATGTGATGGCAAATATAAAGTGATTATTCTTGCTGAGCTTAGAAACACTGTAAATCAGAGACGCAACTGAGATTCATATCCATGTGGGAATATTTTTTAGCTTCCAAAGGAGGTCCACGGGAAGGAAGTGGATGTGTAATAACCAGTTTGGTTTGATGCATGAGCTCAGAGGTTTAATGAAACAGACAGGCAGCTCAACTATGTGAAAGAAATAATCACACACTGACTTTCTGTTTCATTGTAGATGAAGCTATACTTCATCTACCATGTTATAAATATATGAATCTAGTCATGTCCCCTCAGAGACATTTGTCTATGTTAATAATTTAATCAACAGTTTAATGCTAGTGTGTGTTTCTTACCCTTATTTTCTCAGTAACTTTTTGTTGTTGATGATATACAGTAACAGTGTTCCACAGCTTTGGAACATGAATTGAATAATTGGATTGTAGGAATAATTTACTACATTATTGAGAGGAAATGAGTTGACATGGACCACTGTGAATCTGTGAATAACCCTTCAGTCCCAACCATAACAAGAGCCAAATGTACATCAGAAGTTAAATATATGTGTTATGCTTTCAGTATTGTTTTAATGACAGTCATTTGACTATTTAGGCCACATGCTGCTGTAGAGAGAATACACTGAAAATTGAATTAATGTTATTCCTTGATTTATATCAAGGAATATAGTTCATATGAAGGTTTGTTGGGGATTTTTTGGTGGTATGGTTGGTGGTGTGGGGTTTTTTTGTTTGTTTGCTTTTTGGTGTGTGGTTTTTTGTGTTGTTTTTTTTTTTAAACTTAGAATGGTTGGCTTTTCAGGAATTACTGTCAGACCTGTAACCCTTCATTTTTTCATTTTCCTTTTCAGGCTTTTGTCCATACTCTTCATCCTTGAGGAGAAGGAAAGGTTGATAAGAACTTTTAACTGTGGGAGATCTCTACAGATCTTCAGAAATAAGAGACAGTGGGGCCAGAGTTCCTAATTAAATACTCTATTTTGAAGCATTTTTTTGAGTATTTCAACTTGGAAATGGATTATTTCTGATACAGCCATGCGACTGTCAAATTTCGAAATATTTCATGATATAACAGTGTAGTTGTAGTCCTGATTTAGATAATGGCTCTAACAACACTTATTAAAATCTTGAAGGTGACAGTTATGCTCTCCTTAGAGTCAGTGCTCATTTTTTTTTGTAGGCTTTCTGCAGAATTGTTGTAGTTATAATCATATTGAAAATGCAAATGGACAATCTGACAATGTACCTCAGAACTTGGAAGTTTTCCCAAATCTTTGTGGATGAAGAGTTTTGTACATTGGAGCTATAATTTCTAAGAACACAAATTGAATTCTGGGAAGATTCTGCTTAGGCAGTTGCCTTCTATTGAACACCAGGAGCTTTGAAATGAACGTGGAGGTGTGTTTAATGTAATGCATCACATACAGACATTTTTGGTGCATATGGAATGTTAATTTCAAGGTCTATGTGGATGTTTGGGGCAAAGAAATTTTCATTACTATCTACTCTCTCCTGAGTCTGCAAGTATCCTCTGGTTTATAGTATTTTTCTTTGGAAACCCTGTTCTGCAGAGGGAAAACCTGCATCTCTGAGGCCTAGGAAGGAAAACTGAGGAAGATATCCTCCACATGTACCACTGTGTTTGATTAGCTGGTGATATAGTAAAGAGAAGTAAATTGAATGGTAGCAGTTTATGACTTTTAATGTGTTTTTTTTATTCATATACTATTTTACTGTATTTTTATTTTTCCATATATAAAGTATGTAAAGGACTGATTAATAAGAAAAGTCATTCTTAAATGTAAATCCACTGAACAAACCCAAATCTAATTGCAGGAAATATGACTAAGAAAAATATTGTTTATTCACAGAGCTTGGATGTGGTGGAGAAGAGAAAATATGCTTTAGTTTGAGTAGGTGTAAGATGGAAAAATGTAGTGAATATGTGTGCACCAGTTAACGTACAATGCTTCACTTAATCCCAGCGTTCACTAAACTCTGATGCTTTTACGGGGCACAAGCATAAGCTATTCTGGGCTATCTCTGCTTAGCAGCTGTAGGCAACCTCGAAAGGAATTTTAGTAATCTTTTTAATGAACCTATGTAAACAGGGAGTCTCCTGTTCTTTTCTCTCCAGCAGTAGAGTCCTGGAGACCAGGACCTGAGGAAGCTTAGCTCAGGTTGTGGTGTCATGAGACTGATTGAGCCAATCTAAAAACTTGCTGCCACTGGAAGGAGAGAGACTTCCTTTTTTACCCCTGCTCCCAGCTGCACAGCCCTGACACCATGTATGGCCTCTGGTACCCACTGGAAACCCAGCTCACTGATCTGAGGACATTCTCCCTCAACCCTAATAAAAAAAAAAATTCCCAAACCAAAAGCCCTAAATGTTTTCTATTCAGAAAATCTACAGTAATTCTGTAGGTTACTACAGAATCTGGGTAGTAGCTGCGAGCAGGAAAGAGTTGAGCAGGCGTACTGGTTTTGGTATCCGAGACAAAGGTGGCATTTGAAAGCAACTAGATTTGGGGACCCATGATGTGCTTGATTCAGAGAGGCTGCAGAGGGGTACCCTTACTGCTTGTTTCTGACGTATGAACAGTAGGCTATGGAGTGATGAAAAGCGAGCTGTATACCACTCCCAGAAGCCTCCCTCTGGTGTTGGGAAGGGAATTGGTCCTGGGAGCATATTGTCTGAGAGTTGCAGGGGACAGAATGGGAGCAGAACTGCCTCTCCGTGTCCAGGAGAAGGCAGTTAAAACAGGCACGAGGCAGTGACGGAGTCCCAGCTGCTGGAGAGTTCTTCTGCCAGTCTGTCCACAGCTTGCAGTTCTTTATCCAGAGTAAGCCAAGACCACTTCAATCTGTCAAAACCCTTTTCTTACTGAGAGAGTAGTAGGGAAGCTACTAATTAGTGCTTACAGATTAGTGCTTACATATTGTGATGGTTCCTCCAGCTGTCCATAGATTAAAGATCTTTGGATTCCAGTTGTCACTTGTGTGTTTTCCAGATGAACTCCTATTAATTTTTAGTCTGTGGGGTGTTGTCCTTTATTTTTGCCTTTCATACTTTCCTGCTTTGCAGCTGGTCACGTTCTGAATAGGTTCCAACAATAATTTGCCCAGCAATCATAAAACTTTCTGTCAACAGTGGTTTGTTCTTTAAAGAAAAGAAACCTAAATGGCTTTGATGCCTTGTAGGTTGTCACTGAAGAGACTGTTTTGCAAGTGACTTGTAGTTGTTTGATATTCAATCCTACTGTGAGCTAAAGCCTAGTATTAACTTCCATCTACCTTCTACAGTTTTAACATAGCTCAGATTTGCAGCCCTTTGCCTTCTGTTTACATCTTCCTGTTTCACCCCCAGTTCCTCTGCAGCAGCATATCTTCCAGGATACATTCCACAGGAACATGTTCCTAGTTTGAGGATTACTGCCATAAACTGAAGTCCTGCAGCAGCCTCATAAGGAAGTGATTATTTTATGTGATGAGGGATTTGCCTGAAACTGTGACTATGATTCTGCTTTATATGCTTCATGTTTACTTGTGTTACATTAGTGCAAATGAGATCACAACGAGATTGTGGATTTAGTTCTGTGTTTATATGTAAGTGCATTTAAAAATTAGAGAAAAAACTTGAAACTTTGAATTTTGCCTCTCTTGTCCCTTCCTACACAAGGCAAGTATTGCTCTAAATTTACCTAGTTTGGGTAAATAATCAGTTATATAAAATGTCTTTCTTAAAAGATATACATCCTATCTTCATTGTGCTAGAACACATCCATGAAGTCTGAAAGTGGAATAAAATTTTACTTTTTCATTGTTTTTAAGCTTGCATAATGCTTCTGCCTCTCATTTTTATTGAGAAATATATAAATGAGTTGAATGGAAAATTAAAATATATCTTTGAACACAGTTATTTGCAATATAAGTCTATTATCTAGCTTTATTGTTTAATGTGCATTAGCAGATCTTTTCCTGCAAAACAAAGGGTGATGTAAGGTATGGAATGAAATGATGTAGAGGATCTATCTTGAAAGTAACATATTTAATATCATTTTCATTTCTTTTATAAACCCACATTTCATGTAACAGACTGGCCACACATACACTAAAAGAAATGGTAAAGCTCACTCTTGTGGTATAGTAAGAGAAGTGCAGAAGCAACAGCCTTTTATTCTTCAGTGATATTTTGCACATAAACATTAGAAGTGACCCTTAAACATACTGCTTTCTCTAGATGGATCCTTGATATTTTCATTCTTCTTCTCTTGATGAACATGGTTTCTTTTGTTTTGTTTTTCTTTCTGTGGTCTAAGGAACTTTACAGGGTTGATGCAGTGCACTATCAGGCTGCTGGACATGTATTGATGCTTACAGCACCACTAACCAAAGCTGCTTTACTAAAACTCACTGTTTTTTCATCAATCATAAAGTTACGAATGCAGCCAATGAAGGAGTTGCGTGTAGTCAGGCTGGATGTTAGCAGAGACTCTGGAAGAAGCAGATTTAAAAAAAAAAACACAACTAAATTAGAGCTCATGATGACCAAAATAGTTGCTTGGTAGCAGAATCTGTAATGGAATGTGAATCCCCTCACTTGCAGTTCAGTGGTCTATTCTGAAGCCCATGCCATAGTGCATCCTACATATGGACCAGTCCACCAATAAAAACTGAAGTAAGTCCAAATTGTACAGAAAAGTTTAGCTGGCTACACTGCAGTGTAGCCAACTTTTGGAAGAGTCAGAATATATGAGAAATATTTTTGTTCCACTGAAAAGCTTGCATGGATGAAAGAATAGTTGGTGTTTCCAGTCTAGTCTGTATGTATGATAAGAATCTGCCATGTGTTTTTTGTCTTTTCAATTTGCTACTGGCTGCAGCTCTGCTGAATCTTCCATGGGTCTTTTAAAATATCTGACCTACTGCCAATGTCCTGGAGATCATAACAGTAAATACGGGGAGTTATCTACATTTATGTATAGCTTTTGATACTGCATAGTCAATAGAGGCCTGACCTTGCATTTTTTGACAACTGCATTTTCTTTTAAGTAGCAGAGTAGATGAATCCCAGGCTGCCTGTTCGTAATTCTTTTAACATTACATGTATTGTCATCTGTGTCTGATTTGTTAGTTTGCATTTAGTTTACTATATTTACATGGTATTAGTTAGTATTATATCTTACTTGTTGTTGTGAAGTTCATTGTAATATTTTTCTGTGCCAGGGTGATAATAGCATTACAGAGCCAATGTATGGCATTGCCTTAGTATTCTATAATTAATGTAGAAGTGGAAGGCTCTATTATGAAGCAGAACAGCATTTGCAATTACAACTTTATATTACCTCTCTGGGAAGAGTTCTGTCCTAATAAAATTCCAGATTGGATTTAAAGAGTGAACAGGCATCTGCACATAGATTTTATTATTCCCTTTACGTTCATTTTTCCTCCTGGTGGTGTGGGATGGATGAAAACATCACGCACTCAGGCCACTAATCCAAGATAAGCAATATAATAAATTTTGTAGTTAGAGCTGTTCATGATTGATGTGCAAGGCACAGAGAAATAATGCTGCATGTTTTCAATGAGAAATGTACAGGAGATGACTTAAAAATTGGATCACGTAGTGTTGATTACAGGTTGCATATGAACCCCAACAGAGTAGCTCTGTCTGTTGAATAAGGGAAGTAAATGTAGTAATCTTGGCCCACGCTACACAGATGGTCTGTGAGTCACAAATTCATATTAGCAGACATCTGTGCAATAGAAATCACTAGTCAGAAAAAGAATTTTCATATTTTGTCTTATGTTCAAAGATGGCATGTCTTAAAGAAGAGGAAACAAGCCTACCAGCAGCAAAACCTTGAGACTCCAGTTACAGTGACAGGGAGTTTCCAGTACCATAAATAAATAAAGAACTTCTTAAAAAACAGTAAGCCCATACTGTAAAGTGGAAAAAAGGCAATTTTTTTTTTCTAGATAGCTGACTTTTCTACTGAGTCCATACCTGACCCTTCAGCCACTGTGAATGCTTTCATTTCAGTGAAGCAGCTCTTTTTTTTTTGAGAACTTGAGGCAGAACATTTCTGACCAGCTCTTGAGCCTTTTAATTTTACAAGGTTGTTCACGTGAGGTATGGTTTGTTCTTTTTTGAAATGAAAACCAAGCCTCCGTGCTTTCTCTAGAAACCATGTTGAAATTCAAGAACAATGTGCCACAAAGCTGCCAAAAACTTACCTGGTACACCTCCAATAAACACTGGCTCCCTGTGGTCAGTTGCCTTTGGATTTAGGGGCCCTACCACATGGTTGACTTCAGAGTCTACATCCAGCTGCACCACATTAGCATCTCTAATAACTGAAAGGAGAAGGAACAGCGATCAAAAAGATGATAAAAAGTAGCATGTGAGTTTTATATGACAGATGAGAGTTATCTGTTTGACCTGAATAGTTTGATGTAGTGTTAGCTAGATGTGGTGTGAGCTGTCAGTGCCAGCTGACAGTATGTGGGCAGATTCTGGCATAGAGCAGGGCCAATGGAAGACACAGTGTGGGAGCAAGGGTGCTTTTGAGTGGGGCTCTTGTTTGCTGTCAGCTGTGTCTAGGCTGCAGGGCATGAGCATACAATGGCTCGTGGCTTAGTAAAACTGTTTGCCAAATCATTCCCAATAGGCGACATACTAGAATGCAGTGAGGTTTCCTCCTTGCTTGTGTGCCTGGGCTTTCTTTAAAATGAAACCAGAATGCATGGGGAAAGGGTGTACACTCACATCTCTTCTGGATATGACACTGAGAGACATCCCAAATGAGCATCTAGACAGGGAGATATGGGAGTTCTAAGTACCTGAGGTTTAGAAGTACTTTTTGACTTTCAGACACAGGAAAGAAGGGTGACTGGCTGGCACAGGGGCAAAATCCTGACTGTTGACATCTCTCTGTGTGAGGCAGGGGCTTCCCAGATCTATGCTGTTATTTGACCTTTAAGGGCAGCATCTACTTGTGCCTACTGCATTCTACCAACTTATTTAACCTCTAATTGGGAAAGGAAGAATATCATCTGGTATACAACTTAGGAGAGGTTGCCAGCATTTCATCTAGGCTGTTTTGTGTTCTTTGAACAGGAAACTTCCAACTTGGCTTTTTCTTCATAGGAACTTGTGCTTGTCCCCCAAGGAAACTCTACACTTTCTATATTTGAGGGAGGAATATGACTGTCTCTTTCACACAAACTTGCATCTTGACAGGTGAAACAGAAAAAAGGAAAATATGACCCTATTCCCAGTGCATTAACCCATGGAGATGGATATCTGGGGAGGGACAGCTGGGCTCTGTCTGCCTTACTTAAGAAGATGATCATGTTTTACTTACCTGCAATTCGGTGCCACTTGCCATCACAGAGACTCTGTTTCAGTGTCACTGAAGTTGAAAAATCCCTGATTCCATTATTCAGTTTCACAGTAACCTGGAGAAAAATAATGTAGTCATCACTGTAAACCCCGTTCTATATTCTTTTTTTTCCTTCTGTTGCAATAATGTTGTATTCCCCACTCAAAACATGGCTAGCATGTAAGTGAAAGAAAAACATTATTTCTTAAAATTGCTTAAAATAAAGCACCTACTTCACAGATTTATTTTTTTTAGATTCAATAGTTCTGCAACATTTCTGATTTGAACCCAAAGAAGAGTTCAAAAAAAGATTAAAAAATAACAGCTATTTCCACTTAAATTTTCTAGTACTGCTACTCTATAATTTCCTGTGTGGTAAATTAGTGTTTAGAGGCATCAGATGATGTTTTGACATCTCGCTAGCCACTTACTAAGGAAAACAGTCATGAAAAATGCAAGTATAAACAAACAGACAAGATGTGAGAAAGGAAGAGATAGGGAACCTAAGAATTACTTTTAAGTTACTTGTTCAAGCTTACCAGGAAATCTCTGTCAGAGCTAGACAATGAATCTAATTCTGAATTTTGCACCTCTGCTTTAGTTACATGGATTAATACTGTTCTGCATGGAAATGCCATGGCAGCAGCAGAGCAGTGCCGTGTCCCTGTTGTGGGGCACAAAATTCCCAGTGGTGATTGCCAGAGAACTCCATACACTGAGCCCAGTCACTCAGACTTTTCAAATGTTTAAGTTGTCCCTGCTAATGCTGACACCTTGTTGATTGAAAATGTTACAAGGAAAGAATTTGTATTTAATTTTAGAGGATCTCTGCTTCAATATAGTTATAACTAAGAAATTTTTAAACTTTTATTTTTTTTTCCACAAGGGCACCAGCAAACAAAAATGAAATGATTCTCACGTTCTCTTTAATCCACCCTTGGACAAAATACATAGGAGCAATTAAAGCAAGCACAGAATGATGAAAGTGGCTCCTTAATAAATCACACAGACAAGCTGTGTGATTGATAGAGATGTGTACATGTGAAAAATGAATTAAAGGTGCTGTTTATTCTTGTTTGTGCAGCAAAATGTTTCCAAGCAGGTCTTTGGTAATGCATTCAAAGAGAGCAGACAGTTAATGGTAAAAACCACAGATGCTTACTAAAAGAACGTAACTGGCATACCTGTTACAGTGACAAGCAGGGAAGAGCTGATTTCCAGGGTGAATTTTGTTTATGAATTGCATATACATTATATAGGAAGTGAGGTCTGAGCAATAAGTGAAGCAATATCTTTTGTTAGACCGACTGATACGGTTGAAAAGCCAGACAAGTTTCTGCACATGCAAACCTTCCGTCAGATCTTTACATAAGACATACTAGGCTGTACCAGCTGTATACAGATGCAACCTTTAAGTGTGGCATGATACCTAGTGCTGGAATGTGCTTTACATTCTTTGTTAATTCACCAAGTACTGGCTACAGCTGTTAAGAATGGGCTTTATCTTACCTAATCGGCTGTCAATAGGTGCCTAACTGAAGCACCAGTTGTTCTCTCCATAGGCAATATAGAAAAATAGATTCTCCCAATGACAGCCCATTTAGTCACCTATATTAGACAGCTGCTTTAGGATAGCATGAATCTCCCTGTAAAGCTCTCCACTCAGTCTCTCTACCGTAGATACTGTACTGTTCCTGCTCTTGTAAGAGAGGTGACAGCATGTTTCCTCTGGTGTTGCATTTCTGAGATACAGCCAGCATCTCTTGACAGTTAAATACTGGGTAGTGCATTGCAGTTGTTAAAGAACATCCTCACTGCTTAGGCTCTTGACTATGCCGAGTTTCTTTTCAGCAAAAAGGATTTTTTTTTTCCCCTGCTCTAAACCTTCGCTTGATTTTTCCACTTAAACTGCAATTTATTACTGTATGTGTACAATGTTTAGCATGAAGGGATCCAGATTTTAGCAGTGAACATAATAAAAATAGCAACGGCAACAGCTGTCTGGTAAGTTCACTTCATGCCTCTCATTCAACTGACAGCCTTACAAAAATCCAGACGCTCTAGAAACCGGATTAACAAATAATCAGAATTTTCCCTTTCTCTCACTCTCCCCATCACACACATATAAGTTAAAGCAAGAAGAGACAGAGCGCAACTCAGACTTCTCTTTTAATAAAAAACCCCAAGAAATAAAATATTAACAGTTACCTTACTTGTAACTGTTACACATTTTTCAAGTGTGGATGAAAGAGCAGCTCCAAAGAGTCAGTGCTCTTGCTTCTTTTCAGCTGCTCGTTAAATATCAGTAAAGTGATATGATTTTGTCTTTGGTGTTATTTTTTGTATTTTGAAAGAAATAGCTGGGTTGCCTAATCTAAGCAGTTGCTGTATTTAGGAGAGAAATGAGTCAATAGGAAATTGTAAGACTAAATTGTGTGACTAAAGCTGCATATAGCAGAGCTCAAGTAGGTAGGAAAGGAACCAGTCAAAGCAGTGGAGGAAATGTGACCTTCATTATACCTGTCCATTTCTCATGTGCATGTTCAAGTACTCTCCATTCACGCTGTGACCATGTAGTAGAATGCCTGAGCTGCTTCGAGGACGTATTTCAAAAACAACTTCAAATTTCAGGCCTAAACTGAAGGATTCATCTGTGAGGGAAGAATAACATTCTTTTTGTAGTGAGTTACTGATGAAGTTGGACATCTACTCAAAACCGAAAGGGAAATTCAGAGCCCCAGGGTGGAACTTATTTGTACTGTCTTTAAAACTATTGGAACATGTGCCAGTACACATAAGTGAAGAGATGGCGTGGCGTGCTGCCAGTGACCCATTTCAACTTTTGATCATGTTTGCTTGAAGTACTAATCAAGGTTTCTTTATTTTTCTCATTATTTAAAAAATGTATTTTGTTTAAAAATATTTCTTAGCAATGAAACGGACAGCAGAAAGTAAATGATCTGTATTTTTTGGCAGTTTCTTATTGTGTAATTTGCTAGACATTCAGCAGTCTTTATACAGTGAGTGGGAGTTCAGTTGAGCTTTGATGATTCAGTATAAGAAACCTCCTTTTTCAATTTGGTGACAGGCCAGGGAGCAAATTAGAAACACTCTAATCCTTATTGGTGTTGCCAATGAATAGGGTTGTGCAGTTTCCTTTCCTCCAGATTAGAGCCTATATGACCAAACCCCCCTCGTAAAACACTTCTGGAACACAGCAGGCCTAAATGACAGAAAAGAAGTGTTCTGTCATGCTGTTCATTATCAAGGCATGCAGAAAGCCTTTCCTCAGGATTTTTGAATTACGTGTTGGTTTATTAATTAAAAACTAAAGGATTACTATTTACTGGTGTTTTTGGCTTTAGCCACATTGACTTCTATATGTCTATGGTAATTTTTACCATATTATAATCGGTTCCCTTGTGAAATTACTCTAATTATTTGAAATACATACATACAGATGTATTTGTGTAACAACTTGTTGTTTCATGGTGACATTGTGACCTGTCAAAATTAGCTGCTTACCACAGTAATGATCTGTATCTAATAATCCTTTAGAGCTCCCAGCATCAGAAATTACCACGCCCTTTAGTGAAAAATGTCGTTCAGAACCACAGTGAATACTACAGTCTTATTATGGGATGTGTTTGTTTAGTAGTGTATTACCAAGGACCACATATCCTCCTTCTGATGAAAAGTATGTTCCTGCTTCTGATGGGCCTTCAAAGCAAGGTGTTACACTAAACGTCTGTGAAGCTGAAGTAATTGATTTTCCATTGAGCTGTAAATTGCTGAGACAACCGCTAAAACTGTAGACAGAGTTAATCTGAGGGGGGAAAAAAAAAAAGCATGATTAGTAAACTGCTTGTGAAAGGAACTAAACTCTTATGTCCTTATTTGTCCTTGTTTATGAGCTGTAAGGCTGGGATTGGTGCAGCAGTTCTGAATTAAAAAAACATTTCCAGAGAAGAGCAGCAGGACACGTGCTCTCATGTCTCTCTGATGACTTCAAGGTAACTTCAGCTTGTGTCGTTTCTCGTGCAATCTTTACTGAATCATGAGAAACAAAGCGCAACTAGAGCCAGGCAGTATTATACATACCTCATACCCTCAAGGCAAGGCAGGGGTCTATTTTTTCTGAGTAATGTGTCTATTTTGTTACACACATAACACTAAGGATTACCGTGAAGGAGACTTGGTTACATTATTTTTTGCTTTAACACTCCTTTCCATATACTTTGGTACCAAGATGTAGAGCAGAATCCTGACTTCTAGGTACTATCTTAAAACAGAGATACTAAGACAATACTTGGATCTCTCTGAAACTCATCTATACCTCAGACCTTAGGGTGAAACTGATCTCATCTAACTTTACCTGTCTCATCTAAGCTTGGATGTCACTAGGATTTCTCTGTTCAGAGAAATCAACCTAATCAGAGATTACTGGCTTTCCAGTTACTCCTGTAAGTCTGTGGAAGGCTAGCCCAGCTATGGTCAGTCCTGCCCTGTAGTAGCTTTGCTACCCGCTTGAACTGAGCTGTGTGCTCCTCAGCATGCTGAGGATTCAGATCATAAAATGCTTTTGCCTGAACCCATCCCTACAGTTAGCTTTTGCAGTAGCTGTACATAGAGCTATGGGATGATGTAATAGGTGTCTGCTTTACCTGGATATTTTTTACAGCTTTTCCTGGAGCTACACCTCCAATATAGAGTGGTTCAGTGACTTGCCAGGTATTAGCATTACCACTGAAAGGTTCTTCCAGTACTCGGAGACCATCAATTATCAAACGACCAATATTTTTGCCTCTAATAAATATCACCTAGAAAGGAAGGAAAAAAAAATGGAAGATTACTTTCATTTGTTGAGGGAACACTCCTGTGCAGTGGAAGAAGATAAGAAGTTTGAGAAGAAAAGCTTGTGAGTGATACTCTACAAGCCTGTTTTATTAACTACCAGTATTCTTTGCTGGACAACCCTCTATTTTCACATTCATGTAAAGGCTGGATAGCAAAACTGCTGTCTTTCTTACATTTTGGTGTACAAGGCAGAGGTAATCAAGGTGTCACAAAGTCTACTGCGATCTGCCCATCATATATTTGCATATGTGATTAATTGCTACAGTGCTGCCACTGTTAGCATTTTCATGGTCTTTGCCAGTTTTATGGTCTGGATTCATCCAGCCTACTTTAAACACTGAAGTGCCCAAATAAGGAGCTTAATAACTATAGATTTCCTCTTTAGTCAGTGAGGAGAGAGGGAAATTCAGAGGGAAATTCACCTTAACCCCTAAAACTGTCTTTTTATTTTCATGGACTACAGAGGGAGCCGAAGACAGCTGTGCTCCTCGCTTAGGCACTTCAAAGAAATTTGCTGAACAACATTATCCTAGTTCTTTCTTTCCCAGATTACTTAACTCTTAATTGTCTCACTATTCTCCTTGTTTCTGTCACTTCTATTCAGCTGTTAGTGTTGGGAATTGCTGGATTTTTATAGCTGATTCACTTTCCTGTCCCTTGATAAAATGCCACATCGAAAATTTAAAAATATTGGCAGCAGTTTCTTGTGAACGCATGAATTGAAACTCCCTGGGCTGCCACATCAGCAGTGTCTTTACTGCAACTTTGATAGCATATGTCATCATAATGATTGCTTTCTTTTACTTACATTGTGCCAAAGGCCATCATTGTATTTCTCTTGGCTCTTAATCCTTATCTTCTGATGACCAGCATTAAACATAAAAATGAGTCGGCCATGAGCAACAAAAAGAGCCATGAAGTTGGTCTCTTTTTGATCCGAGATGTAGAAAATCATTCCATGAGATGAGTGAGTTTTCAGACTGATAGAGAACTGAGCTCTGGCACATAAAAACACAATATTAAAATTAGAGCAGATATAATTGACTTAAATCAAACTGCAGGCAGAGGAAGACTAAGATTTCCAAAGGAATATACATCTTCATAAAGGAAATGGTGTTTCTGAGAAACATTCTGTACTGGTTTTTGGAGTAGAACTCAAAGTTGGAAAAGAAGCTGCCTTGCAAGGAACTTGTTTTCAAAAATTAAAGTCTCTGAAGTGAATAAAATCAATACAGACCACCAATAAGTGACACTATATACACTGCATTTCCATTCCTGTTGAACAGCAATGTTGGAGGACTTTGTAACTGTGATGACATGGAGGCCTGACAGTTCACAAACCTCTAATGTTATTCCAGACTCACTCACTGCTAAGCTTCTCCTTCCTTGTAGTTTCTTGTGATGTCCAAAAAAACCATGGCAAGTTATATCAGCTTGGTTTGACACTGTGAACAGCGAAGATAACTTGAGTGATTGGTATTATTACTTTGGGTCTAAAAAATGGCAAAGCTGTACTGATGTAGGACAGTGTCAGAACTGATTAGTCCTGTTTCTCCTGTCAGGTGACTAGCCTAGTTTCCTTTTTTTGTATTGCCTGAATGATCTATATGTTCCTCATTGAGTGTGCGTGTACATTCCACACACACTTAGGCCCTTGCCAATATCGATTGTTTTAAAACATCACAAGTCATTGTTTTTTTAAAATGCACATTACAATATCAAAGCTGTAATAACAGTTGTAAAACAAATATGTCTTGTAGGGACAAAGAGACATATTAGAGTTTGGGTTTTCCTTCCTCATATGGGCACCATCAGGACTGCTGTAAGTAAAACACTATTGAATTAAAACAAACACAATGCCTTTTTTTTTTTTTTTTTTTTAAATTATTTTTTTTATTTAAGTCAGGAAATTGCACTCTTCTTTGCTGAGTTAGTGGTCTGGTATGCTTCCAGGAAGTGCTGTGCTGCTGAATTTATAGTCATTCATGGAAAGTATTAAACCAAAATCCTTTGTTGGTCATAACATACCATATGGCATATTCTGTGAGAGCCTAAGAATTCAATGTCTACAATATCTGGGCTCATTATTAATTACTTGAATTTCCATTATGGCTTGAATTGGACATGGTTTTCATAGCTTTATGTCCTACTACACTGCATAGATTTCTAACCATTAAACAGCTGACAAAGTCCACTTAACACATAACTGCTTAATTTCTTGGTGAACTATCGTGTTCTTTTCCAGCTCTGCTCTAATGCCATTGCTTCTTGTGTAAAGAGACTGAAGGTGCATTGCTAACATCCTCAAAGTATTCATAAAAATAAGCAAGGAGACACATTTTCTTAATATACAATGTAGATAACTCAAGAAGGATGTAACTGGAGACATATTCTATTTTTTGCTCTTACCTTTCACTGATATCCTTTGGTATGTGATCAAATTCTTGCCGGCTGTTTGCTGTTCCTCCAAACTGATATGCATGTTCAGTTGCCTTGGGATTCATGGGCAAGTGGCACTGAGGGTCTCTTTGCATATTGACTTCTTGATACAGCTTTTTGAGACCAGTTGAAGGCTGTGAAGTCTTGTCTTTATCTCTTCCCACCTTCATATAAAGAGAACCATTAACCAGAAATTTTAACAAAGCTTGGACATAATGAAATAACAGTACATTTATATCTAAGCTAGTAATATATTTTTCCTTACAAAAGTACTAGGGATGATTCCAAGTCAAATTTTCCTTGAACAGATCTGCTATAGATGCTGATTTAGCACAGAAGAAGGGTTAAGCAGAATACTAGCATAGCTAACAGAATTCAATTCTTTTTGCAGTTTTCGTAGTTGAATCTTTTCCTCTCTGCTTTTGATGATGTCAGCTATACTATAGGCATACAAGGACATGCTTGGAGTAAAAGTTCTGCATGCTGGAAGGAGGTTTTTTCACATTTATGTTATTGCCTGCTAATTGTTCTCAGCAGAGAATGCCACATGGAAGTAGCTGAGAACAGAAGCAAGCTTATTGCCTTTAAGATATAGAAGAAATCAAGAAGGCTTGTTTCGTTTGCAGTACTTTTTTGTAGATGTCATAGATTTTATTTTAAAGTTCTAATAAGAGAGAATGATGCAAGTGTAGTTCAGATAGATTGAGTCAAGGAAGTAATTTGCAATGATGGAATATGTAAAAGAATAGGATCTTTTCCTTCATATATCTGAAATATTCTTCATTTGATACGTTTTGAATCCATCATTTGGAGAATTCCCAATCATGACACCGTGATTTTCAACTTTGGTAAATTCTAGGGTGGTACTGGGGCACCTAGTAGCAAACCTTTTTATTACGGTTTCCTTTGGCTTTTGACGAGTTTTTTCCTTTCTTATGGAGAAGAGCAACTGGAGGAGATTCAACAGGGCATCCATACAAAGAAGCCTGAACTTTCTCAGAATACTGCTGGAAGTCTTCCACTTCAACCTCTCGATCCAACCTGTATTTCAAGGAGGGGATGACAAGAATGGCTTTTTTACAAGAGTTGGAATTATCTTCATAAAAATCACAGAATTTTTCATTTATAGTTTAAATGATGTTTGGATAGGCTTTTTTACATTCTTGGATCATGGATAAAAGTGCAAATTTATCCATTTCATAAAGCGATTAAGATCAACAAATTCTGACTATTTTCACATGACCAAACTCCTGACTTCCCCAGTTTCTGTTAGATGCCTTAATATCTTTTCGTTTCAAAGGCAGAGCTGAAAGCTACATAATATAAATGCAAATTACAGCTATGCAAATTATACATTGCACCAGCAGCATTAGCAGGTGCAGTACTGAGATCTGATTTACATCAGGTTATTCCCAATTTAACAATATCTTAACCTAGCAGGTCTGTGCCAATGATTCCATAGCAAATAAGGTAAGAAACTTACACATACTGTCTAGCCTCACAAAATGAGAGAGGGATTTTTATTGTGACAGTAAATCAGTTCTCTTGAGCTACTATCTGAGCTGTCAGGCAATGACTACCTGGTAATGCGCTTGGGAGGATGCTACGCACCTAGTGAAGTAAGCGTTGCCTATACAGCCAGTGAAGTTGGCTTGCTGCGTTCTAAGGGGAGAGCCACCAAAATAAAACTTCTTGATGTTGTCTGGGCTTTTCCCTGTTCTGTCCTTCACTGGGTTCTTCTTGCTTTGTTTCTTGTCGTCAACAGTCAGCTCATATCTGCAAAGGCAAAGCATCCATTTTGTAGGCTGGTTTTGGAAAAGTCAGTGCAGGTGGTTAGCATATTACACGCACCCCAAATACTCCACACTGTGCGTACATCACTAAATGGTAGTGCCCAAAGTCAGAAAAAGACCTTCTCGCTTCCAGATGTGCAACAAGGAGCAGTGCAATTAACCCACTGGCAAAGCTGAGTCTGGAGGCCCATGGATTTCACAATAGCCTGTGTTTAATTGTGAAGTCCAAAAAAAAAAAAAAAAAAAAAAAAAAAAAATACTGTCCACTCTGAAGACAAATAAACTAAGGGATTGCTAATAAATGGATGGAGGCATCATTTGGGTAAAATAAGATCTAAGCATATACTAATCCTTCTTCCTTATGCCCCTATCCCTTTTGCCTTCTCTTTTATCAGAGTACATTGATGTTTGAACTTATACAAAGTTTTTTACCTGATGTCATTTTACAACACATTAATTGCTGCAGAAGTCAGGAAAGATTCTATTGCTTTAATAACAAACTGAGTGGAAGTAAAGCATCAGATACTGATTTTATTTGGCAAATTCAGAATTCAAAACACTCCGGGAAACATGACAGTCCCCAATGCTGTTCTGAGGCACCTATTTGCACCTTCAGCTTTTCAAACTGTGTTTCTTGGATGTCAGAAGTCTGTTTTGCCAGTTACTAAGCCTAGCACAAAGGATGCAGCCAGCAGTAGAACAAACCAGTAACCAAATTCTATTGTACAGAAAAGGGTCAGTACATGGGTGATTGCTGGGGGTACAAACAAGTCAATCAGGTTACACATAATAGACATCAACCCCAACAACCCCAGGAACAACACAGCACAACCAAAAACCAGTGGAACAAACAAAGCAATGAAGTCTCCCATAGAAGAGAAGGGAGACAACCAAGTGAAGAGGCTAATGACATAGGATAGAGGCAAACTCATCTTATTCCCACAGAGCCCATGTTCATGAGTACCAAACTTGACCAGGGCCCAGTTGCAGGGAGAGTCAGGAGGTGCTTCCCCAAGAGGAAAACTCTGCAAAGTTCATCCACCTCACAGACAGACACTCCACCCTTCCTGCAAGTGGTCCCAGCTTTTATGCCCAAAGCAGGACACCTGGCACTCATTTACCCAATGTGGGGCACCTGGGGCTTGTTTACCCAAGGGCTTTCCTTACAAGGCTGGCTGCACCTTGGAGGAAAGCCAAAAGGCAAACTCATCCCCTCTTTTTAAAGGACTGTGGGAACCACCCATATGTCAATCTTAATTCAGGGTTTGGGGTTCAGACCCCAGCACTTCAAAGTCATAGGTACAAACCTCCATTTCTGCTAGAAAACAGAATGAGGTGGTTGTATCTGCATAGGCAAGATTCTTGAAGAAAGATGATCTGATTATTTGACTTTCTAAGAAAATTTTAAACATAGAAAACAACAGTAGAATATACCAATAAAACAATGCTTTCAAGTTTTTTTAAGAAGCACATAGAGAGACTTATTCCCTACTACTCTTTTCAGTCCTACATTTGTGTCTGTCAGTGCTAAAAATATTTTGAACACGTTCCACTGTTTATATCCCAAATGAATCCTTTTTATGAAGACACCTCAATTACTTCAGGGTCAATTTGGGATTGCTTTAACAAATCAGAACAATCAATCCTGCTCAAAAAAGGAATCTCATGCTAGTCTTAAATTGTATTAAACTGCTTTCGTACCTGAGGACAAAAAAGGATTAAGCTTTTAGAAAAACTATTATTGTTGTTTTACTAAAAATTCCCAGCATCTTGTACTCAGGCCGAGTTGGCCATTTTCCAATCACATGGATTTTTGACTTTGTATTTTCTTAAATGAATTGATTAGTTAAAAATATCACTTTGAAAAATCCACTTAAACGTCACTTTGAAAGTGAATATTAAGTGATAATATTCTTTACGGTAAATATTTATATCCTAAAATTAGGGAATAGAAGATGCTGGACAGCTTTACCTTTCTGGGGTGACAGAAGTAATGATGAAGTGTGTTTTCCCATCATTGTAATTTCTCTCTGGTGATTGAATTTTGGTTCCACTTGCATTTAAAACCACAGCACCTCTGTCCATAGAGATGGATAATACATCTGACTGAAATACAGACAAAAACATCTTCATAAGTAAGTGTAACACAGAACAATTAAGAGTTCTGTGCGTTTTCCTGTTGTATTTGTTTTCTTTCCTGCTGTTTTCCCCATTTGTGCTTTATTTGCAGAAAGGTATACCGAGAAGCAGAACAGGAGATGATCTCATTAAAATTGATATTCTTGCTGTTTTTTAAGCCTGAATTCTGGGAATTCTTCTGCTGATTATGTCTCATGTATTTGTCACATGAGCTCCTTCCACTAGCACAGATGTATGATATTTACATTTCATTTGTGTTTCTGGTAGCCCTGGTACTGTATAGAGCAGCTGTTATTTCAAGATTCCTGCTGTCATAAGACCATACTGTTTTTTTTTCTTTTCATAATTCCCCCTGATCAAGCCTATTCAGTCACTCAAAATTATTTCAGAGATAAGATCTGCTATCTGGGTCAGGCATACGGGATCATCATGCCACGTAGCAGGAATATTAGATGTCTGTTCCATTAGAGCAAGCACTGCTACTGTGCACTTGTAGGAATCATCCTGTCTCATTCTGTCAAGTGCTAAATAGCTGAACCTCCATTTGATAAGTAGGGCACTCAACACCTCATAGGATTAGATTTTGAGTTAAAACCAGAAGTGGTGTGTGTAAGGCCTCATTTATGCAAATGATGTGGATAACTGACACAGTTGCTGATTTCAATTTAAGGTAATACTCCAGGCTGTAAAATGTAAAGTTCAGGAGGGGTTTATCGGTGTCATACAGCCTTCCCTGCTGCTCTGCTGATGATCTTCTGCAAGTATGGCTGAACAGACATTTGGGAGTGGTTGCAATTGTTCTGTCATCTGAGCTCATGCTCACTCACTGCAGATGTCAGTCTGAGCTTCCAGGATCTTTCAATCGCTCTGACTCACACAACATTTTGGGAGTGCAAGTCCATATTTCTGTCCATGTCACATCTCTGAGTGCACATTTAAAGCAGTCTGGCTTCCCATAGCTGCAAGGAGCCGTTCTCAAGTGTAGCTTTTCACACTCACACATGGAGGTCTAAGTACCATCTGGGAATACAGGCACCTTTCTGACTGATTTCTGTCAGCTCAGCAATGCTCAAAACACCATCCTGCTAATTCAAACAAACTTTGTCTTTGCTTCTAAGGCTCTGGATGGAAAATGTCAGGCCCTTAATGTTATTTGTACTTTGGTAGCACCTACAGGTCCAAATAGGGATTGCAGTGCTGCTGAGCACAGCAAGATCCACTGTGCATTTCTGCCCTAAGAACTTTATCAAGCGCAAATGGGTGCATGTTTATTCAAGGCATATGATCAAATCCTCTTCTCAACATGAAAAAAATGGGTAATCATTGCTGGTTTTTATCTATAGATCAAGTGTGAACTGTGAGGTCATCAATGAATGCTTCCATATTGCAGAGTGCTTTCTCTGTTATGAAACCATAAAGTGAGAAATTGTATTATTTCCTTAGTATTCTCCTGGGAAACAATCCAAGGGTAAAATAAAACAAACTGTAAAGAAATGTATACTCACTCCCTCAGAGTAGTAGAACAGCAGCCCATTGGGCTGCAATGTCCGGAAATTAAACCCTCCTTCAAATTCACCAAAGAGGGACACTTTTTGGCTTGATGAAATGAAACTTTCTCCATTGAAATACACTTTGCGGGACATCTGTGTATTAAGTAAAACAAAATTGCAAGTAAACCTCAGAAAACATTCAAATCATAAAAAGAATGAGACTATTTCTCTTTTAAAAGACACAGTCAGTTCAGTTCTATACAAACTTCAATTTTTCCTGCATGTCTTAACCTAATTTATATATGATTTTCCTCACATGCTGTGAAAATCTCAAGAAAGCGTAGCCATTTTTGATAGCGTAAGCCAAGCTATTCTCAGTTTCCCGGGATTCTTGGCCTCATCCTAAGTCTGCTGATGTTAGTGAGCATTAAAACTAGAAGCAGAGGGGCCTCAAGCCCCTGTCTGAGCTATGTGGCACAGAGTTGTTGTCCCAACATGTGATGTATTAGTTTGCGTGTTGCACTGAGTGCTGGGGTGGAGATGGGGGGTATTGAACATAGTGGTCTATAACCCTCTGAGTCTCAGGAGTAAAACGTGCTTGGAGGTAGGACAAATTGCAGCTAGCTTCCTTGTTGACAGAGGGTGAGATTGTGTGATGAATTCTACAAGTGGTGGATTCCTTCGTCTTCACAGCATGGCTCTGCATAGCTATGGCCATAGGATAAGCACCACAAACACTCTAGATTTAGGAGTCTTGCATTGTAATGAACAAACAATGAATGATGGAAGGGATCAGAAAAGAAATGGCAATTTTCTCAGTGTTAATGCTAGTGCAGTTGCTTTGTGTATCACAGAGGAAGAGCTGGCCTGGCTTTAGGGGAGAACTCATCTGAAGGGTGAATATCTTGCTGTCTTTTTCATTTCATACATCTGTATTAGGATGCATGTGAGGACAATTCTTCTTTCTTTAAGAAAAAAGCAAGTTACGTTGGAGTAGTTCCTTTCAGAATACAGCACACAATTTATTTCATATCCAGTTTTCACATTGCAATCTCACATATGATAAGAATATCAAGTGAAATGCCTTCTGCTGTAATTCAGGGTGAAAACTGGATAGTATGTCAGCAGACTTAACATGCAAACACACCACCCCTGCAGGTCAATGAATGCATTGTCATTTCCTTGGTTCAAGACTTTCTTTCCATTGTTTAGAGTAAAACTCCAGCTCAAAGCTCTATCCATTGCCAAAATTTTGTTGTTATCTCACAAATGATGTCATGCTTACCAGTGAATCTTCTGGGCACCCATAGCTGATTCCCAAGGTTCCTGGCTCTTCTAACAAGTTGAAATCCTTCTTTTGGAACTGGAAACCCTTCATGCAGCCTTTAAAGCCAATACTTCCTGCCAGATGTGAGCTAATGCTGTGGAAAACAGTATCAAACAAGCTGCAGTTAGCTAGTCCTTGCCTTTCTGAATAAACTTTTGTCACCAAGGTGTTCTGAAAAAACTTGGAAGAACCTCAGTTGCCCCACTAGTGCCCAATTCCTGCATCTTTATGTAAAACAACTAATAAATCACATTATGTGTTTTGAAAATTCAAGATGCATCAGATGTAATACATGTTACAAGAGGAACTATATGAGAGTTCAAAGAGGACATCCATACAGAGTAACTTTAAAACGATAAAAATAACTGCTGAAGTGAAAAGTCTTATTTTTAAACGGATTTCTACCCACTTACAGTGAAAAATCAATGGATTTCTATCTTCATTTTTTGTCATTTTAAGAAGTTCTGTTTTCCTGCCTTGCTTTTACTAGCAAGCTCCATTCTTGTCTTGGGAAGCAAATGGTTCTTTATTTCTTAACAAACAGTAGTAACAGAAGTCCAGGAAGTAAGAGTAAATTCTGCTTGCTGATGAGTAGGTTTACGTAGTTGTAAACGAGAGCAGTAGGTGGGCTTCCAGGATCCTTTTAATGTCAGATATGAGGTGGATAGCACAGTAGTGTATCCCAACTGCTTCTGCTCACTGCTCTGAGTTTTTCAACTCCACCTCTCACCAAGATGTTACGGCATTAAGGTATAGGGCAAATATAGGCTACTTGTCTTTCTACAGGAAGGACCTTAGCAGTCGGATTCTTCTCACCTCACATGAGATGATACCGACAGTGAGAGAGTTGGAGTTGTTCAGCCTGGGCAAGGCTCCGGGGAGACCTTATAGCACCTTCCAGGACCTGAAAGGGCCTACGAGAAAGCTGGAGAGGGACTTTTTAAAAGGGCATGTAGTGATAGGATGAGAGGTAACAGTTTTAAACTGAAAGAGTATAGATTTAGATTACATATTAGGAAGAAATTCTTTACCATTGGGGTGGTGAGACGCTGGAAGAGGTTGCCCAGAGAAGTTGTGGCTGCCCCCTCCCTCTAAGTGTTCAAGGCCAGGTTGGATGGGGCTTTGAGGAACCTGGTCTAGTGGAAGGTGTCCCTGCTTCTGTGCTAGTTGTCTATGAGTTATCTTATTTTAAGGTAGACATTGGAAACACAACAAATGAATCAGGCTCTGAAAATGCTTATTTTTCTACATTGTCAAAAATTGACTATCAGGTGAAGTAGCGCAGATGTACATGTCTGAAATATGGTGAGAGGAGGAGCACTATAGGGGCTTAATCTGCTTCTCAATGAAATCAGCAGGAAGGCAGAATCAACAGGAAGGCTCCTGCCATCCTCACTGGGATTTGGACCGGTGTGGGGTATCAGTCAACCTGTTTAATCTCTACTCTGACTGACCATGTAACTGGCTGAATGCCACAAATGTGTCTTTCTGTTAAATGCCATTAACTTAACAACATTTTCTAGGAGCAACAGATTTTAAGTTAACAAAAGGCTTCTGAGTTTGTTTCTTAACAGTTCCCAGCACCCAGTGCTCCTGCCTCCCCTTAGCTTTCTGCTTTATGCAGTGACTAAGTTGGGAGAAAAATAACATATAATGATACTTCCAGATTAATTTATTTGGGAAAAAAGGCAATCGAGAGAGGAAAGTGTGGAAGTGAATGAAAATATACTGCTTTGAAACAATATTAAACTCCTTCTCTAAGACTGCAGCTAGTTTTCTTCCTTGCTGCTGCCCCCCAATGTCAGTCAAATGTAAATCATCCTAGAAAAAGCAACCATAAATATCAGTAGTAGATACTAGTAGCAGTAGATAATAGTAGATCATCAGTAGATACAATAGCAGTAACAACTTATGCTCCTGATGAAAATGGAAAGATGTCGTCACATTTGGACCATACTTTTTGCTGCCTACCCTTATATAAGAGCTAAAGATGGGTACAGTATCCAAGGTAAGGTGTAGCTCTGCTTAAATCTTTTCAGTATACATTTTTCAATATTATAATTGGTCATATTTTTACAATACCTATGGGGTTTTTTTCTGATATGACTTGTTCATTGAGAAGCTGTCTTTCCTGCTTTGACAGTACCTTCCAGTTGTTTTGCAGAATGATCACAATTCACTCAGAAAAATGCGGACATAATTCATGCAATTTATGTTGTATCCTACATTTATGAACATGTTTCATCTGCCATTGAGTTGTTCAATTGCCTAGATTTCTAGGTCCTTCAGGGCTTTTTCAGTGTTCTGTAGGCTTGATTAACCAAAGTAATTTTCACCATCCTTTTGTGCTTTGTTTCTAGATCATTAATGTATTTAATACTAGCCCTGAGAGAGATCCTTTGGGCATGTGCTGTAGACTTTTTATACTGTGAAAATTGAAGTTACTCTGTGTCCTATTTTCTCTTTCCCAGATGCTTTCTAATCCACTGCAGCCTTTCTCCCTTCCACCCCACTGGTTTTCTTAATAGCCTGTTATGACAGAACTTTGTAAAGAACTATTTGAAAGGCCAGATAAATTACATACTCTGGTTTTCCCTTGCCCACCATTTTGTTTATGTGTTCAAATAATTACATGGGATTGAACAGCATCATTTTCCTTTACAAGAAGTTTGTCCCTATCTTGAATGCTAAATCTGTGTTTTATATATCTCAGACATTATCTATCAATTCAACAGGCTCTCCTGACAACAAAATGTTTCAGGAGATTTACCACTAATTCTTAGAAACTATTGTACAACATTTGCTATCTTCGCGCTCCCCCTGCCCCCTTTTATTTTTTTACATAGAAGGTATTTTAAAGAGAGTTGGTATTTCTGTTAGCAGTTGTGACACTTAAAACAGCAGCTGGAGCCCTTGTGAAAACGCTGGCCTTGCTGTCTGACCCCGGGAATAAATATTGCCTGTCAGAAGAACATACCCTTCTTGAAGCAGCCAGCCTGCTCTCCCAGAGTGTGACCCTGGTCCGGCAGATTCCCACTGCAGGAAATGAGTGTTACACAGTCTACTGAGATTCAGCTTGGCTTCTGTCAAATGGTATGATGGGAAAATGAGACTTTTTCTTTTTTTTCCCACGCCCACACAGAGCCAACTGACTTGGATCTAGAGAGAAACTGAAACAGATCAGAACTGAAGTGCATAGTAGGAACAATATCATCTTTAGATTTGAAAATGCAGTTGGTAGAGGGATTTGATCCTTCAGCTAGTGTGTTTCTATTTTACAAAGATCACTTTTTGCAGAGCAAGGAGGAATAGTGATACTATGTATCCGTGTGTTCTTTGAAAACGCCTTTTTGTTTAAGAAGACAACAGTTTCTGTTCCCCTTACTAAAACTAGACCAGTTTCAGCAGAGTTTACGTGTGCTGGATCAAGCCTAATCCTTGGTACTTCAGAGCTCTGAGGGACACTTAGAAGAGTGTCTAAGGGGTTGTTTTACATAAGTTGTTGAGGCTGGGAAAAATGTTTTATTGTAAGCCCTTCAGCACAGGTCATACAACATAACTTAAATACGGTGATTACTTGAAGAAAATGATTGAATCCCAGTTGTAAACCAACCTGGAGTGCAAGATCTCAGCAGGCGCTCCTCCAATGTAGATGTCTGTAAATGGCATTGCTGTTCTTTCATTGTCCACACTTTTTATATGTCTCCTGTCTACTACCAAGATCATCTTCTTAGAATTGTGATATATAATAGAAATCTGAAAAGAAAAATATATGCTTAGAGGTGTCCAAAATATCATCTTTTGTAAGTTGTCATGGTGATTTTGCAACACTGGTTGCATCTTCCTATATTTTTGTTTGAAAAGTTTCTCCCATTTATCAAAAAAGCTGTTTGTAAATTGGGAGAGGCTGACAACAATTACTAGTAGGGAGCTTATTTTGATATCACAATTTCTCTGATGACTGATCCCCAGATTCTACACTGCAGCAAACAGATAAGCTCCATTAACTTCAGAGTGCTTCCTTGATTTATCCGAGAAGTTAGGGCATACTTCTTAAAAAACTTATTTCATTGTCAAAGCAAAAAAGGCTTAATTGTGCTTTGCTTAAACAGGTTGAATAGGACTGTAGCTGTAGTTGTGGATCAGGAATCAGACTTCAAATTGATATCAAGTAAATGGTGGAATAAGCAAGTCACTAGGGGATTTGCTACTGACACAGTCACAGTTACACTGAGTTAAAGCAAATTCTCTTAAATCAAATACAAGTAGATATTTTAGATCTTCCAAAGTCCCTAAAACACTATGCATATATAAAAGACTGCTACCAAATTAATTCTCCCTTGAAATGCAATGGGAAATGCAATATTCTTGTAAGACAATGCATAACAACTAAGGTGGTCAAGTTAACATAGTAACATATTTTTAATTGAGGAGAGCTGCATATTTGAAGGACATAGTTGTCTTGGATATAATTTTGTTTTGAATTAATAACATTTTTCCTTCCACACAAACTGTCCTGTCCTTGGCTAGTTATATGCAGAATCTGTACACAAGCACTGATTTACCAGGAGGCAGGGAGAGCCTTCCCTTTCCACCACTCAGTAGTGGTGGGACTTGCATGTGGTTTTTCACCTGCGCTCTTCTGCCCACTCTACTGCATCAACACCTGTCCCCTCATCCTTTTGCTCCTTTCCTGGGTGTCGGAGCAAATTATTGCTACTTTGGAGCTGCTGGAATAGTTGGTCAAATGACTGTGATTGTAACCGCAACTCTACCTCATGAAATTTAGCGTCATTAATCTGAGCCTTCTTCATGGAGTCTGCTAGCAGCACAGGGCCAGTGCTAAAGCCAAAGTCGTAGCGGAGGTACAAGAAACCATTGTGCATCTCTAGACTGAAGAACATACTCTGTGTAAAACAAAACAGCAGTCAGAAAAGCACTATTATTGTGGCAGCAATTTAAAAAAATTAATAAACAGTGTTACAAGTATGTCTGACATTGTTAAAAGCATGCTGGGAAAAGGTTTTTTTATTTGCAAAACTATAACAGTTTCTGGCTTATTTTACTATATATAATATGTGTGTATATATATATATACACAGGCATACATAATTGTTTGATAAAAAGCACTTATTTGAAGATTTGGTGAACTGTTTCCCTGTAGGAATAGTGTTTGGTAGCACAGTAGTGTCAATATTCTTTACCAGCAAAGTATTCCTAGTGAAAACACATCTATTTACTGTCAACGTAATACCACATGCGCCAAATGAAAGATACTATACTGGTAAAAGTGATGTTGTGCTAGAATGGCTGTATGTGCATTAGCAGCTTCTGTCACAACGCCTGTAATAGCTCACGATTATATATTGCCACAGCCCTGATCAGCACTGATGTATTTGCTGAAGGCTGAGCAATAGCTGGAGTGTGTATTCTGTGTATTTGGCTTTTGGATTTCCTGACTATTCCTGCTTCATGGTTTGGCTTCTGTACCATGGCTGGATGACCTAGACTTTATTAACAGGAGCACTAATTTAGAAGGCCTTTAGGGAGTGCTTGAAATTAAGATCTGTAGCGTAGAATTAGTCTTGTTCCAAATCTGAACATACAGAAACAGAAAGGACAGTTTACAGCAACTGTGCATCTGGGTTAATGCTGTTAATGCTAATGTTTGTCTTCTCTCCTACTATTCATGCTGTTGTTCCCATGCCTAATAGAAACATGGGAACAATAATTCTCAAAAATCAACTGCAGGCCAAGGACTGCTGTCTCTGACACAAATGAGTCCACCCTCAGAAGTCATTACTTAAAGTAGTAGAAGTAGGTTTTAATCTAGCACTTTTAAATCAAACTGCAGCTTGGGTTTGTCTTGAACAGCTTAAATTTGAAAATGAAACAGCGATTACATTCAGAATATTTATGAGCTTTCTTTGCAGAACTGAAAAATGGCCAGCTACACAGTCTTTCTAAAGTGCCTGTGAGCAGGCACAGTCTTCCACAGCTAACATCCAATTTGATCACAGTTTCCACCGTAACACACTAAGTGCATACATCTCCAACAAACCTCTGGGGACTTTTGCTTGGAAGAAAAATGACTGATCTGCAGTAGAGATTGTTAAGCTTTTAACAGCAGTTGCTTAGTCCAAAACTTCCTAAGAGTGAAGGTTAGTGGTGGCATGCTATGCCACAGAGCAAATTGCTCCCAACAGTTTTCCTCTGTAAGTTACCCTAAAGGCAAACACTAGAGAGCAGCTCTTCTCATAAGAGTGGATTTTTTTCTCTTCTAAATACTCAGTGTGGTGGTACATGTAGGTGTCCAGACAAGTGTATGTCTGTGGACTGCATCTACATAGTACAATGTTTTTCTGTGGCTTTACCAAGCTGTAATCCACACAGGACTTGAGAGCTTCATGTGAAGATGCCCAAAGGCAAAAAAATCCAAGTTTGTCTTCAAAGGATATTTGAGCTTGCATCACCCTCAAACTTCTGAAAAGCTCATGGTATTTGGATGAAGCCTTTTTATTTGGACTATATATTTTTAGTAATTTAAATAAATATTTGACTCCTGTACACCCTGAGACACAGTTATAAAGTGACAGCTACCACAAATGGCTGCTTTATGGGAGTTACTTCACAGAAATTTCCTATCATTTTGATTGTGCATTCACATTTCAATAAAGGTGTAACTACTGGGCTTAACTGGGGTGTCTCTCACAGTGTCATCACAGGGATATGACCACTCTGAAGTCCTGACTGTCTCTGGATGAGAGCAGAGTCCAGCTCAGGGCCTCAGCTTCCTTGGGTCTTTGCAGAGCAAGTTCCAGTTCCCTCCTAATGTATACATACACCAGACAAACACAAAGTATTTCCTCTTTCCAGGAATTAAATGTAAGGACAAAAGAATTTTGGATTTTCCATGATACTGTAAATACTGGGGAACTTGTGATTCTCATGGATAAAGGGTACCTGGCAGGATTTGGTACTCACCCCATTAATCATCAGCAGGATCAGTCCATTGTCTGTAGGTGTTCGAACTTCTATGTCAAACCGAGTCACCTGGCTGAACCTTCCCCTTCTCTCAATGTTTCTTGCCAAGGCATAGCCAGAGCCATCAAAGAAATAGCTCACAGCCCGGCTCTGAGTGAAAGCCAACTTATTTCTATGAAAAAAAAAGCAAGGAAGTAATATTTGGTATATCCCTGGTTTCATTTTGGAAAATTTAACGGCCTTTACAATTAAAATACTTTCTTGAAATAACTGTTCTGAATTGCACCTCTTCCTGGCAGTGGTGAAACCGATGACTTTCTTTCAAATTCTTTCTGGGAATTTTTTCTAAAAAATAGTCTGTGACTTTGAAGGTGTATCTAACTCCTTCATTATTAGATCGTACTTTTATCCTTTTGTTGTATGTAGAGGACAGGAAAATTCTTTGCTTATCTTTGTAAAGTGTCAGGCCCACAACACCTCTTCATTATAAGGATACATATGCACTTGCAAGAAACCAGAGCAGCAGAGTGACGATGGGACTGTCCCCTACCTGGCACAAGGTGGCGATGTGGTGGTGTCGATGTTATAGACGTGCTTGAAGTTGTATAGACTAATCACATCATCGTTCAGGGTAGCCAGTTCCAGGCAGCCGATGAAGCCAGGTAAATTTAAGCTATCAGGGAGCTGTGCAGAGGGCAAGGAAAAGTAAAATGATAAAGGTCGCACTCTTTACTTGGGTATTGTGAAAGCATTTGTGCCTTGGGTCAGTTTTGTCTCTGTGTCCTTCATATTTTGAAACAAATGGGATGATGCTACCTTGGAATAGTCTTTGCAGTCCTTATGGCCATTGTGCTGTAAGTGGTCTCACAGTGAGAACAATAGGCCAGGTAAGGCAACTGCAAACAAAAACTTATTTTGTAGTTTTGAAGGGAGCACACTTGGAAAAGGGGAAAAGGGTTAAGATTTGACTAATCACAGATCTTGCTTGGTGTATTTGAATCTCTCAGTAGATATTTCATATCTAATGTATAGACATCCTTCACTTCGAGAAAAGTAACTTCATACTGTGACGAAAGAGAGAGAAATGAGAGAGCTCATTGAACCTAGGAGACTTGGGTTCAAAGTCTGTAACAGTGGCTAATCCTCGGTAGGTATTGTTTTGAACAGTTATCAGGATATAGAAACTCCATCTTTTAACAAAGGTCACTGCAAATGGAATTTAAATAGCCACACTGCTGAGGGGAAAAATAGAAAAGAATAAAGCTGACAGAGCTAGTGAATCATTCTTTTAATATTAAAATACTCTGCCCTGTGGAACAAATGTGATATTAATAACACCTCTTGTGCTTCAGAGTCTGATCACTGCCATTAACTTTTCTTTGGCTTCTATTATTTCTATTTTGCTTGATATAATATGATATAATAATAATAATGGTAATACAGCAATGCAGAATATGTGTAGCTGTAAGAGAAAATTACATTCTTATCTGCAGCACAGGTACGTTTGGTAAATGATCATGTTTCCTTTTTTTTCCTTTGTTTCTTCTACTATTCTGTTAAATTATGTTAAGTATGAGACTTCTAATAATTAAGTGGTACATTTCATATTTACAATGTATGTGACAGGGAAGAAAAGACAAAAGCTTTTAGTAAATAAGACTGTATGTTAATAAATGAAAACGTGAGGTGTCCATTCCTAAGGCAGAAGAGACCCATATGCTTATCAAATAATTCTATGAATCCTTTTCTTCCCATTTCCCTTCCCATTTTCCTTCACTTTTCTCTTTTCCTGTTCCTCTGCTCTGCTCTGGAACAGACCTGGAGGGTTCATTTGCTGGATTACTTTATTTTGTGTGTGTGTGTGCAACTATTATTCAGTCCTCAGTCCTGTTCCCAGGCATTTTGCACCCAGGTCTCAGTAATCTAAAATTCAAACCATGGCATATATCTGGTAGTCACAGCAATGCAAAAGCTCAGGAATATGTAAGTGTATTTAGTTACTTTCTGTTTTTTTACTGTTAGGAGTACTGCTTGTGGAACAGTAGTTGGATGTTTTTAGCATGTACTACAGTTAGCTTAAAGAATTTAGCATTTTCTAAAGCTTTTCTAAGTACGTTTTCATTCAGGCATGCAATTTTTATAGCCAAGATCACTCATAACAATTTCTAAATCCAAAAAGAGGAGATAGTATGTTCACAGAAGCAAGTAAGGGAGGTGCTAATTCATGCTGACTACTAGGAACTAGACTGAAATAACTATCTCACATAGGTCTTCAGACATGTTTTGCACAGGCAAGTCTTCATGCTGTTGTAAGCCTGGATTTAAACCAATTATAATTTATTTTTTTTAAAAAAATCAGTATATTTCTAGTTTCCCACACTATCCTAATATTAACAATACAATACTTTTCATTTTTGACAGCTGTAAAAGAGAAACTTGAGCACCAAGAACTCATTTGCATTGAAAAAACCTGGTAGCCTATAAACTTTGTTATACTGGGCTAATAGGCCTTAATTTATGTATACTACTTAACAGCTAGCAAGCTTTTTTCTTCTTACTACATTTCAGAAAACTTGAATGACAGCTAACAGGAATCTGATCATCTTACTGTATGACATGATAAGCTTGAGTAAATAGTAGTTTTCACCGTGGCTAGAAGATGGAGTCCTAAGATGATAAATAACTAAATAAGGATATTTTATTTATTAACCTTTTCTGTGTTTAAAGGGAAGCCCAGCAAGATAAGTTTGCATTATTTAGTTTCGAATGTAGAGTATTTATCAGACCAACCTTGAAGTCTGGAGGCACTCCGCCAACGTAGAAAACAGCATTTTCAGGTTCCAAATTCAGGAGAGAGCCAGGACCGAGAACCTCTCCCTTTTTGATGAATTTTTCATCAGCTGTGCTGCTAATACTGGGCACAGTTAAAAACATTTTGCCATGTCTTCCAATCCTGTAGAAGGGAATTGTAAGAGAAGAGAGTTTCATGTTGGCTAGGCGTAAAACAGAACAATCAAGACTCCAACTCCAGGAAGGGTTTTTGTTTCCTCGCTAGAAGACTAGTATCTGGGGGAAAAGAAGAAGAGAAACTACAGACACTTTCTCTTCCCCCCTGTGGCCCCTCGGGTCCTGGGTCTCTAAAAGCAAAGAGAATTTGCATTTCTTTTAGCATTAGTAGAACCAGGCACTGAAGACTACTGATGAACGGTTCTGGCCCAGCCTTTTCAGTACGTTTTTGCTTCTATGAACTGTTTGATTTTGGGGAAATGTGCATGATCACTTTACCTCTCAATTTTGATGATGCTGAAGTAAGAAGGCCAGGTGCTGACTGGCTTGGCATCCAGAGGTATCTCCACATCTTGGCCCCCCAGATTATAAATGTACACAAGGTTGTCATTTTTAATTGCAAGACCAATGTAATTTTTTGCCTAAAATACCAATTGAGAAGGATGTTAGAGCTACAACATTGAAAGAGATTTAATGCAGATTTAATGCAGAACATTAATAAAGGATGGACTTTGATGGACTAAACGGCACCTTAAATATAACTATTTTATATATATATGATATAACTTCTTAATAAAGAAAAGCTTCATTCTGTAATTATTCTTTCACCAGGTAGAACTGTACAGAAAACGTCTCTGATACTTTACTTCACATCCATTTTGACTGAAGTAAATACAAGGTCATGAGATGTCTTCTGACCGTAAATTGATCATGTGAAATGGGAAGCTGTTCATCAGCATTTAGTATGCAGTGTCATATGCAGGAAATAGGAAGAAACGTTTGTCTGAAGCCTAGGTATTATGCTGCAATTAAATATTCTACCAAGAGGAGTTTCACTTGATTTATATTCAGTAGACATTCTTTTTTAGAAAAGCTTAAAAAGAAAAGCTTGCCTCTTTACCCTTCCCAAGTAACAGCTTTACCCTTCCCAAGTAACAGCTTGCCTGGCTTGTGAGGTGTGATTTGTTTTCTTGTAGGAACCACAATTTAAAGGACAATTATTTCACAACACTTACAGGTGGTGAGAGCGTATGCCCTTTCTAGGCGTTTCAAAGTAGTGATGTACAGAGTGCACAATAGCAGCACAAGCCACAGGCAAATAAACCTGCTTATCTTGTGGGCCTGTGACCTTAGAGATTTGGAATTGACACTTTCAGCAGCATAAACTTGATTAAATCCTGGCCCACACAAAAGCCAGGCAGGTGACATTAACTGCTTCAGAGCACCTCAGTACCAGCACTGGAGATAGCAAGTGTGGCTCACAGCAGTGACAATCACAGCAGCACGCTGCATAGGCAGTTTGATTTTCTTAGAATTCTTTATTGTTTGGGGTGGGAAGTTTCAAGGACAGGGGTCTCAGGAACCCTTACTTGTCACAAAATCAATGACAGTCATATAGCAGTCACCTCTTATTTTGAAACATGGAGAAATAGTGAGAGGAAAAACCAAGGGTAAATGAACTTTAAATCTATTTAATTTTCTTATTAACTGGGTTATTCACTTACATTTTTGTTTCCGAGGTACAAAATAAATCTGTCTGGAGATGCTGCCAGTTGTGGGTTGTCTTTCTGCAACTTTATATACAAGCTCATGGAAGTGAAAGATTTCAGTTCCTCCACATTGATCTTTGGATTGACTTCAACAGCTGATTGGCCTCCAAACATCATAGAAACTTGGACCTGCAATTGCAATTGTGCAATGTGTAAGACACATTATTGCAGCCTGGGGACATTAATTAAGGTAAATGTACAAGAATACTTAGCCAGCAAGAATGGATTTGGCACCTGTATATTGGCCATGCAAAATTGTATGTTTATAACAATCACTTCTGGAAGACATTGTAAAGATGATGAAGGGAATTAATTTTAAAATTAATTAAAGCTCCCAATTAACTGTGCTTAAGCATATTCATAAAGTAAATTAAATTTCAGTGGGACATAGATGTGTGCTTAGCTGAATCAAGGCTATATCATTATGTATGGCACATAATGAAATTCTTACATAGCTATAAAACTTCTACCCATAATTTATTTCTTTGCTTTGGAAGCAATATGTCCAATTTTCTGTTCACAAGTAATCCTATTATATTACTGAAGATACAGTGATATATATGAGATGTTAATAAAATTTTAAAACGTATTCATTTTAGTTCAAAATGCCTTCAACATAACTGAAATAATGTTTTCAAGTTTAAACATAATATGCCTGAATGACAAAATGCATTTAAAGAACAGTTAAGCACTGTGCACATACTAAATGGTTTTTCCTTTTCTTTTTTGAAGTAATGTATGTGGACAGCATATTGCAGCATTATGAACATACAATAATGCATTGAATTTTTGAATTCTCTGAATGAATTCAAATATACTGTTTTAATTTGTGACCTTGGTGTTCTTGTTACAGAAAATTCCCTCATAATTTACGTATGATAATGAAAGTATTTTTCTCTATTAAATATGTATGAGCCAAAGATTCTCTTACCCTGCAGAAAATTAATTCAAAAGAAAAAAAAGAAATACTGTCATGTCTCAGAAAAGTTCACATTAAATTGCCATAATTATTGCTGCTTGTAACTAGTATTGCCAGCTAAATAATGACCTATTAGTTTTAGCTTTAAATGGTTTTGTTATTGCGGCCATCTTTAGCATTGTGCCAGTTACGTAATTAAAGTTGCTACTGGAGTAGCAATAGCCTACCATGAATACCATGGTAATGTTAATTGCTTGCAAATCGCAACTGTAAAGATTTTAATGACTTCCACTGTACTTTGTTTATCCAGTTGTTAGGAGGTGATAATGTCATGGTTTGGGCTTCTAACATAGCCCAAGAAAATGGAGATCCTAGTGAGATGCATTTGATTAGCACAAGCAAAAGTCCCATCCAAAAGTTTTACCTTGCTTGCTACACTCCTGGTTTGAGCGATTAACTCTCTGATCCGCTGAATGCTGGAAGAGACGTTGTTTGCTGGTGCCTTCTGTTCTACTTTGCGCAGTTTGTCCAGGAGTTGAGGGAAGACTTCTGTAAGTTTCTTCACTGCAGTTAGAAAAGAAGTGACCACTTGTTTTTGTGGGGTTTTGTTTGTTTGTTGGTTTGTTTTGGTTTTTTTTCCTCCTCTCTTTGTAACACTGCTTTTGCACCAGGACAATGCCTCCTTACCCTCTTAGGTTAACTCACTGATCTCCTTCTGCTTTAAGAGCAAGTCTGTGGTGTGAGAGAGGCAGTGGTTTCAGAAAGGGTAGTGATTTATCAGAATCTAGTATTGCAACAGCTTCTGGAAAGGAGACTACTTTTTCATGCAACTCCTAGGTACTACTGTAGTGTTGTACCTCTGTAATACTTTCCTCAAGGAACTTTGCAAATGTGAAATAATTTTAACTTTTTCATCTTCCTCCAAGGCAAATAAATGTCAAACCAAATTTTACAGATATAGCAACTGGAGCAGAAGGATTATTTGTTCAGCATCTCACTAGATATCTGTGTCAGACCTGGGAACTGCATCTAGGGAACTTTGGTTCATGAGCTCTTCAAATTCATTTTAGGGGAGATGAATAGATTGTTTCCCTCAGCTCTCAGCTGTACAGGTGATGTGCTGGTGTGTGGTTCACAGACAACTCTGCTAACAGAAACACTGCTACGTTCAGATTATGGTTACAGACCCGTACTGTAGAATCTGGATGTGCACGTGAACTGTGCTTACTACCTCCCCCAGCCCTTGTGAGTGTAACTTCTTCAACTTTCCTGCCTGTGTCTACCAGGGGTAATGAATCAGAGTCCTGGACCTTTGGTCTTTCGCTGCTGTGTCTTCCGGTACATATGCAAGTAGGATTATTATCAAAGGGAAATGCAGGTGCTTTGTTGTGTTCAAAAGAAGAGAAATCCTTTCCCAGAAAGATAAACAGACAGAAAAAATACCAAGAAAGAAAAGTAACAACCCCTAATTATAATCCAATTTCATCACATCAGATTCCAGTGACATTCTGCCCTTTGAAGGATATTTACACATCACATCATTTTTCATCTTTAATTAGATGTAGGTAAAACTGGCTGAGTATAATGGAATGTGATTTTAGCCACAAGGTACATCCATATAAGAAAGATCCAGTATTCATAGTTAATTTTTAATGACATGGATTCACTGTAAAGGTTAAGACCGGATTTGTAAGGTTTGCAGTTATGTATTTTCCTTCCCAAAGTGTCCTTCATCCTCTCTGCTGAAGCCCACCAGTGCCCTACACAGGGAGTATTCTCAGACAAACTGCACAACCAGGACACACTCTCACACTTCCAAAATTTAAGTGCAAACTCTATTCAAAGGCAATCCAGACATGCCTGCTTAGAGACTTCAGCTGCCATCGTAGTGTTATTGGCATGATGATGTTTTGGTGTTTCAGGCACCTGAAAATTTTTTGTGACTTTCTTTGGAATTTTGATGGCCATTCTTCCTGCCAGATCAGCCTCACCTGGCAGCATACACAGCTGATCTGAGAACACTCCACCATGCTCTGGCATGTCTACATCTGTCTTCCCAGTCTGTGAATCACAGTCACATCTGACTGGAGCACAACCCATGCCAACCTCCTTTGTAGCACAGATCTGTCTTCTCAGCTATTTCCACCTGATCTTTCTGGCAAAAAATTGTCGTGCCTTAAAGCAAAAAAAGAAATGCTTTTAGACCAAAAATGCCATGGAAAAGCTGCCTCCACAAATGTGGTAGGGCACATATAGCTGTAGCTTGCATATTAGCATCTCTCAAACAGTTTGTGGCCAGCAGGCCCTCCAGGTACTCTGATATGATCACAATACTTTCAAGGTGACTTCCTACTTGCAAGCCCACTATCACAGAGAAGACATTTTTACCAGGCACATTACATAGAAGCTGAGCTGTTCTTTACAACTCATAGTGCATGTACCATGCGTGCCTTTTGGGAACATAACCAACTAGGAGAGCTGGGACATCTTAGGTCTATCCACTCTTATGAAACCTCTCAAAATGCTACTGGAAATACTTCTTCCAGAATAACAGCTAGTATGAGCAGATTTTTTGAATCCTGAATGTCTGCTGACATTTTGAGCATGAAGAACCAAATGCAGTTTGTGTTGCTGCTCTACCTACTGAGCTGGCACTGGTAAATGTTAAATGTAAATCAACTGTAAAGGTGAATAAAAACAAAAACCTTCATGTGTAAGCTACAGCAGGCTGTTTCTCTTGGATGTTTTTCCTCATACCATTCCCTTCTTGGATGCCAATCAAATCCACATTTACATTATCTTAAATGGGAGTTGGAGCCCATTGCCTGCAGCCTAAACTGTGCTCTAATGGTGATCAAAAACATTTTACAGCAATGCAATACATCTACTGTTATATTAACTGTACTTTTAGGGAGCTCTGTGCAGTGACTAGCACTGAGCTTACCCACTCCCAGAGGGAGTGACTCAGTGTTTCCCTTGGATGAAAAACTCAAAGAAATGTGAGTTGCCTCCAGTTCTGGATCCAGAAGTTGAGATATTGAATAGTACTGAATTTCTTTGTGTGGAGGGAACCACTTTTATATCAGTTATTAGGAGCACTCACTTAACCAAAATATTACTGTGGGGATCTTATCCATTACTGAATTCTGGAAATAACATGACCCTTGGGTTTCCCCAGTCTAGAAGGAAGAGTGTGGCTTTGGGGCACTAGAAGCAATGTTGGGTTTGGCCCTCATAACACCAGTAAAATGACACTCAAGTTGCAAAGCTCCCAACAGAAGGAGAGGGAATTTGGGGCAGTAGATTTGTTCTAGAGAATTGTTCTTTTCCTTTCTCACCAGTCAATTCTTTTCAGCTTCACTCTCCCTGCCTCTTTTTCCACCCTTTCCTGTCATCTTCATTTCAGTTTTGTAGCCCGACTCAGTTTTTATTTTGTCTTTTTATTTACCTTAAATTTTTCATAACAAATCTTCCAATTTTTACTCTACTCTTCCTCCGCCCCCTGGTAATTAAAGTGGAATTAATGTGATGTTTACAAGCTTTTCCAGCAATCACCCTGCTTAAATATTATATTTCCTCCCCAATCCTCTTTGCCCCTTTTGTTTAGACTACAAGCTCATCAAGTCAAGAGACCATTTCTCCTCCATGTTTGTACTACTGAGGACAAAAGGGCCCTGTTTTGAAATGCCTCCCAATGTTAAAAAAAACAACTAAACCACCAATCATAATAACAAGGACTATTTAAACAAGCTGTCTACCATTCAGTGTGACCTTGGTACCCTGATAAAAATGACTTAGAAGTCAATATGACTTCAGCCCTTAAATGTTTAAGTTATTTTTGGAAATGCCCAAGTATCCAAAAATGTTAAAGTATAGTCAAATCTCTAGACAATTGCTAATTTTTTAAATGTTTTTGTGGAAGCAAAATGCTATAAGATTATATACGATGAATATGCAATGTAAGCAACTCATACAACATGATGTTGTGATAATTCCCTGACCTTTTAATGCTAAGGAATGGCAAAATTCAGGTCACCATACCTGCATCCCCAGCTGAATGCACAGCACTGTCATATGCCACTGAATTGTGCTGGAAGTCTTGCAGGTTTTGAGACCACAACCTCACATTTTCATCCATGGGGGTCGTAGCCTGTGTTACTGTCATGGTAGCACTTACAGCCTCTGCAGTCTTCAGTTTAGCTTGCTCCAAACGCTCTCTGGCCTCAACTACAAAATAAATAGGAGATGAGAAGAAATGAACTCTTTGAAAGATTCAAGTGAGCTATAACCAGTACTTAGAAAATGGTGATGCAAAAGGGATTTTACGTTCTGCAGAGCTGAGACCTCACCTTGCTTGCTTGGTTTTCTCTGTATTTCCACAGGGAATATTCAAAAATTCCTGTGGCTGGTCTACAGTTATATTAATTCTTAAAATTTAGCAAATTCTAATTACCATTCTAGATTGTCAGAAATTTTCAATGTCCTTGGATTTTGACAGGTGTTATATAGCCAAGGAAGTTGGAGCAGAGGTGAAAAAATATGTTTTTTAACACGTATTTTTATTTAACACGTAAATCAAGTTTTTAAAAGAAAATGCACAGATTTGTTGAATATTTTTTATGAAAGTTATTTTTGGAGGAGAGAAACCCAAGACAAGGAAGTGGTTTTGTTTTCCCATACCTGGCATTTTTTTTTAATATTTTTTTTTGAGTTACCAACTACTGTATTTGTAAAACCTGTAGCATTTTGCATGTGATAATGTCTTGGCAATAAAACCCAGCCATTTTTAGTTGAAGTTAATGAAGAAATCTTGACTATGTCAACTTTGGACACCTTCAGACACACTTGCTGGATGCTGTAAGATGTCTCTTCTGAAAAACTAAGGTGAGGTTTTGTCAATCAAGACTGTAAGTAATTACCTCCCAATACTCTACTTGCCAGGTGTGATGCATATGTGAATTAGATTTTGATTATCAATACAATAAATCCACAGACTTGTAGATTCTCCAAGCCCTGGAAAGATCAAGAGTAACATCAGAGAGGACAACTGTAGTAAGTAGGATGAAGAAGAGTGTTAATAATTTCAGGTGGCAAAACATATAATTATATTATGAACGTGTTAAAGCTGGATGTTTGCTGACTAGCTCTTGTAGTTTCAGTCAAATTCCTTTAGGCCTCCCTGGGACTGAAATTTTAATACCAACTTCATAAGCCATATGCAAAGATAAAATATGCTCTTAAATGTATGAAGATAAAGCATCATGGAAGGATGAAGTTCCTCTTACAACCTGGCTCTGCTGATTGCATTTTTGTGATGGCTCCCATCAGTTGGCTTCGCAAAGCATTCATTTTGGCAATAGTGCCATTAACATGCCGGCTAGCGTCTGCAATGGTTAAATCATTACCTGTGGGGAGAAAATAGGAGGTATAGTTGAGTGGCATCAAAGTGGCATTTAAAAAAAATAAGTTTTATCCTGTGGAGGTATGTTATTAAGCATTTAATATACCATAGGCAGTATACTATGGCCTCTTTCAGTATGGGGCATATTAGTGCTCTGGACTTCACATAATCTAAAGGAAAAAGCAACCTTGCAGCTCCTAGCCATTATTTGCTTGCCACAGGGTGTCTTAGAAAAATCTGGAGGCCTGTATCTCAGTCAGTATTATCTCTCTTTGCTTTACCAGAACTGTTGAGAACAGCCGCAACAAGTATAAAGAAAAGTTTCAAGGATTTCAAAAGGTCCTGAAAAATTGAAGAGGTTATTTCTGTAGTTTTAGAACTTCCTTTCATTTTCACTGAAAAAAGGCCAAAGTTCTTTAACATTTATTATTACCCTTCACTAGTGAAATCCAGCTTTCTGAACACTTAAACTGTTGTGAATTCATTTCAGTTGAGCTACTTGATTGAGTATATTTACCTGTGAACAACTGTTTGCATGATCAATATTTAAACAGTGGTTGTATCTGAAATGATTCTTTTGTGAATGAAATAAACTTTCAGCATCTGGCAGGATGACAACACATGAACTACTTAAACTGTGCCTGTGGCTGCTTCAAGTACTTTGTGTGATAACTTCAATCAATACACTATTCTGTTACAGCAGTAGTTCTGCCTTAGTGATTTGCTCTTAAAATTTATTTTAATGTGCATGCTCAGAAACTGACTGGGAAAGCAGGAAGGATGTATATTTACTGTCATCTGCTGTCCGTTGTAGCTCCATAGCTTGGTTGAGAAGTTCTTCGCTTTTACCTTTATGGTAAATGATCTGAGTATCAATTCCAACTGCAGCCTACAAGTATATTCCAAAAAAAAAAAAAAAAAGTCAGAATAATGCTTATCAAATGATCCTCTTTATTGTGTTTAGTTGTGGACAACACATGGCTTCATATAAATGCAACTGAAAAGTCACTGCAATTTCATATGCTTTGTTAACATTTAAAATTGGCAGTCAGATTGGAAAAAAAGTCTGAAAAGCAAAATTTTATGTAGATTTCAATTAAAGTTTAGAGAAATATTTGCTTTTCCAGACAGAAGCACTGAATAACAAAGATGCACACGTGTGCATCAAAGAAAGCATAGAAGTCCTCTTAATTTACCAACTCCAGTATGGTCAATGTCATACTCATGCTACATGTTAGTTAGGCACTGTGTCTGTTTATTTCTACAGTCACCTCAGACAGGTGATGAACACTTGCACTGAGTGGGGAGCCGCCTTGTAGTCCCCAGTAGCGTGCTGGAAGCAGAGGACTGGATTGAAATTCCACAGGTCCCTGGAATTCAGGTCCCTGTAATCTAACCAAATCTTCTTGCTATCCCACTAATAAATTGCTCTTAAGTAGCATGTATATAGGTTGGAAACTATATACATACAAAAATACATGTAAAATATTTTAGAACAGCCAAGTCAGAGACAAAAGCTTCCTCATCCCTGCACTGAGTGCATGAGTGTGAGCCATTTGCCCCATTTTAACTTGACTTTCTATGAGAAGCAGTGATGCTTCTGCTAGATGTCTTGACCACCTTTCCTGCCACATGAGGCTGTGTGGACTGGGACGACTTGAGCACTAAATGCCAGCTCAGGTTCCTACAGGGCCAGAGAGTTGTCTGGACTTCACAGAATGCCTCAGTTTGAGTGACAACACAGAGCAGCGTCACCCTGTGCTTAGGGACAGAAGAACCTGTTGCAGCTTTTCAAATACTGGGAGACTTTAGGCTGGCAGAGTAATTAACCACCTAGGATTTAATTCAGGAAATAGTAGATGAAGCAAAATGTGCAGTGAGAAGTTCAATGCTGACAGTTAAGCTAAATCTTGCTTTTTCTTCATACTGAAGTGCCTGAAGCATTGCAAAGTATAAGCTGATAGTATGAAAATTGCTTACGTCATTGACCCGGTTTGTTGTGTTCAGTGCCAGCAATGCAGCGTTATTAGCTTCTTCAATATAACCGGCAATGTTTTCATACACATTTGAAGCATTTATTGCCTTTTGTACCAAACCATTTGCATCAACACCATACAAATTCCTGTTAAAAAAGAGAGTAAAAGGAGAAAGAAACCAAATGGAATCAAAGTAGTTTCAAATTGATTGCTTTTCTTAACCGTCTGTGAATACTGACTACATAATCACACTCATAAATACACTTGGCATGAGTAGCATTCTCTTCATTGGGTATGACCATTTATGTCAATCTGAAGCAGGTGAAAACTATGTGGATAGAAGATACTTCCCAGTGGTTTAACTCTGGGAATTTTGCCCTTAACATCTTTGCGAGCAGCAGTAAGTGCCTGCTGATCTTTTATCTTTTTAAAATCTAGATTAGATAGATACTCCATAAATTAACAGAGTAACAGATCTAATGGTTGTCCTGCTTTAGGGATAACTCCTGGCCGTGAATGGAAAGACCTGTGTGTGCCAGTGATCAGGACAGCTGTATCTCTGGACTGTTTATATTTTCCAAAAGTAGGTGTGAAGAGGTGGGGGATCAGATGAAGAACTGCCCATGCTAATGAAACTTTGCAAAAAAGTTAGATCTAAAAGCACAAGACAGCTTTGCTGGCATGATAGAGCTTGATTTGCATATTAGGCGATAAACTAGTCTTCAGAGGAGATTCCAAACAGCAACTGCTTTAGGACTCAACCAACCCTGAGCTGTCAGCAACTTTGAATTAATATTATTTTTTAATATTTTTGTGATAAACAGATTTCAGAGTATATGTTAGATATAGACTCTAAATATATATATATATATTTACATGTATGTATATTAATTTCAAAGCATTTGCACACTGAGGGAGTATTAAGTTTCTAGATTCAGTGTGATTGCAAGAATTTCCTGCTATGTTCCCCTATGACAAAAGAAGAAACTCTACAAATAAAAGCATAACAGGCTTATAAAGCAAACTCATAAAACCAAAATGATTTGAAGACAGGCTAAATGTTTTAAAGGATTAAGGTTTCACTGCAGGACAATCTTCTCAACAAATAAAAGAGTCAGTACATTTCCATCTGGATATTTCATAATTATTTCTGTTTGCTTTCTGTTAAATTCCTAATGTGTTGGACTTGGTAGTCATTTTAAAACTATTTTGGTAAGGGATGAAGGTCAGACATATGGGGCATTTTCTTTCAAGTGATTCTGCTGCCCCCCGTTAGCTGATGTCAGACTAAACATGTTGTTTGTGTTTTAGGCTGTAGGTGGTTCATGTGGCGTTATAGAACAGAGTTTCAGATGTCAGCTTTATACAATTATATAGAAGCATATTTAATGTCATTGTGTTTCCGCTTGTCTTTTAGTTCATCCAGCTGTTCTATCAGTAGCACTTGTATGAACAGAGTCTGCTGAAATTAAATTTTACCGGTCCAGCTCATCAGCAAGTCTTCTTAGGTTGTGTGCATGATGCATAGCCTTTTCTACCAAATCATCATCAAAGAGAGACAGATTGGCTAGTTTTTCTTGCAATTCCTTTTTTGCTCCATCTATTTCTGCGTAGAACCCTGATACATTCTGAACAAAATATGGAAGGAAGGAAGGAAAGAAGATGAACATTGTAAAAAAACAAGCCTGTATGTTGGTTATTATGTTTTATTTTACCCTTTATATTATTATAATGTTGCTCTTTTATGTTATGCTTATTTTATGCTATATGTTTAACAGATAAAAAAGAGGAAAGATCTAAAAGAATCTGTCCCATGAATGTCAGTATGGCAAGACAAATGCAGGAAGATAAAAATCAGGAATCCCTGGAATATTAGAGAGATATGTGTAAAATAAAAAAGAAAGACAGTTAGGAAATGTCTTACTATCCTTTATGCTTGCTCCAGAATATGCTAATGACAAGTCTTTCAGAGTCAAGTGCTAACATGTGAAGTAATTAAAACAGATCTTTGCAAAAATCCCCTCATTGTGTTTGCTCTTAAATTGGTGGGTGGAACCTATATATATATATGTGTATATATATATATATATATATATATATATCATATCTTCTCTGCGAAGGCTGCAGGCCAGAAATTAGTTGTTGGGATTTCTAAGTGATATCTATACAAGTAAACTAAGTAGTGCTGTGGTGGTTGGGCTTATGCATCATCCCATTACTGCACGGGCCCTGGCACTGTTTTAGCCCTGGCCAGCTGCCACGCTCCCAAACCTGCTTCCTTGGGGAATAGCATGGGTCAGGGCCTGTGCCCAGGGGACAATTTGGCAATTGCTAGAGAGGGGCAGAGAGTTTAGCTGTATGGCTGTGAGCTATGCCACATCGTGAAAAATGGGCCCTGGCCCCTTTCTGCCTCCTTGCACAGAGACATCCCCCATGCTAAGACATCTTGGGTTAGTCTAATTTGTAAACCAGTCCACCTAAGTACTACCTATATGTATGTATAGGCAAGGAGAAGCAGTATCCCTTTTCCTTAGCCATACTTCTTCCTTATATGAAATACTTGTGGGGAAGACCAAATGGGCCTGCATTCACCTTCTCTCCAATACACAAGCTTGCTGATGTGTTTGAGGATTATGAATGGGGCCACAAAATACAAGAAAAAATGATGAAATAGAGGGAGAGAAAAAGGATGAATGAGTGAAGCGTAAAAATACTTACTGCTGATGAGGACAGAAGATGTATGATGTTTGGATACTACTTTCTTCCCTGCATGGTGAATGTCCCCTATGTGTAAAATTATCCAGAGGAGTGGGGGACCCGAAATGATAAAACGCAGCAATTTGTTTTGTGCAAAACAGTAAAAAAAAATAATCATACAGCTTGATCACCCAGGGATGGCTACAAAGCAAGCTGTCTTCTTTCTGTTTTCTCAAATTACTTTTTCAAAGAAAAAATAATGACTTTTTAATATTTGCTTTTGTTTTAGAAGAAGAATTGGGAATCTATGACCAAAATGAATGTTTGTGGAGGTTTTTCATTTGTCTTAAATTATCTCAAAATTTGAAAATAAAACAGAAAAAAAAAAAAAAAGCAGCTTTAGTAAATATCTTAATTAGCAAAATCCTAGTCTTATTTTCCTCACTTTTTCATAGAAAGTCCAAAAACCTAAGACCTGTAAAAATTTCCAACAGCACCTTGTCTCATTCAAAACACTGGATGCTAGTCTTCAGTTCCAGAAGAGGATTTCTATAAGACAATCTGTTTATGTATGTCTTACACTCTGACAGTGGCTGGTTTTAACAGTGATATCTGAGATCTTTAACCTTCTTCTATGTTCACTTGCAGGCACAAGAAAAGGAATTTAGCGTATAGTGCAGCCTATTACCAGAGCATCTTTTGGCAGCTGCTGTAATAAAATGATTGAGAACTGTACAAAAAAATCCTTCATTCAACTCTGCCTACAGTAAGGTGTCCTTATAATATAATTATATTTCTGAGATAGTAAAATGTAATTACAGAACTTTTCATCTGGAAAGATTTATACTTTCTTGGGCAGAATATTCATCGTTATAAAAAAAAGAGAGATTTTTAATTAGCGATCTAAACACATGACTTAAAAGTTTAAGAAGTAAGGACATATCATTTAAACAAGTCACTGAGGCACCTACCTTTATTATTTCACTTAACTCAGAGTTGACCTTTTGTGGTCCTGCCAAAATAGTGTTGGCACTTAGCAGAATGCCATTCACTTCATCTATTTGCTCTTTTATTTTCTCATGTTGTTTCTACAAAAAATAAAATAAAATAAAATAAAATAAAATAAAATAAAATAAAATAAAATAAAAGTCACATCCAAAATCGTCTGTGCATTGCTAAAATACAGTGTTACATTTTTAAGTTTATTAAAGTTAATTCAAAAGCTGAAGTGATGAACTAAATAGATTTTAAACAAATTTGAAGCCTAAGTTTTTCCCAGACATTTCTAATAGCTGCAGATTGTAATGTGATTCTTTGCATTTTCTTGTCTTTTTGAAAGAAATGTTGTTGTTTTTTGTTTGTTTGTTTGTTTTTTATTTTCCTTTAAATGTATTTATTACATTTTATATTACAGCATGAGAAATTATTGGAATGAAGCATTATTCAGTGGACTGCCAGCAGAGGCAAATTAGAGGTCTTTTCCAACCAAGGCTATTCTATGATTCTATGGATTTTTCACAGTGCTCTGGAGACTATTTTTTTTTCTGGAGGTTTTAAAAATCTACAGTACAGAGATCTCTTTTCCTTGTCAATAGTAAAGCTAATGTGAACAATCTCTTTTGCACAGCATCTGCCTTCATTGTGAGGAATAATGAAGATCCAACTGGTTAAAAACAGGGAACAATTGCGACTACGCACTTCAGGCTTTGCTTCATAAATGTGAGATGAGCTGCAGCTTGGTACTGTAATTATGAAACAATGGAACAACAGAAGAGGCTTTGTACCTAAGGATCCCAAGCTGCCTGTAGAAGAATTCACAAGAACAGCACATCTGATTTTTCTATTGAATTATTAGACTTTCCACATCAGCATGAACTTCCAGCGCTGCAAATTTCAAGAGCTCAAAACTCAGCCACTGATGCTGTGAAACCCAAAGGTTGGCCTGAGTTTGCAAGATTATCCTTCAAATCATAAAATTGCTCCCTAAACCCCTCTCCTCCAGAATCCAAACAATTTGAGCCATTGAAATGAAAACAGATCACTCACTTCAAATGGTCCCAAAGTGTTCTCTTTGCAATTTTTTTCCTTGCTGAAAAAATGAATGAAAAGTTTTAGGTGGGACATTCTGGTTTTGCATCCTTTAAAGGAAACTAAAGAAAACAGAGAAAGAGTCACAGAACTGCTGGGAGGGTAAAAAAATTGTCTTTTTGTATGGCTGATTGGATTCTGGGATAAGAGATATTAGTATCCTCCCCTTCCTTGGCCTGCTGAGATATGCCATGCCAAAACTTGACATTTATTGTCACTCCATTAATAGATGATAGTACCTTGCACTTCCAGAACTTGTTTCTTAGAACTGGAGAGTCAAACTCATCCTGCTGAGTGGTCCAAGAAATTATTTTTTGTGTGTGTGGTGATTGCTGAGTCTAAATTGTTTGCAATCTACTATTTTAAGCACCAGCAGAGGTGGAGTGTTCACAAAGAACGGTTATGGTAAATGTACTTTTATAGTACCTCAAGCCTTTGAAGTCTGGCTGTGTTTTCCTCATTTATATCCTCCGTTTGTATGACATGATCAAGTGCCTGGTCTAATGCCTCCTCCAGGTCTGACAGCTTCATATCCTGTTCACTGAGCTGCTCCAGCACATCAGATACTAGAGATCTGGTGTCATTATACCTCTCGTGAAACTCTTCAACTTGCTGTAACACTGGGAGAAAAATAGGAGAGGCCACTGATTAATCCAAAGCTTGGATTTCTGACAAAACTTACCTATGCAACAATTTCTGTTGCTGTTGCTCAGGGGACAGTAAAACACATTTGTTAAAAGCTCAGTTGAGAGATCATATACCTAGATTTTAATTTTCCCTCCTCTATTGAAAAGATGCCTCTCAGTATCTCATTTAAATCCCATTAATTCCCCTTCTCAAGTGTCTTTTCCTAAAATAAACTAGTTTTTTCTTTCCTTGATCTTAGTTTGTTTTTCATTGTCACAGCTAACCAGGCTATTCTGGAGAAGACAGTCCTTATTGTCCTGGGGCTCTGACTCATGTTCACCCAGCTGTGAGAATCAGGCTGCCGCTCTTTCCCATACCAGCAGTTTTTCTCTCTGCTGGAGTTTACTGTCCCCATGGCAGAGCTGGCAGGGGGGAAGGAAGATATTCACATGAGCAATTCCAGCCCTGGCACAAACTTACTAAGCATCTATCGCTGAGGTGCTGCAGTGCACAGGCACACACAGACACACACATATTTTTCTGCCCATTCTGCCATGGAGGCAGCAAGGGCCAGCAGAGACTTGTGGCAGGCATCTGGAAGCAGTGTCATCATCTTCAGCACACCGGTCGGTGCTTGCCACGCGCCTGCTGGTCCTAGCCAGGGGCTCAACAATACATCACAAGCTGCCCGCTCTGTGCCAGCTGCCCATCAACATGTGGGTGAATGGAAAACAGACTTAAAACTCACACTTGTCTGCTGCGTTTTCCTCCTTATCTGCAACTTGCTTCTGATTAGTGAAAGGCTTACGGTGTTTGATCTCCTTCAGCATCTCCTCAGCCACACTGAGCTTCTGGGCAATTTCTTCAGGGTTTAGCTCTTGTTGAATTGCATAGTATTTCATCTTGCTGCTGATTTCTGTGGGAAAAAGGAACAGATGGTCAATGCAGCGTGGCTACAGAGAAGTAAATACTGTGGAGTACTTTTACTTTTGTGAATCCAGATCATGCTGATAGCAAAAGGAAATTTTAATTATTTTCCAACTCTATAGGAGATAATTATTATGTTTAATCCAGTTTTAAGATTAAACCTATAAATAAATCACGCTTTCTGGCATATCTGGGAGGTCTCATCAGAAGAGCATGAGATTAAGCAGGTGTGGATTTTGTGCATTATTTAGCTTGGCAGTTCTTATAGACTAGGATCATCATTTTATTCTGAGTTCTGTGGCAAGTAGCAGACTGGGGCTTTTGTACAGAGTTCTGGTTTTCAAGTGCTACTGCAAAAATGTCATGTTTATTAACTAACAACAGCAGCAAGGAGACTGAAGTAACCTTTTTTTTTCTATTTGAAGAAGTCTGAGGCACCCTAAAGAGGTAACATATGGCTTCTGGCCTGATATTACCTAGCTGATTTGGAGATAGATGCTATTTCAAGGTTTTGGTCTCAGTTCAAAAACCACAATTGGATCCCTGCAGATGAAATTAGGTTTTCCCATCCCCAGTGTAGGCATTACAAAGTTTACCCACTTCTCACTCCCCAGCCTCAAATACCAGCCACCTCCTCTTTTATGCCCTATGATGTGACTAGCTTTGGCTTGCGTTCATCACTACTTTTGTGGATAACCAGAGCTGGCAAAGTCAGCAATATGCATCTGTAAGATTTTTATAAAAAATAATTGTGTAATTGTGGCACAACTGATTCTTTGGAAGAGTGTCTTTGTATACACTTTCTTGCTGGCTCCTGAGCTCATTACTGAAGCTTTAAAGGCTCATACTGAGCAGTAACCGAGCATGACCAGCGGCTCCATGGGTTTCTTTTTCCTTCTCATTCTGGCACACGCATGTGTATGTACACATGCACCTTCCCTTCAGTAAAGAGTGATGATGACCCTGTAGAAGAATAGTTTTGAGCATGGTGGAAATACTGTTCACCTGCTTGTTTCCAACTGCTTTCTGGGTGGACAAGCACTCTTTATTCACAGACATGGGTGATGGTTCTTCTATGATAGATCAACCTGATTGTGCTATTTGTGTGCCAAACTAGACACATGTGTGCCTTCTGTGGTTCCTGTCCTGCCCCAAACCAACTAATATTACAAAAGGATGATCCACAGATGTCAACCCCAAACCAACTAATATTACAAAAGGATGAGCCACAGATGTCAACCAGTGATTGTTAGTGATATACAATGAGGCTCTCACTGACACTTTTGCTCAACAGTTGCAGGAATAAAATGTGATGGATGGTCAGACAGTCAAAGGTGATTTAACATCACAGGTGTAATAAGGTAGAACAAATGTAACATCCTGGCAACCCACAGGTAGCATCCTGTAACCCACCAGGCAGAGAAAGACCAAATTGGATGTGGGAACCCAGACAGAGCTCCAATGGAAAGATGCAGTTTTGCAGGCAGCAGGCTGCAGGGAGTGCCACAGTGTCTCCCTGGTAACGGGGGGCTGTGTGCGCTGTGAGCAGGTAGATGATCTACTTAGACGAGCGGCACAACTGCAAGATTTGGTTGAAAGGCTTCAAACTGAAGTAGAAAGGCATAGGAGCATCAGGGAGGCTGAAGTGGAGATAGACTGGCAGAGCCAGGCTCTGCCCTCCCTGCAACAGAAATGGGAGCGCCCACCAGAAAACACCCAGGATGGAGGTGCCCCTGTACTCTGCCCCTCTCAGGAGGATGACAGAATCCTAAATGAAAGGAGTGAGGGGAGGCAAGTTAATGGCCATGGCAGAAGGCGAGCACCCTCCTTGCCCACCTCATCTCCCCAGGTGCCTCTGAGAAATAGATATGAGGTCCTGGTTGAATACAGTCAGAGTAATGAGGTTGTGGTGGATAGGCAACCTACATCAGAGGTCTCACCACAGACAGGAAAACCTCATAGAAATATAACAACCTCTTCCACAAGGAAGAAGAGAAGACTGCTAGTTGTTGGGGACTCGCTCCTGAAGGGAACTGAGGGCCCAATATGCAGAGCTGACCCTCATCACAGGGAGGTCTGCAGTCTGCCTGCAGCCCGGACCAGGGATATCACCCGGAAACTCCCCAACCTGGTGCAGTCAACAGACTACTACCCGTTACTGATCTTTCAGACAGGTGGGGAGGAAGCTGCATCCCGTAGTCTGAGGAGGATGAAGAAAGACTTCAAGGCCTTGGGATGGTTGGTGAAAGAGCCTGGGGTGCAGGTTATTTTCTCCTCCCTCCTTCCATTCTCAGGTGATGACATGGGAGGCAATAGGAGGATTCATTCTGTAAATGCCTGGCTACGAGACTGGTGCTACAGGCAGGGCCTTGGGTTCTTTGATAATGGCTGGTTTTATAAGACTAGAGACCTGACAGTAACACATCAGGAAGGCTTATCTCATAGGGGCAAAAGGGTCCTGGGACAGGTATTAGCAAGGCTCATTCGGAGAGCTTTAAACTAGATTTGAAGGGGGTGGGGTTGTAGCTGGCCTTGCACCACTGGGGCAGAGCTCTAGTATTGATGAAGACCAGGAGGCCTCCCACCCCCCTAGGATGAAATCGATGTGCTTGGTTCACTCTCTGAAATGCCTGTACACCAATGCATGCAGCATGGGGATAAACAGGAGCAGTTAGAAATCCGTGTTTGGTCAGGGGGTTATGATCTAGTGGCAATTACAGAGACCTGGTGGGACAGCTCGCATGACTGGAATGTGGTCATGGATGGCTATGTCCTTTTCAGGAAAGACAGGCCAGCGAGGTGGTGGAGTTGCTCTTTGCATGAGTGAGCAGCTAGGGTGTGTTGAGTTCTGTCCAGGGGCGGATCAGGAGCGAGTTGAGAGCTTGTGGGTGTGAATTAAGGGGCAGGCTGGCATGGGTGATACTGTTGTGGGTGTCTATTACAGGCCACCGGATCAGGGTGAGGAGGTTGATGAGGCCTTCTACAGGCAGCTGTCAGTGGTCTCACAAATGCAGGCCCTGGTTGTCATGGGGGACTTGAACTACCCTGCTATTTGCTGGGAGGCCTACTCAGCCAGCCAGCCACAGTCCAGGAGGTTCCTTCAGTGCACTGATGATAACTTCCTGATGCAAACGGTGGATGAGCCAACTAGGAGAGGAGCGCTGCTGGATCTTATTCTCACGAACAAGGAGGGTCTGGTTGAACCACTGAAGGCTGAGGGTAGCCTTGGTTGCAGTGCCCATGAGATGGTGGAGTTCAGGATCTCATGTGGCAGGAACAGAATCCCTAGCAGAACTACAACCCTGGACTTCAGTAGGGCCAACTTTGGCCTTTTCAAGCAATTGCTGGGGGAAATCCCATGGGACAGGGTACTTGAAGGTAAAGGGGCCCAAGATAGTTGGTTAGTATTCAAGGACCTCTTCTTCTGAGCTCAAGATGAGTGAATCCCAGCAGGTAGGAAGTCAAGAAAGGGTGCCAGGAGACCTGCATGGTTAAACAGGGAACTGCTGGGCAAACTCAAGTGGAAGAAGAGAATGTACAGATCATGGAAGGAGGGACTGGCCACTTGGGAGGAATATAAGTCTGTTGTCAGAGGATGCAGGGAGGCAACTGGGAAAGCCAAGGCCTCCTTGGAATTAAACCTTGCAAGAAAGGTCAAGGACAACAGAAAGGGCTGCTTCAAATACATTGCAGATAAAACTAACACTACAGGCAATGTAGGCCCACTGGTGAATGAGGTGGGTGCTGTCTCTAGACGTATCAAGGATAAGAGGGTCATTAGGGGCAGTCAACATGGCTTCACCAAGGGGAAGTCATGCTTGACCAACCTGATAGCCTTATATGAAGACATAACCCAGTGGACAGATGATGGTAAAGCAGTGGGTGTGGTCTATCTTGATTTCAGTAAAGAATTTGACACAGTCTCCCACAGCATTCTTGCAGCTAAACTGAGGAAGTGTGGTCTGGATGATCGGATAGTGAGGTGGATTGTGAACTGGCTGAAGGAAAGAAGCCAGAGAGTTGTGGTCAATGGGACAGAGTCTAGTTTTTGGCCTGTATCTAGTGGAGTCCCTCAGGGGTTGGTACTGGGACCAGTACTATTCAATATATTCATCAATGACTTGGATGAGGGAATAGAGTGCTCTGTCAGCAAGTTTGCTGATGACACAAGACTGGGAGGAGTGGCTGACACACCAGAAGGCTGTGCTGCCATTCAACGAGACCTATACAGGCTGGAGAATTGGGCGGGGAGAAATTTAATGAAATAGAACAAGGGCAAGTGTAGAGTCTTGCATCTGGGGAAGAACAACCCCATGTGCCAGTATAAGTTGGGGACTGACCTGTTGGAGAGCAGTGTAGGGGAAAGGGACCTGGAGGTCCTGGTGGACTGCAGGATGACCATGAGCCAGCAACGTGCCCTTGTGGCCAAGAAGGCCAATGGCATCCTGGGGTGTATTAGAAGGGGTGTGGTTAGTAGGTCGAGAGAGGTTCTCCTCCGCCTCTACTCTGACCTGGTGAGGCCGCATCTGGAATATTGTGTCCAGTTCTGGGCCCCCCAGTTCAAGAAGGACAGGGAACTGCTTGAGAGAGTCCAGCGCAGAGCCACAAAGATGATGAAGGGAGTGGAACATCTCCCTTATGAGGAAAGGCTGAGGGAGCTGGGTCTCTTTAGCTTGGAGAAGAGGAGACTGAGGGGTGACCTCATTAATGTTTATAAATATGTAAAGGGTGAGTGTCATGAGGATGGAGCCAGGCTCTTCTCAGTGACATCCAATGATAGGACAAGGGGCAATGGTTACAAGCTGGAACATAGGAGGTTCTGCATAAATGTGAGGAAGAACTTCTTCACAGTGAGGGTGACAGAGCACTGGAACAGGCTGCCCAGAGATGTGGTGGAGTCTCCTTCTCTGGAGACATTTAAAACCTGCCTGGATGCATTCCTGTGTGACCTGATCTAGGTATTCCTGCTCTGGCAGGGGGATTGGACTAGATGATCTTTTGAGGTCCCTTCCAATCCCTAACATTCTGTGATTCTGTGATTCTGTGATCCTATGAGCCTGGTCTCAGCCTGCCTCTTTTGTGTGACAGGGTATATTAACTATGTTTCTGCAGATAAAGTAATGGTTGAAAGTACCCATGGAGATAAGCACAAGCAAGTATAACAGCTGATATGTAACCGCTCTTCCTTATACAAGTTGCCACGGAGACAAAAACTACTCAGGTGTGGCAGATGCACACACCGTGATCCTCAATCCACTTTCTAAAGGTGCTTTGTCTAGATAAACGGTGTGCTTTGTCTGGACAACTTCAGCTGGCGCCAGGTTAATGGCAGGAAGGGCCCCTGGCTAATTAGAACTGCCCACAGTTCAGACTCGACCTGGGTATAAATGGAGCCCTGCCGGAGAACCACTTTGAGTGGGTCCTCCTTGGAGCAACAAGTCTGCAGTCAGGGATGCTCCCCTTGGATCGGGACGCCACCCAAGGAAACTCCCCAGGGCTGAGAGCCCTCACCCTCCCCCTCCCGCCACCCCACCCCCCCACCCCCCCACGAGTGAATATTCTGGATATCCTTGAGTGAGCCCTCGCCATTGTGGGTGAGTGATTATATGTTGGGTACCCCCTTCTGAGTGAGTGTGCACCTTTTGAGTCATCTTTCTGATGTAAATTAATCCATTTGTGTAGTAGTATATTTCTGACTGACATCCGAACTTGTGTTTTATTTTTGGTCTGTCAGAGTATTAAGCAGTTCTACTCAAAATAAATATTTATTTTTGAGTAGCTGCCCTGTCTGTGTGTGAGCGCCTCCGCCTGGCACTCGGGCTTGGGGTTGGCTTGAGTTGTTAGAGCGTTTGAGGGGCTGCTTTGCAGATTTTGTGGCTGCCTCTGTGAAATCAGGTCTATTAATCAATTATTTCTATTAAAAAAGGGCTGTTTAACCTCAACTACCAGTCAGCCTTTCTATTCTGGTGCCCTGTACAGCTTTTATATTCAGTTGGTTTTGCCAGAGACTGAGGGAAATCAGCGTGCTCTATGGCAGGATGATAGGGATACTTCTGAGTACATTCACTTGGGGTTTTATTGCTTTTTATTGCAACTGGTTTAATCTCAGTTTTATGTATCAGCATGATAATGATGTCTCATCGATATTCCAGAGGAGGATGATAATCTCTGACTAGGAAACATGTTTAAGAGCAGTTGTGTATGGGAAGGTGTTCACTGTTGTTATTTGTCCTTTGATATACAGGACAGTGAAAATTCTTGAAGATGCAAGAGGTTTCACAGGCTCTAATTAAAAAAGGAAGATGTAAAATATACATTTTTATAGTCAGAAGAGAAGTTATGATTTGAAATTTGTACTAGTTCTAGAGATGCTTTTATTGCTCTAGCATGCTGTCCAAGGATGGACTTTACAAGTTTTATCTGCCTGCCCTCACATCATATGGACAGATGAGCAGGACACTGAGACAACGGGTGACAGTTTGTCCCAATATTTTAACATGAAAAAACTCTTGGTTAAACTCTTTTTGTAATTTTGGGAGGTCTTAATGATCATGTTTACCTCTTCTACTGTGAAACAGCATCACAATAACCATTTCTGACCGTCTGCGCTAGCCACAGGGTTTATGATTTTGCCTTTCACCTCTACTAAAGGCACTTCCTTTGTGGAAAAAGAAGGCAATGAGAATGCAGTTTTCCAATTCTACTTCTGTATTTAAAAAAAAGAACAAGAGGACAAGAAGTAGTCTATAATACTCTGTAGATGTGTCTGGGCCCAAACTCAACTGGAAATTCTGGTCACATATAAGGCAATAAGCAGCTTGAAAAGAATATCACCACTGCCTCCCACATTGAGCTTGGGGAGCAGTAAATTCATCAAATTATTCAGCACCCTTTTCTTTTTCAAGGCATCTGCATGAAGTTTTATGAACTAGCACAATCCTACTCAGCAACAGTTTGCTAAAAGGCAAAAATGGGATTTAAAGTAACACTCATCAGTGGGATCACTGGAGTTAATCAGACCTAACTGACTGCCATGGGTTCAAAATAGAAAGCACAATTTTTTAAAAAGTCTGTCTACCTATTTATATGGCCTTCATCACTAATCAGTGGGAGGGTTTGGGGTGGTGGAAAGTGTGCTTGCATGAATCTGCTGACAAGTAAGAGACAGAGCAAGCCCATCTCCCATCCTATGCTTGTGTTTGCAGCTCCATCTAGCCCCAATCTGTTTTTTTTTTTTTTTTTTTTTACCACAACTGTATATAAGTACCTTGAGCAGATATTCAAACAGGCAAAAGCTACAAACTAAATCATCTATAAGTATTTCATGTAAACCTGTTTTGCTTTGTCAAAGAGAGACAAAAGAAAGAGAAGCTTTTGTTCTGTCAGCCCAAGTCAGCCTGTGGTGTCATTTGTCTTTTGAGAGTCAACTTTTCACCATGGCATTGTGGTGCCAATATGTGTCTGTTGTTTGTGAGAGTGCCTAGGTGCTATGCCATTTTTTTGCTGGAGGTGTCATTAATATGTGCTTGACACTGAACTGAACCAGAAACAAATCTATTTACCTTGAATGTTATCCCTCATATTACTGAGCTGCTGCACAAGCTGAGTAGCACGGTTGTTGGTCTCCATGGTTTCCTTCTGTACCAGTAGACCGTTGCTGGATGCTTCATTTCCCTATGAATAAACCATGTGAGTGAGACATTAGATTTCTTTTCAGATCCATATGGATGTGTGAGGATGAGCAGTGTAAACATATATTTTGCTTTCTCCTGATGAGCATGTGAAAGTCCATTTATCATATAAAGAGGTATTTACAGAGGTACAGAGGTGTTTGAAGTAAAGGGCTGTCTTGTCGGTATTTTCAGAATTGCAGAGTGAGAGATTAAAATCTGTCCCATATTTATCCATCATTTGCTGCAATCAAATTGCCATAAATTATGTACTCCCATCTGCTGAGCCTCCTAGGCATTCAGCGGGGCTGGCTTATTTTGCTGGGTATGGTGTTTCCTGGGTAAGCATATAGACTGAAGAATAAGGTTTCAAGCTCACAACCATTTGTAGATCAGGGAGTGTCTCCCTCAAGTGAGGTCCCCAGCTCTGCAGCTTGTTAAAATTAAGAAAAAGCATGAGAATTCAAAATCCTCTGAAGAGTGTAGCCACACTCCTATACTATATTATATTGGAGGCTGTACTCTGCATTGTGTTCCCTTACACATAAGGGAAATTAAGAGTTACTGTGTCATAGTTACCATCTTTCTGAGAAAGTTACTGACTTTGGAAGTCCTTAGGTTTAATTTCACTGGGATTTCCCAGAAAGGAGAAAAAAATACGACTGTCATGCCATTGATGTTTCTTGGACCGTGTGTGTGTGTGTATGTGTGCACATATTAAGTCTGCACCACATACTTGCTGGTGGTCAGGTGTTTAATTCACCCATTGGGGCTGCAGAAGCAAAAATTCCCACTGTAAAATTAATTTCTGGGTTTGGGGTCCCAGAAGATACTTGATGTGCTCGTGTCATGTTTGCTTAATGCTTCAAGAACTGCAGAGGACTCTGCTGCCATCCTCCAGCCCTGCATTGCTCCACTGTGCTTTGGCTGCAGGTTCAGCGCTAGCAGTGACTGTGACCCACAAACAATTTTTACTCTGGGTTTTCATAGGAACCTGGTGGTGCCAGAGCCAGCACCACAGAAACCAATGGGCACCCGAATAAAACAAATACAAGGGTTTATAGAAAGGTTTTAATTTGATTTCTATGTACTTATTTAAGTCTTTGAAGGGAAAGCACTATGTTTTCTATTCATATTCCTTTATTGCTGTCAGGGTTTCTTGTGGATGCTGTGTTGCTCAGTATTGCCACTTCATGGTTATTTTAAGCAACTTGCTACTGTTTGTACGCACTTGCTTTTACATAATACTCTTTTCCTCACCAGATTTTTCTTTAACTATTGAACACATGGGGAATTGCTGAGAGAGATTTGCTGACTGCCATGATTGATGGGAAACACAGCAGTGTGAGTGAGAGACACTCTTGGAGACCCTCAAATTCCCACTGACGCACAGAGGCTCATCCTGAAATTTGCTAAGAGCCATGAAAGGAAAGGCTCTCAGAGCCCCAGGTCTTGGCGAAACATTCAGGATTGAGCTATGTGCTGTTTTACTCTAAGCTCATCCCAAGCAGACTCGGGAAGTTAGAGGTCACATTTATTCTTCTCATTTAGCAGGAGGATTTGCCTACAGTTAGTACATTCATTCCACCTTCAGGGTTTAGGTCAGAATCTCCAGTGATCCCTCAGCCATGGGGAAATGCTCTAAAAGGAAGATGTGGCACATCTGTGCAAAACCCACTCAAGGCCCTAGCACCTGTTTTCCATAAAAGTGCTTTGAAAAAGAAAAAAGTTCAATATATTCAGAGTGATTACTGTGGCCTTCCTTCCACTGTGAGAGTCTGGGGCCATTATTTCTCTGCCTTTATATGCAATCACAAGTGTTCATGTGGAACAAGCTTTAGAAATAACCAGGGAGAAAAGACCCCAGCAAACACTGAATTTATTGGTTCAAGGACAGTCAAACTGAAGAATGAGCTAAGAAATCCCCGCGTACTGAAGATGACCAAAAACGTTATCTAAATTCACTAAATATTGCTAGAAAACCTAATACCTTAATTATCCTGCCTGCAAACGACATAGAGGGACACTGAGGGATGTGAGCTCTACTGGATTTTCACAGGTACAGCTGTGTGTGTGGGAGGGCTGATTTAATCAAACCTCTCTTGAACAGAGGCATAGTCTGCAGTGCCTTTTCTGCTATGTAAGTGCTGATTTAAAACACCCAAACCCAAATTTTCTCTTCCGCCTCTCTCTACAGTCTTTTCTCCTCCTCTTTTGTGGTTTTGTCTTCTACTTGCTCCTGTATTTGAGTTTTAGTGTAAGGTATAATTTTGATTTGTCTTGTGAAGGAATTGGTAAGTGAATATAAGGTCTGGCATTTTGCAATAAGCATGAAATATACTCTAGTCATACTACAGCTGTGATTATCTCTGGGAATAGCATAGAGTGATGTATCTCACTAATATATGTATCTTAGCAACAGAAAGATGTTTAGTAGTATCTATTTAAAATACCGGAGAAGCAATTTTGAACCTTATTTCTTTTCTTAACATATATCATATCAGTATTCTTCCAGGGTGCAATGAAAGTGTTATGTGAGCCGAGAGCAGATAACCTTAATTTTATAGCCTGGCACTTAAATGTGGATGCAACATTTATGATTACGATTGTGTTAAAACATATCTTGAGTGCTGATCAGGCTTCCATCTCAGTGGATAAGTGAAAAACCTTTTAAACTGGCAGTTTTGTAATGTATTTTGAAGTGTCTAATTGGGGCTAATTTAATTTTATGAGAGCGTACATGTAAAATAGATACAGTACAACCACTCCCAAAGTCAATCTGAATTACTTTAGTGTTTTTTACTTTGCTTAATTAGAAATCAAAATTTGAAATAGGAAGGCAGTGTGCCTGTCTCACATCAAATAAGTACATGTCTACAGGAGTAGGTGGGAACTCTGATCCTGAGGGAAGGCTTTTTGTGACCAGTGAGAAACCTCTGACCACATTCAGCAGGCTTTGGTCCTACACCTTTCCTTTTCTGGGAATAAGACTTGATAAGTCATTTGTGCTCCTAAATCAGAGCTTAAGTAAAGTAGAAAGTTTAGAGATAGATAATAGAAATAGCAAGTTCTCCCAACTATCTTTCAGGGCATTCCCAGTCTTTTTTTTTTTTTGTAAATCTAGAGGTTCAGACTAGATGTTAGGAAACATTTCTTTACCAAGAGGGTGGTCAAACACACCCCCTAGAGGGGTGGTCAATGCCCCAGGCCTGCCAGTGTTTAAGAGACATTTGGAAAATGGCCTTAACGTACTTTAACTTTTGGTCAGCACTGAAGTGGTCAGGCAGTTGGACTAGGTCCCTTCCAACTGGAACTATTCTATACTAACCTCTTATGCCAGCATGAGACTATGACAAACCACAAACCCTCAGACCTCTGGCAGGGGACTGTAAACACACCTGTTCATCGAGTGTTGCTGCTTCTCTCAGGAGATCATTCATTTCATCTTCAGCATCATCAACCTGGATGGTCCAGAGCACAGCATGGTTCTTTTTTTTGGACATTGCCGCCTGTGTGTGAGCGAAAGAAGTCAGTGCATCTGAAAACAAATTATTTCTCTAGTGAGGGCAGGGCTTAAAATCTACAGAAACTGAATGGAAATTCATAGATTAGAATTACATTAAAAAATAAAATGTCATCAATGTTTGTACCTGGAGATGTGTGGCAGTGAGGTTGAGATCATTCAAGCGCTTTTGAGCTGCAACACCTGTAGAAATGCTCAGTAAAGTCGACTTGCTTTCATCGATAGCCAGAACTGCTAATCGGATGTCATGTGTCAAATCCCAAATACATTTATCACAGCCTGATAAAAAAAATGAGTGTCATTTTTCTTTACTGTATATGTCAGTTAATAGCAAATAACTAAAATCCACTTTATAGTGCTTTTGCACTATGGTGTTCCCTCTCTTTGTCATTGATGGATCCTGATGGATACCCAATTTTCTTTCACTTTCATCCACCCACTTCCACGGTCCCACAGTACAGTTGTGATGCTTGCAGCTGAGCAGCACCAGATGGGACTGCTCGGAGAGGCTGATGAAGCAGCTCCGCAATCAGTAGGGAGACAGAGAGGAGTCATTTCCTGGCTATTCCCTACAGGCTCTGCATGTTTGTGGCCCAAAGAACAACAGATGGGGATCAAAAAAACAGCTTAATTTTGTCAGAACCCAAAACTCTGTGTTTAAAATTTGGTGATATGATAAGTAAGGATGCCCAACAGATGAGCTCTTGGCTGCCTATTTGATCAAGAAGGCAACTTCTAAAAACGTAGTTCTAACGTGTCTGAACATGTGCAGAACTATATCCTTGTCCCTGTTGAATGTTTGGAATACCACTTTGTCTTTGTGACATTGGTGCCACCACTAAATGCAAGAGACCTAGGTGAACGTGAAACACAGATTCCTACAGAAACTTGCTTGGTATTGTATAGTCTCTTATTGATGGCTGCAGCTCCCAAATGTTTTCCTTCTGGTTGCACTTCCAGGCACATGATCCCTCTTCTTGGGAGTTGGTTTAGGAACCCATTTGTGCTACATGGTCTGCATTATGCCACAAGCACAATTGTATTAACACTAAAAAAATATCAGACATTACCAATAGTTACAATATGGTGCTTCTGGAAGCTCCTCAGACTTTCCATTATTAGAATAGGGGAGATGATAGTGGAAAAGCAACTGCCTGATAGATGTACATCAAATTGTCAAAAGCAGCAATTTATATTTGGTGTACAACTAGAAAACCAGAAGTGATACGCAAGACAGCACAGATGAAGTTGTGATGGCAGTTTTTAGCGCCAGAATATTGCAGCGCAGGCACTGTGTCTCAAAATCTAGAGAAGTGGCTTTGGTGACACTTCCCTACTGCTCCACAGTTTATACTTAAACATTCAGTCTGTATCACAGAGTTGGGTGTGTGCGTGTACTCAGTTAAGCAGGTGGGAACATGTTTAAATACTCGGTCAGAGGGGTGTTGTGGATATTCACGTTTCACCAAAGTGCTGAGCCCACGGGAGAACCAAGCTCTTAAGTTAATATTTGTAAGCATCTAAACACAAGAGCGGTATTGATTTTTGGTGTTCTCATGATTATCTCCTTACTGATGGTTGGGCAGTCTGTACCAGTAGAAACTTCAGGACTGTCTGCGAGGCATTCTCCAGTCTGGCTGTCACACGTTCTCCCTCCACAGTTACATTCTGGAGAAAAAAGAAAGGATTTTTGAATGAAGAATCTTCAAAATGTGCGACCCACCTTCCCCATCCCAAGATGGGTGAAATAGTATTTAGGATTGTACATGGATAGTCAAACCAAAATCAAGGGCTTCTTGGACTGATTTTTCCTTCAGTGTATATAGAAAAAAGTATTTTGTGCACTATGGTTGGGTCGGACCAGATAAAATACAAGGCTAGAGACAGAACCAGAAAGCATGTGCTCAAGTGATTTGTTCAAAGCTTCCCAGCTGATCACAAGCAGAGGCAGCGAGGTCAGAGTTGCCCAGCTGGACCATTATGAATCACAGTTTAGAGACGGTGACGTTTAGGAGATGGGTTTAGAAAAGTGGTGCAACTGAAGTTAATTATTAGTTACAGATCTTTCCACAGCCCTGTGGTATTTATCAATGTTGTGTCAGGCTGCTACTTCATAAGCTTTCCAGCTATGAGGGTTTGATAGTGGATGCCAATTCCATCATCAGCTTGAGCATATTAAAAAAAATATCTCCTACCACTTACAATGAAGAATAAATGAGGCTTAGCATTTTTTTTAAATGTCAGTAAGCTACATTTTTATCGCCATCACAAGTGGCTTTTAAAAATATAATTTTTAATCTAAAGTCTCTATTTCAAGGTTTAATTGGCCTTTTAAAAGATATTATTTTAAAGATTAAAATATTCTTGGAACACTTTGGTAGAATAACAAATACTCAAGCAGAGCACAAGAACAGCAGCAACTTAGCTGGAATTTGTTTTGCTCTTGTGATTCATGGTTTCAGCAGAATCTCGTATAACAAAATTGTTTACTGCCATTTTATTGCAGCCCATCCATTGTTCTCTATGAATTACCTGTGTGTTTACATTCTACATTGCACATTTGAGGAATTATCAGGGAAAACATGTAATACAGCTTCAAAGTAAACACAGTGCACTACCACTGGAATAATTCTGTTTAAGTGAACCAGTTTTAGTAGAACTACTCTGATTTTGTACTAATGTAAGAACAGAATTTGGTTATGAATTTTGTGCAGTAATCAATATTTTGACCTTGCCACAATCTGTATGAACTGGGTGCCTCCCAGCTTTTGGATCTCCAATATTTTTTTTTTTTTTTCATTTATTTTGTTAAGTTAAAGTCTCAGTTGAAAGCAGGGATTTCTCTTTACCTGTATCACAGGATCTAGACTATCCCCAGGTGGCAAGATTACAGTTGCAAGACTGGATTAGATTGGTGATCAGGAAAATCAATTTGTGTCTTATTTAAATGATTAACTCTTAATTTGCTACACAAATACTTATAGCAAATTAATTTCGAAAGAGGTCCTGACAATTTATCATCTACTTGTTTTGGAGGTACCACATTTTTAGTAGGGAATTCAGAATTTTATCCATGCTACTGTGGTTTACTAGTGGAGTAAGCTTCTAAATTTACATTTAGCTCTGAGGGATATTTGTGGAAAGCTTTGATGTGTGGCTAAAGGATATGTGGTTAAAAATTTATTGAAAAGAAGCTGAAAACTACTGTTCACAGCTACACAGATTTTGCCTTTTGCTCAAAATAAAAAAAGATAGTCTTAGCTGGATAGAGCTGTTTGCTCATTTAGTTCTTTTGCATATTCTTTTTTTTTTTTTCTTTTGAGATGCTCTGTGGAAACCATGTACAGAGACTTGCTTGTTCCTTACACTGGCTTCTTTTCTGTATTTTTGTACTTTAAAGAAGGTATTTGTCTTACTTAAGAATCTGTTTTTGTTTTTTTTTTTCTAAATAAGAGTTTCTAATTGCTCCAAAATGCCAGACAAAGCATAAGCTTGCCTTGTAAACTAGCCAAATAGTTTGGGTGTCATGGATGTGTTGAGTGGTGCAGAGACAATCGACGCAGTACTATCAAGTACATCTTGTGGTGGTGTTGAGCAGAAATCAAGATGAAATGACAAGTGGGTAGTTCTCTGAAACATAATACTTCAAAATCAGGATTTTCTAGAGTCAACTACAAGATCAAATTCAATCCTAAATAGAGAAACGCTGTACCTCTCACAACACATTCAAGTGCCCAGGCACTCTTTATTTTTAGCAAAGATCAAATGCTGCAAGGAAATCTGCTAACAAAGAGAATTACCAAGCTGGTTTATAGTCTGCATGAGAAACCTGTATCAAGAAGTCCTGTGCACCATGAAATCCCACTTAAACTGTACCTCAGAAATGTAAAAAATATTACTGAGTCATTCTGCCTCTAATTCCTGCAGCTCCTTAAGGGTGCAAACCAAAACTATACTGAGGTGATGAAAGTGCTACTTAACTTCAGTTCAGAAACTCTATGTTCAGAGACGCTTTCCAAAATTGTCTTGCATAATCTGCTTAGACACTTGGAATGCCCTGTAATCCTCAGACTTCTGGCAAAGCTACTCATAGCTGTTTGAAGCTCTGCTTTTGCATGTGGCCAGGGCACGACTGCTGTGGTTTGCTGAGTTGAAGTTCTGGGTGCGTTTCTCCTGCCTCATGGCATTCAGGAGCCACAAACTAGATCCTGTCATTCTTTACAGGAGAACTGAAGTTAAATATCTTTGGTGGACTGAATTAGGCAGTGAAGTACATAAACAAAGTTTACTTTTGCAGCCAAAAATCACAGAAATGTTGAATTTCAGGCATGTCTTGGGTGCCCAAACCCAGGTGGGAGGTGAGTTTTGGGGCACGCTGTTCCCTACAGCTGCTGTCTTTTTGGCTGGTTTGGATACCTGGGATCAGCTTTTGGGATTGCTGTGTGTGAGCACCATTTCTCCCTGTTCAACATAAATGGAATTTAAGCACGTGACTTAGCAATGTTATTACATCCTGGAGACAGACACTCAACTTCTAGCTGTCACTGTACAGGAACATAAAACCAGAAGGGACCACTAGTGACATCACATGTGGTCCTCTACAAATAAAAACAGCAGCTCAAAGGACACTTGGGTACAAGTACAGAGCATCCTTACACCTCCATCCTGCATGCCTTAGCACTTTATAATAAGCTAGTGAAAAGCAAAGTCCAAATGTACAGTAAATTGCAAGAAAGATGTAGGTTTGGTCAAGACAAGGCCTGTAGCCCTGTACCTGGAGACCCAGGAGGAGTTCAGAGGCCTGGGCTGGGTGCATGCTCTGGCTGTGACCTTTGAGTCAGGCTGAGAGCTAGGAGTGATCCATCTCCCCCGTTTGTGTTGTGCCCCTTAAGGGAAGGGCCCTGGCAAAGGGTTTGGGAGGGACCCTCAAGGTCCTTGCTCTGAGCACCTGCATTTTGCCTTTAGCTGTGGCTATTCCTCGGTGCTTTGAAAGAGGATGTAATCTCTCCTCCCAGAGCCAGAGCAAGGACAAAGGGCATGAGGCCAAAGTCCTATTTGAGTTTAACTCCATGTAAATTAAAGATTAATTATATTAGAGGATTTAAACCTCTTTGGCCCCTCTGTGTAGTTATGTCTTCACAGAATCACAGACTGTTAGGGATTGGAAGGGACCTCAAAAATCAAGTCCGACCATCAACCCAAAACCACCAAGTCCGCTAAAGCATGTCCTGAAGTGCCACATCTACGCAATTTTGAACACCTCCAGGGATGGGGACTCCACCACTGCCCTAGGCAGCCTGTTCCATTGCCTGATAGCCCTTCCAGTGAAGGAATTTTTCCTAATGTCCAATCTAAACTTTCCCTGGCACAATTTGAGGCCATTTCTTCTCATTTTATTGCTATTTACTTGGGAGAAGAGACCAACACTCACCTTATTACATCCTTCTTTCAGGTAGTTGTAGAGAGTGATAAGGTCTCCCCTTAGCCTCTTTTTCTCCAGTCTAAACAACCCCTGTTTCCTCAGCTGCTCATCGTAAGACTCATGCTCCAGACCCTTCACTAGCTTCATTGCCCTTCTCTGGACATGCTCCAGCAGCTCAATGTCCTTCTTGTGAGGGGCCCAAAAATGAAGACAGGATTCAAGGTGTGACCTCACCAGAGCTGAATACAGGGGAACAAATGCCTCCCTACTCCTGCTGGTCACATCGTTTCTGATACAGGCCGGGATGCCATTGGCCTTCTTGGCCACCTGGGCACACTGCTGGCTCATGTTCAGCTGCCTGTCAACCAGCACCCTCAGGTCCTTCTCTGACTGGCAGCTTTCCAGCCACTCTTCCCCAAGCCTGTAGTGCTGCCAGGGGTTGTTGTGGCCAAAGTGCATGACCTGGCACTTACCCTTGTTAAACCTTTACCCTTGTTAAACACTGCTTGTGACCGGCCACCATCTGGATTTAACTCCTTTCACCACAACTCTCTGGGCCTGGCCAGCCAGCCAGATTTTAACCCAGTGAAGAGTCCACCTGTCTAAGCCATAAGCAGCCAGCTTCTCTAGGAGAATGGTGAGGGAAACAGTGTCAAAGACTTTACTAAAATCCAGATAGACAACAACCACAGCCTTACCCTCTTTCACTAGGCAGGTCACTTGGTCATAGAATGAGATCAGGTTGGTCAAGCAGGACCTGCCTTTCATGAACCCATTCCTTATGGGCCAAGGGAAGAAGGCTAGTGCCTGGCATGATGCAGCTGAACAGACATCCAAATTACCCCACAGGGTAGGCAGCCAGGGGCATCCCCTGTCTCCCAGGGCCACAAGTGTCGGATGTCTGATTCAGACATCTCTGATCTCTGGAAGGTCATCTGTAGACCATGCTGTGCCGTGTTTCACTCTGCTCTGCTATACTAAACTGTAGACAATACCTGTACAGTTTTTAGCAAATCTGGCATCCCCATAGTAACCCGGAGCACATTGTTCACACTTGAAGCCGGTGGTGTGGTGCAGGCAGTTGCGGCACTGGCCGGTTACTTCATCACAGTCCTCAAAAATCAGGTTTGGGTCCGAGTTGCCGCTGCAGTCACATTTTTTACAAGTGCTTCCAATTAGCAAAGGGTTCCCATAGTAACCGGGGGCACACCTGAAAGGAAGAGCAAGCCCAGTGATGACAAGCAATGTCATTCCCATCTGCGGTACTGTTTTTTTCTCTGACCTTATTTGCGTCACCAGGAATTGATGACTGTCTGCAGATACTAATGGACAGAAGGCAAATTAAGAGCTGTATTTCTGCAGAGGCTGCGCTCTCGTCTCAGTCTGTATAATATTATATTTTCCCCTTCTTGAACAATACTGGTATCTCAATCACACCAGTCTGCATTTTTTTTTTTTTTTGTGTCTTTAGCAGTAAAATGATTTATTCCCCATTGTTTTAAAACCTATGGCAGAACAACCTTGGCAGAGAAGCAGTTCTAGCATTTATTTTGGTCTCTTTCAGCTTTGGATCTCACCAGCTATATTGTGTTACATAGGAAACTGGGGTGAGAGACTGCATTTCATAATGCTGAAACTCAGAGGAAGTTCAGACCTGATGTCATTATAATGCATCTAACAAAGTACTGACATGAAAGTTTTATAAAAATAATTCTATAGTGCAGAATTGGGATGGTTTCTGTTTTTTGCAAAGCAGAACAGGCACTGAAACAGACTCCATTTTTCAGATTTGTTCAATATTAGCCTCCTGGCTGAGGGGAAAGGCTGAGAGCAGCCTCCAGGCCAGGAGGGGAGGATTTCTCTGTTGGCTTGCAGAGGGAGAGAGGGAGGTGGGTAATAGCACTGCAGGGAAGGCCTGAAATGGGTCCAAATTGCTTTTCACATCTTGTCATGTTTGGGAAGCACTTCAGTTGAAAACTTGCTACATCTTAAAATGGAAGAGATGTTGAAACTGTTTGTGGGTTTTGAAAGCCTAGAGAAATCAATGATATCTAATCCTTCTGGGTAACTAGTGACCCTAAGCTAAGATAAGAGGTGATAGATTTGGTGTCATCATTTGGAAAGAAAGGAGAGAGTTTCAGTTCAAGGAGTTTCTGCTGGTCACAGGGAGTGTGCTTAACCCTATGAGCTAGAGGAACTTTTGCAAAACAGCCAGTGAGGCAAACAGAGCTGGCACTGGAGTGGGCATGGAGCAGCTCTCAAGAGCAAATCCACAAAGAAGGACATTGCTGGAGGAGCTGGTGGCTGGAGCAATGTGGAGCAGTGGCTGACAGACTGGAGGGGACAGCTGGCAGGACAGGGGCTGCCCATGCTGTTCATGGTGTCACTGCAGGGTGGCAGGAGTGTCCATGACACAGCAGCCTGGGGCAGAGAGGTCAGGCACTTGTACCTCTAAACTGGGAATGAAGAATTACTGTGGGGAGGGGAATAAGTAGCTGGTGTAGCAATTCCTCACTGAAGAAACTGGAGGATTGAATAGTTGCTGCAATGATTTCGGTAAGGAGTAGTTATTATATTTCATACGGTTTTATCACCCTGTTGTCCTTGTCTTTTCTCCCATCCATAAAGTCCTGTTTTAAGACACCGTTTGTTCTGCTGTTTGTTGGTGGGAAGGGTGAGCTCTCAGGCAGTTTAGTTTAATTTTGGCAGGTTTCTGACTGGGGACCTGAGTCGAGGTCTGTTGTCGCCTAAAATCTGAACATAGTCAAATCCAGGTTCTGCTATGTCTGAACAATGAAAATGTGGGAGATCTGATAAGAGCTTCCAGTTTTGATCTGTTCCTACATTTGCTGATTTATTTTTTTTTAATAAAGGAAGTAATTTCCTCAGTACTGCTTTGTTCATGTTCCAGTCCCGAACCCCCACAGTACAAACATAAAATTTTAAGCATCTTAATATAAACCACTTGGCTGCATCAAATACTGCCTTTGCCAGTGGCAAAGGCTGTTTGTCTCTTTGCAGCACTGCCAGAATCTTTGGTGCAGATCTTATCATTTGGGTGACCCAGATATAAAGAACAAAAATGTGACCTGGCGTTGTGTGAACCCCTTGAAGAACTGTGAATGTGACATGGAGTACAATGAGCATGATTTAGATGACTTTGGTGGAGTCAGTCCCCATTCCCATGGGAGTTAGAGCAGACAGTGTTGGGAAATACTACTATTTAGTCATTGCAAAATTCTTACTATAATTTTCTATTATTTCAGTCAATCTGAGATTGTAGTAGTTTCCCAAATTTCAGAATTTCAGGATATTTATGAAGTTTGAACAAGAAAAAAAACCCTCTGTTAAACTGTTTGATTTATTCTGATCTCTCAAAATCTTGCAGAGCTGCTTTTTAATTTTCTGTGGTTAGGTATTTTCCAAATGATCATTGTCTGATGTGGCCACCAAGTCACAGAAGCCACTGAGCAGTGCTGGGGCCAGACCAGTGTTTTGCTTATCTAGCTCTGGCTTTCAGCCAGCGTCTACGAAAGGCTGAATGCTATTTCCACCAGACCCACAACTTCTGCCCTCTCATTGGGACAAGGTGATTTTTTTTCTTCTTTTCTGAAATATACCATTTAGTTCACTTGCCAGAAATGTAGTGAACAGTTCCTCACATCCTCAGAGATATATTTTGTAAGTGCTGCTTTTTATCACAGTCTGACTTGCTTTTATTAGCCATATCTCCTCATCTGAAGTAGCTGTGTAAAACAAATAGAAAGTTTTAGGGGTGAAAATAAATGTGTCACCTTCACTTTCCCCTTCCTTTTGCCCCTCACTGCATCTCATAAGGCTGAACTGCACTTGGCCTCTTTTGAATAGATGGTAGCACATGAGAAGAGCAAAAGCTACTGGATGGAAACATACTGCTCATCTCTGCACTTTATGGTCTGAAAAAGTAGATGACTGTGGTAAATGCCTTTTCCTCTGTTGTATCAATAAAAGAATCTTTATTACTAACAAAGAATACTTCTTCTCCCATAATTATGCTGCTAGGTTATCTTTGTTGCATTTTGCAGCCATGTTTGCTTCCTGTAATTACTGGTGAGTAAGAAATTAACTTCCTCTTCCCTAGCAGTGCCAAAAGAACCTTTTTCATCTCTTTGCTTTGGACACTAAAATACCGTTTGTTCAGTTATCTTTTTTAACATTTGGGCATTAACAAAACCTGTATTTCATCTGGTACCACCCTAATACCTTATTGCTGAAGTCCAGGAGCAAAATGATTTATTCCTAAATTGAGAATTGGGAAGGTGGTTTTCTCAGTCCCTAGGAAAGACCTCCGTGACTTCACAATGCCATTTAGTAGAAGAGTGGAGGGGTTTGTGCCAAGCCCCTGGAGCAGCACAAGAAAGCCTCCCACACGAATGCCAGAGGAGATGGAGCAGATGATTGCCTCCCAGTGTGGGGCTCTGGACATCCCACACATTGCCTGTGGAGGGGTGTCTCACAGCTCACTGCCCTGTGGTGCCAGTCGCCCACTGCTGCAGAGAACTGGGAGGGAGGGTGGTGAGCATGATGTAGCCTTCCTCTCCCTGCTGCTATTTGGGCTTCAGGGAGGGATGGGGCAATGCCCTTTCTTGCTCAGGACCCTTCAGTCCTCCTGCCAGCACGGTGAGGGCATGATAGCTGTTAGTAGGAGCAGGGAGTGGTGGCAGTGCCCAGTAGCAGTGTCTGCTTTTTAGCAGGTGGACAGGCATGAGCAATGCATTTCTCATTAGGCTTTGAAACACTTTTCATCATTTCTGACACAAGTGGAAGTAGGACCAGGAGCTACCGGAAGTAAAGTCCTATTTGTCACTGATTTTCCCTTACTCCAGTAGTTAGTCAAGGACTAAGCATAGTGACCAGGTCAGGCTGATTTCTTTCTGTCCCTTTTTCTAACCCTTCTACACATCTTTGCCTTCCCTCGGACACATGCACTGTGTCAGGCTGGGTAGTGGCTAATAGAAAAAAAGCTGATGCTATTTTCTGCTGTTACTATGCATCTGCTACTCATTTAATAGGTTTTGAATTGCTTGTAGTCTAGGTTGACATTTTAATAACCATTAAGAAACCTCACTGACCTTTTAATTGTCTGCATTATCCTTTGTGTTTCAATCTGACATTTTAGAAGAACAAAAGAATACAGCCATAGGCCTGGAAACAAAGGTGATTTTATTTTATTTTTGTGCCATCTGTCTAAAGAGCTTTCGCTATTGCTGTCACCATGTTAGTGATACAGAGGTAATATGCTGATTTGCATCATCTGCAAGGGCAAAAACATTCAATCTTTTTTTTGTCTTACCTGTTTCATTTTGATTTCTCTCTGCATTTTAAGCATCCCCTTTCTCCTTTCTCTGATAGTTACATTAACTATCATTTGAATTCATGACTTGCCCATTAGTGACTGTTGACTGAAGTCTTAAATACTTCAGGGGTTTGAGGAAAAGCAAAATGAGGTGTTCAGGAAGCCAGTGTCTGAGCCATCCTATACCCATTAGTCTTTGTGTTAGAGCTATTGTAATTTGACTGCTCAAGGAGAATTTCTGAATTATAATCAGGCCTCTGACATTCATTGAAATGTTACCCATTTGTAGCAAGTGAGATGGCCCTTTACAAGATAGGAGAGTAAGTTATATTTCTGCTGTATAGGTCCTTTTATATGTGTACTTTGCTATTTAGAAGATATTTGCTGGAAATTGTTTATGGGCTGAAGGGAAAGTTGAAAAGCGACACTGGCCTATGGTTGTTTTTCTGTGATGTACATTTAAAATTTCACTAAAAAAGATGCATCTGCTCATTAAGAACTTGACTAGATAATTGATTTTCTCCTTTGCTTTTGAAATTATTTTTATAGTAGAAGTCTGCTGTATGTTTTAAAGTGACATCTATGTGGTGGTTATTTTTCACTCCAGCTGCTGTTTCTGATTTGCATTTTGTATTTTGATTTGTAAATTCTATTCCTTTTAAGAAGATAACCATAAGAAGGTACACAAAGTGCAAGAACTCAATCAAACTACATCAGATGTAAATGTCTATCTTACCCTGACATGTCTCCACGTCAAATTCTAATGTTTTTTTGTGGGAACTGAATGAGATCCTTTATGAGACGTGATTCAACCTCATAAAAACACATATACAAGATTTCTCCCCAGTAAGGGAAGATTCCCTGAAAGACTTCTGGACTTCAGTATTGTTCACCAGTAAATCATCCTGTTAGTTTCTTACCTTTCACAGTTGGGTCCTGCATAGTTTTCTTTACAGACACAACGCACGCTTCCACTTTTTCTGTAACAGGAGACTGCAAAGCTGGAATGTCATTAGAATTAATAGTTAGAATAGCAGCAATGACAAGCACTTGGGAATATTTACATTATGGACATTTTCTGTCAGCGTGAGCTCTGGCTCTTGGTTACTCATTGCCAAATAGATATTCACATTATACCCCTTTTTTAGTCTTTTTAATTAGTGTAGAGAGTGCTAATTAGTATATAGCACTATAGAGCTACATAAATGCAGATATATATAAGTTCCTGTCTTGCAGTGTAGATCAGACACATCTGCAGGTTTTAATGCACACATTTTAGATAAGGGACTTATTTAGGATAAATGTGTGTGTATATCATACAAACTTAATTGATTCCTGTCTCTTATTCTAAGGGGTGAAATATTGCTTATGAAAGACATCACAGTAAGCACTTCAGGAATGTAGGCTCTGGAATGGGTGCAGCAGTTTCCTTTGTGAATCCTACAGTTTTTTTCAAATCCAATCTGGAAATACCAGTGTGGTGAAAACTGAACTCAGTGGTGCTATCCTTATTTACAGTAACTGAGGGTGCTCTACCATTTCTCTGAGTAAGCTGGAAACAGTCTGGAGTCTCTTCTGGGACCAACATGCCAAGTAGTGATACTGATTGCAGTAATGACTTGGGCTGTAATTTTCACTGCTGTGATTTTAAATCATGGATTCCTTTGCTTTCTTATGTTTTCAGGATTTAACAAATGTATAACTAAATATGAGACTCAAGGAACAGCAGCAGCCAGATGTGGAAAGTGCAAACTATATACACTCCAAACGCAATAATGGACATGGCTTAAATACATTTGCAGGAAAAAGACATACATACAGTCCTAAAGATGTTTCCAGTTAGTTTGCAATACGTGTGAGTAAATTCCTGCCAGCACTGGAATGTGACTGGAGTACTACTGAGTGGCAGCAGTTGCCAGCTGCAGGCCCATGGTTTCTAAAAGGCAGGTCTTGAGTTGAGTCGTACAGTGCTGGACAGCTGTGGCCAGGTTGCATCCCTTTTGCATAGAAGGACAAAAGACATGGGAATGAGCATGATCCACGCGCTGATTGTTCCAGGAACTAGCAGCATTAAAAGGTGATAAGAATTCCTGCATAACTCCAGTTCCCAACAGCATTTTGCAGCTGGTGGGACAACCAGGGTCAAATAAATCTGTGTCTGGATCTGTGCTCTTTCAAAATATTTCTTATAACCAGAGAGAACATAAAATGAGATTCTTCTCACAAACCACAAATTAACTTCAGTAAAGTTTTTTTTGGGAACCTATCGAGAAAATCGTAACAGTTTGGCAGCCTTCCTCTTCTTTTACAGATGCCAGTTCTTTCACGTACTTGAAAAAACACACTGTAGATTTAATTTATGAAATAAGACTGAAGCCTTCCTGAGCTTTTTTATTTTTTGTGATCTTTTAGGAGCAAAAAGTTCATAAAATCCCCTCAGGTTTGAAAAGAAGTAACATCTGCTGGACTGTGAAGCAGTCTCCCTCCTCCTTTTTTTTTATTCCAAAGAGATGACATTACACTTCATGTGTAATGTCCAAAAGTTATTTCAAAAGTTCCCAGGATAGCAGATCTGAAGATAGTCTGGCCAGAAAATCTAGAGACACTCAGATGAATCCCAAGAAAAAATACATATTTGATGAGTCTGTCAGTTTACAGATTTCTTTACTTTGTCTAGCTATTACAAATTCACTGGCTGTTTCCCAAGTAAAACAGTGCAAAACAATATCCTCTGGATGTTCTTTATCTAAGACTTTTAATGCTTCTCTGCTTTCTGGTAGATACTGTTTTGCCTTAATATAAATGGGGTAGGATTAATGGAGGAAAAACTAATTAAAAAGAAAAAAGAAAGAAAGAACATTTGTTCTTTGAATTTAGTTATGCAAGGCTGAATGTTGCTCAGTCATTATTATTTGCCTGTTCCAGCCTCAGCTGAAAGCTATTGCTGTGGTCACATCTCTCTCATGCAAGAAGCTGAACAATTTCTGCATGCTGTTTAAATAGGAGTGTGAAGCAAATTGGGATCTGATATTCCTTCAACTATTACCTTCGGGACTTTTCCAAGAGAAAACTGAAAAGTTGAAGTGGATATTTACTGAGGCAGGTTTAAAGGGGTGACAGTGTCACAGAACAGAATATCCTGAGATGGAAGAGACCCACAAGGATCATCAAGTCCAACTCCTATATTGGTGCTAATGCTCCTTGCAGCTTTTGTTCTCCCTTCCCACTCCCACGCTGCTGTTTTTGGGTTTGGGGCTTCCTTATCTCTAGTGGTCTGAAATAGAAGCATTATGTCCCTAGCAGAAGGGCTAAGGAGCATGTTGAAGCAGGGGATGCTCCTTGGCCTCTGTGCCCGTCTCCCCTAGCACTGGCAGAGACAGCCTGTAGCTCAGGTCCCAGCTGGTCCCAACACACTGAGCCCTGCTGGGCTGGCAGTCTGGCTGGCTCCCCACTGTTGGGGGGCACCTCTGTGGAGCCTGATGGACTGTAGGACTGGGCAGGGGTCTTGGTGAATGCAGACCCTGCCATGCTCTGTCAAATAGCACTGTAGGGAGGACAGACTAGACCTTGCTTTGCTGACCATGCGTAGTAGAGACTGGGTCTTGTGCAGTAGTGCCTCAGGCATATACAGCCCAGATCGTGGCTGAGAGAACAGCTCCTTACAGCTTTGTGCCCAACAGGTTAAAAAAAATCACTATGCTAAGGAAAAAGCACTACGTCTGACTGTTGTATTTCTATTATATCTGGCATTACAGCCACTACTGAAACTGGAGGAAGTGGTCTGTTTCATCTGTGAGCTTGCTCACTCCTAAGGCTTTCTACACGTGAGCAAAGCCAGGCTCTTCCTCTGTCTCTGGGGGATTTTCTCTCTAATCTAGGCAAAGCTACAGTGTTTCAACAATAGCTGTTCTCCACCCCACAATCTTTTTTAAATGCCTGCAGCTCACTGCGAAAGCCAAGAAGTGAACTGCGTGAGTTTGGATGGAGTGATTTTGCTCTATTGCCATTTTGGGCCTGTGCCACTGAGCAGCTGAGCAAAATGCTGCTCATCCCACCTTAAGGCTGTGTGAGTAATCCTATAGCAACAGCAAACAAATACAGTGAGGAAATTCCCCTTTGCTGAGAATTCCTGCTGAAAGCAGAATGGGAAACAACACAAGAGGAGTACGTAGATCACTAAAAAATAGCTTCAACCCATTGACAAGTATTTACTAACATCTCCTCTGTGCTTTATAGTGGGTTTTGCATAGATCCTCCCTCCCAGAGCACAGACCTCAAGCAAGAGGAAGTTGATTTCTTTCAGCTGCATTTCTGACATGCCGCTAACAGTTTCTAATAGCTGGTCATGGTTTGTAGTTATTTTTCTTCTGAAGGCACAAAGTCGTAACAGCTGGAGCTCTTTGGCTTGGTCTTGATTTTGTGTCAGGGTTCAGAGTTTCTTAACCCAAAGTAGCTATGCATCAGCTGAAGGGTACCATACCTGTCACAGGGTCCTCCAGCCTTTTCCTTAACTGTACTGACCAGACACAGCTGCTGTTTGCTCAGGAGTCTGCCTGGCTATGCTTTGCCATGGTTGGTTTTACCCTTCAGAGGTCATAGATTGATCTTTCTGTCTGTCTCAGCCTCATATATCCCTGATGCCACCTTCCTAGGGAATTGAGGGATTCTTAGAAGTAAAAATTCTGAATAATCTCTCCTACATAATAGAGGGAGAACTTGAATTTGCTCAAATATTTTCTCTTCCCTCTTGGAAAGAATTTGTATGAGCACTTAAGGATATGTTGCACCTTCTTAATGAAATGCTGTTTCCTGTGGTTATAAATGTGAGCAGCTGAAGTCCTCTTATGTTCCCCCAGTTGGCAAGGGCAACAGCCTTTGTCTTCTGCATCCAGAAAAGGATGCTGACCCCACCTTGGAAAGGGCCAAAGCCAACCCAAAGCAAAGAGAAGCAAAGACTCTTTCACGTACTTGGCAAGTGCTGGCAGGGGGCAGGGGCAGGGCTGGCAGAAAGTGGGCACTCCGCTGACAACATCGCCGATGAAGCCATCTGGACATTGCTCACAGTGCTGTCCTGTTGTGTTTCTCTGGCAGTCCTTCAGTGGAAAGAGAGTGGTGAACGTTAAACAGAGGTGCTGCCTAATTCAAATAGAAATAACTTAGCTGAGGACCCGGCCAAGCAGAATAGGGGCTGATGCCAGACCCCGACCCTTCAAGGCACTGACAGATGAAGCCAAACCGGCTAGTACTGCTACAAATAAAAATGCTATAAATGATTACATTGGCCAGTCAGCAAGTGTTGGCGGGGTATGGTACAGGACAAAACCAGCATATGTGCCTGCCTGGTGCTGGAACAGAAGCAGCACTGCCTGTTGTCAGAGATGTCAGGGGTACTCAGGTGTAGCTGTCAGCTCTGTTTTGAGTTGCATGTGCCAGTAGGAAAAAACCCTTTTTATTGACACCAAAGCAAAATGAAAAATATTTGCTGGTAAATCCTATCAACAGATTTCAGTCTAAGTAAAGGTTTCAGCGAGATTGCTTTACAGACTTGATGACTAGAAAAGAGCACAGAGGAATCTGATTACAAGTGGCGGCTAACACACCAGTGGCTCTGATGCTTTTCTCCTGAGATGAAAAGTATTACATCATGAAGGCATGTGTTATCACTACACCTTGTTCTCAGCCTTTATGGAGGTCCACTTAATGGAGGAAAGAAGTAGGCATCTTCTATAAGTGGCCTTTCTATAAAATGCAGAGCAACTGTGCAAATTGTCACTCACTTTATAAGCGAGTTTCATCTCCACCGTTTAGTGTTTGTGAGGAAATATGCTTCCTCATGCAGAGGAAAACTGGCCTCCAGTTGATATTGTTGGGGCTCTATGGACATAAATCAAGCTGTGGTAATTCATATAGAATATTTGTTCCAAAATATTTCATGATGCTAGGTCACTGTGCCTCTCAGATAATATTTTCAATCACGGAAAAAGGTCACAGTTTGCTGTAAACAATTCTAAATAGAATTTGTAAGTCCTGCAAGTTTCAGTGAGTGTTGTTGTATATTTTGATGTAGAAATGGACATACATAGATGCCATGGATTATGTGAGCTTTTCCTTAGGTACATGGCAATGTGGTGGGTGACTGGTGCAGAGCGCATGAACAGTGCTCCTGCACACTGCAGGACTCCTACAGCCTCCTGTCCCCCTTTCCACTTCAGCAAAATACCCATAAGTTGTCACCAGAAATCCTTATCCCTCCACATTTTAGCTGTCTTGCTGAATTGCTTTGAAAGAGTAGGAAGGTTGCAAAGTTCTTTTCTTTCTTGCAGCTGTGCAATGAGTTTTGCAATGTCCCTGAATCAGAACTTTTCAGTTATACCGCTTCAAACCCACACAGAATAGATGCAAACAGCTATGCAAGGCTTCAGGCAGCAAGGAATCAGCTCTATTGCAGAAAAATGTGGAGAATTACTCTGTCAGTGCATATGTGCTGTGGTTTTGGGTTAGCATGCTTGATTCTTTCCTCTTCTGACCTAGAAACAGCAGATCATGGAAGCTACAGACTGATGGATATGATTTCCATCCCTGGTAAGATGATAGCATCTATAATAAAGAGGATCTTTGAGTACCTGACTAAGCATCACTTGAGTCAGGAACTCCTCCTTCACTAACCTGCTGCATAATGGTGCAAAAAGCAGGTGTACAAAGGGGAATCAGAGGACATAACATATCTGGACTTTCAGAAAAGCCAACTAAGTTGTCAGGGGACTTGAATAAAGTTTCTTTTATGAACTGAAATCTGTTAAAGTCTAGGGAGCAATGGGTAGGATGTAACAGAGTGGGGAAGTCACTATTGGGATCACTTAAGCCTTGGTTCTGAGACCACTTTTGGCAGTAACCAGTGTCTTACAAACAGAGACCAAAAACGCTTGGGTGGGAGAGGAAGGCTGACAGGAGGGTTACGTAAAATCACAAAATTGGTAAATAAGCTGAATGCAGGACAATGGTTCCCCCAAATAGCACAATACAAAGGCTGAGGGCACTGACTTTAAAACTTACTTCTTTACACAGAAGGCAAGAAACTTCTCCATCTTGCTGCCAGGAGGTGACAGTATTTGCAGAGACTAAAAGGGGTTTCTTGGAGAAATTAATGAGCAACAGATTCATAAATGGACATTAAAAGGACTGAGGAGGTAGGCACCCTCTGACGTATCCTAATACAGCAATTGTAGATGTCGGTGGAGTACTAGGCAGAGACTTCAGAAGTGGGCCAGGCTAGATGCCCTACCCAAACAGCATGTCCTGTTGCTGGAGACCCAATATGGGCTGCAGAGACCTTTGGTTGTGTCCTGCAGAGGATCTCTTGTGCTATGTTCAGAGCTGGCACAAGTGCCAGGAAGTGACTGCGGTGCCCCAGTTTATTCTCCAGTAGTCATTTAATCCCATTACAAAAGTTGCTGTGCTGTCAGCAGCTGGCAGTCCCTGGAATAACAGGGAAGCTGAGTGTGGGATTTCAGGAGTGCTCGCAGTGGGAGGGAGCTGCCCCACATGGGACAAGGGGCACCTTGGCCTCTCTCTGTGGTTGAAGGTTCGTCAGCAGCACCAGCCTGGTGGGCGAGCTCAGTTTACTTATTTTTCATCTGAGCCAGTCCCTACAGATCTGAAACTCACTTTTGACTCCAACCGTGGTGTGTTATTTAAAGAAAAGAGTATAAGAAGAGAGGGATGTGATCAGGGAAGATGTTTAATGAAAACAAATAGTCAAGTTTCACTTGCACGGGCATTGCTAAATGAGTTTTGTATCCGAGTATTGTAACTTTGATTTAGTCACGGAATTTTTGTCCTGGTAACACTGATGTTTTGCGCTTCCATCCCCTTCCCCCCCAATTCTGTGTCCAGGTATAATCAATCTGCTTTGAAAAGTGTCATTTCAGTGAAGGACACCCACCCTTGTGAAAACACATCTGATTTTTTTAGCCACTATTCCTCATTTGAATCCCATTAAAGCCCCCAGTTGGGACTCATTAATTTAGTTCAGATATTTTTTTTTGATTCTGGAAGACTTTGCTTATATTGCTGCATTTTTTTGTAGTCATACAGAACCTATTGCACAGCAATTATTTATTTCTACAAAGCTGTGATTTGGCCGAAGAACTCTACAGCAGGTAGAATATGATAAGGAAAGGAAAAAAATCAATTTCTTTTTCCATGGATCTTTAAATAGATTAAACATCAATAGCTGTAGAGCTGAAGGTGTTTTTTCATAGTAATATTTGCTGTAAATACAATTTAATACACAGAAAACCAGAAGGCTATTTTAGCTGAAAGGCTCTAAAATACAGAAAGCTTGACAAGAAGGAAGAAGAGGAGGGCAGAAACTTGGAGAGAGCAGAGAAACTGAGAGCAAATGAGGGCAGAGTGGCAGGCAGCTGCTGGGGAGATGTCCAGATCTCGCGCTCCTCTCTAGCTAGAGTGCTGTAACCATGACACACAGTGTGAGCCAGAAGGCACTGGAAGGCTAACACGGTTTTAAAAATAGTATGTGTTCCTCATTATTTAAAGAAAAAGTGGTTTTAATGTACCACAAGAGAGAGATAACAGTGTGGGCACTGCGGGCTTGAAAGAGCAATTCTGTATCTGATGCACTGGCAGAGGCCTCGGGTGGGCTGCACTTGGTTGTAGCCTTCATTATGCTCTTCATTTTTGCTCTGAGCAGTTCACTTCACCTCTCTTGTCCTCAGCTCTCCAAACACACATGGATATTATCAGAAAAAATCCATTATTAGTTTCCAAAGCTCAGACACTATTGTGATGAGCAGAGCAGGGCAGCAGGGGAACTGATGTTGCTCCTTAAATCTGCATTGTTTTTCATCTTCTAAACCGAAGGGAAGTGCTAAAATGCCCTTTTACCCCGAAGACCCTGTTAGCTGAGTGCTTGAGGCACTTTTGTAGTTTTTCTCTGGTTAGTGATTATGTAAAAGTGGCTTTATCTTGTTTAACAAGTCAGAACTCCTGTGGGTATTTAGAATCGTATTTTTACAGTGATAAAAAAAACCCTGTCCTTACATTTTATGTTCCATTAGCTGGCATCTCCAACAAAACTGCTGACTGCAAGAAGCCCATGAGACATCTCTGAAGGCAGGGAGGGCACCTCCCTGCAGGTCACGGGTGATTCTCAGAGCTGGATGGCACAGGCTTGTTAGTTTGAGAAAGTCTTTTGCTTCTAAATGGATCACTTTTGACAGAGAAATAATGATGAGTTAAAAAATGGAATTCCACTTATTGTGATTTTTGTGAAATTGGATTTTAAAGAAATGTTTTGCTGTAAGAGTTGCAAGGGCTACTCTTGGTCCTGGTATTCATACAGGCTTTAGTATGAAAAAGGCTCATGGCCTTCACTGTCTCAGTGGTTCATTCAAATGTACTCAAAAGTTGTAGAAATATGTTTACTGATATTGATGTCTACTTTTTCAAATACAGAAACTTGGTGTATAGTTTTTGTTTTGGTTTCCTTTGAAAAACACGGAAGACTGAAGTTAAAATCTCTAGAAAATATGCAGTGATATGTGTCTTAGGACATCAAGCACTGAAGTTTAGCAGAAAATTGCTGCCTGTCTTTGTACAGAACAGAGTGAGACATGGTAAAGGTCATGAAAACACGTACAACTGTGCAGTTAGAAGTATTGCAACTAGGCTTTGTAACACTTGGCTTTTTGTAAACTATGTTTCAAATTACAGTAAGTTAAAATTCTAAGATCAATTCTTTCCATATGTCCATGTTAATACAACCTTTATTTTCATAAAGCAAAAGTCAAGGCAGAGGTGTCTCTTCCTCACTGTCACTTTAGCTTCAGAAGCAGTACTCTAGTGTAATAGCAACCTGGTTTATAAAAGCCAAGAGGATACAGCATATAATCATTCATCCATCAGTACACCAGCAGCAGCTTGTCAGATGACAGAGTGGCTGGAGTGTGCTTTCCTTTGTAAGAAAATGCCTTAGCTGGCCCAGCTACTCTGCTCTCATTGAATGCCATCAATCAGGGTGAGCATTTCTACCTGGCCCTTACTACAACTGTCTATACTTTAGACACACAAAAATCACATGAAAGGGTGCTATGGGGGGTTACTTGGGAATGATTGTCAGCACTGAGCTCCTGAAGTCATCTACTTTAAAAGTAAAGCTGGAACCACTGTTCTAAGATTATAGAGCACTTCATGTGATGCAGTTCTGCTCAGCAAATATTTTTGTGCACATATAATAATGAAAAATTTGTTGGTTGGTTGGTTCTCTTCAGGCAATGGCACTAGGAGAAGTTTCCCAGCATAAGACAAACATGAAATCTGGAAGTGTCCTCAAACCCTCATTAGGAATTCTGAATATTACTTTGCAGTTGAAAGCAGCCATTGATACAATATAGCAGGAACTGTTGGTTGTTGTGGGTTCTTTTTTGTAATATATATATCTGAGAAAATAAGCCTATTAAGACTAATACTTTCAACAACTACTGCATATTAAAGCACTCTGGAGAAGAGAAGGGCTGCATTTCAGCAACTGATTGTTGTAGTTCCAGTTAGCTTTCCAAATATGCATCACTAAGGTCACTATAGATAGATGTAGTCCATCTTCACAGAAAGAAACCATGAGCTGTAAGCTGCAAAGCTCTCCGTGAAGCTAGAAATACCTAATAAGCTGGAGAGTTTTGCTAGCTCCCTGCTGCTTTTTGCTCATACTTGATGGATGGTTGTAGGTCCACTGGCGACTCTCCAAACCTGGCTTGGCAACCATGTGGAACATATTATCCTCTTGGGCAGAACTGCCAGATCCATTCCAACCTTTCCACTCATCTGTAAACCCAAACGCTTAAACACAAATCATTTACACAACAATATGTTCTATTGTAAAAAAGTCCATAAAAGGCTGGAAAGGATACCAGCAAATTTATCCTCTCCATTGTTATGATCCTTTGGTCTTTCTTCTTCCCAAAATATATTTTTTTAATTTATTTATTTATGCGCAATCTTTGGATGCCTTATGTACTTACTGATCAAATATACAGGACTGAGAAGATAAAAAAGCGCTTAGAGACTTTTAGGTAGACACCAAGAAATTTACCCTTCACCTTCTGCTATCGTACTCTCTCCAGAGTTACTTCTGCTCTGTTTCATGCATTTATAAAGATCTAACCTCCATTGACAGTAGAAACGTCAGAAAGGACACTGATAACTCAGTCCAGCAAAAATTTGGCTGGATGTCCTGCTTTGTAATTTTTAAATCCTTTCAACTTTTTAATCCATTTTACCATGTTCATCTGGAGTCATCACTATAGCACACTGCAGTCACCTCAAGCAACTTCCCTGCCTAGTTTATGCAGTCAAATTTTTAGTATGATAAAGCCCTGCCCATTATACTACTTGCATACGATATGAGAGCTCATTGCTTTAGACAAGCTGTTTCAGCTCCATATGCCACTCATTTCAGAGTTGACCATCATGGCTGCTTTGATGTTCTACTCAGCTGTCAAGTCATTTGAAGCCCACTCCCATGTCTGAATTTTCAAATGTTGAACCCTCAATGGAGGTGCTGTAAAGAAATAGCTCAGCTATAGGTTACTGGTGAGGTAGGATCTGCAGGGTGGTGAAGGAGACAAAACATTCATTGCATATCTTCATATCTTATTAGCAGCAAAACCCAATGGGCTTTATGCAGGAGAAATGCACATCACTGTCTGCAGGCTGCCACTTGCTGCAGTTTTACCCAGTTAACATCACATATATGCAGGTTTTCAAAATCAAAAGCTAGAGGATCCTACAAGTGACTTCCTTTTCTTCTCTTAGCTAGGATTGGGAAAGTTACATTAAAAGCCCAAAGCCTGAAATCAGTACAAAGAATTGGTGTTTCTTCCTCTACTAGCCTTACATGCATCACCAGATAATGACTTTGAAATGAAACATTATTTGACTTCATTATTGTATTATATCATAAATGGAGCTTACACTGTGTTGGCTGCTCTTCTTCTGACACTTGGATGATTTTCTATACTAACAAAATGGACTGAGCAGCTCCTCAATTTTAATCACAGAACTACATGATTGATTTCCACACCAGTTTTATGTGGACATCTATGCAAGAAAGGCTCTGTCTGCAATAATTTCTTCTTTCTGGTTACTTAATGAGATTGTTGATTCATTGATTGTGTCATTCAATAAGCTTTTAAAGACTCATGGATTTAATTTACACTCTATGAATAAGCTGAAAGAAGTTTTGAAACAGAACCCTAAGACAGATACTTATGTCACCAGAAATTAAAGATATGAGTACTTTACCCTAAGGCATCGTTAACAGGGGTTTAATTTTATTTGATTTCAAATTCAGGGCAGAGGCCAATGGAAATTTCATTAATTTGTATGCTGTGGGAACTACATTCGCCAAATTGATTTGGGGGATTTGCATAATATGATGGTCTTAGAGCATTGTATGGAGTCTGACCCTCATATTTCATCCCTTTTAAAGTAGAGTACTTTTTCATTTTCATACTGCCTTGTTCATTTATTCAGTTCTTATAGCTTAGTTATTATTTAAACTATAAAAAATAATTGACTACCAACTGGACACAGTGTTATTATTACTTTCATCTTGTCTTCTGTCATTGTAAGCAGAGTTAACTTTAAAAAATGACTTTTCTTTTTCGTGTTTAAATCATTCCTTTGAGTGAATAAACATGCAGACACAGAAATTTTTAACTTTGGGGAACATCAGTTCTTCTAAAGGTCTTCTGCTAAGGACATTCTGTAACATCTATGGCTCATGAGTAGGATAACATGTGGTGCCAGTTGAGAGTCCATAAGTGATAAAACTTTAGAACACTGTTCTGTCTCAGAAGCAGGGAGATAGCAGGTTTATACTGATAGACATGGAGAATGACAACAATAATAATAAAGGATAAATACAGAATCTCTTTTTTAACAGCCTATTAAAAACTAAGTGGATACACTAAGTCTTGGGTCTTACTACCAGCTGTGGAATAATTTGCCTAAAAATTTGAGGATGGAGAAGAAAATAGTGAGCTCTCAATACCATGTGGCCCTATCTATTCACAGAAACTCCCAGCCATATAGGTACCTACTCCACTCTGGCCCCAGCCTCAGCCCCCAGGATGCTTTGACCAGATCTGTTCCTGTGCCTCTCCAGAATGGTCCTTGGGGAAGGCTGGTTTGTTCACTGATTCTAACACGAATCACATTATCAACTGTCAAGTCTCCTTTCCCCAAAAATTCATCTAACAAGCTTCTTCCTACTGTAATTCAACTTACATTTTTTCTTTCTCTAAGCTATCCTCCCAGGTTTTCTCAATCACATTTTCAGCAGTCTTCCAGTCTTCCCTGGAAATTTCCACATCCTCAGGGAAGTCCTTTTACTGCAGTCCCCATAGACATCGCTGGTTCTGTTTTATGCTACCAAACCTTTAAACCCCCTTTTCATTCTGCTCTTTCCTTGCATCATGCTCTTTCCCTCTCCTTTTCACTGAAGCCTTTTCGCTGTTTCTCTTTATTCCAAAGTTAAAGGCCTGAGCTTAATGGCTTATTAAATCATTCAGGTAAGCCATCAAATGGCTTATTTGAACTCAAGCAATAAATTGGGGTTTAGCTCTTTAGTTCTTTACTACTCGATCAGTTCTGAGAGTTTAGTATCCCAGAGAAACGCCAGTCAGGAATGCACATATACTTTCAGATTATTTCCTGCTGATACAGTAACTTCGGTTTTGTTTGGGTTTTTTTTTTCCTGATCCTTGACATTTGTTTTATTTTTGTAGCAGATAGGAAACAAGTCTTCTGTTGTGTTTGTAAACTGAGGATCTAATCACTTCTCCAACACATGTATTCTACTCTAGAAACTCTCTGGTTACCAGAGCCATCAGAAGCAGACATTTCTCAAGCTCTCTCTCTTGTTCTCAAGTGTTCCATCAGAAGTTTCCTCTTGTCATTGTCACCTGACACTAAGGGAACAACAATCCCATGAGCAAAAGCCATGTACATGTGAAAGAGAATAGCTGGGAATGCCTGGCAGTATAAAACCACTTTTAAAAATTTAATGTTAAAACAATAAGATGATATGTGTTCTGCAGAAATCAGCCTATCCTAAGCACACTACGGTGGCCAAGGCATAATAATTGTCAGCTGCACTCTCTTCCTCCCACAGGAATAAAAATGGTAGGAAATATTCCATGGGGCATGGCTCTATGTATCTCTGTAACTGAAAACTTGATAGAGGCTGCAATGATGCAAAGTATGTTAGTATTATCAGGGCATTTTATGAAGAGACAAACTGGGGGCAAAGGTTTATGACTTGTAAAAAGTAACACATAGCAGAGCAAGGAGCTCTGGGCTCTGCTTCTGCTTTACAAGCCTGTAGAGTACACTAGAGAGTACACTAGAGCCTAGATCTTGCTATGTGCTTCAGATACATTACACTATTAACTTCCATCCGTTTTTTTAGTGTATTACTGTTCTGATTGCCCACTAGTAATTGGGTTAAGTTTTACTGGACTGACTTTTGCTCTGGAGCTACAAGTGGTCAGCTACTAATACTAGCTCACAGCTTTCTATATGAGCTGATGCTAAGTCAGATCGAACATATGGGAAATTGTAATACTACCTCAGAGTTCAACTCACTTTTCCCTTGGTGTATTATTTCAACCTCCTCATGTTTTTCCTTCACAGCAGGAGGCTACCATGCAGCAGAATTACTATGGATAACACATGTGCATACACTCAGAGGAGTCACTCACCATTATAAATTGTTTATGTGATATACAGCACTGTGTTCAAAAAGGGGAGAATGAAATGTATTTGGATTTATACATTTTTTCTCCCGGGGTATACAAAACTCCATATTTCTAATGGACTAAAAATTTTCCCCAGCATACTGACTCACAAACACTGTACTCAAGAAGTGTTTTGCATCTGCAGGCATAATTTAAGTAAGTGAGAAAGAAATTTGGCCAGGATAATCTTATTAATGTATTGATCTTGGCTCTATTTATGATTGCTCTTCAGCAAAAAGCTCCTGTGGTACAGACACTGCTTTTGCTGTGTATTGAAATTGAGCATTGGTGCTAACAGAAGAGTCAGACCACGGTTTCTTGGGTTTGCCTGGGAAATACTTGCTTCATGTGAAGCCTCATGCAAGAGTGAAAAAGGTGACAGGGTTCATGTTATCATTAAAAAAATAATTTAAAAAAAGAGGTACTGTTATTCAGTGAGGGACCAGCAGCAGAGAAGACAGGAATTCCTTACCACACAGATTCCAGATCCATCAAGGCATCTGTTTGCATTACCATTACAATTGCAGGGAGAGCATTTTCCTGAGCTGGTACGGTAAAATCCTTCTTGGCATCCCTGAAGTGAAAAAATAAAAATAAAAATAAAGCATTTCCTATGCGTACACGTTTGGAGAGTTGGCTGAGAGGCAGGGGAATGCAAGAATTACAACCATCGGGTCTCCCCCAAGCACACTGCACAACCCCATCATAGCAGACCACACACACTGCTGAACTCGAGTCTGTTCTTTCACTCCCTGCCCTGGTGCTTGCTTTCTTGCCTTACAGTGTTAAAGCTGTCAGCATTCCTGCCTGTGTCCTGCCCCTGGCCATCAGTGGCCTGCAGGTGAGGAGCTGGCAGATTCTTATTGCATTTTGTACTAGAGGATAAATTAATTAGAAAGGATGGCCCATTTTCAGTAAAGAAGGTGTATTTATAGGAAAGGAATAGTTTTTACATTAAAAAGAAAAGCTTTAGAAAGTTTACACCAAAGCTTTGGATGAAGAGCCTAGATGAGACAGAAACATATCTACAAAGATCCATGCTCTTCTGAATGGAAGCTGGCTGGCTGCTGTAAAAGGCTACAGAAGCAGGGCTGTCTGTCTGTCTGTCTGAGAGGCTGGTGAGATGTGTCAGCGGTAATCTGTTGTCATTCCAGGTAGTAATCAGTCCCTGGGAAATACAATGGTTCTTCAATCATTCTTCATGAGACATAATAAATAAATGGGGGGAGAGTGCATGGAAGGTAAAATTTTCTTGTTATTTCTTAAATGTGTGGCTGTGCTTCATGTGTATAATTTAATACTTTTGATAATTTACCAAAGCTTACCAAAATTATACAGAAGATTGTAAATATCTAATTCATCTTCTTTTAAATGATAACTAGAAAGATAATATAAAGAATCAGAAATACAAAATAAAAAGAGAATGAAAGAGGATAGCTTTTGATGATATGTTACATGTAAATTCTTGTTCTCCACTGAGCAACTTCTATGTCATTATGCAAAGATTATGAGACATGCACAGGTTGACCTCAGGAGCAGCCTCTGCTATTCTGGCAACACCTGCTCACTCTGTGCAGTCTCCCTGTGTCACATGTGTTAGATCCATGAAGACTCAGGAATTTTTGGATCCTAAATCTCTTACCCTTGGCTAACTCTTGCAAGGTTACTGAAGATCTGATGTGAAGTCCCTAGCACGTCATTTATAACTCCAGAAATTATTTACCACACTGTTTCTGTTAGCACTTACAAACACTATACCTAAGGTGACTGTCAGAGCTTGAGATATGCCAGGATCTCCTGGAATATTTTTTTGTGGCCGCTTCCACAGCACTTTGTGTATTCTGTAGCACTTGAGGTCACTTACTCTTGCAAAAAGTGGGAGGTTCAAGCAAATCAGAAGGATATGATCTTACATAGCTTGCATTTGTAGGAGGTATGAGACTTCTTATTATATTGCATGGATCTAAGTAGAATTAGATTCCTTTGTATCTCCCTCTTCCTCATTTTCTTGGGTTACCCTGAAATAAAGGATGGTTTCTTTACTGCACTGGCTTATCTGTTGCTTCTCATACCCACTGTAAGCTATGACACGAACAGCAGGTCTACAATATCAAATGCAGCACCATGTGGTGATACTTCCTCTAACTGCAAAAACTAGTCTGTGAGTAGTATTGCTAACTAGCCCTGATGGTGTTGGTGGCTGATTAACCCTGGCACAGTGCTATGGTCATATTGCTTCTGGGACCTGAACCTGTACATCTGCACAGTGCTGTAGATATAGCTGTGGAGCACAGGGTAGCAAAAGTCAGCAATCCTGAGATCATCTGTGTGTTAGCTTCCATTCTCAGGGGTGGGTAGATACTTCTACGCAGCCAGATAAGCTGTTTGTTTAGAAAATAATGTATCTTACGAGATGACTAACAACAAGCTTTAAAAATGAGGTTTACAAATGAATCATTAATGCAATCTTATCCCAGAGAGCTCTGAGAAGCTGAGATGGACATAAATGGAAAACTCAGTTGCCTTTACCATTCTTACACACAATATTTTATCTGTTTTGCTTTGGAAACACTTTCTTAGATAATCGCTCCTAGGAGGAAAAGCCTTCATACCATAACCACTTTGGGACAGCAGAAATACTGTCTATTTGTACTGCTTGTGTCTTTCAGTTGTTTAGTCTTAACACAGAGCTGCAGGACTGGCTCCCACCAGACTAAGTATTTCAGCTGAATGATTACACACACACTGGGGAAGGGAGACAGTTTCTAAATTGAAAACAGATTCTTATCCCAGTCTCTGTCTTGGCGATATTTCTCTCCACCCATACAGATCTAAGGCATGTTATATACTCTGATGCCCCTCAACTGGTGGTGGTCCTAGCTGGTCCATTAGTGTACATTCAAATGCTTTCTTCAGTTTGCAGGTCTAAGCAGAAGCATTTTTTATTTACGATGGTGAATATGGACAATGGAAATGTATGAGTGTGTTTAAAGGTGTCCATACAAATCCTTCAGTCAGCCATGAGGATCACCTCCTTTATACTTCAACTATGGGTATGCCTGCATTGCAGCCATGAGTGAGATTTCAACTATTCCACTCACCCAGCAGTAACAAGTTATGTGCAGTTCAGTGCAATGTCACTGGTTCCAGCTGCATGGGCAGAGTTGTACAGTCTTTGCTGAAGTCCACCGGGAACCAGTTTACCCCCTTATTCTGAGTGCTTCTCAGTTCCTTAAGACACCTGGCACAGTTTTGGGTGCCTATGTTCTTCTTGCTATCAGAGACCCTCTTGAAACCAGATGCAGGGTCCTAAATCACCTGGGTATTTTTTTGAAATATTTTTTCTCCCACATTATTTAATTCATCACAAAAACTTGGAAGGTGATGATGCTCACTATTTTAACACTGTATCAATTTAAACTAGAAATGAGGTATTGACAATCAATGCTATGAGGGAAGTAGAAATGAGGGGAAAATGGGATCCAGACTGTTTTCTTTGGGTTCACAAGTTTTCTCAGGCATTCTCAATTATTCTGATATATTTTTGTTGCTCTTTGCCCTACTAGTGATAATGGAGTGATCGGTTAGTTGTTCCAGGACATGAGCCAACATCATATTTATAAAAAGAAGTGTCAGAGTGTTGAGCTAATTGAGGGATTCAAATGGCCGAATATTTTGGGAGTATAAAATAATTGCACACAAAGCACAAACAGGTCTGGAATAAAATGGAAATACCCTCCCTGAAAAATTGTTATGTAGGCAATTGAGTGAGGAACATTTCCATCCACTGTCTGTTTCTGAATGGTGAAGACAATTAGTAGGCCAAAATGTTAGGTCTGTGTTAGCTATCATGTCTTCACAATTATTAGATTTTTTATTGCCCAAGGGACAATGTTTGTTCCAGTTCAAGCTGAAAAATCCAATCTAATATGGATCTTGCTGAGCTCTTGAAAATCTTTTATACCCATGGTGCATTTATTTTTCCCCCCTTACATCTGGATTTAATTATTACATTTCTTAAAAACAAGAACCAGCTGCAGTGCTTAAAGCACTGTGGAGCCTGTAGTCATATCCTGTTTCTGCAGACCCTTCTGCTGTTATGGGTGCAAGACTGGGCTGAAGGTGGAAGACAATCCACATACACAGGGTATGAGTTTACTGCCATATTACATTCAAGCAGTTCCACAGATTTTATTGCAGCTGCTCCTGCTCTAAGCCTACATAACTGAGGGCAGAAGCAGGTCCCCGTTCCTTCCCTGCTGCCAGCTGGCAGTAGTGGTGCAGCCATGCCAGGGTAGGTATGTTTACTGTGACCCTGTCTCTTCTGGCTTACTTTTCCCAAAAGAAGAGTGTTGTGCTAGTAACCTGCACAGAGTGTTCTCTGCGGTTACTTCTGCCTCAGCCCACTGAAGAAGGGCAAGGCATGGTTTCAGGCACTGGCTTATGGTCATCCATACTGACTGATGGTTCATTTTCTGCCTTGACTTTGCTCTTTGACAGATGGTGATTTTCCTGACAATGTCCAGACACAGCCCGGAGCATGGCATTTGTTAGGATGTGTTCCCACATGGCAGTCTGTATGAGACTGCTCTTTTCTGGGCAAAAATGGAGAGACCTTCAGCATGTGGACATGGGCTGTGTTATGCTACTCGACTAGGAGGTCCCCACACTGCTTTCTTTGGTAATTCAGATGTAGCCATTGACTCTCTCATCAAATGGTAAGTAAACATGCCATGTTTCTTTAGTTAGTACTGGAACTGGTGACTTTCCTGTGAATATATAAAAGCACAAAGAGTCTCTTTCTTCCACAATAAAAGGCTCCCTTGGATCCAAACCAGTGTTTGTTATTGCCAGAGTTTTCTCTTGAGTGCTGGGGTGCATGAAGGGATGTGGATTCAGGGTTAAATGGTCTATTAAGACATATCAGCCTTTGTTATATTTTTTATACTCATGCCTACCAGTCTTGGGCCAGGAATCTCATTATATTTGTTCCAAAACAAACCCAGAAGAAAAAGATGGTGCTTGCCTCCAGGACCATTGTAAAAGAAGAAACAACTGAACTGGTGCACTTGGGGAACCGAAGCTGAAGAACAGCACTCAAAGTAGGAGTCATGGCACATCAGCTGCCAAGTCACTGCTAAGTTTATTGTCAGCTGAGACTTGTATGGTCTTTGCTGCTGGAGATAGAGTCAAAAGGTGTACTTCCTTTCAGGCCTGAGGAGGATCCTCAGTGGGCTGCATGGATGTTCAGACATGAGGGCAAAGATCAAACATTATGGTATTACTTAGGAGATTCTCACTTCAAAGCCTGTTCAGGATAGTAAAAGTGAGTGCAGCCTGGGCACAGTTGAATCCTATAAATTTGTGATGAAATGAAAATTAACTTAACTAACCTAATATCCCAAATCTACCTGCAAAAATACAAAGAAGTTCTATCCTGTGTCATAAACACCTGTATTTTGTGTAGAAGGGTGAGTTTTGATGCCAAGAGGCAAACGTGAACAATTTTTAGTTTCTGGCAGCCCCCTCTCCCCATTACTTCTTCACATGTCAAGAGCCTAAACAAATGACTATAGCATAATTTCTGGAATGATACCCAAGTCATGGTAACCGTTCCTCATCATGCTCTTTCAGCCTTCAGTGGAAGAGAATTAAATTCATTCTTATTACCGGTCATGTGGTGATGGTCAAGAACATACATAGATAGTTATCTCCAGCTAAGCTGACATACCACAGCTTATTCACCTGCTTTGTCTTGATGGAGCAGCTAGTTCATTGGACACACAGTTTAATTTTAAAAAGATTTTTGTGCATTCAGGTTTCCATTTTTCTGTAGTCTGACCTGTTCTGTAAAGGTGGTAAAAATACTGTCAGAAGACATATACTTAAGACAGTCTTAGTCTGAGAACTGTGAAGTCTGGTGTGATAGACTCTCTCTCAATTGAAACATCTATGGAGAATTGTGACACATTCATTTGCATAATAATATTTATCACTTGACATTGATTGATCAACAGTTTCAGAACTGTGGGACCCTCAAAAGTCATCACGGCCTCTTATGGAGTGAAAGAAAAGAAGAAAACAAACTCTACTTGAACATTATCAAACTTCTCCTCAGAGCCCAGGGAAAAGAAAATAGAAAAATATTGCTCATCTGTCTGGTATAACAGGCATCATATCAGCCATAGATACATGTCAAAGTATGACACATGAGTAAATAAAGCCCAAATTTTTAATGCATTGATGAAAACAAGCAGATAAATTGAGTGGATCAATGGATTCATCCCTTCTTCACAGTTTCTCATCAAGGTTTAATTTTTTTCTGGAAGGAGGAGTTAGCCAAATGGAAGTTTAGGACTGAGTGTAATACTGTGGCCCTGAAACTCCCTATCCTTTGCTATACAGGGGTGAATGAATACTCTAAACATCCTCCACCCATTTTAAAATCCATGGATCTAAAAGAGATACCAGTCTCCTGGAAGTGCATGGCATTGTCATGGAGACAGCCCTCTGCTCCTTGGGGATGTTTCCAAACCCAAGCCAAACATGCTTGCTTTTGCTTTGTTGTTGGTTTGTTTTTTTTTTTTTTTTTTTTTTTTATGAGCAGTGTTTGGAATTGGCAGCCACAGTTCTGAGGCCTTTTTGAAGATTGTTTGCTTAGGCCAACTTGAGATATATAGCCTCCTGCCCTTCCTAAAAATAAAGATGTTTTCCTGCTTTAATATCTCCCAGTACCTTCATTTATGTAATTATTTATTAGAAATAAGAACATTAGAGAAACAAGTCTGAGAAAGCAGTCCTCTACTGTACATTTGATGCTATTCCAGTTTCTCTGTTCTCCTCAGAATAGGTAGGACTCTTTTCCGAAGAGGTCTTTCTCACCTACAATATGGTCTTCACATTCAGAAATACTCAATCCCCAGCCAAGTGCTCACAGAAAGCATATGCCAAATTTCCAGTGTTCAGCAGGTCCCACCTGACATGTCTGTGTCAGCCATGAAGACAGTCCCAGACTGAACCTCAGAGGACCTCCGTGCCCCAGGTGCAGTGTGCTAACACAGCTGTGGCCATGCTAGTGTGAGGGCATCCTGGCCAGCAGCATCTGCAGCTGGGCAGCAGGAGTGCTTGTGTAGGAAGCCCAAACCACAGCAGGCTGGGATTCATCAGTGTGCAGACACCCATATGGGAAGAAGCCAGCTAGACACCCTTTGTATGGTTTAATTCCTTCTATACTAAAATGCATCTAAAGTAGGTCAGCTGTGCCTGTTGCTCTCTACTGACTGTGAAGGGGGGCTTAGAGGGCTTGCTCATGTCTAGGCACCTGTGCTGCAATAGAAAGTCTGAGGAGATGAAACCAATTGCACATGTCAGATGTGCTGTGCTGTGTAGAAGTGTCCAGATTACAGCTGCTCTGCCACAGATCTGGTCAAAACTGCTGGATACCCTGTGCCTTTGGAGAAGTGCAAAGGCTCCCAATAGCCTGTTCCACCAGTCAGTATCTTCAGGTAGAGAAAGTAGATGCATCTAAAGAAAACCTTGGTGTCTGACAGGCCCAAGTGATTTTGTTTCTATGTTTGAGTTTAGGCTGATTCTAGCCAGTTCAGAGTGTTACTATGGGAAGTTTCCCTTCGTCCGCACATTGTCTCCTCTGATATTTACAGCTAGCTCTCCAAAGGAGCTGTATTGTATTACCCTGTACTGGTGCCACCTTTCTCACTGAATATTTGTGCATTCAAAAATCTGCAAACAAAATCTTTTCAGCTCATGTCTGAGATATGTTTTTCTTCTTTGGGGGACATAACACATACATATACACTGGCATTTTTGGTAAAGCTATTATTCTTAGGAAGAGTTTTAAAATGCCACTGGACATTTACTATCTGGAAATTAATTTTATTGTTGCTAGTGGCTCAGTCTCACTTCAATTTGATGGTTTTAGACAGCATAGAACATACTTAGGAAATAAATCTGTAAGAAATTATTAATCAGACTTTTTATTGTCATTCAAAATACTTGGTGCTCACTGCAAACAGTGACTTTAGTTCTAACACATGTCTGCGAGATACAAGATCATCCCATTTTTCAAAGAGCAAAACTGATCCCTGCCATCCTGTTAGTGCTGTCGTATTCATTTCTGGCTCAAGTTGCAATTAAGCACTGTAGATACAGCTGGGAAGAAGAGCTCTGAAGCTGTGAATGACTTTGACAATCTCCAGAGCTAGTGACCTGAGTAAAACTCCCGGAATAACTACGCAGCTAAGCTCTAGCACAGAAAGGAGTATGACCCCATTCTAAGGACACCTTCTGGTTTCCTCTGAAATGCTCACTTTTTGATGTACTAAAAATACTGCTTTGCCAAACTAGGATGTAAATAAACAGAGTGTTTGACTCTGTGGACATCCTAACTCAAAAGCACTCTGGGTAGAGACAAATAATACGGCTTATCATGCCTGGAAAGCATTAATTACAAAGCAATCTTATTTACCTCTGATAGATAGATGAGTCTACTTCTGGTGTTTCATTTAGCAAGAAAGCACTGAGGACATCAACATGACTTCTACATCTGCTTTTCAGGTCAGGCCATAATTGACTTCCAGTACATTTAAACATGGACTTTTAAAATCCAGACTGCCAGTTGTAGACTGATGAACATATGACCATTTCTTGCTCCCTGGGAGCAAAGTAACAGATGTTTCAAATTCCTCAGGTCAAAAATGTGTTATTCATAAGCATAGACACAAAGATTTAGTTCTTCAGTCTGCTGGGAAACTTTATGCAAACAAAAAAAGCTGCAATAACACTACACCCCACTGTCCTGACCTCCCTGCCTTTGATGACCCGCAGGAGAAACCCCTCTCCATTTGTTGCCAGAACACAAAATCCAGCAGATCTACAGTATGCACTGTGTGCAACTGCAGCTTGGTGCTGGCACATGCTACTGGTTGGCAGTGCCCTCAGGAGCCCTGGGCCCATTGCTCTCTTACACAGCCACCACGTACTTTACTGACTATGGAAAAGGTGCTTAACTACTGGAGGTTACGTTTTTGGCTCAAGTGTTCAGCATGTGTAGCATTTAGGAGTGTCTTGTGACTGCAGGGAGTCTCAGAATTGTGTGCGTACATGGGGATGGATGAGGATTAAGTAGGGGGAAAGGACATAGCTATATTTGCTCTGCAGGAACCTGGTGTTGACTCAGCCGTGCTGGTTGCTGCCTTGGTCCCAGAGAACTGGATGGACTTGCACATTCACCAGAAAACCTATGAACTCTACTTGCTGTGTAGAGTCAGAAGGTCGGAAAGTCTGCATGCATTTCCCTCTTTTCTGAATGCATAAGCAGCTGCACTGGGCCCGTGAGAGACTGAATTTGCCAGACTAATAGGGTGTTTATTAATTAATGCTCTGGTTTGAATGGTCTACATAGTCATGCCTCTAAGTTACGGAGATGAAGCCCAATTTCTGACAGGGGATGAACTGCCAAAAGCTTTTATCCCTGTCTCACATCTTATCCAGCCAATGCTCTGGGCAACCAGATGATGTGTGATACTCCAGTATACTTCACACACAGAATTTTTCACTTTCATGGGTGAGGAACTCACTGGGGCTAGCTCACCAGCTCTTGCTGGAAACACTTCTGTACCAAATACTGACTACAGCTGAGAAACACTGTTATGTAAGTCTTGGGATGAATTAGATTGATGAAGGATAGAAGAAGTATGCTGGTTTTGTCGGTCCTGAGGAAAGGGTACATATTTTATATGTACAGTAGCTCATGTAAGATATCTAAGGAAGTGTGCGTCAGCAGGTAATCTGCCTTTCCTATTTGGCTTAACTAACCACAAAAGATTGTCTTGCTACACTTCACAACTAGGAGATAAAAAATCACTGAACCTGGAATCATGTGCTGCCAAACACCTCTGTATGATCAGACTCCTGATTCATGTTTTCCAAACGGGTACAACAGTCAATGGTAACTCCATTAAAACAGTGCTTTTAGTATTATTTGCTGCTTTGAAAATTATTTGGTGTTATTTGGTCTTGCTCCTCTTCCTCATGGCTTTTGTCCTCATCTGTTCCACACACGATCACTAGACTGTTCACAAGATGGCCAGTAATGTGTTACCAAGAACTGTAGAGCAAATCTCTGCATTTTTTCCCATACTACTAAATGGGGGGAGCTTGAGAGGATGGTCTCTGTCTCTCAACAGATGAAATGGTTGAGATAACAGAGGGCTGTATCTAAACACTTTGATTTTTGTTACTCCCCCAACCTGCCAAAAGGATCCATCTCTACAGCTACATTTGATCTAGATATGGTAGGCCATGTGGACAAAGGATCTGATGGATCCTATGTGAAGTATATGGCTTGGGGTGAAATTTGTCTAATTAAATTCTCTCTGCTTTGTTTTATTCTGGGTTTTTTTGAGGCTGGAGAGAGAAAAATATTTCTAGAAGTTGTCCTTGGGCTCTTTATAAACAAGTATTTGATGACAGCTCTGGTATTGTCCTAACAGTGATTCATACCCCTGCCACATTTTTACAATCATAACTATATAGTTGAAAATAATTTATTTATCAATTTCTTCTAGCTCTTGCATCCCCAAAATTTGGATGGATTTGAATTTGCCGAAGGAGAATGAGTAGTCATATGGATAGAGATTTGTGTAGTTACGATTTCCTCCAAAGAGTAGTGAATACTTAAAGCAATGAGGGGTTTGCTGCAGACAGAGTGTTCCAATAGGTCTGTTTATATATAGTGAGGGATTGATTAAATCCATGGCTCCTCAGTTTATTTTTATAGCACATATTCACTCTACTTTTTATTTATAGGTTACCTTTTAGTCTTGTCTATATTATATGTCTCTCTTGTTGGCAACGAGGCTTGAATGTCATTTAAACAGTCTTACAGTAAATGCCAACCAGATGAGATGGTTGTTCATTGGCCCTTCTTAGGGGAGGCCTCTGTACTTCTCTTGGGCTGTTTCTATTAATGGAGCATCTGAACATTATGCTTATGGGCTATGGATCTCCACCTGCCCCCCTCACTGGCTGTCACAGCCCTCCTGCTGCTGCCTTGTTCTCTACTCATGCTTGTGTCCTCCTTGTCCTGCTTTCCATTTGTCCTCCTACTCCTCTTCTTCACTTTGCCTTTCCCTGCAACTGGTTCTAGTTACTCATGCACTTCATGACATATCCTTCACCACTAGTCTACTAACAGCTTCACAGCAATAGTTTCATTGTGCTGTTTGAAATTAACATAAGGAAAAATATTCCTTCTCCCTGAACAAATGAGAAACACATTGCTTTGTTTCTGTGCCTGAGCTCCTCTGTCCCTAACCACGTTCATAGGAATACTGGAAATGAGGAAAACACATCCTTCTGCTCATCTCTTGTGTGACCATGAGCATTACTTTTTCACTCTGTTTCTCCATCTGTAAAATGGAATAATTACCATAGTCACACAGAAACATACAATCACAGAATCACAGCATAGCTGAGGTTGGTTGGGACCTCTGGAGGTTAGCTGGTCCAACCCCCCTTCTCAGGCAGGGCCACCTAGAGCTGATTGCCTGCAACCGTGTCCAGATATACCCAATGTAATCCACAGCAGTGACACAAGTCAACAACTTCATGTCTTTTAAGAGAACTAGTCAGAACCACTAGGAATAATGAATATCCCCACATGAGCAGACATTTCTGGTAGTCATGGTTGGCTTGTTTCAGATACCTGCAGTGAATATAAAACTGTTGCTGGACCCAAGACTTCCAGTCTTTTTAATTAAGCGCTGAAATAATTTTTTTGGCTTCCTGCTAAACAGCCATACTTTTAATCCATTTGCATATTTACACAGCACTGCTTGGCATTGTGCCATCTTTTCCATTTTTTTCTCCATCCTTTCTAAGGGCTACACCACACTCTGGTATTTGAGGGCAACTTTTATGAGTGACCTGTGAGGATTTACTGCCAAAGCATACCAGATATATGAAAAGGATTAGTCAAAGAGGGTAGGGAAAAATAATTACATTTAGTGTCAAAATTTCACATGAAAAGTTGAAACTAACTTTATAGGAGAGCTTTTAAAATATTTAAGGAAAATCTGTTTTCTTTAATTCGTAAGAAGAAGGAAATATGAATATGGAAAAATTATTTGATGTAGAAGTTGTTTTTGTTAAAATATCTTTCAGGGCATTTGTTTCTGTTAGATAAAATGATTAAAACATTTTCCTCTTCTTGAAAAAACAAATGAAGATCTGGAACTCTGACTGAAGGTACAAATAACATTAGTTCTGCTGATAACTTCCCCTTTTAACCTGCCCTGTTCATTTCTCTTCATTTGCTACATGCATCTTCCTAGACCACGTCTTGGCTATGGAAGAGGTTGCTGTGAGTTCTTCCATCCACCGAGTTAAAGTATAACTAATTTTAAAAATAAAATGTTCTGGTGATGACCTTTCCAAGAGCTGTCACACTTCAGCTTAAATTATCATTTGAAAAAATAAATGGATTTCAAATTCCCAAGCCTTGAGTAACAGCAAATTCAAGACTGTCTTTGTAGTTGAACCTATAAATCCTTATGAAGTGACATTGCAGAGGGATCTTTGTCTTTCTCTGCAGAGTAAGGCACTCAGAAGTTTGCAACTGACCTGTTGGCCAGACATGCTGTACCATCAAAGTCATCCTAAAGAGAGATGGACAGAAGTTCTGCTCTACAGCGTGAAGTACTCCACAACATGCAGACAAAAGCAGATATCTGCTCTCCAATTTTATTTCTTCTCCACTGATTTTTTCTAAATTTATCTGAGCTTTGAGGCCTCACAAATCTAGAGAATGAAAAACAAACAAGGTTGCTCACCAGCTTCCCCCTAGGCCCCCAAGCTCTATTTATAATTTCTATAAGCCTTCATTACCTCTGGTCTACAGTATCAAATTCCTCTGAACAAGAAAGGTCACATTCTAACTATTATTACTGAAGAAATTAATTCAGTGTGTGACATCATAGCTAGACAGTTAATTACCCCATTTAATAGGACACTACAGCTGTTAGAGAACTGTCTGCATGCAAAAAGCCACTCTATAGTGTTTACTGTTTCAAGGGCAGAAACCTTATGCAAATTAGCCATTTGCAATTTCAAATTTATTTTTAAAATTGTAAACATTTCTGAGAGGAACACATTTTTTTAGCTTAGTCTCCAAATCAATATTCGTGATAGTTTTATAATAAGCACCCTGGTGTAGTATATTAAATTCTTGTATTGTATTCTTAAATCTCTGACATTGTTAACTGTGAAATATTTATTGCTTCCAGTGTTTCACTGATGTTGTAAATTAGGAATTAACCAGAAGTTGATGAAGATTTTTGGGCACAATGCTGGTAATCTTCTTTTATCCACTTATCTTGACAGGTAACTCAGTTCTAATTGCATTTAATGAGATTACAAACTAAAGCAATTATGTGAATTACACAATAACAAGCTTTCTATTTTGTTATTTAGCTTGCAAACGTAAAAGCAAATTCTTTCTTGCTGAAACAGTAATTCAGTGGAAGCCTGCAATATTGTTGCCTATCCTTATTTTTGTGATTAAATTCTAAGATGAGATAGGTTCAATGAAAATTAAAGCCTCCCTGGGTGCATTTAACATAGATCTGGGCAAATTAATGTAAAAATGAGGTTTTCTAGGTAAGTGATATGAAATGCTCATTAAAGCTGCAGTGGTGTGTTTTTGTGAAACTCAGTAATATGTATCTTCAAACATACAAAAATAAAGCAGTGACACTGGGTTTGAATCTGTAATCTTTTTCAGTAAATGAACTGTTTGATACATGATGAAACAAATGAAGCCTTTTTTTCTGTTACTAGTGTCCTTTCTGTCATCTCCTGCTCATGGATCTCAGTATTGTCCCTTTTTGCCTGCACCCCCAGTGATGCCTCCGGCTGAGAGCACAGGGCTGTGGCTGGTCCAGAGTCACGCACACAGTGTCTGGCTAGTCTGCAGCTGCTAAAAAATATATCTGATGGTTGACTTTTGTCCATTTTTCCAACTGTTGCTGTGTTAAGCAATGACTTAAGACTATTAAGATCTCCATTATTTATATATACAGAGGGGTTGAGCTTTCCTCAGAATTCACTGCAAAAATTGTGGTTGCCTTAAGGCCCTGACTTGAGAACAGCCTGATTTGAAAACTTCACTTGCTGATTTATCCCTGATGACTGGGAATATTTATGTATCACCTAAGGAGTTATCAACTCATCAGCTTCCAATATAGAAGTTTATTTTTGATGATAAATAAAGAACAGATTATGATGCTGATGGAAACCCTCTTCCCGAAGTTTTAGACAGCTTAGAGACTGCTAAAATGAAAACTAGCAAGACTGAAACTAGTTGTTCCAATTCTAGGTAGATTCTTCATAGCAGGGCAGATACAGAACAGAAGTTACCACTGTTTCTCCTGGTTTCATAGTAGAGCTAGAAGCTGGAGAGAGAGTGAATATGGCTAATTGCATGTGGGTAATCCCAAAATCAGTAAGCAAAGCAGAGCGTGGGCAACAGGGGAAAATGATAAGGAACCCCCTCCCCAGCCCACTGTCACTAGATATATTCTTATTTCTTGAGTGGGCTTGTGCATGCCTCCCTGTTAACAGTGACAAACAGTGACTCCTACAAAAACAAGCAATAGCTGAGAGCCAGATGGCTTTATGCAGAACCACAGCATTATCTGTTACCTTGACTAAGTAATTGTATTTAATTTTTAAAAAAATTTCCTGTGTTGAAAATGTTTCCAGACTGTTACCCGTTCCCTAGTCCAAGTGAAAAACAAAATGCCATTCAGCAACAGAGATGGGGCTGGATCCAACATAAACATTCCTCAGCTAGGCATTCTCCATAGAAGTGCATAGCCATTTTTTCCATATACAGTGGGAAAGACAATGCCTCTGCTTAAAAGGCGTTCTTCTCCAAAAAGAGGGAGGGCTAAAATGTTTTAGCTGTCTGAAAGCTGGCTAAGGATTACAGATTAATGCCAGCCTCTGCTCTAATGTACTTATTACTATAGCCACTAAGTAAAAATCTTACTCTTACAGATGCTCACAGTTGGAAATAGAAAATCTGCGATTGGAAGGGTAGTTAGTTGATTTTCCTCTTTCAAACAAAATGCCAAGTTTATTCAAGGAGAACAATTTACAGGAAAAGGGATAAATAATTCTGCATTGTTTCCTCATGAACCACCAGTCCATAATCCACCCAGTCCCCACAAAACACTCACATGAAATGTGTGTTCTGAGTCATACTTTCTCCTCTTGAGTCCCCCAGGTAAGTGAGACATAATCAGTTGACAAACCACAGGACTGCCTGAGAGATTTTCCAATAGAGACAAAGCAGGTATGACTGTGCTCATGTTAAAACAGAGAGGGTAAATCAGCAGCTTTCTTAGATTTCCCTTTTGCAGCAATTTTCCCCACCCCAGATTTCTAGTAATTGCTGCTTTGATTTTGCAGCTCTTTGTAATATTGGAATTGCAGTAGAGATATGCAGTGATCTGCTTGACCAATAGCCAAGGCACCAATTTAAAAGCCTGTTAGCACAAAACACAAGCCATGTGTGAAAAACTTGAAAGATCAAGTGAAAGAACTTTCATCCATCTGTCTGGACAAAACAGGCAGCTGCTTGGGATGGCTGATGGGAAGGTGCCATATTTTTGGGCTGTTTTCAGAAGTAGGGTTTCCCCCTTGATGGTGCCAGTGGTTGCAAATGTGAGGGAAAGAAGTAATTCAGTGTGGCAGAGCTAAATTTGTACTACAAGCCTTACATCCAGCATGGAGGTGGGCAGAGGCTGTGCTCTGAAAGGAGAGAGGAAAAGCCAGGACTAGGGAGAAGGGGTAACCTGCCGTGGTCTCTTGACTCCTCTTGGCCCATGGCTTGTTTCATCACAGGCGTGGTCTGATATTGAAGAAATTAGTTTCTTGTTGGCTCAAAGTAGGGAAAGAATAGGTGCATCATGAAAAATATAACCCCCAATCTCTTCCCTTGTCCCTCACAAAAATTCCTTGCTCAAACCTGTGTTTCCAACTGACTTAAAAGTAATTAGTGGTACCTTCGAGACCCTGTTGAACCTCTGCAGGCAGTCCTCACCATTGACAGGAAGTAGGGAGCCACAGAAAACCACAAACTTGAAAAAATCTGAGTATGGCACACAAATCCCCTCTGTCCTTACACCATGTCTAGACCTTCAACACTTGCCTACCTCCCCCTGAATGGATCAGTCCCAGGTACTGGTGCACTAGAGACCTTTCCAACCCTCAATGGACCAGTATGTGTTAGCTTTTCTGGGGGACCTTGGTAGGTAGCATTTGAACAGCTGGGGTAGGGAGGGCTGTGCCATGTTTTGCCCTGCCAGCTCTATTTTTTATTTTTCTTTTTCCTTTTTTGGATGCTCGAGCAGATTTTCCCTGGAAAAATGCTTTCTTCCATAAATTGCTTTCAAGGAAGAGTCCCTGGAGCCAGGAGTGGAGAGCACAGCATAAGGGAGTCATGAATGGCAGGCTCTCTGTGGCTCTCCATGGGCTATCATCCAGGTGGAAAACCACAGTGGGAAACCCTAGGGCATATTGGCCTTGCGTTAGCCTTGGCAGAAAAGAAGTATGCTGATCTCTTGCCACTCAGAAGGCCTTTCATATAACAGTAGCAGGATGCATCATAGGCTTGTAACAGGGTACAGTGCAGCCCAGAAATGATCTGGTTTGGGTGCTGGTTCTGTGTGCTTTTTTCCTCTGCCTCATGCCAGTAGTGAAAGGCTGAATGAGTTCATTTTTATTCATTTTTCTTGGGAATACAAAGTCAAAGAATGATTCAGAGCCTTACAGTTTCAGCTAAAATGACTATTTTTGCAGATCATATTACAAGTTGTTCATGCAGGCAGATTCTTTTTATTCACTAATTATTAAATTGTGTTTCAAATTAACATTCAAGTGTGCCAGTTTTTCCCATGCTCCCTGGCTTCCATATGCCAGGACTTAAAAAAATAACATTTTAGTTCTTATTGTCTTGTAAACTTGGAATAGTAATTTCTAAAATATTTTTCACAACCTTCGACTCATATTAGGTATCTTACTAGCTCTTGAATGTTGGGATTTTAGCTGTTTAGCTGTTTCTTGCTGCTTTGCCTTAAAAGAAAAAGGAGTTATAGAATTTCTGAAGTATTTATTTTAAGAAAATAAACACCTAAAGAATTGCATAATACAGCTAAACGAGAACATCTAAGCCAGATCGTATTTACTTTATTTCAGTCAATCTCTGTTTGCATTGACAAATATACACTGTATGTGTCTTGACTGATAGTTAGGAAAGTCTCTTTGAGATCATTTAAAGACAAATAATTAGATTTCAAAAACTGTGGAACTCTAACAGCTTTGTATACAGTACTATTCAGCAATTGTTGCATTACGATGCATAACCCAAATGTCTCCAGCTCATGGTGGAGTCTGAAAATGAACTGGGATATGTTCCAAATGTTCAAGAGGACCAATTAAAGTGTGACAGCCAAGAGTGTCTATATTTTGGTGTTTGAAATGTAAGTCCAGAAGCAAATTGTAAATTATCAGTGGCTGGCTATGTGTTACTCAGAAACCAGAACTATTTTCCACAGCACTTGAACAGCAGGAGCTGTAATTGTTATCAGTTTAAATCAGGACAAGTTCTCCTTCAGAAATCAATTCTTTCATTGCTTCTCATGCCCCCTGGAAAAAAACAGACTTTTAATTCCTTCCTTGCTTCCCAGTTCATGAAAAAAGTGGGCACGAAATGCCTTTTATTGGTTTTCACAGCCCTGAATAAGCTTTGGGGCACTTTGCTGGTACTTGCCCAAAACTTTGTGGGAACTCGCTGCAGTGGAGTTTAAATTGCATTGTTCTGGTGGGTGCTTTATGTACCTTTTTGAAATGGAGAACATTTCCCACTATCCATCTGCTCTATCCTGAGCTTTCGTTTGCTTCAGCTTCCTATGATTTAAAAGGTTTGGGGTCTGGTGGCTCTACTCCAAGCAGCTGATTTTCATTAAAGCTTTGATGAGAAACTTAAGCTGGAATCACAAACATCTGCAGTAAAGCTTCCTCCCCACTAATAGACATTTCTCAGAACATAAGCTTGTTGTACCAGAAAAAAACAGCAGCTAGAAATCCAAATTGCCCATTATGGGAGTTAACCTAACATAACCTCAAGAGTCTGAAATGACTTCATTTAAAGATGTTTTTTAAAAGGTAGATGCAGTTCCCATTAGCTTAAAAGAACCTTAAAAAGTTTCTGTCAAGCTAAAACCTTTTTGGCTCACACCTCAGGATTAGGTCTTATGCTGCTTCTTTTAGTGCTAGTTTGTTTTGAACAGATTAATGCCACAAGTAAGGATCAAATTGTGGTTTCTCTAAACAGTGTGCAAGAGTTTCTGTTACAACCTTTATGGGGGGAAGGGGTGAAGGCAACTTGGTGATAGTTTGAGTCTTGGTTATCAAGTGGCTTGGACTTTAGACTACTCTTTTGAATCTATTTAATGTGAAGCATTTTAAAGAGGTGAGTTTGTCCGAGGTCTCCCGTGCTAATTATTGCTTATTGCTTTAGGGAACCAGAAAGAAAGCACCTCAAATACTGTTTCTTGCTTTGGAAAATTTAGATCAGCAGCTGCTGGTGGAAGGCAGGTGGGAAAAAAATGATTGTCAGACATGTCATTTTTAACATGTAAGCTCCAAAAGAAAACCTTTGCCTCTTACTGTCTCTTCTAGTAAATGGGTAATTTTGCCTTGACTATGATAATTGTTTCCTTTAAAGGACCTCTTTTGCCTTTCTGACTTTCCCCTGAGCCAAAACCACTGACACTTGAAACAGTTTTCCTCTTCTATCCATCCAACAATATCATGCCTTCCTTCATTCTGGGAATTGACTTTCTGCCCTGTCCCAACTACTTCATTTTTTGGTTTACCTGTAAGGCTCTTGTTTATCTCATTCTTGCTCTAATTTTTTTCCTCTCCTTCTCCCTGCTTTAGCTTGCTTCCGTTCCCACTATTTGCTTCACTTCTTTCCACAGAAGACACTTGAAATCATCTTTTCTTGCTTGGCAAGTATCTCCACAGAATGTCTGTCTGCCCTTTCTTCCACTAATCCTTCCTACACTCATCTCTTCTTCTGGGCTCTCTGCTATTTTCTTTACCTCACATTGTCATTTGCATCAAAATGTAATGAGTTTTCTTCTAGATAGCACCTTATATTTGTTTTGCATTAAAGTGAGTGACTGCACAATGTCAGTCACAGGGAATTTGCCATATTCTCTAGTATTTGTAGTCTTGAACCATTACTTATTCTCACCTTCGATTCTGTGCTCTTCCACTATTTGCAAGAGACTTTCTACTAGACAACAAAATCTACATCTATATAGTTACAACCATCATGTCAGTGGAATTTGCAAATACAAAGGTTGACAGTGGCAGGCTTCAGACCCAAATGGTAATGTATGACCTGCTCTTATTTTAAAGATGTGTTTGGCGGTGGGATAGAACTGTGTTCAGAAGTTACTTCTGTTTTTCAGTTTTGACTCTATGCCTCACCAAAACTGGAAGTGTCTCACCACCACCTTACCTTCTCCTGTGTTCAAGCTAATGTGTGGAACTCCAAACCAAAAATTTCTGATGTTTGCCACTTGCTTGTTTGCTTTCATATGGTATCTGGCTGTTTGCTTCCATCTCTGATGAATATTCCTTATAAAATATTTTAATCTATCCTTATTTGGAAAAATCACTCTCCGACTTAATGCTGCCAAATGTGGTTGGGTTATACTAATGAGCAGGATCCAGCACTTTTTACTCACTCTCTTTCTGTCTTTCACTGTCTCCCCATACACATCAGGATTTGCCACTGTAACATCTCCCCAGTGTCCCCTTATTGTGTTTGTGAGACAAAGAACTCAAACATCTTAAATAGCACATAAGCAACTGAGTACTTGACAGAGTCCTTTTCATATTGATCTGCCTCTTGATAGACAATCCAACACAACCAAATAAATTATCCAGTGCTTAATTACCTTTAAAATTAAAATTTGTAACTAACTTGTGGTCTGAACTGAGTCACCCTCAGTTTCCATTTGTTGCATATGGTGAAACCATCATTTCTTAGACTAACGAGTGTATTATTAAAATTTTTGTTTCTGTATGTGCTTACTATGCAGGTAACATGACATTTCATTGGGTGGAATCTAGTCCAGTTAATTTAAACATCTACATTTTGTGTCCCAGACTTTAGCTGATTAATAAAGGTGTCCTGAATTATCCAACATAGTCCTTACAGAGGAAAAGGCTCCTTTGAGGACATCCAGGGAAGACAGGTAGGAATTAGAGGTTTAGAAGACCTGGTGTCTCCATTATGGTATGGGGAATTTGTGTATATACTTGAAGACAGTGCCCAATTTGGATTGAAAAATTTAGGCACAGTTTATGTGCCTAATCTAGGTGCACTAGATTACACATTAATTAATAGCATGAGCACCAAGCTACTAGATGTTGCTGAGGTCCAACTCAAACCCATGGTCTGCTTTGCGAGTGGGTACAACATATTAGCACAGCATTTAAAATGTAGTAAATCCCCTTCTCTCTGTCATCAAGAGGCATTCATTCAAATCCAAGGCCCAGAAAAGCTCCACATTAACATTAATTCTGAATTTTTAAACCACTTCTTTCAGTTCCTCTGAGTTTAGAATTGCCAAATGTGGGAAAGGAGGAGGAGTGGAAAACTGAGAAATATTCAGTAATATGTATTTACATTAATTGGTATCTCCTGTTCTTCTGTAGTTTCAAATTCATACCAAGATTTAAGAGCATCCCACCAGTTCTACCTCTCATCAGCACTGTTTCAGACCTTGGAGATTTCTGAAGACATTGTAATAGAGCAGAATCAGAAAAATGCTGTCCAGCACCTGCCCCACATGCTGAAACACCATGATTTCTGTCTGCCCTGATCCGTGCTCCATCTTTACAGTGGCTTGTTTCACGTCGCAACCGACTGATGCCACAGTCTACCTTGAAGCCTCATTTGTGGCTCTGTGACTCTGCCTCACAAACCTGCCCCCATTGTATAATTTGACACTATTCAAAGTGACTAACAGCCTCTGTCTTCTCAGGAGAGCTTGAGGCCCGAGTCAATATTTAGACAAAGGAGCTGAATCAAACCACACTGTGTGAGGGAGTTTACTCTGTGGTTCGCCATGAGCTGTGGGTTAAGAATTCAGGCTTCGAAAGAGGCTAATTCAAAGCTGCTGGGATAAACCTGGTCCCTGGGAGTGAGGGAGGGGAGCTGGTCTGTGGGAGGGGGAAGCTCTCTGAGGGACAAAAGAAATGTTCCTTGGGTGAGAGACTACCAGACCATCACCCTCTGGCCCCTACATCAACCTCGGGGCTTAGAGCTGTTTCCCCAGCTTCCATTGCCAACTGTGTATGTGGATCAATGGGCAAGCAGTTTCTCAGAGCCATCAGCCCTATCCAAAAAGTGCATCCTACTGGGGCTCCTTAGAAATTGCCACTGAGGTAGGCCTCAATGTGCAATGGTAAGCTGAACCTGCAGCTAGCAAAGGGTCCTGAAATCCTGACTCCTTCCTCATGAAGCCATAACATCCTGCAGTCAAGGGCCTTGGCATGATGATAGCAGGCAGCAGCATTTATTCGTAATATGAGGTCCGGGACTAAATGCTGTCATTGCAGGGGCTGAAGTAACACCAGTTAGTGAGTCTATTGGATCGGACTGTACAAATGAAACTTTAGGGAGGATTAAAATGGGTGAAGGAGACTGAAGTATCATTCCTCTGCAATGTCCACTATATATCACAGCAATTTCCCAAGGTAAAGTCTGACATACTAAAGCAAAGCGACATGCAGTGTGTCTTTGAGACCTACACAATCATATAGAGAGAGGCTAATAATTACTTATGCCCCTTATCCTGTGAAAACCAGCTATAAACCCCATCCGGCTCTTAAATCAGGCATTTCATTGAAGGATTTTCCATGGTGTAAGCAACAGGTGGCAATCCAGATTCCCAGGGCTGATCCCAGGCCAGAGAAGAAGAGCTCTACATCCCACATCACGGACCCTGCCCAAGCCTGGAACGGCTCCTGAGAGCCCCTGCACCAGGCAGAGCAGGGCTTAGCCTCCACTTTTCTCACACAGGTCATGTTTCGCACCGAAACTCTGGCAGGGCGAGCAGGCATTTCCCTGGGCTGCTCAGCTGCTTGGAGCCACTGCAGCATGGGGATGAGGCCTGCTCAGCCCCGACGTAACACCAGCTGCCTGAAGGGCTTGTGCACTTATTTTCATGGCTGTTAGTTTTGGCAACTGGTGTATAGGGCGAAAATTAGCCTTGTGGTATCAGAGGCTGTGATCTTGATATCGTCACAGTGGCATGGCTGTGCTAATCTCACCTCATTTTTGGATGTTATGCTAGAAGTACTTCTCTTTCCCTTCCCATGACCTTATGTAACTCAATTTGCCTCCTACTTTTTGTCTCCCACGCATGAGACATGACTGTCCCTTCCCCCCCCCCAAGTAAATGCTGGAGTAATTTATTGTTTTCTCAAGCTGTATTTTTGAGTAGTCTATTCCTGACGCAGCCTTGCTAGAATGAGGAGTATCAACCAATCCCAAAACACAGAGGTTGCAGGAAAATTTTCCACTGTCAAATTGCTTCTCAGATCTCTCTAATTTAATTTGTCGCTAATCCCAACCTCATACTTTTTGTAAGTCTTAAAATCTCTGCAGGTGTTTTCTCTGCAGGCAGTTTCCTACACGCATTTGATTTATTATCCCCCGCTCTCATTGCAAAAAGGAACTTCAGATTGTGGTATTCAGCAACAAAAGCACAAGCTTCTACAGTACAGTGTTTGCGACCAAAAGACAGACTCTTTCTGGAAGTTTAAGTGAATCACAGTTGCAGGAACTGCAACAAGGCAAGCAGAAAAGCAGTGTGACAATTAACCCTTGTAAAATTGCTCTGTTTGGACAGGCCTGTTTAGTTATGTTGGCAGGAAAGTCAGAGACGTGCTAAGCCAGCCTCACTGCAAGGTACAGCAGCTGTCTGCTCACAGCAGGCAGGGCATGTGTACGTTTTGAAGTCTGAACTGTATCTCCCCAGTCCCGAAATGTAACGTCTCAGACCCCCTGCAAAGATTCCTCCAGTATCACTTTAAGGATCGAATGATTAAGCTAACGTTAACCAGATGGGAGCTTCAACACAGACAGCTGAAAGCAGAAAAGCACAGACACTAAAGAGAGAAGGGAGTTACTGTACCTCAGCAAAAGGCACCCAACTTCCAGTAGCTACTGCCTGCTGCTGCCCTCTGATAACAGTGGCTTCTTGCACGCTGACCGCTGAGCTACCTTCAATGTCAGACTGGAAAACGCCTCTCTCACTTGAGGCTGTGCTGGAGGAGAAGCATCTCAAAAATAATAATATGGGAGAAATGAGGGGCCAGGCGGAGTTCAAAGCCATTTCCTCCCCTTACATCCAGCCGTGGTCTTCTAGCGTCTCAGTAATTGTTTACCCTCTTCTGCAATCAGCCCCCCTTGGCTTAGTGGTGCCTCAGTTATTTTAACTTTCAGCGTTCAGTTTCCAGATGTGGCACTTCAAGGCAGTCTAACCAGATCCTTATTTGAAAGAAAAAAAAAAAAAAGGAAGGAAAAAAAAGGAAAAGAAGGGAAGAAAAGCGCTTTTGCTGCCTCCCTCGTTCACTCTGTGCCTGTGGCTCCTCTTTTTCCCCAGAGGCTCCAGCTCAATAACATACAGATGGGCAGTGCTTAAGCAGAGAGTGTCAAACAGAGATTGTATTCCAGGAAAGCACCGCTGGCTCCCCAGCCACCTTATCTCTCCCTGTCAGGATACAGACTGACGCTCTGCTCGGTGCTCTGGCTTCCTTCACATGTTCACATCGTTCCCTTTTTTACCTTTCGTGTTGAGACCCTCCCACTCAAACTTTGCCATTCAAAAAGTGAGGTCACCCTTTCCTTCCCCCACACCACCCTCCCCAACTCCATCCGACTGCTCCACATGAAGCATTGGCTCCTGTGGCTGTGGATATTTTTTTTTTTTTACCATCTTCAGTTTATTCAGTAGAAAACAGAAAGGTGCCAAATTTATTAAAAACACCATTAGACCAACCTTTTCTTTTGGCAAGGGGGAGGGGAGGCTGTGGGCGGGAGGTGGAAAGGAGGAGGAGGGAGACAGCCTGGCTGTGCCATGGGCTAATAGGGCTCAGTAGTTTCTCTAACATGGTTCATTCAGATCCTTTCTCTCAAGCCCACCTCTCAGCTTCTCGTTGGCTTGTGAAAAAGAATATCATTCACTGCGATTTTGGAAAATGACTTCATTCCTCAGACTTATGAACTTTTATTTACAAAGACCATCTTGTATTCCTTTTTCAAGAGATGCTTTGTGAGGCCCTGGCAACAAGGCTTGCAGTGTGTGTATGAAAGCAAGCTGAATATATTGCCCACAGATGACTTAATTTTATGATTACAATCTCAAAAAGACAACGCAGTAACCCTTGCTAGGTTTTGGGACAAAGTCAGGGTATAATTATACTAATGTGCACCGTTCCAGCCAAGGGGTCAGCACTCCATCCCTTCACTGTCCTGTGTGCAGGGGTCTGTTGCACCACTGGCCTGTCAGGCTTTATTTTTAATTCTACACAGAAAGCAGCTTATTGGGCTTCATTCTGGAAGCAGATTCCTTCTTTCTCCCACCCTCCCCCCTTTCTTATCTGATTGAAGATATTACGGTAACCAAGAAAGCAGTCAATAAATAACTAAGGGTAAAATAAAGTGCTTTGGCTGTCTGTTAACTTCTACACACCTGTAGGAACAGCTTTGGGTCCAAAAATTGTACAGATGTCATAAAGAGTTTATAAAGAAGTTAACCACCAAGAAACTTTGCCTGCTTCAGAAGTGGTGTCGCTCAGTAGGCAAGGCCACTCAAGCCTGTGACACAGTATTACACCATCAGAGAAGAAAAAGCTGTGTGACCTAAGGCTGTGAGGTTCAGGACCGAGGTTTGTTGGAGGAAATAAAACACTGTAATGGCGGTTGCAAGTAACTCTGTCCTGTGAGCAATGGAAACATCTCACTGTCATCTGGACCTGATAAGGTGGCAAGAACAGGAAAATTAAATGTACTTATTTGGGGCAGTCAGTCTTCAACAAATTCAGAGACTTGGGAGGGAAGTTCTCTTGCCTAGTATAAAGAGGAAGTGGAGAAAGTATGTGGTCTGTAAAGAAATGACATGAACCAGAAAGACAGGAAAGTCATGTTTGACCAACCTTATTGCCTTCTATGAGGAAATAACTAGGTGGATAGATGATGGTAGAGCGGTAGATGTGGTTTATCTTGATTTCAGTAAAGCATTTGACACTGTCTCCCACAGCATCCTTGTAGATAAGCTGATAAAGTATGGGTTTGGTGATCAGGTAGTAAGGTGGATTGTGAACTGGCTGAAGGAAAGAAGCCAGAGAGTAGTGGTCAATGGGATGGAGTCTAGTTGGAGGCCTGTGACTAGTGGAGTCCCTCAGGGGTCGGTACTGGGACCGGTGTTGTTCAATATCTTCATCAGCGACCTGGATGAGGGTACAGAATGTATCCTCAGCAAGTTTGCTGATGACACCAAACTAGGAGGAGTGGCTGACACACCAGAGGGTTGTGCTGCCATTCAACGAGACCTTGATAGGCTGGAGAGTTGGGCGGGGAGAAACTTAATGAAATTCAACAAGGGCAAGTGTAGAGTTTTGCATCTGGGGAAGAACAACCCCATGTACCAGTACAGGTTGGGGGCTGACCTGCTGGAGAGCAGTGTAGGGGAAAGGGACCTGGAGGTCCTGGTGGACAGCAGGATGACCATGAGCCAGCAATGTGCCCTTGTGGCCAAGAAGGCCAATGGCATCCTGGGGTGTATTAGAAAGGGGGTGGTTAGTAGGTCAAGAGAGGTTCTCCTTCCCCTCTATTCTGCCTTGGTGAGGCCACATCTGGAGTATTGTGTCCAGTTCTGGGCCCCCCAGTTCAAGAAGGACAGGGAACTGCTTGAGAGAGTCCAGCGTAGAGCCACAAAGATGATGAAGGGAGTGGAACATCTCCCTTATGCAGAAAGGCTGAGGGAGCTGGGTCTCTTTAGCTTGGAGGAGACTGAGGGGTGACCTTATTAATGTTTATAAATATGTTAAGGATGAGTGTCAAGAGTGCCAGGCTCTTCTCAGTGACATCCAATGATAGGACAAGGGGCAATGGGTGCAAGCTGGAACATAGGAGGTTCCGCATAAATGTGAGGAAGAACTTCTTCATGGTGAGGGTAACAGAACACTGGAAGAGGCTGCCCAGAGAGGTTGTGGAGTCTCCTTCTCTGGAGACATTCAAAACCCACCTGGACATGTTCCTGTGTGACCTGACCTAGGTGTTCCTGCTCTGGCAGGGGGATTGGACTGGATGATCTTTTGAGGTCCCTTCCAATCCCTAACATTCTGTGATTCTGTGATTCTGTGAAAGATGAGAAGATTTGGCCAGACTGAGCTCTTACTGAACCTGAAGCTCAAGAAAGAAACATGGCCTCAAGTTGTGCCAGGGGAAGTTTAGATTAGATATTAGGAAAATTTTTTTCACTGAAAGGGTTGTAAGATGTTGGAACAGGCTATACCCAGGGCAGTGGTGGAGTTCCCATCCCTGGAGGGATTTAAGAAATGTGTATATGAGGTGCTAAGGGACATGGTGTAGTGGTGACTTGGCAGTGTTAGATTAATAGTTGGATTTGGTGATCTTAGAGGTCTCTTCCAACCAAGGCTATTCTGTGATTCTATGATTCTATGTGGAAAATGAAAACTGGGACTACATCCAAGCAGAGGAAGAACATATCAAGATGAAAGCTGAAAGGCAAAGGCAGAAGATGAGATAATGAGATATAATTTTAAAGACAATAGGTGTGAGATGAAGATTTGGGAAATCCTTGGTTTAATATCCATCAAAGAGAGAAAGTTATCAAAGGATAAATCTGAAAAGTGAAATGGCTTCAGATAGAGGACTGTGTTAAATGGCTTCTTGAGGGTTTTCCTAGTTCTGTGAGCTTTAGTTTTCCTAGGAAGTCATTAGGTGTTATGGTTTTGGCTCTGGAGAACAAGACTTCTAATTATAGTGGAACAAAAATAAGGCGTAGCAGTTTTTCTACAATGATTATGCTTTTTTGATTTATTCCCCCCGCCCCCCGCCCTTCTGGATTGCATTGCAACATTGAAGGAAAAGATTCCTTCCAGAACATTTTGGGATAATTTCAGTAAATAAAACTTCAGAATAGAAGACTCTTCAAAGAGCTTCTTTAAAAAACGTAATTTGCAGAGCGTATAAGGATTCTTTGTGTCTTTTCACCTGCCTAGTGATGTGGTTTGGATACAGTTTAGAACTGGGAGTATGTCACAAGAAGTACCGGTAATTATGTTGAGTGATTTGCAGTTTTGATGATTTAATTAATTCAAGGAACTGAATTATCTAACCCTGACAATGTAATTGATTTTTAAAAGTATTTTTATAGCAGAGATGGTGAAAGAAAGTTCAGCAGTATATTCATGCATACTTAATATAGGTCAAGATCCTGAAATCGTGTATATAAGTCACATAATAGCTTTGAAGAGTTCAGGGCTTATGTGTTTGCACAATTGGGCTTAACTAAGCAGTTGTATTGGGAATGAATGGCAGGGCTTCAGGGGTAGCAGCTGCAGGGTGGGCCAGTCCAGCTGGCTCATCAATGGATGGAAGCAGCCCACAGTGCCACAAAACACGGCTCCTCTGCTCAAACAAATGCCAAAAAAGGCAGTAGCTGTTGGGGACGGAGATATTGAAGGAGGAGATGTGATGGTGCACTGAGGACACACAAAAGGAAAGCTATGAAGATGCAAGAAGGGGATGCACGAAGAGAAATGTGAAGATGCATTTGGAGAAATGAAACGGATGAGATGTGATAGGGGATATTGCTGGAGAGATGGCTGGCAATGCAGTCTTGGAATGACACACTTGGTGCTTGATAGGGTCCCCACCTGAATGTGACCAGAACTAGGGCAAGGACCCTCTGAGCACGTATGTGACCCATGCTGGTCAGGGACACCCCTGAGGGTGCAGATTAGGAAGGGGGCTAGCAAGGTGTTGGACAGAAATTGAGCCTGGGGTAGGGATAAGGAAGGTATTTCTTTCACAGAATCACAGACTTGGTTGAAAAAGACCTCTAGGATCAAGTCCAACTATTAACCCAGCACTGCCAATTCACCACTACACCATGGCCCTCTTTGAGTGTTTATTTAATAGTTTGCTCTCTTGCTTCTTTTTTTTTTTTTTTTTTTTTTTTAAAATACCTGAGGAAGGAACTAAACATAAGGAAATACACTACTTCAATTCATAGAATTATTAAATAATAAGTAATTTATTCCTATGAAATACAAGAAATCAAGAAACACATAGTTCATCACAGCTCACAAGATCTAAATCTCTCCACAAAATTGTATTAGTCCCATACCAGAAAAATTATAACCAAAATATTTTGAGTAGAAAATATTATACCTATATATTAATTCCCCTAAATATTGCTATACTTTGCATCATTGGAATAGCTTACTGAACAACAACTGTTTACAAGAGCTGTTACCTGATTTAATTTTAAATCTTTTAAGATATTGAATTCATTTTCTAAAGTTGGGAATTTTTACAGAAATTCAGAGAAATTGAAATGATGCATAGGGTGTTCATAAAAACACAAGCCTTTGAATGCAGATTTTCTGTGATGTACTTCCAGTTTCTTTATCCTTGGCAGAGATGATGTGGGTGTGTTACGTGAGCAGTCTCAGATTTGGAACAGGACTTCTTCAATATGGCAGGGTACAGAAACAGGAGTTTCTCCTTCTGTTTTCACAGTATCATCTGTTCTTTTTACAAGTTCTTTCCCCTGTCTTTAACATTTGGTTTTGATTTACTGTGAGAGACAGTAGGATTAGTGAAAGACAAAAGGAAGAATCCAGTGGAAGGCTTATTACAAATAGCATATTCCAAATTAACCAATCTCAAGATGGTGTGTGTGGGCCACTGGTGGTTTGTGAGGCCCCAGTGGGAGATCTGTAAGCAGTCTGTTGAGCTCTAGTGCCAATTGTTACCAGTTAAACATCTGATAATGTTGCATGGTGGTCCAATGGATATGTTGACAGATGGCTGATGTTTGCGATCCAACATGTTTTGGAACCAGTGTTCAAAGTACCTTTGTAAAGGTTGGAAGATGTTAGCAGTATGTCTGTGTATCATCAAATGAATTAGCAATCTACAGTCTGCATTAGAAACCTGTGTCAACTACGAGGCAGCAGCAATAATTTGTTTGTCACGGTTTGTGCCAGAGAGAGATGCAAATAAAATCTCAGTTATACAAGCAAAATGGCACTTCTGTTAAGTAATTTCATATGGTTTTGATTATGTCATACTAGGAAAAGTATAAGTTAGGAGGTAGAAGATAGAATTTGTGCTGTAGAGTTCAAGGAAAGCATACCTTCAAAGCCTTCAAGATGTAGATCTGATGCGAGGAAGCACAAGCATGTTCTTTGCTTCTTTGCCATACTAATTAAGGGCATCATCTAATGAATTTTCTACATGACAATGCTTCAAAGCCAACAACACTCATCCTTCATGTGATTAGTTACTGGCAACACTGGAATCTGGCTGATTCCAAGCTGCTTTCAACTAACCTTGTAATGTTTCTTTTCTACCTTGATACTTGTTACTGCCTAATAAAAAGTGGGGGTATTTTTTTTGTTGTTGTTGTTTGGTTGGTTTTTTTTTTAAATTGTTATTTTACCTCTGTAAAATTCTTCAGTTAAGCATGTCAAAATCTTGGAAGTCTGATGAAAATACCTTTATTCTTTAGTACTATAGTATTAAAGGCAAGCTTGAGAAATCTTTCTCAGTAAACAAGGTTTTCACCTCCAGAGTACAACAGGGAAACAGTTGTCTATCCTGCTAAAAACATTGTCCTTGGGAACTGTATAGACCCCATAAGATTAGAAGTGAACCACAGCATCATGTAATACTGGTTAATTTACTTGAAAAATTCAACCTACGCTGGCTACTAAAAGTCAGTTAGATTTAGAATAGTGGTTTTCCCAGTCCAGTATCCTCTCTGAAATAGTAGTCAGTAAGCAGTAACACTGTAATACCTTTTTTATTATGAAAGTCTTTCAGTACTTCTGGTCATTTTTGTCACCCATATCTGAACTCCCTGGTACTCATTATGAGATATCATTATTCCTGTGGAATAGCCTGAACTATAGAGGTGCTATATGACCATTAAATGGACCTTATGGACCTAAGGTTCTGTCTGCTTCTGAGTCAGCTTCTCTAGAGAAATTAGAGGGAGGGAGGTCAGATGTATTAACCCAACTCCCATTATAGAAAGGTGCATCAGAACAGAAAACACCTTCACACGTAGTGTTGCATAAATATCAAAGATTCAGTGATCTTAAAAAGTGAATTAAAGCGAACTAGAGGAGGTGGGACTGGAGAGATAGGGTGAAGAGGTATTTGCAGGGATGGAGACTGTTCTTCCTGTCTTCTGTGGATGAACAGTTGAATCTTTTAATTTCCAGTTACGATTGTCATGCCATCCTGGTTGTGGCAAGAGGACCTATGTAATATAAATATGAGGAAGAACTTCTTCACAGTGAGGGTAACAGAGCACTGGAACAGGCTGCCCAGAGACGTTGTGGAGTCTCCTTCTCTGGAGACGTTCAAAACCCGCCTGGGTACGTTCCTATGTGACCTGATCTAGGTATTCCTGCCCTGGCAGGAGGATTAGACTAGATGATCTTTTGAGGTCCCTTCCAATCCCTAACATTCTCTGATTCTGTGATCCCAATCATTCAGTTTCTTGTGACCCAGTGTTTGGCTCTGACACCTTGGCTTGCACATCCAGCACCTGATATTTCCAGATGGTCTCCCATATAAATTCTGGGCATGTCTGCTCATCTTTTAAGATAAAATAAGCCAAGACAAATCAATTCAGTCTGTTATAGCCAGGAAAATGATACCTTCTGCTAGAACAAAATAAAATGTTAAGTGAGAAATTTAAAACAAGTAAAATTTTATTTCTACAATGTAAATGTCTCTAATTTTATTAAGTATATTTGTAGGTTTGTGTGAGTCTGGAGTGAGTATGATTAGGAGGGAATAGGACAACTATATTTTGCTTATAGATGATGACGATTCTCAATATGAGCAGATTCATTGATGGAGAAAGTTGTAGCATTGTAGCATAGCAAGTATGTGTTTATTTGGGTTATTAATAGATCTTATTGATAACAGCAACACGTACAGAAGAGAGTGGATGGCCCTGACTGACAAAGTGTCTACAGCTTCTTTTGAAATTGATAGAGATAGGCTTCGAAGTCAGATTCATAGGGTAGAGGTTAATTCTTAGTGTTAGACACACACATATTTTTGGCCTTATAGGGAAGCAGAGGTCTTGTTATAATTAGTGAAGTTGCAAAGTTATACCCATAAGTGAAGACAGAAATTGTCACTGGGCACTCTAGCATGATGCAGCAAGTCTAGGATGTGGATGGTGGACTTTTTTTCTGTTGTGAATTTTGTACTCATTTACTTCTAAAAAAGATTACATAAGGAAAAGATAAATAATTTTGCACATTTCAACCATGATCAGACTAATGATAGGTGAATAATGATCCAGTTCAGGTAAATCCTTCTCTTGAAGTGGAGATCTGTCTCAAACTCAAATTTCATTATATTTTTTTCCTTTTACTATTCTCCTTTCATATCTTCTCTGAGTCACCAGAAATATACTTTTTAATTTGTTAATCCTTCATAATTTCACTCATGTCCTTACTGCCTCTAAAAATTCCTTTGTTGGAGAATCCTCAAAGCTACAACAGTTCCTTCGTGAGGCTGCCCTTCTAGTCTCATGATTCCTCTCCTTGACTTTAGCTTGGGTCCTTCACTGAAACACTGGGCATAAGGGGCTAACTGCTCTACCCAGTCAAGTCAGGAAGAGTTTACTCTAACAACAACAGCGAAGAAGATTAAAGCAAAAAAGCTCGATTGCTTTCTTTCTAGTCACTCATCCTCAACTTGTTTTTGGTACTCACACTGTGATAAACTGGAATATTTCGCTATTGCATTCCTACACAATGCAACATTTCCTGTTGCCTTATGCTTTGACCTACATTGACCGCTTTCCTCTCCAACTGAAGTCTTCAGACATTTCCCTTTCTCTCCCCACTTGTTTGTGTAATTCAAGTAACATATCTTTATTTTATTTAATTCCCCATTCTCTCTTCAGGGAAGCTTCCCCACCCTTCCTCATCAGTCCTTGTTTGATCACAATAATGGAACATTGGCTAAAGAAAACAAGTTGCAGAAAAATCCACAATGAACTTTACATCCCCTCTAGAAGTCCCTGTAAAACAGCTTTCCAAAACTGAAAAAAACCCTCACCACTGAAAAGCCCAGACCCTGGAAAACTGGCTAAGAGCTCTCCCTAATTCAACAGTGCTTAATTTAGCCTTGGATATAAAGCCACACAGAAGTAGATAGTCCAGCACACTGCCAAAACGCTTCCCCTGGATGCTGCATGGTCAGCACAAAGAAGAAACTGTCTCAGATCCCTTCAAGTTTATCCTACGCACTCCAAAGGCATGCTGGTGGCCAGAAGGGAGTGTCATCTACAGTTAACAGCAAAAATCTAATCTAACAGAGCTAACAGCAAATACTGAAAACACTAGTAGCCTAACCAGGCCAGCAAAGCACTTGATGCCGCTTGTTCTCCTGCAAGTTGGGTGGGTTTTGCATCCTCCACTGGTCTCTGAATTTACCCTGACATGTCCCCATGTGCTAGATGTGGCAGAGACATAGCAGTTTGAACTTGCACAGGCAATCTCCAACCCTGCATGTCCTATAAGAGGACATCCCAACACCAGCCAGGTCTGTTTGCTCAGTTATTCCCTTTTTAAGCATTGCACCAGTTTTAAAATCACTCTGTGCCAGCAGTGCTTGAAAACAGACTTAGTTGGCTTGCACAGCAAGCCTAAAATGCAGTAAAAATGTCTCTGCTGTGATGGGAAAGAGAAATGTTGCCCTGTAACATAAACAGTTCAGCAAGGCAGATTCAGAACATTCATAAATCTAGATTTTTTTTGTACCATTTCTGTTGCCTTATGATCTGATGGGGATTTTTTCAAATCCTTGGTTTCTCTAGTACTGATATATATTTGCTTAAGTGTAGGGAACTTGAATAGGCTCTGTCTTAGCTCATTGGTTTTGGATGCTAAAATTACTTCTCCTGAATGGCCCAGTAAGCAAAGAAGAGAAATAAATTTTGATTGCACTGTGCCACCTGTGTTCCTGACAGCTTAATTTGTTAATGTCAAGTCTGCAGGCACTAAACGAATGCTCATGAAAGTCTTGACTATCTGATGAAGGGCACTAGCTAGTATGATGCAATTAGCTGAGCTCATTGATTATGATGGACAGCTGGATCTCCCTGGGTTTTTCTGAAAGAGCTTAATCAAAGATATCAGAATAATAGAAGCTCTCTAAATGAGAAAGGCAGTGAACTAAGACAGTTAATTAGATTTTTTTTAATGGTTGTGTATATTATACTTCCCATTTGTCCTTGACATTTAAGTCTCGACCACAAATTAACATAACTGTACTGTTGATTTCACATCAATCAAAAAGAGTTTTGATTTACATAATAAGCTGAAAGTTTTTGTACAAAACTAAGACCTGTAATATGATGAAAAAATAAATTCTCACAGAGTTTTGCAGGACTTCTGTGTCCTGTCTTAACAGCAAGGGTGCTTGAAAGTCACTTTCACATACAGTAAACACTGATTTTCAGATTTTTTTTGTTCACTTTTTGTATTTTTTTTGTGATTTTCACCCTGGCCAATTGATGAATTTGATAGAATAACAAAGCAATTCCCTTTGACAGGAGGCACAATACCAGCTAACCCGGCTTGTCTGTTAGCAACAGGGATGGCTGAGCAGCTGGCCCCTGTCCCACTGCCAGGAAATGCTGACAGCAACAGCTACACCATTTCAGCTGCTAACCGGCTCCACGGCGAGTCCTGATGGCTAATGAGTTGCGTAATCACTACCCAGATCTGTCCAGACCTGAGGAAAAAAACTAGCAACTTTGGGACGTCAGCTACTTTGAATGAGACTCTGCACCACAGAAAGTTTTCATTACAAATGTGTGGGTCACGCTCTGTCTGTGGTGACTTAGTGTGGTAACACACGTTAACCATCTTGCATTTTTAAGTAAAGCAGAATGAAAGAGTTTCGGAGACACCAGCAGCATCTTTCAGCTGGCACAGAGTGTTTTGCTACAACAGCAGCCAGCCACGACGGAGCCAACAGACAGAGCAATGTGCATGCATGTTGAAAATTGGCTGATTTAGTCGCCTACTCACTCGTACAAATGAATCCTGGTAGCTCCCTAATTGCCAAGCTGTTAGCTATGCTGTTAGGCAGCTCCAGATTAAGCCAGTCCCTTCAATTTTAGACGCTTGCTTTCATAGCTATGAGGAAATCCATGTTGCCTTGTCCACTTTTATTAAACTACTGGAGATCTGAGTCTGTACGCATGTGGACAGGCATTGTGCAAAACTCCAAACAGATCAGTGCTACGAGGCAACTGCCCTTAGGTAAACAAGCTGTGTGGATGACCAGAGGCAGCTGTTTCTTCTCTGGTGTCTTAGGCAGACTTCATCTGAAACAGGAAAAGCCATCTGCTTTTAACAAGAATCAGAAGCTTTACTTGGCTTTTTCTAAGTAGTAGAAAGTTCCTAACTTCAACTGGGATGATCGCAAACACGCCCAGTACAGTGATTGTCCCCCTGTACTCAGTATTGGTGAGGCTGCACTTTGAATATTGTGTTCAGTTTTGGGCCCCTCACTACAAGAAGGACATTGAGCTGTTGGAGTGTGTTCAAATATGGGCAACAAAGCTGGTGAAAGGTCTAGAGAACAAGTCTTATCAGGAGCGACTGAGGGAGGTAGAGTTGTTTTGTCTGGAGAAGAGGAGGCTTTGGGGAGACCTTATTGCTCTCTATGACTACCTGAAAGGAGGTTGTAGTGAGGTGGGATCTCTTCTCCCAAGTAATAAGCAATAGGACAAGAGGGAATGGCCTCAAGTTGTGCCATGGGAGGTTTAGATTGGATATGAGGAAACATTTCTTCACTGAAAGGGTTGTCAAGCACTGGAACAGGCTGCTCAAGGCACTGGTGGAGTCCCCGTCTGTAGAGGTATTTAAAAGAAGTGTAGATGTGGAGCTTAGAGACATGGTTTAGTGGTGGACTTCACAGTGCTAGGTTAATGGTTGAACTCGATCATCTTAGAGGTCTTTTCCAACCATTCTATGATGTGGTAAGTTGCTGAGGGTTATGCTGATGATACAAACTATTGCTTTTGGGGAAAACTGTCCCCATGCCATCTCCTTGGTTGCACATTGGAAGTTCAGGCCTCCTGGGAAGATCTCACTGCTAGATACCTGACATTTGGGAAAGAGTGGACTGTTTAGAAACCTTCGGAAAGGCTACCTTGGATTTCTCTAAGCTTTGCACTAAGCTCAGATGATTCTTCTGGCTAAGCTGAGAATATGTTTTTGAGAAATTGCTCTTCATAATCAGGGTGAACGATGTAGCAAGACTTGGTTTCTGAGCTGAAAGTGTTTGACAGCCCTAACAAACAGGTCAGCCATGTAGGTCTGTAACTGCAAGCTACCTGGCCAGCTGAGATAGCATTCTTATAACCTATGATGAGCATGGGTGGATGCCACAAGGACTCCAGCTTCAGTGCTCCCCTTCTGTTCCCACAGAGCTCCTTGCCATGTACTGTGTGAATGGAGCAATCCAGTCAAACTCTATCTGCAGCATAGATGCAGTCAGGATCAGTTGACTCACCCATATAAAGGCAAGGAAATAACAGACCTGTCACTTCACCATTTAATTCTACAAGGTGAGGTATATTCAGGCTTTTCAGGCTCAATATTTATTCTAAAAGCAAGACCAGTGGATGTATCCTAATCCTCCTGACTCAGAGTCTGCTGTATCATTCCAGCATACATACTGTGTCTCCATAGCATCGCCCATTACCCTGGTAATTGATGGGAAGTCCAAAAGAGGCTTGTGTAGCCAGTGTCATTCTGATAACTCCTGCCAAAGCTGCATGATACGAAGCACTTTATATATTTTTGCTTGCCACTAATCTAATGGTAAAAAATACACCCTGTCAAAATTCCCGGTACGGAGACAACAGTAAACCCACTAACACTTTGACGCCATTCCCATTGTGGTTTCCAAGAAAATCAACCACTTTCTTTAGTAACTATCACTAGTTTCCACAGCTGAGAAATTACTGCTGGCTGCCAGAAAGTTTTCTTCACTTCTCATTTAGGTTTTATTCTTACTTGCAGCTACAAAACCTGTCTTTAAGCTCCTATTTTCTATTCTCTGTTTTCCTTAGTTGATGAACACAGGTAGAGGTTTAGATTACTTTCTGTTGTGATAATCTTTCATTATGTTCTTTCCCTAGCTCCAGACCTTATTGGGATTGGCAAATGTTTGAATCAAATGACACAGTGGTCTCTTAAATTTTATTTGTGTGATGGGAGAATTCATGGCTGCTGCAGTGACTGCACTTATTGTATCCATAGCAGCCAACATCACACTTGACTGCTTTGGAAACAGTCCCTGATGAACACTAGATTTGCATGAAAGGCTCGATTGTTTATACAGACCATCAAATGAAACAAAGGAAATTTCCCTTTTTGGTTGCGTTTGCAGAAAGAAAAAAATAATTGCTGTGGGCCTCATACTGTGAGTCCTCGGTGCTTGCTGGGCCATAACAGGTTTATCCGGTGGATCAAATCAAGGTATCTAAAAATCCTGTATTTTTCAGATTCCATGGCTGACACACCCCAGCCTGACTCCTTTAGTGGAGCAGGTGATTTTAACATTGTACATCATGCAAGATATCCTTTAATTTCTGATTCTTTTGCAGCCTTGTGATGGATGCTTTGAATGCTTTGATCTCAGGATATTGTTCTGTGTTAGGATGCTCCTTTAGCTCTCTTTCTTTGATGCATCAAAACCAGAAAGTTTAAATATTTTAAGATTTTAAGCTTATGGAGTTGGGATTGTCATTATCTAATATGAGCTGTCTGTTATTTTAGGTTAGAACTTTATGCTAGATGTTTTAGGCTAGTTTTCACAGTGTTTGGACTTGTGGGTTAGCACTGGAATCTCAGCTCTGGAGCCTCTTGCTTGTTTCCCACATGTTGATTGATGGTGAATTTAGGCTATCTTGGGTTTGGTTGTGGGAATCTGAAGTTATTGCTCTAGGCAGCAGAAAAAAAGCAAGCAAATTCAAACCAACAAGGTTTTAAAGTTTCATTGTAAATTTGCCATGCAGTTTTAATTGTGCCATCAAGAATAGAAAAGGTTGCCATGAAAAAAGAAAAAATCTTTTCATAGACTTCTTTAGAAACTCTTAATGAATGACGTATAGAACTGTACCTCATGTATAGAATTATATGGGATAATAAAACTCCCCAAAACTGTTAAAAAGAAAGGGAAATTTCTCTGGCAGATCTTTTCATGAGTAATTTCTGGACAAACCTACTACATATTTACATAGGCTTTTTGACAATTTTGTGCTGTTTTACTCCAATAGTGCTCCAATAGTCCAAAATGATAAATGCGATTAAGTAGGAAACATTGAACGCAGTCATCAAATGTGAATTTAGCCAGACTAGGAAGGCTCTGCAGTGGTTTAAAAACTGGCTGGATGGCTGAGGCCAGAGAATTCTGGTGAATGGAGTTAAATCCAGATGGAGACCGGTCACAAGCGGTGTCCCTCAGGGCTCGGTCTTGGGGCCAGTCTTGTTTAATGTCTTTATCAATGACCTGGATGAGGGGATCGAATGCACCCTCAGTAAATTTGCAGATGACACGAAATTAAGTGGGAGTATCAATCTGCCTGAGGGTAGGGAGGCTCTGCTGAGGGATTTGGACAGGCTGGAGTGATGGGCTGAGGCCAATTGCATGAGGTTTAACAAGGATAAGTGCCGGGTCATGCACTTCAGCCACAACAACCCCATGCAGCGCTACAGGCTTGGGGAAGAGTGGCTGGAAAGCTGCCTGGTGGAAAAGGACCTGGGGGTGTTGGTTGACAGCCGACTGAACACGAGCCAGCAGTGTGCCCAGGTGGCCAAGAAGGCCAATGGCATCCTGGCCTGTATCAGAAACAGTGTGACCAGCAGGAGCAGGGAGGTGATCGTGCCCCTGTACTCGGCACTCGCGAGACCACCCCTTGAGTACTGTGTCCAGTTCTGGGCACCACAGTATAAGAAGGACATTGAGGTGCTGGAGCGAGTCCAGAGAAGGGCAACGAGGCTGGTGAGAGGTCTGGAAAACAGGCCTTATGGAGACCGGCTGAGGGAACTGGGGTTGTTTAGTCTGGAGGAGACTGAGAGGAGACCTTATTGCTCTCTACAACTACCTAAAAGGAGGTTGTAGTGAGGCTGGTGTTGGTCTCTTCTCCCAAATTACTAATGATAGGATGAGAGCAAATGGCCTCAAGTTTCATCAGGGGAAGTTTAGGTTGGATGTTAGGAAGAAGTTCTTTACTGAGAGGGTGGTTAGGCACTGGAACAGGCTGCCCAGGGAGGTGGTGGAGTTGCCATCCCGAAGGTGTTTAAAAAACAAGTGGATGAAGCGCTTGAGGCTATGATCTAGTGGTTAGGGAGGTGTTGGGATAAATGCTGGACTTGATCATCCTGGAGGTCCTTTCCAACCATAGATTCTATGATTCTATGATTCTTACTGTGCTGCTCTCACTCTTCTGCCAAACTGCTTTAAGCGTTATTTTCCAGCTCCCTGACAATTTATGCTGATCTAAGTTCATGTGCTAGCACTGGCATTTTACTGATCCTGTGGTAAGCCGGTTCAGGGAGCTGAAGAAGAAGAAAATTAACCTTAAAAACCAAAGCAAATTGTTTTCAGCCAGTTTGGCTCCTTGAACTTCGTTGCTAAAAGATCAGCAAGCACCAGTTCTAGTGCAAATTTAATGAATACTCTAGGAAAAAAGCTATACTCCAGGAGCTGGGTATCCTAAATCTTACCTGATCCTTGGCTTCTGAATGGAGTTTGTTAACACAGATCAGGATTCATCAACTTTCTTGCTAGGATAACTTGCTTTTCTATTTCCTAAACACAGAGTTTGTTGTGACTCATTAGGACACACCTTCACAGAATCACAGAATCACAGAATGTTAGGGATTGGAAGGGACCTCAAAAGATCATCTAGTCCAATCCCCCTGCCAGAGCAGGAACACCTAGGTCAGGTCACACAGGAACATGTCCAGGTGGGTTTTGAATGTCTCCAGAGAAGGAGACTCCACAACCTCTCTGGGCAGCCTCTTCCAGTGTTCTGTTACCCTCACTGTGAAGAAATTCTTCCTCACATTTATGCAGAACCTCCTATGTTCCAGCTTACACCCATTGCCCCTTGTCCTATCATTGGATGTCACTGAGAAGAGCCTGGCTCCATCCTCATGACACTCACCCTTGACATATTTATAAACATTAATGAGGTCACCCCTCAGTCTCCTCTTCTCCAAGCTAAAGAGACCCAGCTCCCTCAGCCTTTCTGCATAAGGGAGATGTTCCACTCCCTTCATCATCTTTGTGGCTCTGTGCTGGACTCTCTCAAGCAGTTCCCTGTCCTTGAACTGGGGGGCCCAGAACTGGACACAATACTCCAGATGTGGCCTCACCAAGGCAGAATAGAGGGGAAGGAGAACCTCTCTTGACCTACTAACCATTCCCTTTCTAATACACCTTGATGAAATAAAATGCAAAACAACTCACTGATTTAATGGATCTAGAAGTTATTCACATGCCAGTAAGAAAATGTAAAAGCAGAATATTTCAAAATATAACAAGATTGTAATTTGTTAACCAGATCATTTACGTCATTTCATACTTCTGCCAAACAAGCAAATAAGGTGAAGTCTTGATGTCTCTGGAATCCATAAGAGTTTTTTTGATTTACTTGAACTAGGATCTGACTGCAAAGATTTTTCTCTTACAACAGAAAGCAGAAAATCAGAATTCAATCTCTCTGCATCTACAGTGGCCACATATTTAATATGTGAATGTATTTATTTGTATGAAAGGAAGCTCACCGATGCAGAAACACAATGTGGATTTAAAACAGAAAAGAGGAAATAAACCTCTAGAATCAAATCAGAAACTATTGAACTATCCATATATAATTTATCATTGCAATATAAAGTCCAAGAAAATAATTGATGTTTAGGAGGAAAGAAATGCTTTAACAAGCATTTAATTAATCTTAATAAATATTCATTAATTTAATAAATCTTAATTTTTCAGTATAGTGCCTTGACGCCATATGCTGTAGTGGAATATCTGCAGTTGTGACACCTTGAAATATCCGATGTTATTCTTTACCTGCTAAATCAATTCTTTCTGTGAGAGACTTTACCAGATGATTTTCTGGGATACAATATAATACAGATGAGAAGGGCCAGAAGTTGTGTTCCTGCATTCTTACATTTATTTGTTCATAAAAATCACTGAAAGATTCAAAGGTGTGTAAGGAGATTACAAGACAACAGCACAGATATTGTGGCTGATCCCTTTCTCAGATAGGACATTGTCAAGGTCAGGCTGTTATTCTGATGTAGCATTTACTAGGCAGAGGGAAAACAAGCTTTTCAGTGTAACTATGTCAATTTGAACATGAGTAATATTTCTCAACACTTAATCCGGGAATAGCTCTCAAAGGTCAAAGCTATAACCTGAAATAAAAGAGCTACAAAGCGTTTGGCAGTCAAGACTGAAAGCCAGAGCACAACTGAGCCTCTGCATACATTTGATTCTACTAAAAAAAAAAAAAAGAAGAAGAAAAACAACAAAAAGAAAAGAGAAAGGTGGTGTTTAACACTGGCTATACTTAGCAGAGTGTATTGTTGGTCTCCACCCTGTATTAATCCACTCCAGAGACTGTGACAGTACATGACACTGCAGTTTTAAAGGGCTTAGTGTTCAGAAGCTGGCTCAGTAGGCTCCATGTAGAGAATAATGAAGATTTGGAATTGTACCTTTTTTCGCTTTCCACCTGAATGTGTTCACTTCCTTTCAACAGTATTGTGACTTAATTCCCCCAGAAAAGGGAGAGAGGGGGAAGCAGGAGGAGGAAGAAGAGGAAAAAGTCAACACATAAAAATGCTATGGTTTTAATTTGGACTAGAAAGAGGCTTCACATGTCTGGAAGCACAATGGCTCTTTCAAGGCCAAAATTATCCCCATATGATGACCTTTGAAACATTCTCTAAAGTTTTTTAAGAGAGATCACGTCATGGCCTGGCATTTGGATCCATTTTCAAGTGCAGTGATAGCTTCATTGTTAGGACTTTTTCTGCTACTCCTCTCTAGTCCCTGATGAATTCAGAGAAAGTAGATCTGGCAAGAAACTGGAATTGACCACCTTTTAGTGAAGGTCTCCTCCTCAACAGTCATCATTAAACTTATATATGGTGCTGGGGTATGGTACAATGGGCGTCACTGCAATCAGTGGACCTGCAGTCCTTTATACCAGTAATAAGCACCAATAATTGTCTGGAAACATCTTTCCTACATCTGTCAGGCAAAAGTGATTCCATCACACTCCCTAGACCGTGGGAAATACAGATATTAGGCCTCCCAAACCACCATCCTTCTGCATATTTCTGAATTCATTATCTGCTGTTGAGTGGAGATGTGGCAGTGAAACATGTTGACCCCTTCACAGAGACTACCGGTATACTAAAATAATCTGGAAGTGTTTGTAATGTAGGTAGTGCAAATGTTTTTGAACTCCAAGATGATGCAATTCCAGACTAGCTTTTAGATACTGAGTGTAGTTTGGCTCTTTCTTGTCTCTGCTTGGAAAAGGTTTCTTAATATGCTCTACAAGACCCCCATTTCAAATGTTCTGTAGTAAGAAGAGTGAAATGAAGAATGTGTTGACAAATATTTCCTTAATTATTTACTTTCCATTGTGAGGGAGAGGAAAACCAATAAAAATGTATAAGGTGTTCTCTAATATCTTGGTTTATATATCCTACAAAAGAATACAGAGTTTTTTTGGCAGGTAAGAAGCCAACTTTGGAATCTTTGGATTCAAATATACTGACTGTAGACATCTTTGACTAAATGGTTGCTAAAATACTGTATTTCATGCCTGAGGTAGACAGGCAGGGGAGGAAAGAAGGTCACACACATACAAAGACAGCATGTACTAGTTAGTTTATTTCCTTGTGTAATACAGATCTCATTGCTTTGTCTAACTGTCAGTAGAAAGTGCTGGCAGTGTCAGGAGTTTGATTTAGATAACTTGTGTTTACTCTTAAAATTAAAAACCATATCCATTTTAGACTTTACCCAGAATGGCCCCAAGGCTACTGATTACCTTTAACAGGCAAGTTTCCTTGATTTTGTGCACTGAGTCTGCCTAAAACACAAAAACGGGCTGTATAAAACAAGAAAATACTTTTATTTGGAGACAAAAGAAGTACAGCATCACCTTTGAAAAAACTCTACTGGCACAAATGAACTCTATGCTCTCCCTTCAGTATCTTTGGCTAAAGTATTTTTCCTGCCTGTCTATGAAATGTTCGGAGGGTGAATTACCACCTTAACCAGCACACTACCATCTCTGGAACACTCTCCTAATTGGAGAAATGCATGTGGAAGGACTCTGAGCATCTGCACCTTCCCTCATTCACTCAGAGATAGCGACAAAGTTATTCTCACACTAAATTTACGTCTCTCTTTTCTCGGTTAGCAGGCTTTGAGTTGGCTCTTCAGTTCTCTTTCCCATATTGGTAGAAAGCTCCTTATTCAATTGCTAGACATTCAGACCCCAGGGATTATGTGCACAAAGACTCCATTAGCTTCACACAGAAAGGAGACTTCAGGACTGAGATGCCTTTCTGCTCCCAGAGGAGGGGCTGCCTGCAGCTGTGGGGCCTGGGGAAGAGCCATGAAGGGGGTGGGTAGAAGTCAGATCCAAACAAGCAAAGGGTACATTCCTTTTGTGGATGTGATGAGCTCCTAGTCAAAGGGCAAATAACTCCTGACGAACTGAAAGCTGCCACTTTGTGATTTCTCTTGTATTTTGACTACCGGGATATATGTAATAGCATGAAAGGATTGCACTGGCTTCACAGTGGTGTTCATGGGTAGCTGCGGTAAGGTCCTGAAGGTGCCTATGCCCCTGTGATGTGTTTGTGTCCTGAAGGCCATTCGCCAGTGTGACAGCCATGGTGACTGCCTGACCAAGGATGCTGCACCACTGCACAGCTAGCTGTGTAGCTGCTGCATCTGAAATATCAAGCTATGTGTCCTGTGACAAACATACCTCTGTGAATGACCACCAAAATACCTCCTCTACTCACTGTTTGATGTGTGCAGACAAGCTGACCCTACCATCTCAGCAGACAGCCTGAGAGGACTTCAGTCACAGCACCGGTGGCTCAATCCTGGCCATATGGCAGCCTACACCCTGGATGCATGCAAACCTGCCCCAGCTGTTAGACACCCTCGTCTCTGATGCCAAGGGGTATAGGTACAGCTGTGGGACTGAATGGATTCAGTTCTTGAATGTCCCAGAAATTCTCTGTATTTAGTACTTGGAACTAAATTTAGTACTTTATTTTTTAGTAATTTATTTAGTATTTTAGAAACTCTCAGAAAAGTATAAACCATATGCCTCTGGAAAGTAGAATGCTGCTGCTTTCTTCTTCCTACTCTGCCACTTGGTCCTAACGAGCAAATGAATTTTTCAAAGTCAGGAATAGCTCTTACTCTCTATATGCAGCCTCCTGAAGCAGTGGGGTTGACTCTGAACTGGTGATGTTATTGTCATAACTGGTCAACATTCCTGGTCTACCAGTTAGCATGTCTACACATTAGAAAAACTCTAAGAGATACTATAGCTGACTTGTTTGTTCTTCATACTTTTCCTCTTTTTTATTTAGTTTGTTAAAAAGTCTAGAAAGGGGCTTTGGGGGACTTATATATTAACATTTTGTTGAGGAAAGTGAGTGCTCAATGGACCAGACAACATCAAAGCTGCAGAGAAATGAATATTGTGAAGCATCTCATGTGTGTTTTTCAATTCAAAAATTTGTAGTGATTGGTTAGTGCTGATAATCCAAGTTGCACAGAAGTCAGAAGCTGTAAAAAGAGATTGGTTTGAGGCAGGAAAAAAGAAATGGAAATAGGCTCTGCATTACGCTGTGGTTTTGTGGGGAACTGGCAGTGTTAGGTTAATGGTTGGACTTGATCTTAGAGGTCTCTTCCAATGAAGGCTATTCTGTGATTCTGTGATTACAAGCTGCAGGTTCTGCTCACCTTCTCCAGGTTTGGAGGCAGACATGAGAAGATTTTTAGTTTTAATACTTCTGGATAAAAAAATATTGTTCTCTTAAACCTGCATTGCATTACAAATATGTGTGCGCACATAAAGACACAGTCACACATGCATGCATCTGCTACAAAATAGTCTGTTGACATCCTCACTACCTAGAAAGTGTCAGAGACATCAGTGCTTCTTCATACAGATTTGGCCAACTCCTTCTACCAGGACGTCTGGATTCTGGGAAGAAGATCCCTCTCACAAGGATCTGAGGACCTCCTAGCTCAGTGCTAGGAAATCTTTTTACCAGGTCTTCCAACTTCCTCTCTAAAGGACGTTGATCTTCTACAGAGGGAGACATTTTTCCTGGCTTCTCATGTGATGTTTTTAATGGCGCTGGGAGAAGGAGAATGCATCTTTCAGCTTGGCCCTACTCCCCAGGTCTGTCACTCAAACCTCCATCAACATCAAGAAATGCCGAGCTCTTCATGGAGCTGGAAGGAGATGGGACTACAGCTGCCTGCAAAGCTGCAAAAGACCTTGGGGTTCTGGTGGACGAGAAGTTGAACATGAGTCAGTCTTTGTGGCAAAGAAGACTGTTTGCATTTTGGGCTACATTACCACCAGCTGTAGACTGAGTGGAATGACTGCTAACCCTTCTCCATGATTTGGCATGGGTGGGACTGCATGCGGAATACTGTGTCCAGTTTCGGGCTCCCAGTACAAGATAGATACTGCCAAACTGGAGTGAGTCTAGCTGAGGAAGATTTTTAGGAGGAGTATGTGGCAAGAGAAGAGAGATTGAAGGAACAGGTTTTGTTCTCCCAGGGAAAGCAAGCTGCTGTCTTCAGCTGCCAAAATGAGGCTATGAAGATGGCAGAGTCTGATTCTTCCTAAAGGCGCACGGTGCCAAGAGTGAGAGGCAACGGACAATGGATGGAGCAAGGGAAATTCCATTATTCATAAGGAAAAATATTTTTCAACACAAGGGTGTTAAAGCACTGGGAGGTGTTGCCAGGATAAGTTGTGGAATCTCCATCCTTGGAGAGATTACAAACTCAGCTAAGCATTGCTCTTAGCTGTCTGATTTAATTTTGTAAGTAGCCCAGCACTGAGCAGACAGAGTTTGGATCAGATGGCTTCCAGCGGTCCCTTCAAGACCTAATTATTCTGCAATTATGTGATTCTACAGTTTTGTCATGAGAGCACGCACCTGAAAAAAAACACACATACACACAGAAAAAGGGTATGGGGATGGTCCTTGCAATGATCAGATTCAGAACCTTGCCTTTAATTTAGGAAATTTAAGTTGTAATATGACTCTAAGTACAGTCTCAATAGGGTGGTGACTAATAGGTGCATAAGGGCAATGCATACAGACATTTAAGTAAACATTTCCTTCCACTGTACCTCTTGAAGAGAGGTAGCTGGGCAACAGTTAGTCTTCCTTTCTTCTGAACAGAAAGGCCCTCTTCATTCAGAAGATTACCCACTCAGGGATAATGAACAAGTTCTTATTTTTCATCTACTGCATTACTTTCTACGTTTAACCTGTACCCAGGGCTAAACTAAACTGTAACATTTCTACCACCTGATGACTTCTCCCCAGCTGAGAAGGGGAACTGGGGAAAAAAGGGAGAAGCCCCGTGGGCTGAAGTAGAAACAGATTTAATGAAATAACAAAACTAATACAATCACCAACATAAAGTGTACAAGGTTATACTCAGCCTCATCCTTAGGGTCACCAGCAGCAGGAATATAAGACCAAGAGGGAGGACCTCCAGCAAGAGGAACTCCCCACTCTTTGTGAACTCCCTTCTTTTATAATGAGCTTGATTTAAGTGGTATGGGATACACCTGTGAGTCAGCTGCCTTGATTGGATCTCTCAGCTGACTCGGGGCTACTCATGTCCTGCCTGCCATGGCTAGCCCATGGGTCTATTCCTGGGAGACCAGGACAATTGCATGCATATATTTTGCAATCAGTAGAAGTTTCTGTCACTGATGGGTTACTGTACTAAGAGAAGGGACAAAGATGCAGAGATCAGCTTTTAAATTTAGCTTGTATATCATTAAATAGTGTTTTTCTTGTGAGGCCAATGTCTGTAGCTGTTCACCTCCGAGAAACTGCACCTGAGATGCTTGACAAAGAAAGAGAAATGTATAGATGGGAAAGCAGATGGCAAAAGGACAATTAGAGGACAATAAAATAAATGTGTTTTTACACAATTACCAAGACTAAGTCTTCTCAGACGCTTACATCTACATCTCTGTGGTGCAGTACTAGCTTGATTTATTTTTGAAACACAGTGGGTAACATCTTACATGGGATTACATGAGACTTTCGGGAAGACAAACTTTCATGAAGTGATGCCGTTACTGTGAGTTTCCACAGGCTTGATATAACTCAGAAATTAGGAAGATTGTCAGTTTGTCAAAACAACTTCCAAAAAATAAAAGAGTGACAACTTGCCAAAGCTTAATAAAAACAGATGACATCTGCTTTTTCAGAATGACTGATTCTGCTAGCTACCTTAAAATGTACCTTATTCTTAATCCTGCAAAAGCTTTTGCCTGAGCTCAGCTTGATTACTATTGATTTCAATAGCACTATTGATAAAAAAGAAGTAAGATAAGGACATATATTTAAACTCTGCAGGATCAAAGTCTTGTTCTGATGAATTTTCTTATTGCTCCAAATGAAATTTATTGGAGATAGGGATATCACCAACACAAATACTTTTATTTTTTTTTATTAGAGATTCAGCATTTCAGTAAATTGTCAATTTGTAAAACAGATCAGCATCACCTTCTCTTCATTTCTTTATGCTGATACTTTAACACAACAGTGGCGGAGTTACTGGCATAAAATGCTGTCGTTAAAAAAATGTCAGAATTGCTAGTTCCTCTACACAGTTCTGTTTACATTATTTTACAGCAGGAAGCTATTCCACTGACATGATCTCTTCAATTAGACAGGCCTGCTGTGCTGCTGGTAATTGTGAAGTGCATTATTTTACCAACACAAAGAAAGCTCTTCTCCAACTTGTGTGTGAGATCATAGTAGGTGGGGAAATTGTGCCCACAGTCTGGCTCTTCAGAGTTTATGACTGTCATATTTCAGAAATATTGGGAAAGTCAGACTATGTTCAAGTGTCAGGATAAGCTGAGAAAGAATGACCATAAAGCTCATAAGCAGAGCTGTAACATACTCCATTTTAGCAGTCCACTCAGGTCTCTAATGTGGGCAGAAAATTAAAAGATTGCTTGACAGTATCCAGTCACAATGTAACAACATTGGGCTCCAGCACCAAAAAAGATTCACTGTCATAGACAGTAAAAGTGCAACACTGAGACATTTATATTGCCCTAACTTAGACTCGTCTTTGCACCAGCTCTATGTGCACTAATCCTGTGCTGCCTGCTTTGGGAGGAAGTGCCTGTCAAACCTCCTTGCATTCAGGCTCTACATTGCACTATCTAATGCAAATGTTATGACTGCAGGACATTTGAAATGAAGCCACTGGTGTGTACCCAGGCACCAGAACTCCAGGCAAGAAAAAGAGATTTCTGTATGTATTAACCTGCATGGAGTTGCCATGTCCTGCTGGATCCCAGGAGGGAAGAGGAAATCTGGCAGAAGTGAAGCTGGCAGAAGGGGGATGTTTCTCTCATCTAGCAGGACTTTCTGTGGTTTCTGAACATTTGCCATTCAGAGGAAAAATGAAACAGAAACAGTTCAGAGGCTTTCAAAAGTTATAGGAAATCAACTTTTCCCAAATCCCTTTCCACAAAATCTCTGTCCTTTTCAGATCAAGCAGGCAACAAGCTGCTGGTCAGGACACTCATCTGGGACACCTAAATGCCAGGTTTAGGCCCTCATTCTAGCTTTCCCCTTTGTGATCAGGAACTGAAAATTGCTATGGGTTCTCCAAGCTGGAGGACCCCTCCTCAGCCCCATGCTTATTTAATGATTGCTACAGTATGGAGCTGCTGGAGGGAGAAAAGGCTCCATAGACAATAATTACATCCAAGATCTTACTCAGGTTGTGGGACCCTTCCTGTTCTTACTCCTTACTGTCTTTGCTGTCTCCTTACTGTCCTTTCCTCACTCCCAGGAGAGCATTATTCTGGCACGGAGACTTCTCAGGCTGGAAATCCCATTCTGAATCTTATAAACCTTTTCTGACTAACATTTTTTTCAAAGCCAGCAAATCCTTCCATCAACATGTTTTTGACAGTGACGTTTCCCAGCAATGACAGAAACAGCCTCGAGTCATTAGAAAATCACTTCAAGTCAGACTTTTATTGCATTGTATTTATAAATCTGCAGAGAATAGAAAGCTATTTCTTCAGGAAAATTTTCCTGATGTCCTTGTTTTTCAAAGGCTCTAAGGTTGTATCACAAAAAGGCACAGGTGCTTTTCCTAAATATATATATTTCAAAGTGGACTAAGAGATTTGGCATCAAAATCATCTCTCCCTAAACACAAGGTAACACACTGACATTTAGAGAATGTCAACAGATCACTCTGTCAGTATGTGATGATAGATTGTCATTTCCTTGCGTGATTCATGCTGATAGCTAGATGTCAAGTCTTTGCTACATACAAACGAAGAAATAAAAAATAATAACAATAAAAAAAATCTCGTGACTTCTGACAGGAAAAATCTGAGATAAGGATGACCTACCTAGAAGAAGCTACATATGTCGGATCCATTTATTTTATTTTATTAGGAATAATGAAAAGATGTGTCAGGTAACATGAAGATTTGCTGACATTTTCATGTATACCTTTTTGGGTTTCACTTTCCAGTTACGTGATTGAAAGGTACTGCATTTTTATGGGATTTTATAGGAAGCTAAAGGCTAATATTTTCAAAAGCAGATGTATCACAGAGGAAACTGAGCAACTCTGAAAGTCAAAGTCTGTTAATCGCCTACATCATTTAGGCCAAGACCTTAACAATCAGAAGTAATTGTTTGCCTCTTTGAATTCCAGTGATATCTTAAAATACATCATCCACCTTCTGCCAAACATACTGCTACTGGGTATGCTAAAAACCTCCTGAAGGTTGATACTGCTCTATGGAGCCATGTGGAGTCTTAGGACTGTTGTTAAATCATGTTTTATTTAAAAGCAGAGATAGGAATTGCTGTGCCAGACCAGGACCAGTAATCCATCTCCCTCTATATTCTGTCTCTGACAGTGGCCAAGAGCAGGCACATTGGAAAGCATATAGGAGCAATGCTGTCACATTGAAATACTTCTCTGTGGTATTTTCCCAGTCTCCAAAAATTAGTGTTCAACAATCTTGTGAGCCAGTGTTGTTGGTTTTGTATCAAATGGTCCTCAATGGATTTTTCTTCCTTGAGTTTTTCTGGTCAAATTTTGAACTCGTCTTAATCTTTTGCTTCCACAGTGTCCTGTGCAAAGGACTGCTGCCACCAGCCAGTGACATTTGATGCCTCCTGATTCTTAGGGGATTTATCATTAAAAATTTACTTATGCAACTACCTTCCAATCACAAAATCAGTGATTTCTGCAAAATCAATGGGCACTTTTCCTGTGGATATCTCTCAGTTTCAGCTTCCTTTTTGTGATATATAGGCACGTTCCCACAGTATGTAAGAATGCCGCTTATAAATCACTGAGATGCTGTGCCAAGCCTGTGGAAAAACCACTGGGAAAGTGAAGCTGAACAGCATGTTGTACATGAAACAGGCCCAGATAGCAAATAATGAGGAGGAAACAAATTATCAGTGGGATGTTCATCAAGTGAACAACATCCTCTAGTGTACTGGACAAGCGTGCACAAGCTTCTTATCTACTACTGTGATTAGAAGCAGTGTCCTAATAGGCAGAAATGCACTGAATTCAGGTGACTCATGTTTGACTTTGCAGTCTTAAAAAGTTATTTCAAGTGTAGCTTGCCCATGTGCATGTCCACTTAAAGTGAGATAGCTCCTTATTAAAAACTGATATTGTATTTTTTTCTTTTTACGTTCTAAAACACACAAGAGGTTCAGTTCAGAGAACAGCTGAGTTGTTTTTTTCTGAGAATTTCATTTCACATCCTACCCATTGCATTATGGATAGGCCAGTGTAAATATTATTTCTGTACATGAAAAAGACTACTGATAACTACTGTGTCCAGTACAGATCATATGTGCTAGGGTTAACTGGAGTGTTTATCAGGCTCGTGTTGGTAATGAAAACCAGCTGCTCTTCAGTCACACTGTTGTTCCTAGCTAGAAGTTCCCATATACAACTAAATTCTGTTTCCTATAGGGAAAGGTGATTGCAAGATGTCCCAGGCTGGTAAATAGAAAAGGGATGGATTTAGAAAAATCCCTGAAAGCAGTACCTTACTGCATTTATAATCAAAAAATATTTTTGTAACTAGTGAGGAAAGGGTTGAATACTCATGCCAGTTGTCCATCCGTCTTAGCAAAGAGCCAGGAATGAACAGATCCAGAAGAGGTCTAAGTGGATTTCTAAAGTAAACTCTCCTTGTTCTGTCAGCTGTTTTACCTCTAGGTTAGAGCTGACATAAGCTTCCTGGTGATGTTTGAAAGATTGCCTATTTCTTTCTCAAATCTTGCTTTCCTGTGAGTGAAGCAAGGTATTACTGTTCCACAGCTGTCAGTGGTCCACAGCACCTGGCAAAAGACAAATGGTAGTGGAAGTTAGTATTAGTGAAGGTGGTAGCTAAATGCATAGACAGATGAAAATTCAATAATCCTATGTTCTATAATACACATCTCATGGCAACTAACTGGGGCAATATTCCACCATGGCCTTGTGTGATCACACTGTAAAGAGATGGGAAATAAACACTTTTGAGTTTCAACTTAAAAAACAAGGGAATGTAAAGATAAAAATTAAATGAGTGAAGCAAACTTAAGTAAATATAAACTATGAAAAATTGAATTGTTGCAAGTTTTCTGGATATAAAGCAGACTTTGGACATACTACGGCCAAAGCACAGGCACAGGCATAGAAAAATGTGCCAGCCCTATGTCTAGAATGGCAGAACTAAAGAATAGGAGGTACTGGGAAGGAGGTGGCTTTTTGTCATTGTTTGCATCACAGCCAAAGTAATTATAGTGGTTACTCTTAGGCCACGACCTGGCGCTGGAGATGTGAAATACTTAATTTCTTAGTGACAGAAGCTGACCTTCTCTGCAACAAAGGAACACATTGAGGAAAACCTTTTGTGAGCCAAAGCAATCTCACAGTTTTGTTTTTTTAGCTGTTAATATAAGTAGTCATTACTCCATAACTTCGTTCTTGCAGGAATTGTAATCTAATGCTGAGGGAGACAGAAGCAAGATGCAGCGTGAGTGGTAAGGTCCTGTGTGCTGTGGCATTACCAATGCACGGCGCTGCAGGTCTGTGCTATATGTCCAAATGCACTGTATGATTACACAGAAGTCAAGAAAGGATGCACGAAACCAAAAGGAGAAATTGCTGACAGTGTATGACTTTGGGAGCCTGGTGGGAAAGGGATTCTGCTGTGTGGTTGCTTTGTGGTTTGTAGCCTCTTCTTTCCCTTGCCTCTTTGCTCATTTACCCTGAGACGGTTGAATGCAAATCACATGTACAGTCCTCAGGCAAGCATTCTCTCCAGGCAGGGGTAGGTTTTTGGGATTTCCCTTCTGAGATGCCTAATTCTGTGAGGCGGCAGAAAATGGAGACTACATTCCCAATCCTAGATATTAGGCACTTGAATTTTGGCACCAAAGCATGTGAAATGTTGCCTCCCTCAGCAGTTTCCACTGCTTGGCTTTGATTGCAGCAGTCTGTAATGCTCTGGTTTTGGCAGCACATTAGTACTAATTTAGCAGTGAGTATCTGGAGGTGGAGGAAGACTGAGGGCTGATGGCAACTGCAGAACGTTGGAACCACCAGTGATGCATTGCCTTGCCAAATGAAGCTATAAACCCCCTCTTGGGCTGGCCTGGGGCATTTGTACTGATCATCAATGGTCTGGCTTTCTGCAACGAGTATGTGAAAGCAAAGCCATGGACCCAGTGCTGACTGCTGACCAGCAAAGTTATCCGTCAGGGACAGTTTGCAGGCAGGAAATGCCTCCTTCTTCACCTGCCACCTGCGTGAGAGTGAAATGCTGACTTGGGGTGGGGTGTGTATGGTTGTAATAAGAGATCTTGCTTGGCATCGAGACAGAAAATATCAAAGATGGGTGGTAAGAATAGTATCAAAAGAAATGATGGATGACTCCGTTGCTCTCTCAGCAGTTTTGTGTGATTCTGTAGGAGCAGCCCTTGGCAGCTGAGCTGTGTGTGTATATGAGTTGCTGAAAATTTCTCAGGAGCGACCACTCATGGGTATGAGGTCTACACAGTGCACTGTGGGAGTCACTGGAAGTGTGGTCAAGACCTTACTGAGAGGGGAATCAAACCTGTTGCAAACAGGCAGATAACTCCCAACACTTGCAGAGCTTCTCAAATTCTTCGATTTGTTGTAGCTACCAAAGGTGTCATCTTCTCTTCCATCATCCCAGTAATCCTTTCTATCACAGGCTGTGCAAAAAGCTATTTGGTATCTATCAGTTCTTTTGCATTCATTTTTGTTTACTTATTTGTAATAAATGTGAGGTGCCTTGGAAAATAACAAGAAATGAAGCGCAAGTTCTAGAAGCGCTTTACTGGTGTATTATTTTATTATTGCAATCCATCTGGGTATTCGTGATTAATACTTAGATTTAAACAGCTTGAAAATCATTTAACATCTCCCCATATTTCGTTTGTTTCTCCTCCTCTCTCTTCTCAATATACTGACTTCTTCGAAGAGTGAGCTAATTAGAAATGAAAGCATATTTACTTGCTTTAAAATGCCCATGTTACTTTTTAACACCAAGAGAGAAGCTGATGTAAGATAAAATTTTCAAATTCAGCATTCTTTTTATTCACATAGGGAAAAGAAAGGAAGAAATGCTAGCTTATTTATTTCCAGAAAACATTAAAAATTCCCTACCCTACCCTACAGTGTGTTCTTTTTTTGTTTTAGTTTGCTAATAGTCTGTTCTGATTGCTGCTTGGTAAAGAATAAAAGAGAATTCTTTAATCATGGGAATGCAGAGATGTTTATTTCCACTTTGGGAGTATAACATACTTTTTAAAAAAATCAGCTGTTTCCAGAGTTAGTTACTGAAACACCTGGTATCCCACGCTCCACCCAAGATTATAAAAATATTTGAATCTGCAGGAAGGCAATACAGCTGTGCAAGCTTATATGGGGACTTGTTGATTTAATTAAGTGCAGAAAAAGCAACCATACTAATAAATGTGTAGTTGCTTGAAAGAGAGAGATGCCATTTGCTAAAACAAAGTTTTGTCCCTTAATTATGTGGAATCTAGTTAATATTGTATTCTCTCATCATTTCTCTGGCAGTGTAGCATAACCGAATTCTGTTCTCTTTGAAATCATGTGTTAGATGATTATATTTTAAGGGTGAAAAAAATGACACAGTATGGAGAAATTCAGGTTCAGCTCTTGCTGTTGATGTTTGTGGAAGTGCTACCCAGAAGAGCCAAATTAAATTTCTGCCTTTGTGAGTGATTCTCCTTGTCAATAAATGCAGTCTCTTGTATGAAGACCCTTCTTGCCTTGATTTACTAGACAGATGTATAGTTACAGGAGAGAGCCCTGGCTGGAAGATACCGTACATATGGGGCAAAGAGCAGTGAATGTTCCAGGGGAAGGGATTCAATTCCCGGAAGGGCTGGGTGTGTCACTTCCCCATTGGTTCAGCTGGGGGAAAACTCCAGCAGTCATCCTGGAAACAGGAAATGTGACAGCATGCATCCTTGTTCACATTAAATAAGGGAGGTGCTAAAGTGATGTTCAACATTCAGGGATAAATGATGGAATGGAAAATGGTATTGCATATAAAAATGGGTCTACCTCTGAAAGGCAAAACTGAGATCCAAAAGAAAAGCTATCCGTTATAAAGAAGCTTTTCTGCAAAACCTTAGTGTGTGGGATAAATATGGAATTTTCAGCTTTCCCCAAACTCAATAATCCCAAACTATTTGGAAGAATTGCCACAAATGCATACGGGAAGCTGTTTGTAATTTTCTAGATTACACATTATATGTGGCAGGTTTCTGACCTTGAACGACGATAAATCACTCTGCGATAAGTTAGCAGAACATATATTGGTATAGGGGTGGTAAATCAGTACTAAATGCACAGCATGTGGAACAAAGAATATCAGTTCACTCACTGGTCTTCAGTATTTTGCTTGAAAACCAATTCATCATTTGTTTACATAAGGCATCGATACATGGGAAATTGTTTTCATGTGTTTGCTCTGCATCCTGTTTGATTTTGAAGTGTTCCTGACTGAAATCTGGTAGTGTTTTCACTTGGAAATACTGTATTTGCATATTGTCAGGGGAGGACTCTGCAACTTGAGAAATCTAAGTGAGGTTTTAATACAAAAGCAGAGTGACAGAATTTTTGGAAACGGAAGACATCAGTGACTGGAACAATAGCAACAGTAAATGCAAACAGAAAGATGGAGTATCACCATCCTTTTGTTACATATTTTTACTTACTAGAGATGCAGTTATACTTAAGATCTGCTGAAGCCTCTCTCATTTGAGTGCGTAATCAATGAGGCTGATACTTCAGAAAGACAGTTCACTATAACTTCTGTGCTGGAAAACATATGGTGTAGTTGAATGTAAACCACTCTCTGGACTTAGGCATGATAAATGTGAGTGTTGAGGATGCCACCAGCACATACTCTAAAAACTGTTTAATATCACTCCAACTCTTTACATGTTTCTTCTCTCTCCCCAGTGTTATGAAACAAAAAGAAAGTTAAATGAATTAGTAGTTATTTCATGTTCGAGTTCACAAAAGCATCCTTGCTAAAGGTGTTCTCCTCAGCTTCTTTGTCTATCAAAAACTGCTGCAAGTTTGACATAATCACTGCCTGTGATTCAGAAGCATCTCATCATAGAACTTGCACCTGAAAACATGGGTGCTTACTTTCATATCTGAAACTATACTTTTCAGGACTGGGTCTGTGCGCTTTGCTAAAGGTAGGCATAGATGTGTCTGAATGAGTTGGGAGAGCATTTTGTTAGGGAATTGGTTGATGATCAGTTTATATAATGACATGCTACACCCTGAAATTAATATAGGACTAGTATATGAGATATGACAAGTGTAAATATGATATCAATAGAGAAATCTTCTAACTTTTAGTATTACAAGGGGAAAACAAGAAAACAAAAGAATACACATTCATATGAGACGCTTTGCTAAATATGATAAAGGATCATGGTCACTCACAGACCTCCATCCTGCTCAGCCAAAGAGTCTCCCAGTGTTTTAGCTGCAAAAGTCAACATGTTTTCTATTGAACATTCATGAACTGTACTTTTGAAGAGTCTGTAACCTGGCTGAATTTGTTCAGATTTTCACTGGGTGGGAAAAACAATTACACAGAGAGAATCTGTGCTGTCAGTGCCGTCTATGAGGTGTGTGCTCTGATTGCCAGAATTTACCAGGTCCAAGTGTTACTTATTTCTCTGCTTGCCCCAGTAAAGACTGAAAGGGATAAATCCTAAAGCCATAACACCCAGCATGTAAAATTTGAACCTCAAATGGTGATAGTTTGGCAAAGCCATAGACTAAAATGCAGAATGTGAAGTGCTGTAGACTGGCTTCCAGCCCACTGATATAATACTAAGTTATTTTCTTGTATTTGCTGTACTGTACTACACTTGCATGCTTTTATACCAGGAATGTATTTACCTATATATACCTTTCCATGAAAAAGTGATCTACCTGCATATACATGCAATGCAGACAGAATGTATTTTGGTCTATGTAGTACCAAGAAAATATGCTCTTTTTTTCCCTTTATGTTTAACTTCAAGTACTTTTTTAACGCCACCATCTGCACAGCAGTATGCCTCAGCAAAACCCACTGGCCCTAAAAGCTATTAACTGAAAAACTCTGCCCACTCTGAAGAAAAACAATTCTATTTACCCCATCCTTTTTCAAGTGCCCAAGGGAAAAAGAAACTAACAGGTGCCACAGGGCATTTTTGTGTTATTTTAGATAAGCATAGTTGTGAATTCCAAAGCTGCAAATTCCTTATATCCACCTCTGTTAATTAATAAAATTGCTTAAATATAAGTTAGGCATTCATGTAAATGTTTTCTTAATAAGTTTAAGGATGGGCTGAAGAGCATGACTGGAGAGCAGTCCTTCCTCAAGCGCTTCACAGGCTCCAGATCAGGCTCACCACCTGACCTTTGCTGAGGAGATGTGTGGGCGGGGGACAGCTTTACAGTGCCCATATTCTATTCAGTTCAAAGGAGATGGATTTAACTGCAGGCATTATAATTTGAAAAGATTTTGTAATTCAGAAAAGCTTTTAAAAATCCTTGCTGGCAAACTAAATAAATGATCCTTTATTGCATTTCTTCATCTTTGCGTGGCTGCAGGGAGTTTAACAAGGACCTCTGCTGTTCATTTAATTTATTACACTACCTTATGCTTTACATTCCTGTAAGTTCTCTTTTTATGAGTTCTCGTTTTGTTGGTCTTTCACAACATTTTTTCATGCCCCTTGTGTGCTTACACGCACCAATTATATGTCACATAAAAATCATAAATCCTCCAATACCAGCTGGTGTAGTTGCTAAACTTGTAACTTTACCCTTGTTAAACTATGTCAAATCCCTGTAACATCTGGCATGTTTTAATTTCTATGCTATCGAGGGTTGAATTTTCATTGAAGAGCTCCCAGATATGGATCTATCAAGAGTTTCTTTGCACTGTAGCATCTTTAAGCTGCTTAAACTATGTCTGTAAGTGCAAAGACTTTCAATTGACAGCTGCTAAATATTTCTGGATTTTGTTTGTTTGTTTCATTTGTGCTAAGGATTTTTTTTTCCTGTTTTCTGTCTTGTTTTCTGATCTGGTGAGTAACCAAAGCAAATGAATAATGGATTGCCGTTTCCCCCGTGGAGCTGATCTTTCTGCCTGTGCTACTGTCTCTCTACTTACACCCTCTCCTTGAAAGAGGAGATGGGCAACTTTGGACAGGGGGAACATGCAAGTGATGGTTGTTAGGTTAGAAATACAATTTTATCTCTCCTGCTCTGTCATGTGAGATTTTTGTAGCATGTCTATTAATATTTTTTAATAACTCTGAGTTTATGCCCTTTGCTACTCAGTGGCGCTCTCCTTAACGCAACTGGATTTCAGTATTTCTTTCCCACCCTTTGTACTAGACTGGATACACAGGTTAGAATAAACCCTCCAGAGGTTTTGCATGTATCACATTTAGTCTCATACTCCTGCCCTCCCACCTGCTCTCTCATGCCCCCACTTGCTTCCTTATTTTTTAAACAAAAGTCTTGTTGAGGAAGGTTTGCTGGAGTGTGTCAAAGGGTTAATACATTCTGCTCTCACTGAAATTTAATGGATCATCCATATTAGCTCATCTGAGACTACGCCAAATGATATATGATATATGATATGATATAGGCACTTTCAGGCAAACCATACCATTAACAATGCTTCCACAGCATCCCCTCAGCTGTGTGAAAAAATGCTTTGAAAAGACAGGCTAAAGCATGTTACTGGTTTCATGAAAGGGATGAGTGAGGGAAGAGAGAAACAAAACAGGGTGATACGCAGCAGGGGCCTCACTGTCACCATCTCTTCTCCTTCAAGGTTATAGGTCTGCGCAAAAACTCACGTTAAAGTCTGTCACCTATCTGTCTCTCTTTGCTAGACAGCTATAACAGTATTAATATGGAAACAAATCACTTTACTCAGGGGAGTCAGTGGAAATTCTTTGCTAGGGATGGGTATGGCTCTAAATATGCTCATAACGTAATAAAGCAAAATGTCCAGCAACATGCTGGAAAGAGCCATGAAGGCAGCTGTCAGTCTGTGCAGACTGGAAGACTTGCTGAAAATAAGCTAGTGTGTAGATTTGTGAAAGACCCAGCCGGAGGCTGGCAGCTGAAAGGATGCTCAGCTTGATGGAAGCATCCCTTCTGGGCTGAATGAGGGAGGGTTTTCAATGTGTGCGTGATTTACCATCTGCAACTCACACCAAAGCATTACTGGGGGGAGAGGGGCTTGATGACGATTTCCTTTGTCTTGGGGTTCCTAGGCAGAAGGTTGTGTGGTGTGGCACATATGCAGTCCACATGAAACTTTGAGACAGTTTGAGAATAACTGGTGGTGCAACACAAGTGCATCAACCTGCTCTGTGGTAGCAACTGTGAAGCACCATCCAGAAAATTCAGTACTTCATGGTCGCTATACACATACCATAAACCACCTGATATTTCTGGATGACCAACTGCCCAGTCTAAGCTGTGTGTTCCTGCAGCTGCAGTTTGTCAAGAAATCCCAGACCAAGCTATGCATCTCCTCTGACCTTGACGAAGGAAATCTGTACATGTGGTAATCTATTGAGGTCAGGCGTGTGCTCCCACGGGGGGCTCTCACAGTGCAATAACCCTCTTCTAATCTAGTTCAGAGCAAAGGCTGTGTCTGTGTTGCCCTTTGAGCTGGATTATGTTATTTCTTCCTCCACAAACTCTGAAGGAAGGACACTGTGATCTACAAATGTAGTTGGTTGCTAAAATACCTATAAATAGGTAATATAAATTAACATCATTCTTTTTTTATGGTGCAATGAAACAGTGGCTTTTTCCTGACTATCATGCTTATTATCAGCAATGCCAGTATGTTTTGGGAATGGCAGTGGATTATTTATGAGGCTGAACTCCCCCTGCTGACCTACACATGCACGTCCCAGCTGTATGAAGGACCAAGAAACTGGACTCTAGTCAAAAGGGAGGGAGAGGGAATAAAACCACTCACTTTTTCTAATTGGAATTTGAATTTAGGAAGTGAATCTCTTTCTCCATGCGGAAGAGTTAGCACACCAGGGATAAGCGGTCATGTAGCTACTAGAGCTAACTGATAACAACAGTGCAAAATGGTTGCACTTCCAGGTGGAAATCTTACAATTGGTTAGCTGACTTTGTATGTTACATCAGTTATGCAACTTTTCAGACTTTAAAATAAACTATATATTACATAATTCCTAAAGCAAATGGCATAATTCCATTCTAATGTATTTAATTAACTTATTACCTTAATTAATTTAATTAACTTATTACCTTAATTAACACTGTGGATATCACTAACAGGATTCAGAATTTGGTACTCTCTTTCTCCATGTTTTTATTCTTGTCTGCACACACCAAAGTCTGAACTCAGAATAGAACATGGACCTCCTAGGCCTACAAGGTCCATACTATTGTGTTTGGTATCTTTATGACCCTCAGAGCACGCATCACTCTTATGGGTGATGAACACTCAGAAGACTGTAAATGAGCTATGAATCCTTGTACATTCAGCTTTGGAGACTTTGTCAAAAGGAAAACGAAAATTACACAGTGAAAATATTTTTCCCTGTGTTGGTTACTGAGCTTCAGCATACTTTTACATTTTTTCGAATTGTGGCAGTTCCAGAAGGTAGCCAGTCTTGATTTGAAGATGTGAAAGGATGGAGAGTCTTTCTTAAAAATGTTTTGTATCTAACTGAAAATTTAATCATCTAACTTCTAGTTATTAATTCTTGTCATTCCTTTCTTTATGTTGGTTCATAGGGCCCTTCAATAAGCTGTTTGTCATTATGAAAGTGCTTGCTGTGACCAAGCCAGCTCAGTCTTCTGGGGCAACTTTGTTAGTTCCATAGATTAAATGTCTCAGGTCTCTTACTAGAAAGAATTTTTTAGTTCTTAGATTATTTAATTAGCTTTTCATTTTTAGCCCTCTCCATTTTTCTCTATCCTTTGTAAAATATGGATACTGGCATTATCTGCAATATTTCTGTACATGCTATGTGAAAATGTAAAATCTCTACACTATTCACTGCTTTCTTTACATAAAGGGATGACAAGAATCACATCCATCCTTTTTGCCAGACTCATACTAAGAATTCATGTTCTGTTGCTTTTCACAGTTTTGTCTTTAAAAATTTATGTCAGCTTGATAGTTATTCCCCTATTACCTTTATATTTTCCAGTGTTTATTCTTGCATAGCATTTAAATCACCTATTCTTTTTTTTTTGGGGGGGGGGGGGGGGGGGGCGGGGGGTGTTTCATCCCCCATTCTCTAAGATGAGCACTGTAATGGGCCGTTTGCATTTTTCTGGAACTTCTCTTTTTCTCCATGAATTTTGAAAGATGTGAAGATTAGTTCATTCAGATCCCTAAGTATGCTAGAGATGGTGGGAGTGAGACCAGGTGTTTATGTAACATAGGTAACTAATTTCTGACTTGTCTTTTTCCTAGCCTGAGCCATTACCACTTTATCACTGATGTTAATTGTGTCGACCATCTGAGCCCAGTTTACTTTCTTAATGAAGATGGAAGCAGAGATTGAAGGAAAAAAAAAAGAACTAAATGAATTGTCCTTCCCAAAGCCATCTGCTACCAGCTTTCTCTTTCATTTAGTGGAAGACCAGGTCATCCAATTTGTTCTGATTTATCATAATTCATCCACTGTAACACTGCCTTTTGATGCTTCAAATCATCAAATGTTGTTTTCATAATATTGTTCCCTTCGTGTTGGGCCATCTTTTCCTCATTGTGAGGAGCCTCTCAAATGAATCCCATTTCTGGGTGAAAGACCATTCTTTTATTTTTGCAGTGTAGTTTTTTTCAGTGAATTATGGTTTATGGCCATTCCTCTCAGGAGAATGGCCCATGGCACTGCTTTTGGAGTGCAGTCAAATGTCATTCATGCGGTGCAAAACGGTCTCATTTGATTTGAATGTAATATTGAATCTTCCTTCTTTATTTGCCTCTGATGAAATGCCCTCAAACTTCTACAATCGAATTGCTTCCTCACTAATTGAAATTCCTAATAACCTTTTATAAATGTCTCAGTATACCAGCATCTAATTTTTCTTGCAAATCTTACACAAATTCACAAATGTAGTTGTTGCCCTTCAGAGAGATTTCCATCTTAATAACATTTGTTAGGAAGCAACCTCTTATTTTAAATCAGCTTTGCTGATTAAGTATGTACCTTCATACTACAGGTATCAGTAAATCTAGACAGTCAGCATCAGTGTTAGCCTAGCAGACAGGTCTCTAGCTGGCAATGAGGGTTGGGATAACCCTCTGTGCAATCCCAGCTCAAGCTAATTTGTCTGGAATCTTACGAAAGAGAATGAATGGGAATGATACGAACATCGTATAAACTGAGATCAGTTTCCTGTGAATTAATTTGCTGGAGGACTGATTCAACTCCCCTGATTTAATGTCTGGCTGATCTCAGATCAGCTCTAGGTCTCAGTGCTCAGCCTGAACTTCTGCAACCCTGAACATGATGCTCCAGAATCACGACTAGTGCTACAAGTAAAAACCTCCCAAGCTTCAACAATAAAACCCCCAATGTAACTTTTAAAGACATCCCCAAATCTTTCATTACTTGAGTTTTGGTCCTCGTTTCAAAAGGTATGTCACATGGATTTTAATCTTTAAATTACTGGAGTGCAGCTTTACATGTTTCCTTGGTATGCTGTCATAGTATCCTACAGAATTGTTTGATCTTTTAAGAAAATTTTCTTCCTTTACCTGTGGGATTGAAGAATCCATTTATGACACTGTATGAGTTCAATTTCTTTCTCTGCCTGATTGGGAACAGGATTTATTACTTCACATGAGACTTTTCTTAAGCAGCGTTTTGCTGCATATTCCAAGGTGGCCTGTCTTCAGCTGAGGATGTTCCATCTTTACAAAATGTTCATTGCTGCCTCAAATGTAGGCCAACACTCCAATAAACGTGTTCTCCCCTGAGCTCTAGACTTTCATGCTTGTGGCCCAGTGGATATTCAATAAGCAAGACTGAGAAGCACTGTCAACAACTGGTAGATAATAATCTGCTAGTCTGGGAAGAATGCTATAAGGAAACAGAGTTTTTTATTAAAATCTCTGCTGCAAAAGAGGCATTAGAGTTTTCTTTGACTTGTGTCAGCACTTTATCAACAGGACTGCTCAGAGGAAAGAATGGTCAACAGCATCTGTTGTGTGTTGCAGGCATGTCCCAAATGGCTGGTCATACTCTGAAAATGCCTTGCATATTGGACCCTGGGAAACAGATGAGGGGTCACAAATGCTGAAAACCCTTCTGAGGGTCAGGTACAAAATACACCAGCAGCAGCTAGGGTCAAGCATATATCCTCCATGAACAAAACTTAAAGGAAGCTGTTGAGTAGGGAATGTATTAAGAAGGCAGTTTCAATATCTTGATGGTCAGGCTAAGTGTAGCTGTGAATTCTTGGATATGGACAGGAAGAATATCATAGGGATTTTAATCTGTCTTGTGGATCCTGCCTAAAATCAGGAGAAATAATGTACACACTTTGCAGAAAGCACAGGAGCATAGATCTCCAAACATGGCAAATGCTCTTGTATTTCCACTAGTTCTGAAATGCCTGTTAGAAAGTTTGTTCTTCCCTTCTTTTTCCCAGAGCTCAGAATGCCTTTAGCAAGGATTTAGTCCCCTTTGAAAATGGTCTGCAGGGACTTAGCCTTTTTTTTCCCAGAAAAAATAAGGTTAAAAAAATTAACAAAAATAAATTTTACAAAATTTTGTTGATTCATTAGCTTCAGCAGGGTGCCAGATCTAATGTCTACATGGAAACAGCCTTCCAGGGCTCTGACCTGCATTGCAAATTGTCTGTAATTTAATAGTGAGTGAAGCTTAGTGGGAGCAATTTCTTTCAAATGTTTGCTGCCATTAGCTTAGGGGAAAGGAAATTAGAAGAATCCAGAAGTTTTCATTACCAAGTAAAGCAAGTCACCCAGCATAGCACAAGACCTTTTTAAATTACAATGTGGCATCATATTAAACAAAAGCCATCTGTGTTTCCTTTGGCTGTCTATCAGTTTACATTTTTTCTTGGATGTAGTAGTAGCAAATGTCAGAACTTTTTCACCTTCTCCAGTAATACAATATTAGTATGTGACTGTCTGTAGGTCTATAGCTCTTGGCTGACCCATTGCTACACAACCTGAGAAGTGTGAGCTGCTCATCTTCACAGAAGTGCCACCAGTGAACTTAAATCATGCCTCACATGAACTGTGACCTAGATCCTGCAAAGTATTAAAATATTTGTTTAATTATCTTGCTAGAGGGCAGTTTTGAATTAGTTGTTTTTCTCAGAAGGAGGACTAAAGGCAGTTGCAATAAGATGTGTGGTTTCTGATTATCTTCTAATATGACATTGTACTTTTCTACATTGTTGGCTTCTAGGGCAGTTGTGTTAAATCTGGCTGTGATGATTTAAAATGCTGTGCTCCCCAACTGTTTCTCTGCCTTTCTGCTAGAAGCTATTGCCTCCATAGTAGGATAAGCAGATACCCTGCTACATGCCAGCTGCTCAACTTGTGCAGTTCCCAGCCTGGGCTATTAGCTTTTACTGCAACTGGAGATAGGCTGATCTCTGAACATCATTGCCTTAAGGTATAATGCCATACTGGTCGGTTATAACAGTGACAGACACCAGCAGAAAGGGAAAGGCAGTTACTTGGAGGTCAGGAAATATTATTTTCCCCTGATGCGAATTGATAATGCTTGTGAACCTTTGATGGCTTTTATTTTTTTTTCTCAGCATTTTGCCAAAACAGGCACTGTGTGAAGTGACTTTTTCAAAGTGTTTTACTGCTGTTAATGAAAGAAGAGAATAGTAATTAACGTGAAATTAATTAATTAATGCCTGAAAATGAATGAAAAGCACTAGCAGATACTGTTGGGTTAGTAAGTCATGTGGGCCACGAACAAGGTGTATGGACAGACCTCGGTACCAGAGGGGTGTATGGGCTGTACCTCTGCAATGTCATTGCCTCATCTGCACAAGGGAGGATGCTGGGGCTGTGCTCCTGAGCAGGGACGGGTACTGCCAGGGGCTGAGTGCGGGCTGGAGGGATGGGGCAGTGGGGCCTTGAGGGCTGATCCTGCCTCCCTGGGGGAAGGAGAAGGAGAAAGTGGTGTCTGCTGAGCTGGTGGCAGGGCAGGAGGCCTGGGGAATGGAAGGGATCTTGCTGGGGACAGCATTAGCCATCAGCTATGGAAAAGTCTGCCACTTTAACTGCTGATTCCCAAGCACTAGTGGTTTCTTATTCTTGGGAGTGAAGGTGCGAGCATTCAGAGAAAAACTGCAGGGGGTTTCTGACAGCAGGGATGAGAGCTTGATTTGCTGCTGCAAGGGCTCCAAGGAAAGCGAGCTCCTCACGTGCAATCTGCACCCATCGGCACTGCCATCCCTCATCTCCCTGAGGGCTGATGGCTGCAGGGCCTGGCAGTGAAGCTGCACTTAGACGGGCTGTCAAAGCTGCTGGCGGGGGTGATGCCATCAGGAACAGGCCTTTGAACCGGCGCCTGTGGGGAGCTTGCAAGGAGAGATGGAACAGGCTGCCCAGGGAGGTGGTGGAGTCGCCGTCCCTGAAGGTGTTCACAAAATGAATGCATGAAGCACTTGAGGCCATGGTCTAATGGTCTAGTGGTTAGGGAGATGATGGGATAAAGGTTGGACTTGATGATCCTGGAGGTCCTTTTCAACCATAGTGATTCTATGATTCTATGATGAGCTCTGGAAATCTGAGATGATTTCTGCTACTTAATGGATGGCCTATTGGGTTTGCTGTATGTGGGCTTTTGTTTTGAAGCAGCTGCCAGGGAGAGGGGGGGTGGATGCCTTTGAGAGCCAGGAGTGTGTTATGGCTAAGGATGATCCCATTCCTAGCACTACTTCATCAAGCTTAGCTTGAGTCTGGCAGTGAGAAAACCAGGGGAAGGTGTCCATGACATGTAAAATGCTGATTGTGTGTCAAACAGTGGTGTCCTGGTTGGGGTGGTTCAAGGGTTGCTGGGACTCTCTACCAGCTCACAGGGTACAGCAAGGGAAGGAGTACAAGTTTGCAGGTGTATGGAGTGGGATCAATCTTATTGAACTGCAGCAACTCACCTCATCCAAAGGCCAGTTAAGTTTTAACTTATATATCTAATATTATATCCTATCTTTTGAAGCAATAAGATTGCTTGTGGGGACTTTTTTCCTAGGTTTTGAGGCCCCCAAACATCACGTAGATGCATGAACTGAATAGCCATGAGAATAGCCAACCTTTCTGGTTATTTATAAATTTATTTTTGAAAGCTTTTCTGTCTTCCTGTTCTGTTCCTGAGTCTTGAGGTTTTCTGAAAGTGTAAAATCCTGTGCAGTTAAGAAACAATGTCAGCTGTGCTTTCTAATATCTGCTTAATGATGTAATGCAACACAGATTAATGCCTCTCCTCCAGCTGGCTAACTCCAACGGAACACATTCATACACTCACACGTACATACACATACTCATACTTTTCCCCTTTTTGCGGCCTTAAAAAAAAGGAAAAAACCCCAACAAAATCCCTTTCCGTTCACAGAACTAGCAGATCCTGGTCTGCTCTGCTGAAACCATGATTAATGAAGTATAAAATGGAGAGTTTTCTTATCGAAGGGCTACTGACAGATTAAAGGCTGATTCAAGTTGATTGTTATTTACACGTGAAAGGAAGCAACTGCTTGATTCCTGGTGGGCAGCAGTCGTTATGACCGTCTGTGTGCTTTTGATGGAGCTGAAGGACTGGCAGAAGGATTCCTGTAAGAGTGCAAATTTTTCTCTAGGATGGAGCAGCCAAATATTTCCTAGGGAGTACATCCCAGCTTTTATAAATTAAAAGGTATATAAATGCATTAAGAGTAAGGAGGGGTGGAGAACCCTTGTGGAAGCACTCAATAAATCCTGCATCAGGTAATAAACTGTCTGATATCAAAGGGCTCATCTGCTCCTTAGAGATAAACTCTTACATGATTTGGAACTTATCAAAGACCTATGAGTTTGCAAAATTTAGTTGGGAAATTTTCTGAGCAAAGGCCATAACAAGCCATTTGTGAAAACAACGTGATATATTTCACAGCTGTCAAAGCAGTAAAGCAGTCTTCTTTCCAGTATCTTAGAGTACTTGAATTTCTTGCTGAAGCACAAGAAACTACGCAAAAGAAGTAATACTAGCTCAGACATATCCAAAATATTTTTGTGTTAAGAAGATTTGGCCACTAGGAAACCTTTATGTTGTGACTCAAGGTGCATCATCAACTCCTACAATATGCTGTGCTCATCCCTACGAAGTGTCCCTGTGTACCATGATAGCAAATGTTTCAGCAGTGTGCATGGTGTGCATCCTGCCTGGCAGCTGCAGCAGATGTGGTCCAGCTTCATCCAAGACAAGTCGTGTTGGCAGCTTCCACCACCTTGCCTTGGGAGCTGTGTTTAAGCTGGTCCTTGCCTGAACAGCATTATGGCTGTGCCTGTACCTGGCCTTGTACCTTATTTACTCAGACCCATAGACTTAATGCCTTGACTTGAACAAGAGTGGTGTCTGTCCAGCTGTGTGCTTTATCTGTGACTTAACTTTGTTTTCTTCTATTGCAAACCAAGCTACATCAAATAACTTTCCCACCAGCTGAGACCATGTACAAGAAAAATCAGTTGCAAGTCAGTGCCCTTCCTCTTTGAAATCATTCTCTGAAAACATGATCAGCCTGTTCTGGTGTATTTTATGGTCATATTTTATTTTCCCTTCTAGAAACTGCCATATTTTGTTCTGATCGTATTGCTCATGATAAACATGCTGACTAATAATAATCAACAACCATAATACCCCTGATGGTACAGTTTTGAAAGTGTATTTGAAAATATGTCAAGTGGATTTTTTTTAACACGTACCTTGATATTTTCCTTCCATTTTCTCTGATAGTGTCTCCATAATTTTAGTTCCTCTGTGGTATACATCACAGTAATTGCAGTGTAAAGAGACATCAATAGTGCTAAGAAGTAGGCTATTCAGAGTTTGTTTTGTTAGTTTAAAGTAACCAGATGAGTACTATGTTAGTCGGTAGCAACTTTTCTACCTCAGAGAGGTAAAGAGCCAGGCTACAGCATTGATGCTAAGGATGTTTGAAATGAGGCCAGTGATAAAACTGTGAGCTGTACTTGCATACTGTCACAATACAGAACCACATCCCCATGCAGTAGCATGCCCCGGCATGGAAGGGATACAGGAGAGCTGCTGGCTCTGCTATGTGAGGAAAGGACCAGCATTGCTGGCAGCTGCCCTGTGGGGTATCATTCCTCACTAATGGCCTTAAGCAGGCCCAGATGGAGTGCAGAGGCAATGGAAGGAGAGTTTTTGTAGCAAGTGCTGGCGTCAGTGTGACTACCTAAATAAATGGACGAAAGTTTTCTTCCTTGGATATGAAACCATTGGACAGCTGAAGAAGGATGCTGTGCACTTACTTTGCTGTGCACTTTGTTTTGAATATACAGTTATGCCTGGCATTTTTTTTTTTTTTTTTTTTTTTTTTTTTTGATTTGGGGAGGGAGTTATTTTTCTTTTGTTAAAAAATACATGTGTCTCATTTTCTCTGTCACTAATTTACACTGTCTTGAAGACTTAACCTATTCCCTTCAGGTTCAGTTAAAACCTGGTTGAGAGCTTGGCTCAGGTAAGAGGCTGAGTTTAAGTCTGTCCCATATGTTGTAGATAGGCTTGTTGGCTGCATTTATTCTTACCACTTGTAGGCATCTAACTCAACAGTTAGAGCAGGAGCTTAGTGTCTCTCTCAGATCTTTCTATACTTGTTCTAGGAAAATGTGCGTCTTCATCCCGCTCTAAGTAAATCACTCTGTGAGGTTGCCTTTCTCTTTCCATTCATACAAAGCAAGTCTGTGATGACAATGTATTATAGGTCTTTGAGACCCAGATCTGGGCACAAACAAGTGAGTGTAAGGATGGTATCTGATGTTGACTTCTAGCAGCTATGAGGGAAGCTCATACCGAGGAATTCGCCTTTTTTCATTTCTCCTCCCTATTATTTTTTTTTCCCAGCCAATTTATGGTGTAGTATTTGGTATGCTTACTAGAATTCTTTACCAGATTTTTCTTTTAAACATACCCAATACATTAAACCACTGAAATACAATCTCAGTGGAATCTCTTTGGATTCCCTGTAAATGTTTAGCTTCCACTCCAGCTTTCTAGCTACCTTGTTGTTTCTGTCCTATAACAAGATCCTTTAATATAACTCCCAGATCTGTTGTATAGAACCTTACACCTTATAAAAAGGGATTTTACAATGGATGTAAGGAAATGATATCAGAAATACTCCTGCAAACAGCTTGCCAATGAGTTAGATATAGTGTTAAGACTGGCGTGATGCCAGCACTGGGTGACCACTGCTTTTGGATATTTTTCTGCAGTTCGTTTGATTCTTCACATATGTTCTGTTCCCAGCCCCCAAAGAAATATTTTTGCAATGCTCTTAAAAAAAATAATTAAAAATCAATGCCAGCTGTTGAGTCCTTAGAAAAAAATTTTAACAACCAGGAATGCAGCGCACACACAATGGAATTAAATACCCTGGGTACGAGAAACAGATTTCTTTGAAGATAAAGATTGTCGTCAGCAGTAAATAAGACAAAATAAGAGTTTTTTCTCATGGAAAAAAAATTTGAAAGAAATGAAAAATCCAATGTGGTGGATTCTTTCAAGTGTCAAGTCCTACAGATCAAGACAGAGGCACCCTTGCTGCTAAGTTTGGTTACTAACCAAGGTAGAAATAAGGGAATATTTCATGTGCACTGCAGTCAGTACTGTCAATACAACCCCTGGCTGGGGTGTGTCTGCACCTTGTGTTTGCATGGATTTTGCTCTGTGTAAGTTGGTACAAATCTCTATTGCAAACACTGCTGTATTACAAGGGAGTTGTTCTTGCCACCAGAGCTCTCTTTTAGCAATCCAAAACCAAATAACCCCCTCCCATGCAAAACCAAACAAACTCAAACATCCCAAAACTCAAAGAAACCGAGCCATTCCTCCTAGTGTCCTGCAGGATTTTAAAGTTGCTTGGACTGCCTGCTGACTCACAGCCTCATTCGGTCAAGTGGTGTTGAAAATCTTCAAGGATGGAGATTTGACAGTTGCCCTGAGCACCTATCACAGTGCTTAACCAGTATCACTGTGAAATCTTTCCCTTTTTGCAGCCGGTGCTCATTGCTTTTGCTGGGCACCTTGAAATCATCTGGCTCCATCTTCTCTACAACTCCATTTAAGCTGCAGAAAGGCTGCAGTTAGATCACCCAACAGCTTCCTTCTTTCCAGGCTTAAGCAGACTCAGTTCCCTCAGCCACTCCTTGTGCATCATATACTCCAATCATCTTAACCATCAGAGGCAGCTTGCCTCTTTCTGAATTAAAACAAAAAAATCAAAACCCAGAAAACTACCCTAACAAAAAAAAACCCAAAACCCACCCCATTTTGCTCACTGTTCCTTAAAGGCAAAGTTTTCTAAGGCCAGTAGTGTTTGCTCCTCCATTATATATGAAAGGATGGGGCTCGGTGAAAGTGATTATTTACTTATTCTCATTTTCTCTTTTCTGCTAATGGATAGTCAGAAAGACAATGCTACCTTCGACTACTCAACCATCTTATTGTTATGAGTTACTACTGCAGAGACGGGCTCAGAGGAACTTCTGGGTGTCATGTCATCCATCCTGCTGACCTAGTAAAATAACATCTACTATACCACTGCCATCTCTCTAAGCAAGGTTCACCTAAGGTGTTTTTTAAAGATCTCTGAGGATGGAGACTCCAGAATTCTTCAGCACTTCATTATTTGTTACTGTCAGAAATAGTTTTCTAGTGTGCAATATGAATCTTTCTCACTGAAATTTTATCCTCATACCTCCTGTTTCCTCCAACATTGGTGCAAAGAACAAATTTGCCCCTTCTGAAGAGCAGTCTTTTATGTGTGCAGGCTGTTCTCATGTTCCTTCTCAGTCTTTTCTGCTACAAGCTGAACAGGTCAAATACCCATTTTCCTTCCTTCCAGATTGTTTTCCAGACCTCATTCAATCATCAGTCTCCTTGGGACTCTTACCAACAAGTCTTTAAGAGCAGCCCCTAGTGTAGTACTCCAGCTGAAGTTTGAGCAGTGCTGTGTAGGATGGAGAGATGATGCTGCCAGTGCTGCAGACTACATTTCTATTTATTCATCTCAGTATGATGTTTCTCTTTTTTGCAGGAGCATGATGCTGTTGACTCATGTTCAGCTTGTGATCCATAGTAACTGCCACCTCTTTTTTTTTTTCAGAATTGCTATTTAGTCATCTGCCATCCAGCACCTGTGCAGCTGACTGTCCTTACTAACTACAGTAAATTATGCCTGTCTCCTTTGAATAACATTATACTTCTACAGGACTTTGCCTCTGATTCGTCATGGTCATTTTGAATTCTATATTTCTCTTTCAGTGTATTCCCATATCTGAAAATGTGGTAAGCCCACTCTCTGTTCCATCACCCAGAGCAATTGTGACAATACTGTGTTGCAGTGGACTCTAGGTGTGCCTTGTGGGACTGCGTATGATGCACAGCTCCATCCTGAGAGTAGCTTCATATAACTCCTCTGGTATGGTTCGCCAGCCCATCTTACACCCTTGCATAGCAGTTTCATGTAAGTTCATGTTTCTCTAGGTTAAGTGTGAGAATGCCATGTGGCACAATCTGAAAAAAATACCGTCAGAAGAGCTATTATTGCCTAGACATGGTCATAGGAGTTGCACTGGAGGAAAAAAACCACCTCTACTAAGTTATACCCTGGTAAGAATGGCAAATAATTTCAGGGTTTATAACACTTCAATCAGTAAGGTACCAAGACTTAATGAAGAAATATGAGAAAGAATCATGAAAATAAAGTAGCCCTAAAATTACCATTCATTGGTAATGAATATGACTTCATATGTTGCTGAATGTGTGGTTATTCATCTCTAACTTGGGCACGTGTTGAAACAACTTTCATCACTCAACCTTTGCTGCCCTGAAGCAAAAGTAAGATTGAGGACTGGTAGAATCAAGCAAAGCGGGTAGTGTGACTAAGGAAATTTTGTTCTTCCAGTAGGAATTCTTCTTTGTATATCATTACAATGTTCAGGTAGAGAGAAATAGCATGAAGAAGGGGAAAAAAAGGTGGGGCTACAGACCATATTATGGAATAGATCCATGATAATATGCACAGAGAGGATATATCACCTAGATGGAAAATAGGCCTGTGTTTTAAATGAACATATCTTAAAGCTTTTTACAAATGAGATCTACAACATAATGCATCAAGGTACCACTGGATTATACCTGTTTTACAGAGAGAAGGATGTGATACTGTGACTTGTCATACTGAAGCTGGCAGGAGTGTGGCAGGGCTGCCAATATCCCCAAGGTTTCATGGAAAAATTTCATGTTTCCTTCACAAAGTCCTGCACTGCGATGAGTCTATGTATTTTCTCACTCTGCGATTGCCATGTAACACTTTGAGGTCTGCTCTTAGCACTTCAAAAGGACAGCTGCTCCCTCAGATTATCAGCTAACTGGTTATCTATAAATAGAGTATAGCTATTGCCCTGGGGAGATTTTGAGCTGGAATATAAGCAAAATGTATTTGGCAGGTTTTCTGAACTCACTCTTGGTAGTTAACATAAATTTTCATATAGGATAAAAGTCAGCAAGAAATCCAAATACTCTTACAAGCATCTTACAACACTGAAGATTGTTCTAGTTTATTTATATATGCTATCACTGCTTAATGTCATAATACACACAAAATCCTTATTTTCAAAATGAAAAAATATGGACAGTCTCCTTCACTGTGACAAAACTCATGACCTTTAGTGGCCATATATGCCATTTGTATTTATTTGTGAAGTGGTTTGGCTGTGTTCTCTGTACCCTTATGCAATCCTCTCTTGAAGCACAATGGGAGTGACAGGCAATGATAATTTTGTTTGAAGTACTATATTTTCTAGGCTTGAGTATCATGTCGTAGTTTGAGTAGAGACACAGTAGATGGCAGTGTATAACATAAATTACCTCTGCTGTACACTCCTGTTCCAATCAGTAATTGTCCAGAGCCAGTGAGATTACACGGGAGGGCACCCCCTGCTCCCTGGCTACATGTGGAGAAAAGGAGGAGGCTTCTGCAAAGCAGTGTACTCTGAAGCATCACTTTTGCTCAGTGGCTCAAGACTGCTGAATGAGCAAAGGAAACTGTCCCTGATTTAAGCAGCTTAATCACTGCTTTGAAGGCCTCCTACCTCCCAACAGACTGTGGCTATCAGCAGAAGCCAGTCCCAGGGCATTTTTGTTTTCACCCATATTTTTGTCTTCCACACCTTGGTTAATGTTCTTAATAGCTTTTCTGCTTCAAAATCTAGGTAATTTGCATGTTAAATTATTTTTTTCCCATTTATCCTTATAAATCTGTTATTTGGGTAAGTGTTAGGATGCTCATTCTTGGTGCTTTGTGACATTTGAACTAATATCTGGTATGGAAATAATGGTGACATTAAATGAAAATTCTCTTACCAGGTCCTGATGTATTTCATCAATTTGATATGGTGCAAAGGACCATTTGAAATAGGAGAAAAAGTAGGATGGAGGGGAAAGGGAGGAAATAGGAGTTTCCTGAATGCGTAGGAAACTGACACAGGATGCTTTGATAATAAGGACTGGCAAAGCAAGGCAGAAGGCCTCCAAATTTGAGAGTTTTAAGTGGAAAGCATTGCTTTTAACTAATATGTTTAATTATAGAGCTACTAGGGAGAGCCCAATGGAGTGTCACTAAGATGATAAAGAGACTGGAACATCTATCCTTGAGAAGAGGCTGAGAGAGGTGGGACTGTTCAGCCAGGAGGAGAGAAGACTCAAGGGAATGTTACCAATGTATATAAATACCTATAGGGAGGGTGCAAAGAGAATAAAGCTAGGCTTTTCTCAGTGATGCCTAGAAGCAATGGGCACAGACTGAAACACAGGAGGTTCCCTATGAACGTCAGGAAACACTTTTTTACTGTGGGAGTGACTGAGCTCTGGTACAGGTTGTGAAGTCTCCATCCCTGGATCTCTTCAAAAGCCATCTGGACATGGTCCTGGGCAACCATCTGTAGGTAGCCTTGTTTTAGCAGAGGAGTTGGACCAGATGACTTCTGGAGGTCCTGTCCAATCTCAACTATTCTGTGATTCTGTGAGCCCAAAGGGATGCCACCTCCTGGACTTCTGGAGTTGGTAGCTGTACAGTTGTGTTATGATGCCTTCCAATGTCAGATTACTCATTAAAAACTGTTTGGAGCATTATTAGATAAAATCTGAAGTTACACTTGGAAAACCAGTGTTGACACCTGCCCTTTGAATATTTATAAGCATTGATAAAATCCTCTCTAAGTCTTCTCCAGGCTAAACAGACCCAGGTTCCTCTCTGCCCAGCTCTCCAGCCTATTCAGGTCTTGTTGAATGGCAGCACAATCTTCTGGTGTGCCAGCCACTCCTCCCAGTTCTGTACCACCAGCAAACTTGCTGAGAGTACGCTGTGTCCCTTCATCCAGGTCCTGATGAATATGTTGGACAGGACAGGACCCAGTACTGACCCCTGGGGAACACCACTAGCTACAGGCCTCCAACTGGGCTCTGAGACATTGGTTACAGCCCTCTGGGCTCTGTCATTCAGCCAGTTCCCAATCCACCTCGCTGTCCACTCATCTAACCCACACTTCCTAAGCTTACCAATGAGGATGTTATGGGAAACAATGTCAAAAGCCTCGCTGAAGTTGAGATAGACAACATCCACTGCTCTCCCCTCATTTACTGAGCTACTCATGCCATCATAGAAGGCTATCAGATTGGTCAAGCATGATTTCCCATTAGTAAAACCATGTTGTTCTCTTTGTTTTGATTGGATTTTCTTTGTCTTCAACCAAGAGAGACAGACATTTCCTTCTCTTAATATGGCAAATATTCTTATTACCAAAACTAGAAAATTCTAAAATATGGAAAAAAAAATCAAATTAACAGAAGTGCCACTTAGAATAACAACCTGGGAAAAAATAACAACTGTTTTCAATAAACTGACATGCTGACAGAATCTTTTAATGAAAATGAAAAAATACCTGCGTCTTATTAATCCTCTTGAAAGAGTCACTATTTTTATCTAAGTAAAGACATGATTGAAATGTAGGAAATTGTTTGTATGATCATGTAGTAATAGCAGTTATTTTTGTCAGCAGTCTTATTCAGCATGGACTGTTTACCCTCTAGTCTGAATCATTTTGAACTAGAAGGTGTAGAAAAGGATTTTGATTCTTTCTATTACAAGGCAGGAAGATTGCTTTAGGATCTTTCTATTAAAGGTCGAGAAGATTCATTTAGGATCTTCAAGTGTATGCATGGATTTGATGGATGGACCACCCGGTGGATAGGGAATTGGCTGGATGGTTGCACTCAGAAAGTGACGGTCAATGGCTCAATGTCCCCATGGAGACCGATGACAAGTTGTGTTCCTCAGGGACTGGTACTGGGTCCAGTGCTGTTTAACACCTTTGTCGGTGACAAGGACAGTGGGATGGAGTGCACTCTCAGCAAGTTTGAGGATGATACCGAGTTATGTGGTGTGGTCGACATGCTGGAGGGAAGGGATGCCATCCAGAGGGACCTTGACAGGCTGAAGAGATGGTCCTATGCCAGCCTCATGAAGTTCAACAAGGCCAAGTGCAAGGTCCTGTACCTGGGTCAAGGCAATCCCAAGCACAAGTACAGGCTGGGCGGAGAATGGATAGAGAGTAGCCTTGAGAAGAAGGGCTTGGGGGTGTTTGTTGATGAAAAACTCAACATGAGCCGGCAATGTGCGCTTGCAGTCCAGAAGGGTAGCCGTATCCTGGGCTGCATCAAAAGAAGTGTGGCCAGCAGGTTGAAGAAAGTGATTCTCCCCCTCTACTCCACTCTTGTGAGACCTCACCTGGAGTACTGTGTTCAGCTCTGGGGCCCCCAACATAAGAAGGACATCAAGCTGTTGGAGCGGGTTCAGAGGAGGGCCAAGAAGATGATCAGAGGGTTGGAGCACCTCTCCTATGAAGACAGGCTGAGAGAGTTGGGGTTGTTAAGCCTGGAGAAGAGAGACCTTATAGCACCTTCCAGTACCTGAAGGAGCCTACAAGAAAGCTGGAGAGGGACTTTTTACAAGAGCGTGTAGTGATAGGATTAGGGGTGATGGTTTTAAACTGGAAGAGGGTCGATTTAGATTAGATATTAGAAAGAAATTCATGCCTGTGAGGGTGGTGAGACACTGGAACAGGTTGCCCAGGGAAGTGGTGGATGCCCCCTCCCTGGAAGTGTTCAAGGCCAGGTTGGACGGGGCTTTGACTAACCTGGTCTAGTGGGAGGTGTCCCTTCCCGTGGCAAGGTGGTTGGAACTAGATGATCTTTGAGGTCCTTTCCAACCCAGAGCGTTCTGTGATTCTATGATTCTTTCAGGGATGAATATGTAGGAGGAAAAGTCTATTTTCAAACATGTCTCTGCAGGGAGCACTGGTTGGGAAGTAGTTTGGGAATCCCTCCAGGAAGCAGTGCGTGCAGCAAAGGCTTATGCTGTGCTCCTCAAGGTGTGGTTGAGACAATGTTCCTGGAGGACATATGTCCATATCATGACCATCTATTTAGAAAGCGGTTCTGACTTTCACCTTGGAAAGGCTGAAAGATTAATGAGCAAAAAGATTACATTTTTCTTTTTCTCTCTATGCCATTCCTCCAGGAGAGACTTGAATGGCTGGAAAAGTCAAAAACACTGTGGGGACATTTGCACATCTGCGAACAGGTGAGGAAGCTCATCAGAGTAGTTGATTTAGGAAACAAGAATACTGCAGCTAATGCCTGTTTCAAATTCTCTTCATAGATTTATCTTAGGATTTTATAATGTGTAACATAAGCACCTAAGAGAACTGAATCTTTTCTTAGAAACTAAGAGCAAATTTTGACTGTAATCTTTCTACTGTCTGTCTCAGCAGAGTACCTAATAAACAACACAGCTAACTTCAGCAGTCCTCGTATCATCAATAGTCATTACCCTTGTGAATTTTCCAGACAATCACTAGTTCTCATGTTTAAGAAACAAAAAAATATGAGTGAGAAATCTCTGCAAAGTCAGAAGAGTATCCCACATAGAGTTCTTAACTTTCAGCAAGGTCTGACTTTGTCTGGTTCGGTTTAATGCCTGACACCACTTTTGCAAGCTTTGAAATGGGGTGTGATTCCTTTGCTGGTAAGATAGGCTGCTTCCTTAAGCTCATTTGGAAATAGGGTAACCAGAATAAAAGACCTGGACTGATAGTGCCACAAACCAGGATATCTTATAGTGAGAGAAACTGGACTCCTACGAGCCTGAAACCTTGCAGTGCAGCTGAGGAACAGTAGGAAATCCAAAATTTTCTCCCACTTAGCTGAGTTGCTACTTTTTCTTTCCTTCCCTGACTCTCTTCCGATCCAGTCTGCTTTGAGTTTGCTTCTTGGTGACCTTCAGGCCAGATAAATGCTTTCAGAGCCCTGGTTTTCCACTGCAGCCCTCACAGAAAGCTGTGATTTTCCTTCCAAACTGAGCCAAGGAACATGTGAAATTCCCCTATTTTTCCTGGAACATGCTCCTATTGGTTGCTATTTTTCTACTAAGGGTTTGCTCCTGGACTCTGAGCACTGGTTAATTATTATGACAAATATCACTCTGGAGACAAGCAAGATAAAAAGGAAAAAGTGAAGCTCCCATCTCTGTCATTTTACTCTAAAGCTGGAAGAGTAGATCTTCTAGGATCTGCTTGGAGAGGTATATTACCTCTCCAAGAAAGTCTTGCCTGGTCCTACTACCTAGCACATGAATAGGTTTAATAAAAGTAAGGGAGGGGATAATTCTACACCAAAAGGGAACTGGATTGGCAGGTCTGGCTCACTATTCTTTACAATTCCTTCTTACACCGACGTATTTTCAAGCACTACATCTTTTTTATTTCATATTTTTACCCTGCTTTTGCCATTGTTTTTTTTTTTCCCCTGAGTTTTTAGGATCCACTCAGAGGAGGAGAGGGGTGTCAGCTATTCACCCATTTATAGATCAGATTTGACTTTTAAATTTTCTTTAGACTAAGTAATTACAACTTAAATCACTGTTTTAGTTGTGTGTCTCTGGAGTTTTTCAGTCTTGACTATATCTTTCCTGAGCAAGGGCATCCAAAACTGAACAGATGTTTCTCCCACAATCACCTTCATTCATAACAGGCATTCAGAGAGTATTGCTGAAATATTCATAAGCCTTAAGAGATAACAATGCATGAATACTAATGAACGGGAAGTTGTATGGTGCTTTAAATGATGATACAATAAGGCAAGTCCAAACTAAAACATCATACAGTTAAACATTTCCTTAGCTGCATAGTCTTAGGTGAAGATTTCACATGTATTGTTTCCTCTAATATTCACTATAAACCAAGAAAAGGGCACTACAGAAAAGTGCATTTCAGTTTACAAAGATGCTTTGCTAATGTAATTAATATATCTTGAATAAAGGAGTTCATGAGAGATTGTTTAATAGCCTCATCACTATGATTATTCCTAAAGGGCATCTGTGGAATACATTTAAGGCTAATTAGAACTTTTTCTCTTTATTTGTTTATTTTAATTGAAGTTGATTCAACAACTTGTGCCGCATGCATACAATCACCACCAGTTAGAGATGAAAACTGTGATTTTGTCATGGAAATTTCTAATATTAATTAACTAATATTTTTCAGTTTTGACATTTTCATCAAAACCACGACTTGTTTTTGGATGACATTTCCCCCCTCACTAATCTGATGTCAAATGAATGCTGAATATTTTGACGATCTCAACTGGCAAGCTGTTGAACATGAAAACAGAGAGCAAATACTTTCACAATTTAGAAACAGTGCTGGGCTCAGGTTTTGTTATTGTTGAAGCTGGCCAGTGGGATGTAGCTAAAATTGCTTCAGATTTGCAGTCCATCCTCACATAACACCTCCAGAGGTGGAGTGTAGCGGGATGAGCCTGGAGGTGAGGAACCTGACAGCCCAGCCCACTAGCCTCTGACACTTGCACTTTGGGGGTCTCTGTAGACTCATGCCTTTTCCCTGCTGGCAGGACATGCTGGCACCACCATAACACTGAGTAGTGCCACCGGCAAGGATGTTGCTGTCTTCTGCTTTCAAGTCTTTCTGGTGCCCTTTGGCTTTCAGCTGAGAATGGCTGCATCATGCAAATGCTGCGTTTTCAGCCCTGTGTGTTCTGCATTCCCCTGCACTAATGAAAGAGCTGCTTTAACCCAGTGCACTGAGATAAGAACATCCTCTCTACAACTTGTCCCATTTTACATAGTTTTTAAATTACAAATTACATTATTCCACCTCCCTGCTGCCAGTGTTTAAAGGCTCGTTACCATGGAATTTCAGATGAAATAGAAATAATGATGCTGAGAGACGTTAGCTGACACCCTCGGCGACTGATGAGTTCCAGTGCTTATCAAGACAACCCCTCTCACAACGTGATCAAATGCTGGAAACACTGACATTTCACAAGCATGTGTCACCAGGAGATGAGAAGTCTTAAATGTTTTTTTTTTAGGGAGGGCTCAGGTAGTCAAAATATAATAAATGATAAAATCTGTGATTTGTAGCACAGTGGCTAATTCAGAACAATGACTTACCATGTTTTTTACCAGAGAAATCATGTAAGATCGTGTAAGGGAAGACATAATGCAAAAAGCAAATGGAAGGTAATTATAAAAGGAAAAGCTAGCTGCCATAGTGGTAATAGCATCTGATATAAATCTGTTTAATCACTATGTGAGATTGTTAGCAGGGGAGCACATAGACCAGACAACAAAAGTGGTGGGGCCCCCACTGGCTATTTTAGCCCCTGGAGTTTCCCTGGACTTTGTTGTCATGAAGGGACGAGTCTAGCAGGAATGGTTCCTTCTGGAGTTCCCTCAAGCAAAAAAAGGAGCCAGCAGGGCTGGATGCAGCTGGTGTGAGGGAAAGGCTGATCAGCAGCAAAGCCCCTCCCTTACTGCAGCAATCATAGTGGGCTGCAGCTCAGTGAGTAGGAAAAAAGCATCAGTGTTGGGGCAGAAAAGCCCCATCATGCTCTCACAGAGTGGCCCCTGAACTGCCCAGTATGTGGTTCATAGATTTGCTGTGGTCTGATGCAATGTGACCAAATAGTCAATTAATGGGAAAAAAAGATGCATTTTTATGTGTGTGTATTTGTGATGTATTTATGTAGCAAGGTGCTTCTCCCTGTCTTCACCAAAGAAAGTCAGAACGACAATAACAGGAATAGCTCTGAGGGGAGGAGAAGCCAGGGCAAAACTTGGTAGATAACTTGGGCTAACTGTGTGGGTTCACTGGGCATCCTGGTGAGAGGAGAGACACAGCCTTTAGGCATTGCCAAAAATGTGAAGCTGAAGCAATGCTTTTGCTGTCGCTTCACAACATGTGTTTGCATGCCGTTTTTCCTGAATAGGATTGTGAAGCTCTAGAGCAACAGCTATAACAGAGGAGCAGAGCTATGAGTCACAGGATTTGTTCTATGGTTCCTCCAATCTCACTTTCATTTAGACTTCAACTCTTTTTCTTCATCCCATATCTCAATCACTGAGTGTTACAAAGGCAGGGGGTAATTTTCTTATATGAGTACATTATTACTCTGAAACAAGTAAGAAGATAAACCTTTTGTCCATATCCTGGTTTCCCAGGAACAGACCCATGGGCCAGCCATGAGTAGCCCTGAGTCAGCTGGGAGTTTCAGTCAGGACAGCTGACCCAAGCTGACTCACAGGTGTATCCCATAGCACTTAATCATGCTTATTATAAAAGGAGGGAGTTTACTTCAACCCATGGGGCTTCTCCCTTCCCCCCCCCCCCCCCCCCCCCCCCCCAAAAGAATGTGTTGCAAAAGAATGTTCAAGGAACTGAAAGCTAATGCTTCATGGAATAAGCTTCCTATGGACTAACTTTCCATGCAACCAGCCTTAATGGCAACTTGGAGAGAAGTTATTGTGATGAGGGAATTGCTTGAACAGAAGCTGCACAAATAAAATCTATTTGGTTTTTGCCCTTTGTGGTAATATCTTGGAATTTAAATAAAATACCAGGTATCTCCATCAGTACTGTATTTTCTGAAGCATTGACCTCTCTCATCAGTTACATATTTATTATTCACTGAAGTATTAAAAAGAATGAATTGCTCTGCATTAATTAAAAGAATAGTAGTTGCTTTCAAATATTTTTTTACTTCCAGATATTGAGCCAGAGGAAATAATCAAGTGGCTGTTATTGTCTTTACATACATACCAGGGTTTGGCTAAATACTTGTGAAATTGTATTTGTAACTGTGCAAATCATTTTGCGTAACAGCTGGGAATCTTATTTACCAGGACAGTCTTTAAGAGCTTCACAGAAATAGGTTTGGAGTTGTACATTTTGCAAATTGGACTTTTTAATGTACAGTAAACCGTAATAGAAGCATTAATAAGGTTTGAACTTTTTTGTTATTATGTATTTCCAAGTTTTTTATGTCTCTTGATTTATGTAACTTCCACATTTCATTGCCTTTTCCTCAATATTTCAGGGCTTTGCTTCTACATTTTAATAGAGGTGTCTTCTAGAAGGGAAATTTATGGAATGAGCTTGATTTCTTTTTTCTGCATCTCTGAAGTGTCTAGGTGTGTTTTTCATTTCTGTCACCTCTCCTCGTGAAGTGTGTCATCTGCTTGAACCATATGTAGCTCACTGGGATACCTCAGGAGGTGGAGAGGAAAGGAAACTGCAGTTAAAAGAAATCAACACCTTTAAAATGTTACTTTATCTTTAAAAATCTGCAGTGTCTTTCTCCTCAAGATGAACATTAGCCCTGAGAACCATATATTCGTTTATAAATGTAGAACCAGGCAGGATCTGACTTTTTGCAGTGTGTGGTTCACAGATTCCCACTCAAAATGTTACCCAGGAACAGGTTGTGAAATGAGAACAAGAGCTTCCCCTTCAAGAAGACACATGTTCCTGAGTTAAGGAGTTGAAGGGCTGGAAAATTTATCACGTTCTCTTCAAGGTAGTTAAAACAGTTGGTTGGCTTTACTGCTAGTGTTCCCACAGTGCAAGCTACTGACTTTCATTTTGAGGACAGGCATGGCGGCTCCTTTATCCAGCACATCTGAGAGATTAATGGTCTTCTTTTGATACTTTGGAGGTGGCCCAGGAGATTGCATCTAGACTGTGGGGCAGCAGCATACTTCAGCTCAGCCTGCTGTCCTGGTGCTCTGAACTGGGGGTATGGTATGCCATAGCTCCTTTCTGATCCAGGTGTTCAAGTTCCTGATATGGAAGTACTTTTGCTGGGACGGAGGGAAGTAATTAGAGGGAAGAGGACTTATCTCTGTCTCGGTCATTCCTATGCATGTGGTCAGTATGTGGCTAGGGAAATCCCATTCCCATTCTGCAGGTTTTGATACAGCATCAGAGAGGATGTCTTTCTAGAGCATTGACTGGGCTGCAGCCAGCTTCCTTGGATATATGCTGGTTAACACCTAGTGCAGAACTGTTTGCTTATAGAACTCTATTGGTCTATATTTGTATATTGGTCTATCTACATATATATATTTTGAAGTCTGCAGGCAGGATGGAAATTGGTTAACAACTCCTGAGATGCTAGTAAAATACTAGGTGCTTCTCAGGGGATTCTCTGACCCAGCAGCCTTGTTTTGGTAGAGCAGGAAATGTTGGTTAGATGAGAGAACTGCGAGGTTGCCGCACGTGGTAGTCTAACAGGGCTGACATGACTAGGAGTGACAGAATGTTATTATTTTTGCCAGTGGCCTAGTGATCCATTTCAAAAATCATGAAATACCAAGACATTACCTTATCTCCTTTCAATTGCACTCATCTGGAGAGCAATAAATAAACCCACCAGTCGGCAAGTAAGAGAAGCAGATAAATGTTGTGCTATTTTACATAGAATTAGGTAAATGCCATTCCTCAGTCCATGGCCTGGCCCTGTTAGCCAGGAGCTGGCAGCTGAGAGTGAGGAGCAGCCCCATCAAATGCTGCTGACAGCTTCAGCAGTCCAAAACAAGCCTCTCCATGGGTTGTCAGGGTGCTTTATAGGTACCTCAAGAGTGTTGCTCATCTAGCCTAAAGCAGCTGATTGTCATCATAGCTCTGATTAGCCTCCTTGTGTCCTTACCTCTTGCTTTTAATGACAAAGAGAGCCCAAATGTGCATTTGGGCCATATACCTATAAAGAGCACCAAAGTTATGCAAAAGTAATCAAACCCACATAAAAGTGCAGCTGAGTGCCATGGTGGCTTCAGAGTAACACTGGGCAGGAGCTCCAGCTCTGGCTCTGCTCTGGTGCCTGGACGAGACCCTACATCCATCCACAGCCATCCTGGGGTGCAGGCTCCACTCCACAGTCTGCTCCATGCCATTTCTTCTACTGTGGTTTTGGGTTTTGTGTTGTTCCTGCAGTATTTGCCCTAGGAGGACAAAGTGGGATAAGACAGAGGCAGATTTAAAGCTTTTACTAAACGATCTCCAAATGTTGCGTAGAAATTTTGTGTGTGTGTGTTAATGAGTAGTAGTCTATACCATTGCCTTAACAGCCTTTGTTTTAAAAAGCCTCCTCTACAATTATGTGGAAAAAAAAAATAAGTACTTTTTCTCTCATGATAGCACTAGAGGAACAACAAAATAACTTAAGCTAATAGGTTCTATGAAAACAGTGAATAGAGCTAATGATGCTTGAAACTAACATATGTGCTTTCCCAGGCGATACATGCATCTCAGGTAAAACCAGAAATGTTTTGAAGTGATCATCATGTCCATTTTAGGGAATAATGAAAGAAATATTTCCTTTCTCTTCATCTTCTGTCCTTTTATATGGGCATAAGGGTTTATTCAGTAGTGTTAAACTGAATAACTCTGAACTTTACTGCTTTCTTCACTAGCTGAAAAGAACAGTTTTATGAAGATAATATGAACTATATATTTATTGCCTCTTAAATCCATAATCAAATTGAATGTATCAGAAAGAATTAGATTGTTCACTCGGTTAGCCTCATTGCAGCCTTGAAATGTTCTCCAGATGCTGGGGACACTAACTTAATATTTAGTTTAAAAATAGCATTTTTATATGTTAAGATTGTTGAATATCTTCTTAGTGAATAAATTAAAATGAGATATTTTCCTTTCCATTAAACCAGCAGTACAATTATTGCTTTCAGATATCATACAAATGTTTCTTATGGGATTTTATAAAGTATTACTTTTAACTTTTATTAAAACTTTAATAAATTTCTCATTACAGACACTGCAACACTGCCTTTTGAATTCATGTCACAGGGTGAGATACACAGGGTCACTTACAGGGGAAGTACTCTCTGTTGGCAGGATTCAGAAGGAAAACAACTAGTAGTAAGTAGTAATATCTGTATATATTCTAGAGTCAAATTAGTTTCAGACAAAAATTGTAAAAAGACATAAAATCTCCATTTCACTTTTGAAATCTGAGTATGGGTTCCTATGCCAGTTACATGCTTTAAAATTTTAATATTATACAAAACCCAGGATGTTTTTAAGTATTAGGGATCTAAGTAAACAGAATATGCTTTTATCATTATTATTAAAGAAGCAGAATATATAGAGCTCTACAAGCTTCCAGAGAGGTCCTGTCCTGTTCATGCTATTTCAGCCTTAAAAGAATTGGTTAAATGCTTACAAGTCTTCATGAAGTTGATCAAATTTATTTGTTGATTTCCATGTCAAAAAGAATAATGTTTTGCAAAGATGTCAAATAACTTTGAGGTAGCCCTATGATTGTAATGTTCAAGACCACACAATGTGTTTACTCAAAGCATTTAAAAATTTTCAGAAATTAAAGTGTATGTGTTTGGGTTTTATTCTTTTTGAAAGATGTCTAGAATTTAGTTTAGCTGAATTAGAAATGCAGCGTAAATGGTCCTTCCATTTCCATACTAAACATTTATATGAGCATTAATTTCAGAATTTTATGCCTATATTGATAGGGAAAATACAAACACACTATACAGAAGCTAACAATGAAATGAATGATTAATAACATTCAAGTTCAGTAGAAATCTTGTGCAAAGAGGTGGGTGGGTACCTAATTTAGTTGTGCTTGCCATTACTTTCTGGTAAACTTTTCAAATAGTGTTTTTCCTTTCAATATCTGTTATTAGAAAGTTTATCCAATTAGTTGCTGGTAGCAAAAGAAATGTTTATGTCTTTTTTTCCTTTGTTGAAGGTAAAAACCTTTCAGTCTACCTTTCAGACCTCTCCCTGTGTTGCATGCGAGTTGTAACTCTTTATTATTATGGTGATCTTATTTCTGTAGGAATGGATGTTGAAAAAGCATGGCCTGAGAGTAGTCTCGATTAGACTGTAAGAAATAAGAAATATCACCAGCATTGGGGTGCATATTTCCTTTATCCATTTATAAAGTGTTTATTTCAAGGGATGCCAAATCTAAAGCATAGGCAGCTGCTAACTGTTTTGCTGCTATTCAACCAAAACACAATCAGCTGCATCCTGAAGACAAATTGCTACGTTGATGCTGTAGAAATTTGGACCTCTAGGCCACCGGATCCTGGTTATCATCTGACTACCACAAACCTCTGAAAAGGACTTAGAAGCAGAAACTTTTGAACTAAATTAGGAGTTGATTTTTGTGGTGAGTTGACCTTGGCTGAACACCAGGTAACCACCACATCACTCTCTCCTTCTCCTCAGCTGAACAGGGGAGAGAAAATATAACAAAAGGCTCATGGGTTGAGACAAGGGCAGGGAGAGATCACTCACCAATTACCATTGTGGGCAAAACAGACTCGACTTGGGGAAATCTGTTTAATTTCATAGAAACACGCAGAATTGCCTAGGTTGGAAAAGACCATGAAGATCATTGAGTCCAACCATCAACCTAACACTGACAGTCGTTGACTACACCATATCCCTTAGTGTTATGTCAACATGACTCTTGAACACCTCCAGGGACTCCACTATTGCCCTGGGCAGCCCATTCCAGTGTCTGACAACCCATTCTGTGAAGAAATTCTTCCTAATATCCTGTCTAAACCTCCCCAGATGCAGCCATTACCTCTTGTCCTATCACTTGTTTCTTGGTTAAAGAGACACTTTATTACCAATTGAATCAGAGTAGGATAATGAGAAATAAAACCAAATCTTAAAACACCTTCCCCCCACCCCTCCCTTCTTCCTGGGCTCAACTTCACTCCAAATTTCTCTACCTCCTCCCACTGAACAGCACAGGACTGGGGGTTGCAGTCAGTTCATCACATGCTGTCTGTGATGCTCCTTCCTCCTCACAGTTTTCTCCTGCTCCAGCATGGGATCATACCCACAGGAGACAGTTCTCCACAAAGTTCTCTGATGTGAGTCCTTCCCATGGGCTGCAGTTCTTCATGACCTGCTTCAGCGTGGGTACCTTCCATGGGGTACAGCCCTTCAGGAACAGACTGCTCCAGTGTGGGTCCCTGGTGGGGTACAAGTCCTGCCAGCAAACCCACTCCAGTGTGGGCTCCTCTCTCCATGGGTTCATAGGTCCTGCCAGGGTCCATAGCAAAGCCTGGTGCCCCTGGCATAGCCAAGAGATGTGGGGTGTCTTCCACAGCATGCAGCGGTCATTTATACATGCTCCCACTGTGGTTCCTGTTTTCACTTCAGAGCAATAATTAAGGACAGATGACTGCAAATCTCTAGAAAACAAGGAAGGTCTGACAGGCTACACAGCTTATTCAGTGCTACCATGCAAAAAAGAAAAAAATGAACCCAACAAAGTACTGGCTTTTGTTCATATGGCGTTTGCCCTAGATTTTGCTGTTTGACCCAGGCACTGCTGGTCCCATAATACTCCCATAATACCAGCTAAAATTTAAGATTGTTTTCCTGGGTAGAATACTGCAAAGAAAGATATATTGTTAAAGGTAACCATGCTCATTCAATCAGATACTATGCAGGTGCTGCTCAAAATAGTTGATTCCTTTCTGACCCATTTAAGCTGAGTTGTCTATCATCATTCAAAAATGTCAAGTGTATGTTGAATTATGTGCCTTTATCAGTGTCCAAGCAACAAGCAAAGTGAACATTTTATGTGTACGTTAAATAAACAACATTAAAACCAGTTTTAAATAACAGAAACTTGATACTGTTTTTTTTTTTTTGGAGAGGAAGAATGAAATAAAATATAAATCACTCTTCAAGGTAATTTCAGTGTACAGAGAAAATACTCATGTTGACAATATTTTCATCTTCTGATTGACATTCCACTGCATGTGTATGGGAGGGCCAGCAGAATTTACATATTTTAATCTCACCAGAGAAAAAAAGGTCACACACTCTCAATTTGTAACCTGCAGCTGAAAGTATCAAGTGACTCATTTTGCTAGGGTGTTATCATAGAATCTTAGAATGCTTTGGATTGGAAGGGGCTCTTGAAGGTCATCTAGTTCAATCCCCCTGCAGTGAGCAGGGACATCTTTAACTAGATCAGGTTGCTCAGAGCCCCATCCAACCTGGTTGTGAATGTTTCCAGGGATGGTGCTTCCACTGCATCTCTGGCCAATCTGTTCCAGCTCTTCACCACTCGCACTGTAAAAAAATTTCTCCTTATATCCAACCTAAATCTACCCTCCCTTAGTTTAAAACCATTACTCCTTGCCTAGAGGTCCCCTTCAGGTACTGAATGGCTGCAATAAGGCCTCCCTGCAACCTGCTCTTCTCCAGGCTGAACAAACCCAACTCCCTCAGCCTGTCTTCATAGGAGAGACGCTCCAGCCCTCAGATCATTTCTGTTGCCCTGCACCCACTCCAACAGTTCCACATCTTCCTTGTGTTGAGGGCTCCAGATCTGAACACAGTACTCGAGGTGAGGTCTCACCAGAGTGTAGAGTGGTAGAATCACCTCCCTTGACCTGTTGGTCACAGTTCTTTAGATGCAGCCCAGGATATAGTAGGCTTTCTCACCTTCAAGCGCACATTGACGGCTCATGTTGAGTTTTTCATCAACTGACACCCTCAAGTCCTTCTCTACAGGGCTACTCTCAATCACATCATCCTCCAGCCTGCATTGGTACCTAGGATTGCCCAGACTCAGGTGCAGGACGTTGCACTTGGCTTTGTTGAACCTCATGAGGTTCACAAAGGCCCACATCTCAAGCTTCTCCAGGTCCCTTTGGATGACATCCCATCCTTCTGATGTGTCAACTGCACCACTCAACTTGGTCTCATCTGCAAACTTGCTGAGGGTATACTTGATCTTGCTGTCTATGTCACTGATGAAAATATTAAACAGCATTGCTCCCTGAGGGACACCACTTGTCACCAATCTCCACTTGGACATCGAGCCATTGATCACTACCCTCTGGATGTGACCACTCAACCAATTCCTTATGCACTGAACAGTCCACCCATCAAATCTGTATCTCTCATTTAGAGAGAATGATGTTGTGGGGGACTGCATCAAAGGCTTGACAGAAATCCGGATAGATGGCATCCATTGTTTTTCCCTTATCCACTGATGTAGTCACTCCATCAGAGAAGGCCACTAGCTTGGTTAGGCAGGACTTGCCCTTTGTGAAACCATGCTGACTGTCTTGAATCACCTTCCTGTCCTCCATGTGCTTCAGCATAGCTTCTAGGGGGATCTGTTCCATGATCTTCCCAGGCAAGGAGGTGAGGCTGACAGGTTAGTAGTTCTCAGGGTCCACCTTTCTTTCTACCCTTTTTAAAAATGGATGTAATGTTTGCTTTCTTCCAGTCACTAGGGACTTCAGTTATAAACTACGGCTCCTCAGAGACAAGAACTGCAGTCAGTCTGGTATCTTGAATTGTTGCACCTTCATCAGACTGCAGTGTCTCACCAACCCAAGCCTTGGACCTCTGACTCTGCTCAGCCTCCATCTAAAAAGCCTTTACAGAGGTTTTGTTCTCTGTCCTTTGGTAAAACACGAGCCTTTGTGGGAGGACTGAAGGTATCTGCCAAGCATAAAGATAGGATGCTCAGCCAGCATGAGGAGTGGCAGGAAAGGACAGCTCTTTTCCTCCTCTGCTTCTACCTCCATTTACTGGAAGCGCCCCTTCTCCTGTTTTTTAGCAGCTTGAGGCTACTCAGTGTCTGCATGCACATGGCCCTAAGAGAAAAGAAAGGGCTTATTGTACAGCTGCCTATTCACCTGAGTTATGAAGAAATGGGTGCCTTCCTCTTACTCTTTGAAATGTGGGCTATGGGTACCCAGAAAAAAGGGCTTGATGCTTATCTTTTTTGACTGAAATGAAAGAGACACTGATTGCTTAAAGAGCAGATCCCAACAGCCCTCTGCAGCAGCCTGCATGGTGGTTCAGGGGGAAGATTTCATCAGCGCTCTTGAGGAGTGCTGCTGTCTCACAACTAGAATAATCTCTCTGTATTAACTAAATTCTTGGTACAAGTGTCTTTAATTTTTTAGAAAACACATGGAGATGTTTTTATTTTGGCCTGAAATTATTACTTTTTTCATCCTTTATGTCCTTTAACGAGACTAAATACTTGCCTACTTGTGCTGTCATAACTGCTAAGCTACTGTCATAACTTACAGTCATGCTGTCATAGCTATTATGATGGTGCCATCTGTATTTAACAGCTGCCCGCAGTATGCCTTAGAAACTCTTACGTAGCAAACTTCTATTATTCTGACCAGATGTTTATTTTCTTCAAATACGTTGATCAAGTCCAATATCTTGGGCTCTGCTCTGGGTAGGAAGGCTCTGCGACGGGATTTGGGCAGGCTAGAGCGATAGGCTGAGGGCAATTTCATGATGGGCTGAGGGCAATTTCATGAATCGTAGAATCACAGAATAATTATGGTTGGAATGGACCTCCAGGGTCATCAAGTCCAACCTTTATCCCATCATATTCCTAACCATTAAACCACAAGACCATAGCCTCAAGTGCTTCATCCACTCATTTTATAAACACCTCCAGGGACAGCAACTCCACCACCTCCCTGGGCAGCCTGTTCCAATGCCTAACCATCCTTTCAGTAAAGAACTTCCTTACCAACTGTGGCCTGCCTCCTTTGGGTTCAACTCTAGCAGACCCAATTTTATACCCTTCCCCCTTCAAACCTAGTTTAAAGCCCTTTCAATGAGGCCGCCTTACAGATGTGCCACACCCCTGTTTGCCCGCCCCTCTTCACCACTCTTCGGGTTGCTCATGCTCCCCAGGGGCGTTTACAAATCTCCCACACGGCTCGGGGCCATGCCTCTGCCACGCTGGATTGGCTGCCGTTTAACAAGGTTGAGGTTTAACAAGGGTAAGTGCCAGGTCATGCACTTTGGCCACAACAACCCCATGCAATGCTACAGGCTTGGGGAAGAGTGGCTGGAAAGCTGCCTGGCAGAAAAGGACCTGGGGGTGTTGGCTGACAGCCGGCTGAACATGAGCCAGCAGTGTGCCCAGGTGGCCAAGAAGGCCAATGGCATCCTGGCCTGTATCAGAAACGGTGTGACCAGCAGGAGTAGGGAGGTGATCGTGCCCCTGTATTCGGCACTCGTGAGACCACCCCTTGAGTACTGTGTCCAGTTGTGGGCACCACAGTGTAAGAAGGACATTGAGGTGCTGGAGCGAGTCCAGAGAAGGGCAACGAGGCTGGTGAGAGGTCTGGAAAACAGGCCTTATGGAGACCGGCTGAGGGAACTGGGGTTGTTTAGTCTGGAGAAGAGGAGACTGAGAGGAGACCTTATTGCTCTTTACAGCTACCTAAAAGGAGGTTGTAGTGAGGCTGGTGTTGGTCTCTTCTCCCAAATTACTAATGATAGGATGAGAGCAAATGGCCTCAAGTTGCATCAGGGGAAGTTTAGATTGGATATTAGGAAGAAGTTCTTTACTGAGAACAGGAACAGGCTGCCCAGGGAGGTGGTGGAGTTTCTGTCCCTGGAGGTGTTTATAAAATGGGTGGATGAAGCACTTGAGGCTATGGTCTGATGGTTAGGGAGATGTTGGGATAAAGGTTGGACTTGATCCTGGAGGTCCTTTCCAGCCATAGTGATTCTATGTTTCTGTGATCTTATAAAAAGATCTGAGGACACTGTGAGATCAGTAAAACTGATGACAATATCTTGTTTCTCAAGCATGTTTTACAAAATCGGTCTTTCATTTACATTATGAAACTCTGCTATAGCCAGTGCTATTCTTCATGTGCAGCATGAAACAAGCGCTTCAGCTTCTTTGTTAAAAAAACCCTAGTCTCTCTACCCTTTCCTTCTCCCTGACTTTTCCCCGGACATCCCAGTCTGGTAGGACATTTTCCGCAGTGGGAGGAGCGGTGAAACAAACCTGGACTAGTCAGTGGTTTGATTCCCTTCAGCATCCAAACTTCAGAAATTTCTACAGGGTCCAGTTTGCAGAGGTAGTTAGGTGCCTAGAAATGCAAAAAGATCTATGTAGGATTTGCTAAATCCTACACGGATTATATACTTAACTCCTATTGACCTCCTTTCAAATGATTTTGATTCTTTTGTCTGCAAAACAAGATGAAAAATCTGAAACAATGAGCTTCTGAAAACTCTGAACACTTGCTGATTTTGGTCAAGACAGAAATAAGACATGGCAAAACCACCTGTGAAATGCAAACACTTCTGTATGTAATGATACAGAAGCCAGGAGATGCAGAAGGAAGTGAAGAAGGGACCCTTCATTCCAGTTCTCCCTCCTGCTTTCCTCTTTACCTATGTCTTTACCAGTTACAAAGCCAATATGTCATTTGAGAAACATTGGGTTTCTTTCCAGAGTTCTACTTCTTGTCTCCACTGGATGGGGAACCCAGACCTGATCTTCTTCATTATCCTTTCTCATGGAACTGATGACAGTCAGGCTGGGTCACAGAACAATTGCAATTAAAACAATTACTGTAAACAAGAGAAGGTAGCTGCACTTGTCACCTGTTTTCTCTTGTTTTTCACTTATTTATTTTTAATTTGAGGTGGCCAAGGCAAGGAGATGTAAGTTCATCTTGTGAGGTGTGGGAAGCCACTCCATCCTATTCACAGACAGTAGTGTCCACATTAAAAAATTCCAGAAAATGGAAATTTAACTATTAAGCAGATGAAATTGCGAATCACAAAGATGGCAGGGAATGGTGACAAGTGCTGATTGTGTTTCTGTTGCTGAGATCTTCCCACATGAAGGTGGTGTGAGAGCAGGAGGAAAACAAATCTCCCGGGACAGCTGGAGCCTTTATCCAGTACCTCGACATAGACTTTATCTACTTACCTCCTGTGGTGTGAAGGTTGTTCTGGACAGGACCAAAACAAAGCACATGAGAAAAGGCATGAAAGAAGGCATTTTAAAACAGCCTAATATACTCGATTCTTTCAGGCTAAGGGTAGCACATGCTGGTGAGAAATGTGAATCACACTGAGAAAGTGCCAGATGCCCAAGATTTGCTCCTACCTAATTGGCTTGTTGAACTCTTAAAGCTGAAAGCACCAAATCCTTGGATGCTTCTTGCCTGTATTTTTTGCATACGCAGGCATGAAAAGACACATGTGCATGGTTAAGATCTGATATAAAACTGGCTTTGCTATGTTTCACCTCCTGTGTGAGAATGACTTAATTCATTTTATACTGTGCCGGTGCAGCACTCATCGCAGCAGGGTCCCAAGTTGTGCCTGGGGTTTCTAGTAATGAGCATCATTGCTACCACCATGTGTGAAACAACTAAAACATTATGAAGTGTGTCCGCTCAGCTTTTTTCTTTGGGAAGTAATGGTATTGTCATTATCACAGTATTTCTGTGTCCCGTCAGTTAGCTATTATTTCTTAGGTTTCGACAGTTCTTACAGTGATCCATTCATAATAGGTCTAAGCAATTTATAGTAAGGAGATAATCCATTAGCAGTAAGTACCCACACAACATATTGGCATAATACCTTTACCCTATTCTTTATCGGCCTGTCATCTAAATGTGTGTAAAATTTCGGAATCACAAAACACCTCCTGCCCAACCAGCCTAGAAAAAAGCCTTGGTCAGAGTTTTAACCATCCCACAATTCCAAATCAATCTTCTCAGGTTTCCTGTTTATTTGCAGAAATGCTTCTTTCTGAATTATGAACCAAAATGATATCTTTTTTCTGGTTATTTTTTCTGGTTCATGACTGTTTGACTACTATAGATCATGTGTTATGGACACCATGTCTATAACTGACCCAGCTCAGAGGATGAAACTGGTTAAGAGCAGCAGGATTTTATGCAAATCTAAAATCTGGTTGTGTGTATTCAAGTGACTTTCTTTCTCTGTGTTCCAGGCTCTTTGATAGGAGTATGCCTATTTCCATACTTGAAACTCTTACTGATTGAAAATTACCTTGTGAACCACTTATGGTGTCTTGTATCAAAACAGCTAAGTGTCTGTCTTCTGTGTACTTCCACAGTCTTGATTTTCTCATGGTTCTTATGCATTAACAACTGTCATTCTTGGTAGTGTGAATGAAAGAAGGCAAATTAGGAGGTGTAAAATGTCTAATTCAATAATGAAAAATTGACATTCAGTGTGGTGTTGTGCACAGGATGAGGTCTCCAAGAATGTTCAAATAGCCAAAGATGACAAAAAAAAAGATAGAGCTGGAAAGTATTTTTAAAGAGTTCCTTTTTTTTTTTTTTATTTCAGAAGCACTCGCATCTTGTGGCCTTGTCAAATGATTTATCATCCCCTTTCTGAGGCTGTCCTTGATGCTGTTCTTCAGCATCTGATTTTCATGAGCCTTATTCCTGATTTCTAGGTCAACGAGCCCAGAGGCAGCTCACAATTGGTTGTTGTCTCATATGCATACAGGGTGAGGGATATTTTGCTCTCCATCTATTAATGTGAGGTTAATCAAATGCTAAGACAAATCTGTAGCCTTCCTTTTTTATATTTAATGTGTGAAGGCAGTTAGACCTGAATACATAGCAGTAAATAAGATCAAGTCAGAGTGGAATCAATAAGTGATACTGTTTTATAAGCCAAGTTATTTGAGTTTTCCTTGCAGTGATCTGCTAGAGAGGCAGATTTCTTGTTTTCTCAGTAGGAACTGAATTAACAAGTGCAGAACTGCAGTAAATTTCTGACACATAAGTTTAAGAACTAGCAGTGTATCCTACAGTAAAATACTGTTTTATTTCAACCCCCAAATGAAGGTTCTGGAGCCCAGAGATTTCCAGGTTAATGAGTGACAGTTTGATTACAGCATAATGTCTTGAAGAGGCTGGTATCTCTGTGGGGACTCGGTAGTCAAAAAGGTCAGTAAAAATAAGACCTGAAAATTTATGCTTATGTTCATTACCACATATGTTATTGTTTTCTTTCAGCTTTTGTAAGGCGTGCAGGAGAATTTTGTGCTCATGGAGTCTACATGTGATCACAAAAACTCTGATTTTGCACATTTAGGGAAACAATAAACAAGGCACAGTCATGGTCAAAAGCAAACTTAATTAAAATGTGTTCAATTCTAGCAATTAATATTCATACTATAATGGAAGTTGTAGCACAAAGCATTTCTGACAATATATGTTTGAAAACGAATGAAAGTTTCTAGGGAGTTTGTCTCCACTGATTTAGTATTTGCTACTTTCAAGCATTTTGTGAGTGAATTTTATGAGCATGAATGATCATAGAAAGCAAGTTTTATGCTTCTGTGATCATAGGGAAAATGTGACTTATATGACCTAGGGAAAATGAGCTTACATATAAAATGCACTGTTTCCCAAACCCTAAGAATAAATGTGTTTTTCTTTGAGCTAGAAAGCATAGACAATCATAGCAAGACAACGAAGCAGAGATTTTTCCTCTGTAGGGTCAGGTACAAGGCATAAAATAAACAATTCAAGATAACTGGAGAAAATAGGGATCTGTGTGGAGCAGCTATATGAAAAGAGAATGAAATTTGTCAGACATGATTCACTACGGACCTTGCTGAGCTACTGTGCTGAGTTCCTAAATGCTTTACCATTGCAGAATTTGAAGTGAACGATGATGCCTCATTAAGAGATCTTCCTGAATGCTCATTTGTCTAAACTAACTGTTTACACGTGCCCTCACTGCGTGAGTATTTGCTCAAAAATCCATCAGAAAGTCCAGGAGATGCAATGCATCCCAACAAAGAGGAAGGCAGGCAAGAATGGACATATAGTGATAGGTCAAGGAAAAATGGTTTCAAACTGTAAGAGGGTAGATTTAGATTAGACATTAGGAAGAAATTATTTCCTGTGAGCAGCAACTGTTTCACTGCTCCCAGTAGCCTGATACATGCTTTGGGCATGCCCTTAGAGGAGCATTTCCTGTGCTTGCAGGACTAAGACAACTCTTTTCCTGCTTTTGTTTTAGCAAAATCATACCTTTACTGTTAAATCTACACTTGTGATCCAGTTGCAGTAATAGTCCACTAACCATCATTACTCTCAACATGCCAGCAAGCACTTACTATATAGGATATTCAAGGCACTCATATCTGTAACTTATTAATGAGAATTAAGTAAATGGAAAGAAACAAAAAACGTATGCCCATCAAACTGAAAATTTGCTATACAGAAACTTTTGACCTTAGTGGAAGTTTGTTTACTAAGCTAAACACTTTTTGACTGCACATGACTTTACAAGGCAACAAAGCAGAAACCTGCATCTTGAAACCTCCATTAACTCTTGTTTCCCAGACCTCTCATTCTTTCTAGATTGGACTGGGGTAAAATGCTATCACTTGTAAAGAAAACCTTCCAGGTTTTTGTTTCCAGTAGGCACCTCCCTGCATTCATTCAATGTTCTTGAATGGGTGGGATGTACTAGCTTGTTTCAGTGGCTGCAAGGCAGTGGCTAAGGCCTCTACTCCCATAGCAAATTGATCCTAATGAGTTATGTTCAGCTCAATGAAATATTTTTTTTTTTAAAGGCAGCTAGACTGTAGAGGCAGACAGAATATAGATTTATTCATGGAAGCATTTCAAATCTTAGCACACACATTTGTGAGCTTGATTTACTAGCATGAATCATGACAGTTATGAGTATATTTTAACCAGAGATAGAATCTGTCCCTGAAATATATGCTATGTCAGTTGTGGCTGCAATTTGTATGCAATTTCAGAGTGCTTTCGTTTTTGTTTTTGCTTTTAAATTGATTTTGGAGTGATATCACTGGTAATGAATTAGGTAGATGCAGCATTCTCTGAAATATTCGCTAAAACCAAATATACTGTAAATATCATATGATACCTGTAAAAATCCTCTAATGGTATTTGCAACTTTATATTCCATTCAGGTGCAAGCACAATGATTAGCTGGAATATGTCAGAGAAAATGCAATCAAAATAAAGTACACAGACAGAAATAAGACAACACAAAGGTTTTGGTATTTTTGAACCAGACTAAACTTAATTATCAGCACATCAATATTTTGTGTAGCTAAGGGTCATGAAGACCATGTGGTTGTGTATTTTATTAAAAGTGGTCTCAACACAATACATTAAATATAAGCAGACTGGTCATTTTGCAGTATCTCTGCTAACAGTTAGTACATAAGCAAACCCCAGATGTTTTCATTTCATACAAGGCGATACTCAGTGGGCACAGGATGACTAACCACTGCCCATCCCTGACCACATTGCAGCTGTATCTAGCTGTGATCACAAAAAATTGTTCCTGCCATTCAGCATGAATAAATCTCAAATACTAACTCAGTTTATTTAAGACTTATTTAAGTGAAAATAGTGTTGTAGACTTGGAAATACACGTTTTCTCCTGAATTAGTTTTTCAGTTGAGAGCTGAAGGCACCTACAGGTATGTTGTCTAGTTCTGGCCTCATCTACTGATAGAAACTCATCACAACTGAATTTTTCTTCTGTTTCAGAGGGAATACACTTGAATACTCAGTTTTCCCCCCTTTTTGTGTCCTATTACCTCTAGGGTATAGTACAGACTAGAGTGTCTCTTTTCAGCTGAAAATAGAGTTGGAACAATATGATCTTTTTAGAGAAATGACAGGAACCTCCATGTTTTGGTCGACACTTTGGTTTACGGTTCGTTGTTGTTTGCTTTCACAAATGAAAAGTGAAAACAAATATGACGAGGAGACATATGGAGAAGAATGAATGTGCATATTCTGCTCAGAGCTGGCTGGGTGTACCACGTGCGTATGTATAGGACCGTGCTTCTTCTGTCCTGGTAGGGAATGTGCAGGATGTACTGAAATGAACGACAGAGCACCAGGAACCAGTGCTGGAAAATGTGAAACAAATGGGAGCTAAAGATGACACAGGAGCCTTCTCTTCACCTTCCGAGCAGCTGTTTTCTGCCACTTAGTGGGAAGAACCTGGGCCATGAGCAGCACATGGTACTCAATGAGGCAGAGGTCATGAGAAGACCTGCTTTTTGTACTAGTTGAATGGCTTAGAGTCTAATAGCAGACATTTCCTATGAGTCTCGCCTAGGAGTACCTCTCAACAGTTTTATTGGGTTATGCAAGCAAAACCAAGACATCTGCTGGAAAGTATGTAGAAGGATACTGTAGTCATACCACAAACCTGGAGCTCCCAGCCATTTCACAGAATCACAGAATCACAGAATGTTAGGGATTGGAAGGGACCTCAAAAGATCATCTAGTCCAATCCCCCTGCCAGAGCAGGAACACCTAGATCAGGTCACACAGGAACATGTCCAGGTGGGTTTTGAATGTCTCCAGAGAAGGAGACTCCACAACCTCTCTGGGCAGCCTGTTCCAGTGTTCTGTTACCCTCACTGTGAAGAAGTTCTTCCTCACATTTATGTGGAACCTCCTATGTTCCAGCTTGCACCCATTGCCCCTTGTCCTATCATTGGATGTCACTGAGAAGAGCCTGGCTCCATCCTCATGACACTCACCCTTTACATATTTATAAACATTAATGAGGTCACCCCTCAGTCTTCTCTTCTCCAAGCTAAAGAGACCCAGCTCCCTCAGCCTTTCCCCATAAGGGAGAATGTTCCACTCCCTTCATCATTTTTGTGGCTCTACGCTGGACTCTCTCAAGCAGTTCCCTGTCCTTCTTGAACTGGGGGGCCCAGAACTGGACACAATACTCCAGATGTGGCCTCACCAGGCAGAATAGAGGGGAAGGAGAACCTCTCTTGACCTACTAACCACTCCCTTTCTAATACACCCCAGGATGCCATTGGCCTTCTTGGCCACAAGGGCACATTGCTGGCTCATGGTCATCCTGCTGTCCACCAGGACCCCCAGGTCCCTTTCCCCTACACTGTTGTCCAGCAGGTCAGCCCCCAACTTATACTGGCACATGGGGTTGTTCTTCCCCAGATGCAAAACTCTACACTTGCCCTTGTTGAATTTCATTAAGTTTCTCCCCGCCCAACTCTCCAGCCTATCGAGGTCTCGTTGAATGGCAGCACAACCCTCTGGTGTGTCAGCCACTCCTCCTATTTTGGTGTTGTCAGCGAACTTGCTGAGGATACATTCTGTATCCTCATCCAGGTCGTTGATTTTAAGGAGTGAAAAAAAAAAAAAAAGAAGTTATATCAGGTATACTTTTAGCTTTGTAGGTTTTTGAAGAGATTTAGGGGTAGATTAATGTGAATGGTGCCAGTTCTGGGAGGTGAATCCATTTAAGGTGCCTGTATCCTGCCAGACCCCTTGGCCACAGACCTCCAATATATAAGGACCAGAATAAGTTGTTCTTGGTGGGATATCCTGCCCAGGATTATGCTATATTATCTTGGGGAAAAAAAGTGTGTCTCCAGAGTTTTGGAAGAGAGAGAGGGACAGGAGCCTGATGTAGTGCTTATTCATTGCCACAAAGAGGGAAATGTCTCACACTGCGAGGAGGCTGGCATTGATGTTTGGCTTTCACAGAATCACAGAATGTTAGGGATTGGAAGGGACCTCAAAAGATCATCTAGTCCAATCCCCCTTTTTTTTTCCTTCATGCAGAAAACATGAGATAGGTTTATCTACTGACCTGCAACAGTTTTTAAATGGGCATTTTTAACTTCAAATCTTTTCTTTGACTAATGAAAAAAGTCTGCTAAAATGAGAAATCTATTTCTGTTTTAGACTGGAAGGGCTGAAAACGATTCAGTAGGAAAAGAAAAAAGTATTATTGTAGCTATAAGCAGGGTATTTCACACAGTTGTGTTAGGAAGTACCTACCAATAAGAAATGCATGGAGGTAAATTATAGGTTTGAAGCCAGTAGCATAGTGGAAAGTAAGAGGTAGCTGATGGGAAAATGAATAGGCAGAGAAAGAGCTTTCTTTGTGAGGTATGAAAGTAAAGAGTTGTGATGAAGTTGATGTTTTTAAGGGACAGGAAAGAGAGAAGGTGGATCTGAGCATTTTCAGGAGGATGTGAGCATTGTGCTTGATATGGAATGGAAGATCTCTAGAAAATATTCAAATACAAAGGCAGAAGAAATTAATGAGAGATAAGTGTCAGACAGAACTGAAGAGGTTTCCATATCCCAGGGTGGGTGACTGTTCGTATAAAATGTTTGCCATTTCAGATAGAGAGAACTTGTGAGAACTTGTGCTGGCATGACTTGATAAAGGAAAAAGAGACTATAGTGGAAAGAGGCATTGGTTAACCTTCAAACCTTGGCTTCAAATCTAGTTATTGATCTTTCAGACCTTTTTTTTTTTCTCTGCTGATTCACAGGTTGCATCTTGTCAATTCACTTGCACGCATGAGAAAATGAACCCTGGAAGCACATGTCAGGGCAGAGGTGGAATATAGGCAGGGTTTGCTTTCCTGACACATTTCAGGCTGGTATCATCTTGTCGGAGAAGATGTGAAGCTGAGATAGAAAATCCAATTTTCCATTGCAGGACCCAAAGAACAGCACATAGCAATGACAAGCTCAGTAAGAAGTAGTTAATTTGTAGTAGCACAGCTTTTTACACTGCATCATCAATATATGCTTCCATGATGATAGCTTCCAGATGCCTTGTTTCTGACACTCTGATTTTCAGGTATGTTATCTGTTAAGAGATGCTCTGAAAGAGATCCTTAGTGAATTGGCCTGTGTCAGTGCATCATGAGTGCAGAATCCAGCTGCATTTTATTTTCCATGTGCCACTCCAAGTTTTCACAGTCTGCCTTCTCTTCAGGCAGGCCTCTGCTTGCTTCATGTTTCACTGAAAATGCCTGACCTTCCCATGCAATAGCTTAGGTTTGCCTATTGCACCATGCTTTGGCCCCAGAAAATAAGCATCTCAGATTAGGTTATTACACTAGTTCTTTTACAACAAGGTGGGCATAGGATGGATAGTCATTGTTGGAAGATACAATGTTCTCTCTCCTGGATTTTGAAAATTGAGAGAATCTCTTATGGAAATGCGTGTGGAGACAAGCTTCATTGCTGTTCATGGTGGATACTTAGATATCTGAAGGCAAATATTCTCGTGAATAAACTGCGCTGACTGTCTACATGCCAGTCCCCCTGGACCTGCCCCATTGTGATCTCATTAAAGTATCATTTTGCTTTCATTAAGACAGAAAGCAAATACAGAAGTGGCTGTCAATCTAAGTCTATTTTATAATTCCAGGGCCAAATCCTTTTCACCTCGTTGGAGCAAGTTATCCCACTGAAATCAGTGAAGTATTTCTGTAAGATTTGCTCTTGATCAAAGTAAAATGACCTGCTACTGCTCCTAATTAAGCTTCTCTCTACTGAACCTTAGCAAAGTTTGACACATGCGAAACTGTCTGCTTGCTGAATGGTAAGTGCACCCTGCTCTTTGGAGAACTGCTCAAGTCTCAAATGGGCAAGCCTGAAATAATGGCTGAACCTGTTGATTTGGTTTGTTTTGAAAGGAACAGAGGATAATTTCTTAAATCAGTCTTGGTGAACCCTCACTCTCCCATCTGCCCCCATGGAAATACATTCTGGCACACAGTCCGGCACCCAAGCCTTGTTGGCAGCCAGAGCAAAGGTATCAGGTGGAGATCACAAGTGAATGGGAAGCTATTTTACACTGAAGCTCAATATTGCAGAGGAAAACAAATCTCTTAAGTATGCTCCTAGTGAAAAATGAGAGCTGACAGTTACAAAGTATTGCAAAGAGAGGCAAGTGAAGCAATAGCAAGATGTCTAAGCATTAGCTGATCTAGAACTGTTCTTTCCTTTGGCTTATTTGATCTGACAATTAAACTACCCGTGGATGGTTTAGTGAGGTCTTATGTGCTATGCATATGTGTTGTACTAGTCTTCTGTTCAGAGTAGCTATTGTAAATGATTTCTTGTGTGGTAACCAAGCCAAGATAAGATCTGGAAACCTTAATGCTAAGTGCTGAACAGGAAGAGACAAAAAGAGTTTCCCATTCTGAATTGCTTTCAAGCCAAAGTCTCATCCTGCAAATGCATCCATCCCAATTTCTTCAGGGTTCAAATGGGACTCTAAAGAAACTACTGAACACAAACCATCTCTAAGCAAAAAGTAGGAAAATGAAGTGCAGTCAATGACTAAAATACAAAATAGATGAGAAGGGAGCCAATGATAAAAGCATATATAGATGCATCAGAAATGAGAGAAATGTCATGGGTGAAATTCTAAGTCTGTTGAAGTTAACAAAAGGATTGGCACTGACTTAATTAGGACAGAATTTCATCAGTCTCTGCTTTGCTTACCAGAGATCTTGTTATTCCTGACTGACAGTTTCTTAAAAGCATCAGTATAAAAGTGGATATTGATGGGGCCAGAATATAGATCTTTTTGAAGAATGTGCTTCAAGGGAAGATGTAAGATAAGATACACAGGAAAAATGTAAGATAGTTGTTAACCTGAATGGAAAAACGGGCAATGGAACTCAAAGACTTCTCAAAATGTTTATCTATTTGAGTAGAACTTGGTGGTTAATATGAAACAAAAAGGTGTTTGAAAAGACTGATTTTGAAATTTTTCAAAGAAACATTTTGAAACAACAATCCTGTTTTGAAATTTTCCCTCCATTTATTGTTTTTAGGTGTGAAATGATATGAGAACAAAATGGTATATGTAGCTCTGTGGACAACAAAACATCTCATTTGCCTTGAAATAATTATTCTTTCCATTTTGTAAGGTGGCCCATTGCACTGAAAAGAAATCTTTTTTTTCATACACTTTGGAATATTACTGGTGGATTGGGATATGGAGGACACAACAGAATATTGTGGTATACAAAAGCATACAAACAGGTGTCAAAAACTGGACAGTGGGAGATATTGTTCTGATTTTAATACTCAGTAACAATAGCCTGATTCACAATGCAGTGATTTGATTGCATCATCAAAAGTCTAGCAAGTGGAGCTGAGAAGTACAGAGAATTTGATTGCAATACAAGAACATATATATGTATATATGTATACATGTACAAAATATTGGAAGATATATACTTAGTTGTATTAGTATTATAATCACATGCTCATAGACTCAAGGAACAGAGCTCAGGGCATTACAGAAGTTGCTCACATCATAACATCACTTCTGGAGAGAGGACACCTGGTTGTTTGGAGAAGGTAGGACAGAACACAGAGCCTGGCTCTTGCCCTAGCTTTTTCCCTCACTTTACAAGCTGTGTTGGCCAGGATGGGTTTACTTGCTCTCTGAGCAGTGTTTCAAGTACGAAACATTTAAAGGCTTTGAACTGCATCATAAACCATTCTGGTTGTGACCAGCATATGTTTGATAGGGTGAGTATGTTAAGACTGCTGTCATGGTAAAAGAGGGTCACTTGCAGATCTTTTGCCTTCCTTACATGTTCTTTCCTACAATAGTGTCTGGCATTATTTGCAAGGCTCTGCATGGTCATAAGGACCAGTTCACCATTCCCACAGACTAATCTGCTGGCAGTAACCCCTGTTCAGGTGGCACCACCTTTGGGACAGCAATAGAAATTTGGACATGTAAAGAATCTCCTTCCTGTACTGTTTTGGTCAGCACAATGCTGCTTTGGGACACTGCCACAGGGAAATTTCTTCAGAAAGATTTGGCAGCTACACATAATACCTTAGAGCGGAAGCTGTTGACTGCCCCCTTCTACTTCTATTTGTGTGTGCAGCTTTGTAAATTAAATTTGTTTGGAAGAGATTAATCTGCCTTTGAGTTGTACAGCATGCACAGATGATAATAATAAAAGCTGCAGGAATATTTTTTCACTAGTGATGCAAATGGGAAATGAACCTTGCCTCTCTTACCCTTCCCTCCGCCCTTCTGCAAAACAGGAGTTATTGGTGGGTGGACAGAGTTGAAAGTTGCCACTAGTTTGCATAAAGTGGAATTTGGAGAGCTTGTGGAAAAGTGTTCAGAGTTGATTTTGCTTCTTTTTCTCCTCTGATCCCTGGAAGGACCAATTTCTCATCAGTATTTCCATGTGGCTTCTCACAGAAATCCTTCAAAATGGGAGTTGCTTGACCAGCACGGTTGTTTTCAGGCTTGAAAAGCAAATATCTGCCCGTGCAGTTTGTCCATGTCCACTGGAGTCAGATGCTTGAAGTCTGTTTTGAGATGTACAAGAAATTTGTCAAAATTTGTGCTGCTGCTATGCATGTTACATCCCTTTGCCCAAACTGATTATGAACATGGAGTGCTGGTTTTCAGGGCTGTCAATCAAGCAGCTTTCACCAGAACTAAATTAACTTGAAAGAATGAGAAGAAAAATACCCTTAATTTTTCAAAAGAGATTATTCGCAGTGTGAAAGCTGATCATTTCAAATTCAGACATTAATCCGAAGCTGTAACCTTTAGCAGGAGCACAATTTACTTGTTCTTTACTGCCTAAATGAATCCATATCTCAATTTTGTTTTCAGTACAAACCCAGATGAAGTTCAGATGTTTACTTGGAGCCAGTCATTTTAAATTTAACCATGAAAAGCAGAAATATAATCTCCCAGAACAGAAAGACTCTCTTTCATTTCCTTTAGTACTTGCAAAAACACTCTATAGCAAGCTGTTTTAAAAGTCTGGGTATTAGTTTTATAGGCTTCCTCTGCTCCCTTTAAGGACTTTAATTACTCAAACATTTATGAAGTTCAGTGAATATCTGATGAAAATTGAAGATGCTTTGAATGGGTCCTGTGTAATGGATGAGATTCACAATAATGTGGTGTAACTGAATAATAGGCAGGTAATTCCTCCTTTAGCTTTCTCACTCCTGGGTGAAAGCTGTATGCACATACCTTCTCAAACTGGCACAAACTGGAACATAGGAGGTTCAGTTTAAACATAAGGAAACACTTCTTTACTGTGAGGATGACAGAGCACTGGAACAGGCTGCCCAGAGAGGTTGTGGAGTCTCGGTCTCTGGAGACATTCAAAACCCGTCTGGACATGTTCCTGTGTGATCTACTCTAGGATCCTGCTCTAGCAGGGGGGTTGGACTAGATGATCTTTGGAGGTCCTTTCCAACCCCTACCACTCTGTGTTTCTATGATTCAGGACCCAGCCTTAGGCGTAGAGCATGTTAAGCCTATCTCACAAAGTGCAATGCATGTCATGAACAGGTACTCTGGAAAATCTCATTAATGATCTGTCTGCACAGGCATTACAATTTAACCCTACCTGCAGGCTGGGGCAGGCCTAGGAGTATGTATCAATATGGGCAAATCAGCTGCTGAGAAAAGAGTAGATGCTTTCCTTCTCAAATAAAAAAAAAAAAGAAAAAGAGTAGATGGTGTTTATCTATGCTTCTGTTGAGTTCCCTGCTGCACAGGGCTCTGAGGAGGGAAGCACAGTTTTGAAGATCTCAGCTGAAGCAGCAGCAGCTACTGACTCTACATCTGCTTGAGAAGAGTCAGGTGCCTTACTGGCACATGCCTGTCAGGATGATAAACCCAAAGAGAAAGTTAAATGTCCCCCCCACTACTGTTTTTTCAGAAGAGAAAAATATGCCTAGAGGGACTGCAACTAGTTTTACAAATTCTTAGACGTAAATGCTGAACCAGATAAAGCGAGGGTTAAAACCAGAGATTTCCTATCTGTCAGTTAATCTGGCAGGTGTGATGGGGCACAGCCACTGCTGTTCGGTGTTATCATTATTGTACACCAGAGATAAGGCTCTGTGGGCAGATGAACAGGTTTTTTTACACTCCCACTGCTTTTCATGTAGTCATTTAAACCAGAAAAATCTCTGACTCCTTTCCGACACTTCTCCTGCCTCCTGGTCTTTATTGTCTGCTCTCCCCCCTCCCCTCCTTCGACCCCTGGGAAGGCTCCTTCCTTCAGAATTGGAACTGCTGGCACACACTGTGGGAAAAGTCCAAAGCAACATTTTCCCCGAGAAAGGCCATTAACCCCTTCGTTTCCTCACCTAGTTCTTCCTTTTAATACAACTCCACACTGGAGTATTTAAAATACTGTATAAACACAAAGACTGTTTATTTTCTGGATGAAGATGTGATGTTCTCCAGTCAAGGACTTGCAAGTGCTAAAAAGGCAATGTTAAGCCAGGTTGTATTATTAACCCTTGCTCTGTAGAAACTGCTGGATTTAAGAGTGACAAATTGTTGATTTTTTTCCTGTTTCTTGGAAAACTTTATGGTGGATTATACACTGGGTGGGAAATCCTGTAGAAGAGAAAAAAACATTCATTTGCTGAGCAGTCTGAAGAGTGAAAACAAAGCATAAGCATATCCTGTACCAAATTTCCTCAGGGAAAATTAAATTCAGGAAAGAAAGCTAGAAAGAAAAATATGAACAGATTTACTAAACATCTCTAAACTGTTTCATTCTTTGGTGCCTAAATGACAAAAATATTTTTGCTTTAATAGAGACAGAGATGAGCTGAAAATCTGAGAATGAGCTTTTGAGCCTTCTCTCCAAACCCTGATGGCTTTGCTAGCCATGATATCAGAGTGGGATCATTCCCAATTGTTGTATGCAGAAACCACGAATCACACAATATCCCATAAATAGCGCTGAACAAGGTACATAATGTAACCCAGATTAATGACTTCCAAGAGAGAAAATGGTGAACTGAGCAATCCTACTTGTCTTAAAAGATTATATTTGGCTTTGCTGTCTGGAATATGGGCAGTGTCCAGTTAGGTCAGTGAGTTTTTTGGTGATGTTCGCTTAGGTATAAACAAACCCTCAACAAGTAAGTTAAATAAAACAGACGAGTTTTATGTAAAGGTAATTTAGCAATGCTTTAAAGAAAATTACTCCCAAGCTTTAACTGTTTTCTTAATTCCCTGTTTTTCAGGACTTCAGAAAACTCCAGAGATGGGAGGAATTTGGAGAGGCTGTCTTCTCCATCCACTTGTCCCAGAGCAGGATCAGGTGTTCTTATTCCAGTAGACATGCCTATGTCTAATGTCATCTTTATGGTCTTTTTTCATGGAATCCCAGAGCACCTCTAGGCACCAGTGCTTCATTCTCCTTACAACCCACCAGCTTTTCCTAGAGTGTCCCTGGGTTTCTTCTAGCTCTAAGTCAAGGGGGTTATATCTTGTCCTGCCTGACACAGAAATGGATGCAAGAATACTTCCTTGCTCTATCATGTATTTGAAGACTTTTTATCCAGCCTGCCTTCTGGATTGTGCTTAGCAGTATAACTGAGTTCAGTTTCACTAGTCTTTCCTCCCAGCTTGTTTACTTGTGTAGACCCTAAACATTCTTACTGAGCTCTCAATCTTGTCCAACGAGTTCATATTTTATTCTTCTCTTGATCACTGATAACATCGACTAGTGCTACATGGAGTACTACAGCTACATTCTGACCAGCACAGAGCAGAATGGATAGACAATTTCACATGATTTACAGGCTACATCTGTTTATACGTATTGGTATGGATTTGCTTTTTCTCCAATAGCAGGCTGTTTTTGACTCATGCTCACTTTCTGATTAACAATGACCCAAATCCTTTTCTTCAGAACAGCACACATTCTGTGTGTACTTTGATGCAGAGAGCAGATTTAATCTCCCATCAAAATGAAGGTATATCACAACTGGAGAAGTTTGAGAGAAGATGATCAAAAGCAGCTTCTGTATGAAAATCACCTAATCCTATTAGGAAACTTCAGATAGGATAAGAGTACCTAAGTGGGCATACAGTAGAGGTCTGTCATATCACGAGTACCATACAAAAGGGGAAAATATTTATTTTTTCGCTTTTCCAACATAAGAACTAAGGGAAACCAAATTAAATAGCAAGAATCAGATTCATAACAACTGGACATGGTTCATCATGCACTGCAGAGTTAAGTTCCTAGTATTTCTTGCCACAGGAAGTTTTGGATGCCAGAAAAATATACTTGTTCAGAGGAGCAACCGAACAATTCACAAGGAAGAAGTATAAAGAGCTCACCCTCTGCTTAGACAGTTCCTGAGCCACCAGTTATTTGAATCAAGCAGAGCATTTTGGTAAAGCATAGCAATATTTGTTCCTTTTTCTTCCATTCTTCCCTGGGGATTTATCTTTGACCACCTTTATAGATGAAATTGAACCATTGGTCCCTTGACCCATTGGTTTGATCGTGTCAATGGCTGCCTGTATTTTTGTGTCTTCAGTGCATAACAGTGCTGTCAGAATGTAGCTTTTAAGCTATATTTCCCCTGTCTGCTTAGGAAAACGTTGTATAAAATATTCAGACTCCTAACTTATGTCAAGATCCATCACATTTATGTTTCTCCTTTATTTGCCAGACCTGCTGCCCTGTCAGAGAAATAAATGAGACTGGCTTGACAGAATTTGGTCCTGAAAAATCCATATGGGTTATTATTCAATACTTAGTTTCCACTTACATGCTTGTAATCATTTATTCATTTAGCCGTTCAAATATTGTCCCTGAAAATTGAGCTAAGTAGATATAGTAGATATGTCTGTAGTTCCCTGATGGCTTTTTTTTTTTTCTCTTCCTTGAAAGTAAATGCCGTATCTGCCCTCTACTTGCTTTCAGACATCTCACTTTTTTCCATTACTTTTCAAATGTAACTGCTAATGACTTGAAGATTCAGTCAACCAGCTCTGTAAAATTCTCTATGATGACATTGTGTCAAGACTGGTCAATTTGAAAAAATCTGACTTCTTAAAATACTTTTTAACCTGCTCTTTCCCTACCAAAGGCAGATGTGTTTGCTTGTTTATTAGGAGTAATTATACCCTCTATATGACTGCAGTTGACTTTCATACATTCTTAGAGCAATGGCTCAATAACTTCTCATCTCAGATGCTTAATGGATCAATCTTTTCTTTGCCTTTTCTCTTATCTGTGGACATATTCATAAACTTGATTGTTAATAGAACATTTTCCATGTCCCTACATGCTACTCTTGTCTCAACATGTTGTACTTTTAAGCTTGTCCTTAGTAATTTGACACTATTTCTACTGCTTGCATACTTTGTTGTGACGTGTAAGATACACAAAGGACACCCTGCTTAGGCAAGTTAATTCCTTGCAACACTTCATATCTCTTTCATTGTGATGTACTTATGTTGGTGCCTTTTTCCAGGACCCCCCTGCTTTTCCACCTTTTTCCTTCTTAATCTATTCTCTCATAAGTCCTTGACTTTCTCTGTTGACTTTGGATTTTTTCTGTGATCATTCCACTGCACCACAAGTACTTCTACGTGATCAGCTGCTACAGTGATTGGTCCTTCCTATTAATGGGAGATGTGTTAGAACAATTGCAGAAAAGCTTCATTTTTTTCTGAATAACAATTGGAATAACAATCTTGAGTTCAAGACAGGATGAATGATCTCTTTCAGCCAGGCCTAACTAACTATGTGTAGGGCTGGAAGGGGTTGCTCAGGTGCCTGAAGTTCAGCAGACATCCCTGGTTGATGTAATCATATGTATTGTTAAGTGCTGGGCTGCATTCTGCCTGAACCTTTGGCCCAAGACTATCATGAATGAAATAAATACTGGACTTACCATTATCTTCAATTACTTATTTCCTGTTTTCAGTTATTTATTTTTTACTTAAGCACAAAGGTATTAAAGAGGTCACTATATTCTGCTTCTCTGACGATTTTCTATTCTTTTTGGGGTAACTGCACTAGAACTGGGTACCTCTCACCCAGAAAGAGAAACATTGATGAGAGAAAAACTGCAAGCTGGCCAAAACAGATTTTATTTGCTTTTGATTTTCCACTTCCCTCTATTTTTACGATTCCTCCTTTGTTCCAGTGTGCATCCCCTCACATCTTTTCTGCTGGGCTTGTACTTTTATGCCCATAGTATCTTTACAGTCTCAGTTGCAGTCTTAAGTTATGTGCCAGGGCAACATACTCAGAGAAGTCTATGGCAACAGCTACAGGATCTTGAGGAGTCTCTGGTGAGTTTCTGTTAAATATGTTTCAGTCTATTGGAATTGTTTAAAACTATGTTACTTTGCTTTAAAGCTATCTACTTCAGAGGATGCAACAGCCATTTCAGAACTCCCAGCATTTCTTAGCCAGATGTTTCACAGCAAAATATTTTCTCAGCTGGATGGGAAATCAGTGAAACTGCAGAAAGAAGTGGTTGGAATAATCAGACTCGATGATACACTTATATTCAGATTTCGTGTGGGAGAATGGCACAAAAATCTGAAATCTGAATCCTCATTTTGCTGCTGATTTACCTTAATAAATTCCAGTTTCAGCATAGCAAATATAAATTGACAAACATGGACTACAGAGAGTGTAAAAATATGGAACCTATTCAGAAGTTATTACAGCTTATCCTGCTTCCAATCACACATTTGTACTACTTTGGTATGATAAATGAATGTTCAGTGTATGTTTGCAATGATATTTATGGATGTCAAAAAAATGCTCTGCAAAGAATTTATGGAACTGAGCGTGTGTAGAGGGGAAAACTCATCTTTTTGTCCAACTTTGAATAGAGAAAAAAGAAATATTGATGAACTTGAAGGCCCGCCTTAACTTTTCCCATTCAAAATCTGTCATAGTGAATCTGACTTCATTTGTCCCAGTAAGAGAGTTTGTCTCAGTAAGGGGTTAGACTTTTCATGTATCTTGGTTACATGTTTAGGAGTAAATATCTAAATCTTCTGCTCCTATTCATCCCAGAAAAAAACCCCAAAACCCCAAACCAAACAAAAAAACCAAACACCCAAAAAACCCCTAAATCATAGAATCATTTAGGTGGAAAACACCTTTAAGATCATCAAGTCCAATCCAAACGTATTTCAACTATTTTTTCGGAGTTTTGTTTCTAATGTTTAAACTCAATGTTGGAAGCACAAGTCTTGGGTATGACACGTAGATAATCTATCACAGATAGCAAAGATGTTTCACGGGAAATAACTCCACACTTTACCCTTGCATCAGCTTGTAACAGAAAAGGATTTTCTGGTATATGTGATCCATTACTTTTGTCAGGACTACAGCAGTTACGAGTGATGCTGCATTTATAGTCACAACCTCAGTAGCCGGCTAATATTAAAATCTTGTAAGGGGAAACTATCTGATTTTACAAGTACTTTTAGCTACTGACCAAAAGCATACACTGCCATTACAGAGACGTCTTTTCCTAAATATTATCCAAGAAAATATATGTTCATGACTTCTGATGGCCATAGAAACTGAAAAAAAGGGTTTGCCAAGCATATTTTTCCTGTTGATTGAGACATTTCCTCCATGCTTTTCTGATGACACCCTGAAGAAAAGGCACAGAAAAATAGCACCTTATTCAATTTCAAGTCCCCAGGCCTATCTTTCTTCACCTGAGGATATTTCCATGACTAAGTCCAGACTCACTTAGCTTTTTAATTATCACTGACCAGCATTATGTGCTACCTGGTGCTTAATCCTGAGTACCTTCTCTCTTTCCATATATATCTCTTTCTGCTAATTGTGGCATTATTTATAATGATATTTCTGAGCTGAATTTCTTTATGAATCTGACAGCGTATAGAGCCAAACATGCTTCATTTATGTTCATAAAGATCTTCTTGTGTAAGTTACTAATGTGTCCTGTTTCTGTAAGTAACATTACCAAAGTCTCTGGGAGTACAGAGGATTTGGACATGATAGACCCATTCAGCATTCCCAGTTTGGCTTCCTGGACTTTTGGCTTCTCAGCACGTATTTTTGTTCTTTTCATTAAATGCTTTAGTTGGGGTTAGACTCAGAATATCATTTTGTCGGCTCCTTCCTCTTTGTGTCAGTACAAATCCCTTTCATTACTTCTTCCTTTGGCACCACCTAAGGCTGCTCTTGGGCTGGAAAGTCAGTTCCTGTGCATGCTGTAGTCTTTTCCAAAGCCCTCGCTGTCTCCCTCCTTCTTCCTCCAGTCCTTGGGACACCAGTTTCTGAACAGGGCTCCTGGGAGCTTTGGCTGCTGGTTCACAGGGAGCTGGCAGCGAGCTTCATTCAGGCTTGCTTCATTGTTTCCAACTCCAAATTACATTAGAAAAAGTTAAGCTCCATTAACATTTTCCTAATATTACTTTCCTTCACACTCAGCTGGTGCCATTGCTGGAGGGATGTTATGTGATCCCCTTTGGGAAAGAAAATGATCAGCACTTTTCCAGTTGGAACAGAATGGAAGTGAGAGCAACTGTGTGGATGGGAGAGGGAGGGGAGGAGATAGAGGAGAGCTGGGCCAGAAGCTCTCCCTGATGGAGATGGAAAAATGTACCTTTTGGCCTTTCTCCTTCCAGTAACAGGTCACCACTGGTGTTGGGGATGGATACCTGTCCTGTGCTGGAGTAGTTATGATAGATAGAAGGAAGAAATAAAAGAGGAGCTTTGTGCCTTCAGTCCAAGCAAGGACAAGAGGTCAGTCCCACGGTATGGGCACCTGGGATGTGGCAGTGTGACTGTGAAGGCATAACTGATGTTTTAGCTGCCCTGCACAACTGAGACTGAACTGAATTCAGGAGCAGTCAGGCTGGATAAACATCTGTGGAGTGGGCTGTATTTGTCCTCACTTCTTTCAGGCTCTAGCACTAGGTATTTCATCCCTGCTTAGCTTTCAGGAGTGTAAAATAAGGAATACATTGGAATAGTTTTGTCAGAAAGCTGAAACAGAAAAGGAGGACAAAACTTTTCTTTTTGGTTATGCTTACTTTCTGTAACAGAATTGCTTCTGTCCAAGTTTGCATGACTTATTTTAAATAAGGTATATATACCATATTTAATAGGAATTGAATAATATTCCCTCTATTAAAGGGGAAAAAGACAGATTTCCAGTGGATTAAAAAAATTCAAAATATATGCTCTAGCCACCTCTTATTTTTTCATGTCTAGGAACTGATAAACTTTGCCCTTATTTTCCTCAGCTCTTCAGAAGCCCAGGCCAAACACAGTTCAGCTGAAGCTGCAAGAGGAGGAAGGTGACAGTGACTAAGCTTGGTTCCAAGTCATGGTCACCCACTTCCTATACTGGAGCTTTAACTGCTTCCTTCCTGCAGGCTACCTGTGCCTGAGGTTCCCAGACATTTGCCAAAGTTTTACTGATGTTGTTTTTTATGTATGCAGACACCTACTGCACATAAATATTTTTATCTTTTATCACTGAAGTCAGGACATGCTTTTTGTGTATATGGGCTGTTCTTTTGGCCACGTGCTACACGTGATGCAGAGTTTGGCAGCTAAGCAGTGACTGCATTAGCAATGTTTGTAGTGTTTACAGAACAGAGATATAGAGGGATTTTTCCCTGAGTGTCCTCTGGGGGATCTGTCTGTCTGTCTTTTTTCCACCCAGCCCAGGCAGGGATTTCTGTGGGGCAAGGGGAAGGATTTCTTCTTTGCAGGTCCTGCAAAAACAAAGCAAGCAGGAAAACAAAAGCTACCTCATCAACCCAGATTATTTGAACAACATGTCACATTTTTGTCCCTGAGCAGATGGCAGTGATGTGTTCAGTGACTGGATGTGCTCAAGGTAGGGAGAAGTCAGCAACAAAATGAGTTGGATGCCAGTGTCCCCATCACTCTTTGTGGTAGTGGCGGGGAACAGAAGAGGTGTATTTCTTGTCCCTTTCTGCCGCAATGTGCAGACATGATAGAGGTTGCAGGTTGCTTCAGAGCTGTCCTCATCCTTCTGTCCTCCTGTGTCTTCCCATCCCAGAGGAAAAGGCTCTTCCTGGCTGCTCACTGGCATTCCTTTCTTCCCCCAGGCCAGAGCAGTGGCAGGAGCTGCCCCACTGGAGAGGGGGGGCTCCTGTTGGGTAGTTGGTTAGACAGGTCCTGATGATCACATCTCCTCAAGGCAATATATGGAGGCAGAGCTGCAGCTGCCTGTGGGTTGGCCTTTATTATATATAACTCTGGACAAATGATGCTACTTTAATGTACTGGTTCCCCAGGTACAGATTCCTGGGCCAGCCATGCAGGCAGGCCATGAGTCATCTGAGAGTTCCAATCAAGGCAGCTGACTCACAGGTGTATCCCATACATGCTCATTATAAAAAGAGGGAGCTCAGTAAGGGTGGAGGGCCTCCTTTCCCTGGGGCTATTTGTTGATGGTGTTCTGTTCCTGCTATTGGCATTGAACCGGGCTGAGTAGAATCCTTTATGCTTTGTGTGGATTGTTTCTGTTTTGTTATTCTATTAAATTTGTTCATACTTCAACTCACAGGCTTTTTCCTCTTTTTTACCTGATTTCCCTTCCCCAATGGGAAGGGAGCCCTGGGTGATGTACCAACTGCTACAGTTTAGCCTGGAGTACTAGCTAACCGTAGACAAATTGGGTTAGTAAACTAAAACAAAAGAAAAAGAAAAAAAAAAAAAGAAGAGAAGGAAAAAGGGGGGGAAACAGGGAAAAAAAGGAGGAAAAAGGACCCCAGCCAGATTCTTATGTTTCTCAGTTCTATATGTTTCCTATTTCAAGAGTCTTTGGTCAATTGTGGAGCAGATAGGGGGTATATATAAAGTGCTAAAAGTATTCCAAAAGTATTTTCAACTAGCAGTCAGAGAGATGTCTATATTGTGAATTTAATAGAGAATTGGAGAAACAATGGATCTGTGTTTTGGTGACCTGACTCATGCAGTTAACACATTTTGAAACTGATTCATGATAGGTTACTAAATGGAATGCAAAATGCAGGTGTTCATATAAGAAATACTTAGACATCCCAAGCTAACTCTGTCAAAAGTTACTGGCATATAAAGCAAACTGAAAGTTCATCTCTAAATGCAGAGCAGGAGAGGAGCAGTCTCAGAGATAAAGCATTGGTAATAATGTGGGCACAGACACCCCAACATGAGCACTATGCAAAACCAAAAGCAAAACAACAAAGAAGAAACCAACACAATGCAGAAAAATATCTCTGAGGACACTAGGGAAAAGCATGAGAAAGCAACTATTTATTTGCGTGGTCCCGAGCAACTGAAGTAAACCACTGAAGAGAGCTCCTTGCCAAATGCTTGTAATTGTTTGTCTTGGCAAAAGTAGTACTCTGTGCTGAAGATGGATCTTGGCAAGTGCTGCTGCATAAAGTTTTTTTCTGGCCACATTTGGGATCTCTAGCAAGTAGAGGTGTCTGAACAAACTTTTGGGGATCAAACCAGTTGTAGGACAGTATTAACAGTGCCAGAAAGAAGTACTCAGGTTTGAAAAGAGCTGCATCAAAACTAATGAGTTCTGTTGTGAAGACATGTAGCTGATCTGAGAGACAGGCTGCAACCTATCCTTCCCTTTCAGCCTGAAAAACTCAGGGAAACAGATCTGAACAGAAATAAGGGGAAATGGTTATAAAGTACCAATCTTCAGACTCCTATTGGCCTGCATAGGGCTGTCATTCAATCCAGAAAATATAGCAAAGCTCATACCAGAAAATATTAAATAATTTCAGAAACGATCTAATTTTGTTAAAAAATCCAAGGCTTTTTGTTGTGCAAAAATCCTTCAGACTACACAGGCAGAGGCGTAGCATGCCAGGGTTACCTTAGCGTGCATCAGCCATGTCATGCATCAACAGTGTTGTGAATACAAATCCTGGGCTAAAAAACCATAAACTAAAGCTAGCAGCTCCAGAAAGATTTCTGCATGTACAAGTGAAACTGCATCTTTGTAGCTTTCTCCAAGAAAGTAATTATCTTCTTATCCAGAATGGCATGGCAATATATTGTCAGCAGAGAAGGACAAGAGATGTTGGGATGCTCAAAAAGTTTGCAACTTTTTTTTTCCTCACTGAGGAATATCATGGTATGGAAACTGAAATGTCTGGAGCAGCATATTAACTTTAAAACATGTTGGAAAAGGTGCTCAGTTCTAAGATAGACTGACAAAGAGAGAGATCGAGTTAGTGGGGAAGACGACCACTGATGTCAAATAATGCCTCCTCTTTAGCCAATGAAATCACAAAGCTTAGATGGTTTTCAAAATTGACTAGACACAATTGCTGAATGCTCCATGAAGCAAACAGAAAAATGAGGTTAGTCATTCTTGAACGAGGAAACACTTCCACAGAAGGCATGAGGACAGTCCAGCACAACGTTTCATTTTAAGAAGCCAGTGAATAATGGTGGCTATACCTCTGGTTTTATCTCAGTTGATTTATATTTTACTCGAGTGTCGCTGTGCAAAGCCTCTTTGCTTCAGTGAAGGGTCAAGACTTGTCCTTAGAAGCTGAATAATATATCCTGCTAATATGCTCTGAAATCCTTAACACTTCTGTATTATCCAGTAGTTTGTGTATCTCCTTCAAAGCTGTGCACTGAGTGTTATGTCTGCTGTTACCTGAGTACCAGAAAAGAAGGTATCATGAGGCTCAGTATTCACTGAAGGTAATTTTGTGCATGTTCTTCTAGAATTATTAGGAAATACTGAGACTGTATAAAGAAATTATCATCCTGGACCTATGCAATTTTCTGCCCCAATCTCTGGACTATAGTATGATGTCATTGGTTTTGTTAGCCAAAATTTGACCCACATCCATCTCCCCTTTGAAAAGGCCTTTGAGGATCCCTGATGGGATATAATGTCAAATTATATCTTAATAGGGCTCTAACAAGACCTTTAAAGAAAAGAAAATACCACCCCAAGCCTCTTCACTGTTAGATGTTTTAATAAAATAGCTTTGCAGAAGCTAATACACTATGGCAGAGAAGATACTTCCTTTCACTACCAAAGCTAAATGGAGAAATGCTTCATCTTTCTGATTTCTGTGTTTCATTTTTTTGAGCTTCCAGCTGGTCTGAACTATATCTCTCAATTCAGTGCTCTCTTTGTCTTTGGTTCTTTTGCTGACCAGCAAGAAAACTGATACTCATTTAGGTTTGTTGCTTCGACATCCAGCTCAAATAGTCAATGAACATTCAGCTGTTGCTCACTGCTGTGCCTCTCCCTCTTTATCTGAAAGTGCTTATGTGCTTTAACTGAAATAGAAACATTTCAAGAGGAATCTCCAAATGCAGCATCAATGAGCTACTCATTTCAGCACAGGAACAAGGAAATCTAACATCACTGTACAGTAAAATGCGCAGAGCTCTAGTTGCAGGGAGAGAGCTATGAAGAGGTATTTTATTTCTGTAGCAGATCCAGTTGATAATCTCATAATTTCCTCATCTGATTGCTGAAAAATGCTCAGGGAGGTGGTGTGCCCTAATCTATCACTGCATCACCTCAGGCTCTCATATTGCAGCAAAGCTAATTATCATGTTTCTAGCAACACAGCATGATCTCACTTTTTTTTTATTGGAGGAAATATAAATATAAAACAAAATATAAATATAAAACAAAAGCCTTAAATATATATTATTGTATGAAAAAGAAAGGAATTTAGGAGAAGGAATGAGGAAGTAAAAGAGAAAGATTCCCTTTTTACAAGGTTTATAGTTCCTTGAATTGTGTTATAAGCAGTAAAATAATTTTATCCTGTGTATTATATCACATTTTACACCTAGTGAGATTGTGGCATTGGATGTGCAAAGCCAAAGCAAATCTTGTGTTGTACGAAAACGACCTCAAAGGGATCTTTTTATGACCTCTTGATAGGTCAATGTGTTATGTGATCCTAACCAAATTAAATTTACACTGGGCAACTGGCACTACCCTGACTAAACTCCCTTGATTTTGCTACTGCACACACTCATATGCATGTACAGGCACACTAGTGCTCTCACAGTTCATGTCATCCACAAGGCTTTATTTAATATTCTCATTTTTATTTGTTAGCAGGGAGAGATCCAATCAAGGTAGCAGTTTGCTTGTTTTCTCTAGTGTGTTCCTCAGCAGACTGAGCACAGCAAACGCGGCTTGTCACGTACTTCCCCTAGTGACTCTGCCATTCACGTGAAACTTGTGTTTAATATATCCCACTAGAATTATATCAAACATGCTGTTCTCTGGGAGATAACACACTCATTCTAAAACATATCGGATTATAAATATCTACTGGCACACAGAGGCTTCTTAGGCAATAATAGAACAATAATGGCTCAGTCTCTGCAGCTCCCCCTGCATACAAAAAAACTGGAGTTCTGTTCTGTCAGCTCTCTGGGAGCAAGCCTTTTTAATAAGTCACAGATGATGGGATTGAAAGGATCAAGGCACTACTTGGATCCAGCCCCTTGCATTGAGGAGGGGAGGACCCTGTGGTACTCAGTTCATTGTGAGCATCTGACCTTTCCTTAAATCTACTGAGTGTCTGTGCTATATCTACCTCATTAGTCAAAATATTCCACCAACTTTACTGACAAAGAAGTTTTCCTAGAATGTGAGCGAGATATATCCATTTTTCATCACTAGCCTGAAGTGTTACTCTTCTGGAATCCAGCATGAGAAATTATTTTTCTCCCTGTACTGATTTGATGAGATCAGAACAAGCTGAATGGCAGATGCTCAATGGAGGTGAGACTGGAAAGGTCACAAATTAATTTGTCCCAGCAGCACTGAATCCTATAAGGGGTCCCTGTTTGATCCACTGAAGCATGATGGCAAAACTTAGGAGTGTTTCTTTTTACTTTGCCATTTCTTGCTCCCATTACAGTGTCAGTTTTCCAGACGAGGAACAGAGAGCATGTTCCATGACCAAATAGGCACCACCACCCCTGCTGTGCTGCTGTCTGACAAACACCCACCCAAGCTACTCAGTGAACAGGAATCTTCCCAGTGTATGGCTCCATGCACCATGGTTAGAAATAATATGTGAATGGTTGGAATGTGGTCATGGATGGCTATGTCCTTTTCAGGAAAGACAGGCCAGCAAGGTGAGGTGTGGAGTTGCTCTTTAGGTGAGTGAGCAACTAGGGTGTATTGAGTTCTGTCCAGGGGCGGATCAGGAGAGAGTTGAGAGCTTGTGGGTGCGAATTAAGGGGCAGGCTGGCATGGGTGATACTGTTGTGGGTGTCTATTACAGGCCACTGGATCAGGGTGAGGAGGTTGATGAGGCCTTCTACAGGCAGCTGATAGCGGTCTCACAAATGCAGGCCCTGGTTGTCATGGGGGACTTTAACCACCCTGCTATTTGCTGGGAGGCCTACTCAGCCAGCCATCCACAGTCCAGGAGGTTCCTTCAGTGCACTGATGATAACTTCCTGATGCAAATGGTGGATGAGCCAACTAGGAGAGGAGCGCTGCCGGATCTTATTCTCACGAACAAGGAGGGTCTGGTTGAAGTGCTGAAGGTTGAGGGTAGCCTTGGTTGCAGTGACCATGAGATTAAATTAACGCATAAACACCGCCATCCAACTCACAGTTGTGCAGGTCCAGGGCAGTTTAAGAAGAGTTTCTTTCAGTCAAGATATTCATCAGTTCCTTCTTCTGTCCCGCAAGCCAATTCTGCACAGTATTACAGTTTGAAATTCATAATAAAGAGCTGCAGCATGCAGAATGGAGTCATGTCTACTTGCATTTTGCTAACGCCCACAGAAATCCCCTGCAACCCTTCTGAACTCTCCCTTATCTTGCTGCTTACCCTACAATGCCTTCACAAATATCCTCTAGAAATACCTGGTTCCATGCCTTGTCCACCTTAGGGCAGCTGAGAACCCTCTACACCCTGAAGAAGAGATCTAAGGTAGATTTGAAAAGACATGATGGCTTCATGCAATAACAGGTCTACCTATATTCTACAATACAAAAAATGGAGTAATTCTACCCTGAACTGTGTAGTCATGTATGGTCTCACCAGGAAGTTCAGAGAAAAGTTTTTAGGCGCTAAGAGCCACAGGTCCTCCTAATATGGGGTAAAAAAGATGGGGTAAAAAGGGTTGTGAGTTCTGGGATAGCTTTGGTAGAAAACCTAGGACCTGTTGAACTCTGGAGGAAGGCCCAAGCTGACTTTCTGCAAGTTTCCAAAACTGCCACTGCAATTCTAGCTGAGAAATGACTTTTTAATTTTGCAGTATGTACGCTCTGTTTCAGAGCAGGTGTGAGACACCTGTTCATAGCCAAGTCAAGATATATTCCTTATAGGAAAAAAAGTAAGACTTGCTCAGGTTCAGCATGCTGCAGGCTATGTAAGAATGCTTCTTTACTTCTGCAGCGTTGATACACACACAGGGAACATACATTTTGCTAGATTTTATGGATATAAATATAGTGTATATTTAGACATAGAGATAATATATTTTTTCCTCAATTTAGGTTGTATTTTTGGTAAAAAATAGCTCATGTATCATTTCCAGTTTATAATTATAGGATGCTTGTATATGCATTTCTAGCTCCTTAGGAGTGCAATCTAAATGCTTCTGGAATTATACCTCTTCCAAGGGCATTTTTTCACTCTGGTAGTGAGAACAAAGGGAAATTTATATCTATCATGTTTAAATGGTGATCAAAATAGTGTGAAGGACACAAGCATGAATTTAGAAGGGAAGCAATTTAGCTGCAAACCTACTGTGTAAAATTATCTTTGATCTTTCAGGAGGCATAAGATAGTTGCAGTTGCGTGCAAGAATCCCTTTTGTGTATTTCTGAAAGTACTGCAGATTAATGACTGAGGAAACCTGAAGACAATGAAGAATCCACAACTAGACTAACTACTAAGGAAGCAGTCACAGGGAGCGGTAGTGGGGTAGTATTTTCTAGAGATCTGGTTACATACACTCTCTTTTGCACTGAAAAACTCTGTAGAAAGAACAATAGTAAATACATAGATGACATCCTTAATCTAAATTTACAAAGGAAAATGAAAGTTAGAGAACAAGATAAAAAATTTAATCTGCAAAGTTATTTAGGCCTCAAATCATGGACCCCAAACCCGTTCTGGTAGACTTTAGGTAGTCAAACAACTTGTGGATCTGAATTTGGGGGTTTTGGTCACTGGAAGGCCAATGTTGAAATTTGAGGGAAACATTCCTGCTTTCTCTCCCCCCTTAGTTATTCCAGTTTTCTGAACTTTGATTTTCCTTGGACTGACTGAGGGCAACAAGGCTGTCCACTGTATTTGCCAGTGTAGTATCCACACCCTTGCCTTTTTGCTGTGATTTGACTTTGGTTCCCTCATTTTAGCACCTTGTAGGATTTAGAAACAATCAGGAAATAAAAGCTCCTGCATCCTGGTGAAGAAGTCCAGAGCAGATGAATAAAAGTAAGTTTGAAGCTAGTTTGATGAAGAACTCCTTGAACTGTTTTACTAATGTAAAACAGAAATGCACCAAAAAATTGAAAGTGTTCATTCACAGAATTACAGAATAGCCTTGGTTGGAAAAGACCTCTAAGATCATCAGGTCCAACCATTAACTCAGCACTGCCAAGTCACCACTACACCATGTCCCTCAGCACCACATCTACATGTCTCTTAAATCCCTCCAAGGATGGGGACTCCATCACTGCTCTGAGCAGCCTGCGCCAGTGCTTCACAACCCTTTCAGTGAAAAAAAATTTCCTAATATCTAATCTAAACCTCTCCTGGCACAACTTAGGGGGACAAAACCAGCTGAGATTTGTCTTCTTTCTCTCTGTGAAATAATGTGAGATAACAGTTTCTTACATATTCTTACTGTAATGAATGACCTTGTTACCATAATTTTTTACTTCATTTATGATTCTAATCTGTTTACTGGAATTTTAATTCTCTCAACATTTCACAAAACACACGGAAGCAAGTCTTCTTTGCCCTTGGAGTATTGGTGGCTCAGTGTTTTTTCTTTTATTTTAGCCTATGGATTGGACACCAACACTGTGTCTATGTAACACCTATGTAACTGTGCCTATGTAACTGTGTCTGTGTAATGCCTGCTAGTCAGAGGCAGTGGCAGAACTGTACATGTCTGTCTTGGGGCTAGTACAGCTTTGCTCCCACCAGGGAAGCATCTCTCCAGTCTGTGATGTTCCTCCATCATCTCCAGGACAATTCTAACTCAGACATGTTAGTTTAACAACAGATGGAAACGAAGGGGAAGAGGAGAGCAAAAAGTCAAAAGAAGTTAAAAATATTGTAGTCTGACACAGAAGGATTGCACTGCTAACATTAAGAGACAACACAATCTGAGTAACAGATCCTGAGCAGCATTAGCACTGCCTAAAGGGGAATTCACTCTGTCTCCTTCCCAGACATGCATAATGCACATCTGTTGATTTTTTAATTTGAATCTGTCATTTTCTCTCCTTTGTACTTCACTGGCAGAGCAAGCAATAACTGTGGATTTTATGTCATGTAACTAACCATATCAACTGTTTAAGAGCTGAACTTAATATCTGTTAGGTCTCCATGCACCAACACCGTGTAGGATGTTCTGTGGGATGTAATTATGGATTTTAAATTTGTGTGTCAAGGGCTCAGGTAACTCTGTAAGGTTCAAATATGCCCTGATATCATGACTTACTATTACTTTACAATATCTTACAATTACCTATATTAATTAGTCACACATATTTTTATAGTCATTTCTCTGGCAACCTTCAGCTAATGAAAGTGTAACGTGTACAGTTGTGCTACCTTCTACTTCAGTCTAAAACAGGAAGACCTGCTTCAGTAGATCAGTATGTAGGTACTGTCCATCGAATAACTGCATTTATTTCAGCGAAACTATTCTTTTGACACTATCATGTTTAACATATTGAAAAGCTACTCCAATATGTATGCAAGTATCAGGAGCAGCTTACAAAATCAAGGTCTGTCCTTTCAAATCTTGTGGACAGCTTGAGAAGTTTGTGAAATGTGGAGTCCAGAAGCCAGATAGATTTGTTCTGTGAGCAAGATGACCGCTTGAAGCCTTTCTCTGGTATTTTTCAAATCCTATGCTCTCATAAACAGTTCCATGAATGTTATGCAAAGGGAATGTTAGTCTTTGCTCTCCCATAATAGAAGGTCCATGCAGGATGTGGTTGGGTTTGTTACAGCAAATTAGAGAGGCAAATCTAGAATTTTGAATGACAGGAGGATTTAGATGCTTAAATACCTTGAGAGGTGTGGGCTGAGTCCTTCAAGTCATTACTGTAGTCATTACTGTCACAAAACTGTTACATATAAACATGGACTCCAACTCCAAATGTCAACTCCCGAAGTGCTGACTGTTCAAAGACTTTACCTATTGACTATATTTATTCCTCCCCGTCCCTGCCCCTGCTCAGCCACAGCAACATATCCACTGCTGCCCAGCATGGGGTTGGGAAAAGAGAGCAATTGATTTTGTAGTTCTTATTAATTATCTTCACAGGACACGAAAGAGAGCTTTCATTCTCCTTTTCAGACTGTGTGGGTCCAACAGTTGCCATAATGTTTAATAACCCTTTGACAACTTGCCTGTAGCATCAGATTTTTTGTCAGTCATGTTACACAGGCATGCTCTTTCTTTGTGGCTTGATGGGCCTTTGCTTTTCCCCTGCAATATTTGGCAGCTAGCTAGCATAGCAGCTCCTTCATGGTGTCTCAGCCTGCCATCATGCATTGCTCCCCTGTCCTCTCCTTTGCCTCCCTGCAACATTGCTCTTGTAGCAACATTAGTCTGGTCTCCCATGAATTTACTATTAGTTTTGCATAATTTGTTAAAAATTAAAGCACATCTTTAAATGCAGTAAGGTGATTGAACCCAGAAAGTGTTTTCTGTGAGCTACAAAAATTATTCTGTTCCTTTCTTCACAATTTCATTATTTTTATATCTGTATTCCTAGTGAAGAATGTATATATAGAGATATAGAACTTTAAATATGGCAGTGCTTGGCCTCAAGTCCTGGTTTGTTTTTCTTTCCTAAGGAAACCCTGACTTTCAAAGGATAAATCTACATATTACAATAAAGTGAAATGTACTCATACCAGACCTAATATGAGCCACCTGTACAACCACCCAGTGCAATACAGAGAGACATTATCTCAATCCAAAATATAAAATAGTTGTTTCTGCCTACCACTGTGTCTTGGCTAACAAACCCTGGTTTTCCATGGTGAAGATTAATTCAGGGCAGAACTGTGCTGATGTGGCTACAACACTTCAGAAACCTATGACATCTCTTGGGATGCTTTGTAGGCTTGGACTTGGGAGTCTGTATTTCCATCCATTATGCAGGACTTTACAGTGCATAAACAAATAAGCAATTCCAAAGGGAACCAAGAGGTAGATTGACAGATAGATAATGCCCCTGCAGTAATTTTTAAACAGCCGTATGGTGCAATGCCATTTCTCAGCCAGGCATATATCAACAAGACTTAGCTAGAAGAAATCAATACAACCTTCCTAATGGAAGTGATGAGGCTCTGAAGTTCTAGGGGTTTTATAATTATTTTTACTTCAGTATTTTTTAGATAACTTGTCTATTCAGGAGGAGTGGGTTCTGGAGAGCGGTTGAGCAGGGGGAAAAAAGTATATCTCATCTTCTCATCTCTTAAGCGTTAGAGGTTTGGTCTGAGGCAATGACTTCAGCTTCCTTCATAGTCAGATTAGCAACCTCCAAAGAGCAGCTGATGCCACCTGCAGCAGACCACTTTAGGATGAAGTGAGACATCCTCTCACAGTGCCTGTCTTTCTCCACTGGTTATAAAAGAAACCTAAGAAAGTAACTTCAGACTAGATGACTCTCTTTTGGACAACCTAAATTAGGCAAGAGGAAGAGAAATCAGAGCATTCTCCAGCCCTAGCTGCACAGGCACAGAGCTCCAGTTGCTCCTGCTGGAAGCTGCGGGCTACAGACACATGCTCAAACCCTTTTTCTCAGGGGACTGGTTTAAGTCACAGTCTGCTTGCTGATTATAATACAGGTGCAGCAGAGGGTTCACAGCCACACACCATCCTCCTAGGATAAAGCTGCAGCAATTGTTTGTGTTAATAGGGTTTTAAAATGCGTGAGGAGGCACAAAAGGTGCCTGAGAACTGGAGATAGAGAGGTGAAAGAATAATGCAAATACAGTACTCTAAAGATTGAATTTTACTTCTTCTTGCAGTGGTCTTAGCTCTTTGGATGGAACAACAAAGAGTGGGAGTGATCCTTTATGTTATACTTCACTCTGCACTGGCTTTCTGAAGCTCTCACTTTAAGATATTCCCCTAACGATGTTTTAGATTTGCATCATGGAGACCTCTACAGGGAACCTTTCTCTTTTTGGTGATGGTTCAATTAGATTTAGCTGCTACACAGTGGATACTTGTAGTGTTTGTATTTCCCTGCACTGGCACCTCTAATTTAAACAAAAGTAATTCCACATTGTGCAAGGGTATTTCTAAAGAGACACTGTGAAGGAGAGAAAAATATTTCTGCATTTCCCACAGAATAAGGTGTTTGTGCTAGAGACATCTGGAAATGTGCCTCACTGTACAACTGATTTATAGCATCAGAAAGAGATATGGCATACTGATTAATGGGAAAATGAGATACTAATTCAATTTTTAAAGAATAGATGTTCAGAGATTTTTAGATTGCATTACTATATTCATCTGTTTCCTTTTATATCCTACAATAAAAAGTCTGCCAGATACTGTGATGTGATGTATTTTGGCTAGGATGTTATCTCATCTGATATCTTGAAGGTGAAGTCATTTATTTAGACACTGGGAATTAGCATCAAGCTAATCTTGTTTCCTTAATCCACTGCCCAGTGATGCAGCCACATTATATGGATCTAGGAGCTCTGCAGGTGATGTGTATGCAGGACATATTAGTGATGCTGAACAAACTGATGTGAACTATAACTCTACAATAACACTCAACAAATAAGCATTTGCAATGAATATGTCAATTTCCATAATTCTGTAATTTTAAAGAGTCATCCAAACACGTGTCCCTGGACAGCGCTTTCATGTTTTATCAAGAACAGTTGTTGTAGTCAAAGAATGATTTCTCATATATTTCCAGAATAATTTTTTTTTCTTTTATTCTTAAACAGAAATGACAGAGATATAGACAATGTAGATAAACATAATTTAAGGACTGTGGTTGAAGACACTTACTGATATTTAGTAGGTGTCTCTGTTTTTCTCACTACCCAAGTTTCTATTTTCCATGCATTACCTGATAAAGTATTTCCCTTGCTTTCCACAGAAATATACGGTAAAACAATTTTTTTTAAAAAACCTATTTTAAAGCCTGTTAGCCTTGCCCCCATGTATTATACTGACAAACCTAATGTGACAACTTAAATTCTGCACTGATATAGAAATATAAATCAACCAAAACTGAGGTGATGAGGATCATTATTGCACTGGATGTAGTAAGAAAAAAAAAAAGGAAAGACCCAGTGTGAAAAATAAAGGAATTTGTTCCACAATGACAGGATGAAAAGAAGGTTTTAAAGCTATATCTCTGGTAAAGGAGAGCTTCCCCTAGGTTTTTTGCTGTTGTCCAAAGACATGCAAAATAGTCACTGTTGGGTGTCTGAGCATTGTGTATGACTGCAGGTGTCACGGTTCTCACTCTTTCTTTCTGCATTGTTGTTCTTACAGGCAGCAGGAGCATTGTACTACATTTGTAGCTGCAGTGAAAGGCAGTTTTTGCCCAGAGTCCATCTCTCCGGTTTGACTGGTGGATAGAAAGAGGGAGACGGGAAGCTGTCTGCATATAATGTTCCTGGGAAGGAGGGAGGGAAGGTGAGACGGTTCCAGGCACAATCTGTATGAAGTTTTGGGAAGCTTGACCCAAACCAGGCTTTGTGAAATTACAGTATAGTGGTTCATTTTCTGAAAAAAAAATCATGGTTTCTATTCAAACCTAGTATTTGTTAGCATAGCGAAAAAAACCAGTTCTTCTAAGATGAAGGTTATACTCAATTTTTATGGAAAAGATTAGCCCATGACCAAAACATGTCTCTGTTAAGTCATATAAATTTAAATTTATCTAAAGTTTCTGGAGGACTGAATAGATTCATTCTGCTTGCTGGTTTCTGCTAGGATTTGTGGGAGCTCTGTTTAAGGCACCTATACAATAGTGGAGCCAAGGTGTCAGACTAGCTGACATGGAGAATGTGGGGAAACTTGCTTGTTGAGCCAAGTATGTCCTGCATGTTTTGTCTGTATGTGGTCATTTCTGGGGATTTCTCTTGCCATGTTTGTCCAGTCTGCCTTTGAACTGCTGTATATTTTGAACATCCTTTGCCAGAGCAATTAATTGCCCTTCTGTTCCTTGGTTTCTGTTTTCACTTTTCCTACTGACATGGCCTGATGTCCACTACTTCTTGAATTGGTTGTGCCTGCTTCAATTTTGGTGTGATATATTCAAAACACAGAATCACACTGTTCTAGAAGTACTCCAGAGAGCTACACACTGGCAGAGAGCCTTGCTTCAGTGAGCTCATGGTTATCCCCACCCCTGTGCATGTGTGAGGTGGGCGAAGAGGGCAGGGAGAGGGTGGGAGGGCTACAGACCTTCACACTAATGTGGAGTGAATGTCCCTGGTCACACAATGACACAGCCCTCTTGTCTCCCTTGGCAGAGCTCAGCCCTGAAAACAAGTCTTCAACATTTTGTTTGGAAGATCATTGGTCTGCTGATCATCGTCTCTGCTTTTAGAGACGATGCAACAAAAATTTAGGGGTGTTACTTGAGTGCAGAAAGCAATGTCTAGGCCAGCCCCTGAAGTGACAAAAAGTAACATGAAGCAATTTTCAAGCTTTTTTCCATTTCCCTTTTGTACAAAATCTTGTTTGGTTTGAACTTGCTGATCTTTTTTTGTGTGTTTACCTGGTGATTTTGCCTGCTGCTTTAGCTTTCTGCTCCTTTTGCCTTGGTCATTCTCCTTCAGTGGAACCATTTGCTCCCTAAAGCTCCTCGTCTTCTCCATTTTCCTGCAGTTTCTTTTCTTCATTTTCAATAAGGAGTTATGATTTACCACTGAATTTGTGACTACATGATATGGAAGCCCACTTATAAATCAGGTCTAAGGATACTTCTGTTCCTGCAGATGTTTAGTTTGAAGGACGAGGTCTGGAAGGGTAAGAGGGTGATAGTACCCTTTGTATTGTGTGCAGCCATTTCAAGTATTTGCTCTATTACTCAGTGCTACTAAAATGTAAAGCTCCTGTAGGAAACACCTGCAATGGTCAGAGCCTACACGAGGTGGCAGTACTAGTATCACATTGGTTTTCTTTTTTTTTGGGGCTTACAGGTTTCCAGAAATTCTCCCTGTAAATTAATTGATTCATGTCAGAACTGGGCAAGCTTGCAAACAAGTCCATCTGGTAAGCAGCTTACTATATTTCTATATAAATAAAGAAGAGCATCCAACTTTTCCAGGGTCACTCCGCCCCTCAGATCACGAGAAAGTCTGTTTTCAATGCAGAAAAATTCAGATCTGTACAATGCTCCAAATGCTCCAAATGCATAGCTGAGCACATCCTGCCTGGCCAGACAATGATATGCAACTGCAATGCCTGATGACTTGGGGAAGAGTGAATCAGGCCTTGTACAAAACCAAGCACGCATTTGCTAGGCAATCTGGGTAAAGTCTTTTTCAGCTTCATGGAGATGTGGCCAAGACTTACTTTTGTTAGACTGAGTCTCAGGGAACAGGGCCTCAGGATGGGAGTGAACTGGGTTTTAAGGCATCTACCAGTAGAATAAAAAGTAATTTCTTCTTATCTTTGGCCCTGTTTTCATAAATTTCTTCAGCTATGTGGATAAAAAGCTCTACATCAGAATCAGATATTGTTATTGCAATCAATAAAGTCAATGGAGAAAAATGAAACAAGTGTTCTGGTGCATTTTCTTCTGTCTCTTGTTTTCTGAGATTTTGATGCCAAATTGCTTTTCTCAGATGAGATTTTGTTATTGCTTTTTTTTATACAAATGAACTGATTGATAATATGTTTCATCTTCAGGGAGACTGAGGTCTGTGTTTCACCTAAAATTATTTGAAGTGTGTTGCAACCAGCAATGAGAAATCCCCAGCATGTAAATCCTTCTTTTACTCTCTTTCTCTGAAAAAATTAAAAATCAGCATTCCCAGCCAGATCACTCAAAGACACTTTTTTCCTGCACCTGGGATTGTGCTGACAGGATATGCCTGGGAAGATGGGAGCACGTCTGGGCACAGGAGAGTGGAAGGGGTGCAAGGGAAGTGTCACACCTCAGTGGTCACTTGTGGGAGACATGCGAGATGGTTCATTCCTAGCAGCTCTGAAAATCAGTGACCCTCTCTGCTCTGTGAGCCCCAGCTTCAAAATGCAATGGGTCAGGGGACTGCGACTCCACTGTGCTTTTGCAGAGAGAACCTGTGTGACTGTGCTGTATGTGAGGTACAGGCCCACCTGCAGGGCATATAGGATGGGACTCAACCGTATGAGTGTTACAAACATTGCCTGCAACTGAGCCTGCTTCATTTGGTTTCCCTGAGCCTCCTCACTTCAGTTCCATCCTATCTGTTCTTCCCTGGATATTCCAGGTTGGAGAAGAACATTGCTACAGAGAATAGATGTTGCTGACGGACTGTTCAGCTCAGGTCATTGTAGACGGCCTCTTGGCTACCCTGAGAATTAACAACAGGAAAGCCCGGCACCCTGTAACTTGCCAAAACCCCTTCCCAGGGCTGTGTTACTGCAGCTGCAAACCAAGTCAGCTCGCAGGAGTATGGTTCCCAGAGGAGATGCTTGGGAACAAGTCCATGAGTAGGGATGTGCAGATGGGCCAGGGACAGTGCTGAGGCTCTGTGATTTGAGGATATGGTGCATTCTCTCTGAAGCCTATTCTTCCCACCTCCAAGGTTTTGTTCTGCTTTTCCTATCTCCAGAGCAGCTTTGTGGTACAGGCTTGAATATACCAAGAGGGTGCACAGAAAAAGCCCCAACAACCTTTAGAGCTATTTGATGTCCAAATTTCCACTGAAGTCAGTGAGATATGGTCCTTTACATCCCTTTCACAGTTTGGGCATAAAGATTTCTACAACAAAGGATTATTATATGACTTGAAGTAGAAACCAAACCAGGGGAAAAATAAAAAAGCGCAAAGCACTTTCATAACTGTTTTGAAAGATGAAGAGAAAAACAATAATTTAAAAATAAGTGTGATCTTTATATTTTAAGGCTTATTGGTAGGTGCAGAGAAAACAAATGAAGCAGCATAAGAGCAGACAGTTGGTGTTCTGCAACTTCCCAGAGGAGAGGGACAGCACGGGGCTTGGTGAGGGCAGCTGTCTACACCTTCACCTCAAGAGCTGTCACTTTATGAGAGAGGTTCTTACCAGCCCTGTCAGCCTAAAAGGCAAGGATAAACTAAACAGTGAGACCCTGTCCTGCCCCTTTTCCATATTTTCCTTCTAAAACCAAGCCCTTTTCTTGAGCATAGCTTAAAACTAACTGTTTTAAAATCTTTGTTCTGAATTACGACCTGAATTCACTGGATCATAAGGTCATACCTCAATTAAAAAGAAAAAATTACCAGATAGATATACTGGCAGGCAGGGAGCAGATACTGCTTTCATACATTATATGTATAAGTATATACATACATTATATGTATATTCATACATTATATGTTTTGATAGAATCTGTGAGTACAGCATATTTTGCAGTTCCAAAGCCCTTTCCTAACCTGGGATGCAAACAGTCCTCATCTGCAGCTCTTAGCACAGAGGCCCTGGCTGTGTGGTAAAACAAGATTATGTCACCCTGCCTCACATCTGCTGTTCTTCTTGGGTAATATCTCAATTCAGTGTGATTCAATTGCAAAACTGTGGTTTGCTGAGGAACTGTGTACTTACAAAAAGTGATGAAAGGACTGATTAAATGGCTTACAATCACTTTTCCCTTGTGCTTTGGTGACCACCTGCTTCTCTCATCCAAGCAAAGATGGGTAAGGACTTGTTTGTTTTGGTTTCTGATTTATATAATAATAATGAAAAAGCTGAAATAGCAGCCCAAGAATGGGATAATGCATTATTCATGCATTTATTTAATCTTTTCTTTGTTGCTCATACATTGAGGTGATCCAGTGATTCAACCATACTATCTGTTTCCAGTACTGCTTTTACAGTAGAAAAATTCCTTGAGTTTGCAGTTACCAGTACACAAAGGAATTCTGCCTGTGGTGAAAAGAGAGTGGCTGGGAAACAAAAACTACTAATCTGTTATCATTCACTCTGAAAGACATCTCCCCCACCTTAGAGCAGGCACTTTTCGTAGCTGGTGTGGGTAGATACTCTCCCTGAACAGATTACCTCATCCCTAGTTCTTGTCTCTGCAATGTCAAACTACAGAGCTGACAAACACAGTAAACGAAAACACCCTCCTTTGCTAAATTAATGGCTCGTGTAGGACTGCACATGTTGCTGATCCACAGGTGCCACCAAGCTCACGACTCTTCTCCTGGTGGAAAATCTAGGCAGGCTTCCAGCTGTAACTCTGCTGCTGACATCAGCCTTGCCAGGCTGTCAACAGGCACACAACGTTTCTCCTCAGCACGTTACCTTGCAGAATATAACATGATAGTGCTCTTTGTATTTTCCTTGAAAAATTATATTAATTCTTAATTGTGTCTATGTCCTTCAAAGCACACTTTGAAAGAATCAGCAGATGCAAATCAGTCAGCATCTATATGAGAACCAACCAAACACTTTGTTCTTAAGACAAAGCAAAAGAAAATGTGTAACAAGCAAATTTGAGCCTGTGACAATGTTCAGATTCAGCCATGCAAGTTAACAAACAAGTGTGAAATGTCCATTGCTGAATCATGAAATCAGATTCTGCTTAATCACATAGAGAGCATGTGATTTCTGAAGTGTGCTTTTTTGAATAAAGAACTGCCAGCACTGATGGCACCTCTTTTTATATGTAAGTAGCAAAATTACAGTGCACGGAAAGGAAATTTCTTATTCCTTGAGCCCAGGCAGTGCGACCTATTGCAGAGATACAACAGTGAGATTACAGCAACAGGAGTTCATGTCTCTTTATAGAGGTGGGAATTGCTTCCACCGGCAACAGTTGCCAAAGCAGGTCCTGCATGTACAGGTGGTGTAGGGACAGAGGATCTCTCACCTCTGTTAGTGCATTAACCACATCAAATGCTAAGTGGTAAATTTGATAAATGGTTTGAACAGACTGATTTCAGATAAATTTTCATTGTTTTTAAAGAGAGCTTTCTGAGGTTGAGAAGGAATTTGAATATAAGAAAATATTCAATATGAAAATGTCAACAACTTTATAGATTATGATAAACATAGTGTTCAGAAAACACTTCGCTTTCTCTCAGAAATGAAAATGGTTCTTTTCTCTGAGGCATAGTAAGAGTACTCAGTTGAGAAGGAACTAGTAATCCAGAATAGGGCAATAGTGGGATAAATTCAGCTGTGACAAGATGATTGCCTTTTTCCTGCATGTCATATTCTGTAAATATAAATCAGTCAAGGCATGCAACTGGTCAATCACTGAAAAACATGTAAAAATACGTGAAGTTGTTTTTCCACTTAGAGCTGTAGCAGGCACAATTTTTGCAGAACTTAAGTAGTCTCCACTTCTGCTATGTGCTTCCAATGTCACCAGCTGGATAAATGATTATAACTTTTTCCAAGTTAGAGTTACGACAGAATTCATACTTCTGCATTAACAGCCAGGATTCTGCTCTAGGTTGACTGCTAAAAGTTGGCGTTTTCATATAGGTCTCAATATGTGTGCTGGCTGCTTGAGTTTCCTTACCAATCAATGGCATTTTAGTCAGTACAGTCAATGGAGTTTCAAGAGCTCTTCAGGTGAAGAAATGGTGCTCTCTCTCAGCTCAGCTGAGCAGCTTTGGAGAATCCACTGACTAGGAGCTGGATTTAGTTGTCTAAATATATACATCTAATCCAATTTCAGACTCATGAAAATAATCATCCATGATCTCCAGAAGGATCAGTTCACAAGGCCATGAATCTCCCAAAGATCCTGTGTTACATCTGCTAGACCTGTGTGGATGTTTTGGATACTAGAAGACATCTCAGGTCATTGTGGACAGATATGTTCAGACACCTGTCCTAACTCCATTGACCACAATAGGAACTTAGATGTATACTTCACATTATCTAAATACACACGTCCATTCATACATAAACATCTGTGCATGTAACATAAAATATAGATGCGTATATAAGTATGTGTAAGTATAATTATAGATATAGATACAGGTAGATGTGTATATACATAGGCTTTCCTCTATATGTATTGTAGACATATAATAAAATCATGTACATATATATGAACCTATATGTACTAATATGCGAACATATACTAATATACCTCTATGTGCACAGATTAAATTTGTGTGTCTTGATCCTAAATATTGGTTTTTGCTATCATGAAAGCATTATTTCCCAAATGAAACTTTTGGTACACAGAAAATCTCACGTAATACCCCCGGTTCCTCAATAGGTAACAGTTGGGCTGGCTAAAGAGCTACAGCACAGAGCATTCGTGGCCTAACAATAAAAAGGCTTTGAGAAAAATTACTTTGAGGCCACTACTGAAGCAGTAATATTGGCTGGTATCAATTTGCATTTCCAAAATTGGCAGCCCAACTCCTTGCTGCTCAGTGCCTTGTAGATACATCAGACTTCTCTCCCCACTGTCCACATTAATACGGTTTTCAGCGAGAGTGGGCAGTCCAGTGGGATTGTATGTGTTACACAACAATATCGGATCATTTCTGCTACCATGAAAGAAAGGAAGACCCCCCCAAAGATATTTTGAACTGAAGTCTACCGTGAGGACCACACAGCCACCACTGATTGCAGCAGGGTTGTGTATGCACAACAGAGAATCTTCTGGAACAGCTCACTGGTCAAGAATTTTTCAAGAGTATCTAAAGATTCTCCTTTCCTTTTCAGTGAGAGGCTGTAGTGACCAGAGGTGGGAAGGGGATTGGATGTCCTCTACAAATTGAACAATAGGTAGTAACTTCAACAAGAAAACAGATCAGATGTCCAGAACAAAGGAAGGAAATTATAGTTAATGAGTTTAGGCAGGAACAGATCACCTGTTCTGTATACATGCCCAGGCTGATGGCCTTCTCCTCCTCTCCTCTCCTCTCCTCTCCTCTCCTCTCCTCTCCTCTCCTCTCCTCTCCTCTCCTCTCCTCTCCTCTCCTCTCCTCTCCTCTCCTCTCCTCTCCTCTCCTCTCCTCTCCTCTCCTCTCCTCTCCTCTCCTCTCCTCTCCTCTCCTCTCCTCTCCTCTCCTCTCCTCTCCCTCTCCCTCTCCCTCTCCCTCTCCCTCTCCCTCTCCCTCTCCCTCTCCCTCTCCCTCTCCCTCTCCCTCTCCTCTCCTCTCCTCTCCTCTCCTCTCCCTCTCCTCTCCTCTCCCTACTGGAAGTATGTTCTATTTCCAGTAATGTATTATTCTGTGGTTTTTTAGAAAACCACAGAACAATTTACATATAAAAACACATTAACCTTCCTTGTAACTATTTTCCCCTTAAAGTGCTCCTCCCCTGTCAGCCCAAAGTTCATCTGTCCCCTGACGATCTCTTTTGGTTCCAGTGTGAACAAATGAGGAATATCACTTACTCCTTCAGGAGTGCTAACTTTGGCGGTTATGTTTACTTTCAGTAATGAGCTTTAATTACTTTAGCAATTACAATGTATTTGACTGAATTTCCACTGACTGCACACAACATCTGTACTTGTGGGACTGTACATACTCTCTGATCTCTGCCCAGAGCTCCCCTATAACATGATAACAGCTGTAGTCCATTAGTCTATAAAGCAGCAAGCAAGCAGACGTCCTCCAGATTTACGCCAGTAGATTTAAACTAGTAGCTCGTGCTTTTCATGTCAAGCAGAGACTGAGACATCCTGGACCTTGCCTTGTTTCTCACCTAATGTAATGGTTTAATCATTAGATATAAACAATCTTCTCACTGCATGGCTTGCTTTGGGTTTTTATGAGGGACTCTGTCAATGCTGCTTTCTGAGCAGAGGTCCCTGGACTGATGTTTATTGATGCTTTCAGGTGTAGTGTGTCAAATGGCCTTCCTTCAAGTGGTTACCCCACAAAGTGACTGCTACAGAGGCGACAGTCAGACATCTGTTTTCTCTTTGAATTACATGTGGTTGTCGATAGTTCAGGAGTTAGGAAGTTGAAGCTCATTGTAAGATGTAGTTATGTTGTCTTCTTAAAGATGCTGTCTAAAGTTGTGAGAGAAGATGGTAAAAAAACCCTCAAAAACCTCGTTGTTGTTATTTGCAGCCATTTCCTGTGTGTACATGAACTAGATGAAAGGATGATTATGTTTCAAAGCTAAGCACTCAAATGGTAGGAAATGCCAGAACTGAAGCTGCTTGTTCAGTTTTGTGCCTCTGGAGACATTTCCCCTCCCTTATTCTCCAGTCTTTACGTCTGTGCCTGCCCTCTGTGGTCATTGGTTTTCTACAACCTGCGCCACAGCTCTTGGATTGTCTTCTTCAGCACCTCTCGGAAGCAACCCATAGGAGCAGCACCCGGGTCTCCTACCCCCTTCTTGCATGCCACTCTTCCAGACAGCCCTTAACAACTAAGAGAGCAATTATAAAGCAATCCTACCTAGTCACAAGTTGGGAGTGCTGATAATGAGCTCTGCAGGGATGTGGCTTGCTCTGCTGGGCTAGCCCAGGTCTGTGCAAGTACAGGACATGCTTGGTGTGGACAGACTGTTTAGAAGGGATTTCTGGGATAAAGTTCCACTGAGCTTTTCCAGTCTGCTTCTGCCCTTCTAGGAATGGCAAGAAGATAAGTGCATAGCTTTGAGATCTTCAGAAGCAAGATTGACTCCTGCAGCACACCACAGTGTTGTGTTGTATGCAGCTGAACTGCCTCTGCTTGAAATAGCTTGGGTAGTGGCAATAATTTTGATGGAAAGCGAGATAAACTGGTGCTTTTGTAGAGAAGGCTCCTTTCAGAGGAAAGGAGATAGGAATTAACCCTGGGAAGGAGCAAGGAAAGCAGACTTTTGCTTTGGCATCCAGAATCCATTACAGGAACTCAGAAAACTAATAACTCTTGGCTTCCCTGCCATCTCCAACAGCTCAAAAAATGAACAGATAGAAAAAATCCTTTTGAAGTGATTAAAGATTAAATGGAAGGATAAACAGACTGTAACCCTTTCTCTCCTCCCTTTTCCCCACACTCTGCACATAACCAGTCAGTCCTAGGTGAATGCCAGAAGGACCAGGTGTCCTCCCTTTCCCTCCTGCCAGTACCGTGAAGTTTGAGGATGCCTTTCAGTGTTCTCCTGGAGCTTTGCAGATGTGCATTATGGCTTGTGAGGAGAATTGGCTGGGTAACATGCTTTGGCTCCTCAGACAATAATTACTTCCATGGAATTATTAACGCAAATGAAGATTTCTCAGGTGAGTGAGGACAGCACAAACATGCAAGTTGTATTTCTGCAAACTGTAAATAGAGCCCAATCATTCATGTAATGTCTCCTTCCAGTGCCAGTCTCTCCTCCCCTACTGTCTGGAGAGAACTGATAGGGAGGGGGAATAGTTTGTGCTCATAAATAAATTTGCACAGAAGAGTTAATGAGCTGTAGAAACTGTCACAGAGCTAGTCAAAGACAGATTTTTCAGAGAAGGGGTCACATATCTTTTTGGTACTATAAATAAGGCTTTTTCTTTGGTAACCGAAGCAAAAAAAAAGCAAGAAAATCTTCACTTAAGACTGACCAGAATGTACGTAATTAAAAATAAAACCAAAATAACCCACCCCAAAACAGCTGAAACTGCTTTCTTTTTTATTGTAACATATATGAAAAGAAAGCCCTGAGGTCAACTCACAAAGCTGCTGGAGGAAGGCATATAGCCTCCTCCATGTTCTTGGAAACCTTAGCTGTGATGAGAGAGATGTGGGTCCTAATCAGATCTTCCACTCTTTTGCCTGAGGCTATGATTTGACATGACAGTGGGTTTGGTGACAATACAGCACATGTTCCCACTCCCTCGACTGCTCCAGCAGTTGATCCATGCTACTTTGTACAGTCACACTGTGATCTGAATCAAGGATTACTCTTGCAGAAATATGACTTGGTAAAAGAATGTACCTGGTTGTTTTTTTTTTCCCTAATACAGATGGGTTTATTGCAGTGGTTTATGGCACACCTAGCTGAAGAGACAAGAAAGACTCAATAGATTTTATTGGTAATTAGTACTTTATAGCATCAGCCCTGATCAGAAGTGCCTTTATCTGTATTAATTTATTATTTACCACTCCAAGAGAAGCTTACGTAAACAAAATTCATGCACTGTTTGTCAAACAGAGGGAGTCTTATATAAACGGCAGGAGTAGTAATTGAAATAATGATTTCCTACTGTCTTCATATTTACTTACAGTTTCAGACAAAATCCACAGAAACATGGATAAAATATTGCATAAAAGCAGTCTCTGGGATCAGAAGACTCTTTTCTTTAAAGGCAAACAAATGCCCAATTTTTTGAAAGAAAATCCTGCAAACTTCAAGCTGTTACTGGAGTGGTTCATCTCAACAGCAAAGTGACTTTCTCTCCAAGGACTCCTGAGCAGAAACCTACTTGCTGTACTAAAGCCCATGCTGGGCAATGTTGTCCTCTTCCGTAGCCCAGAAGGAATCCAATTTTAAATGGAAGATGACAGAGCTGAAGCTTAAGCTACCAGCTATTCAAATATTTATAAAAGGACAAGGGGGCTGAAATTTTTGAGAGACTTCTGTCAGAGGAGTAAGAAAGAGTAACTGTGACTATGAGATTTAACATGTCTTTAATTCTACAGCTGTCCAAAACAGCACTGAAAATTTGCATCTTTGTGTTTCCTCTTTTCTTTTCCAAATGTCCATGGGTCACCAAAAGGCTTGAAACCATTTACATTTAATCTCAAGACTCCCAATAGTTAAGTGTGAGTTGAAGAATTTTGCTCATTGATTTGACATGACCTGGGAGATGCACTTAAATTCAACTGATGCCCAACATTTTTGCAATTGTAATGGAACAGGAATCTGGAGAAATGGAACAAAACATGTGGCAGTTAGAATGGAAATATCGTTTGTTTTCTTTCAGATAGTCGAATGTGGGTTTGCCTACTGAAATTTGCCACCTAAATGAAAAACCTAAATAATAATCTTAAAAATTAGCTCTGATATTAGGTGTTTTATTTCACAAATTTCAAAACATTTTGTTCAGAGAATGTTATAAATGCACATCCAGGAAAATTTGTCCTCTCTGCGGTTATGCTTTTACTCTAAAGCAAAAGAGGATTTGAACAAGAATTAGTCAAGATCAGCAATTTATACAAAATTCTCTGAAATGTTTTAATTCCTGAACTATTATTCTATGTTTAGTTAGCATTCGGTTGCATGGCTTGTAGGCAAAGAGAATATATAGAGGTAATTGATCTTCCATATGTACTCTCTACGGTAACAGGGACAGAGTGCATTCCTTTGTCTTATGCTGAAGACATCCAAATAAGAAATCACTTTTTTTGGTATATTATCTTATTCTCCTACTTTATTTTTTACAGAGTATTTGGATCTGTATTCTCTGCTCTCAGTGATTTTACACTGTTTTATCTTCACTGACTTTGGAAGAATTATATCTGAGCTACATGGGTGTGATTTACTGGGAATGAAGCCCATTATAGATAATTAACTGTAGTGTATTGTTGTAACTCTTTTTTTTTTTTGTATTTAAGGGAACTTTTTCCTCCCTTTCCCCAGGGTGTGTTCCATCTGCTCCAGGATAGGATGCAGAAAGGGAAGTTATTTATTTTTCATGTTTTTAAAGGCACAGAGAGCATGAAGAATGTTAGCTGGGTCCCACTGTTGTGAGACATGTTTTTTCTATACATTTCTCTCTGATACTGTCTGGATTGCTGAGGTGTAATTGTTGTGGCCAAGGACAAGGTCACTCTGGAGATCAACAAGCCATTAGAAAGAGACTGAGAAAATATGAGAACAGAGTAGAGATTTAGCTGAGGCATGAACAACATTTCCCCAAATCCCTTTTGAGACTACTGACTGCTTGTGGGCAACCTGGAGCCACAGGAAGCCTTTCTGCAGGCAGCAGTCATGAAACACCAGCTCAGTGTTCAAACTCCATCCCCTCTTTCCTTGGTATGAGGGGTCCCCCAAGACAGCTCCTCATGCCAAGAAGCATTGTTCACTATGGTTTTCAAGGCTCACTCATCACACATGCCTGTAGGGATGTTGAAAAGTCAATTTATTTATTCCTGATGTTGAGCTGGGTATCTCAGGTATATTCATGTTCACTCCCTGTGCTCACTCGCATTGTGCATTTGCATAAGAAAACACCTTTAAAAATATCTCAGGAAGCAACCTGGACAGCTGGACGCCTGCGATTCATGGCTGATCTTTGAAACTTTGGTGCATTGGGAAAAGCGAGTGTGTTAAAGCAGCTTTCCTGGAGGAGGGCAATGCCTGCTGACTTCAGGGGGTGCTTGAGAAAACTGCAAGGCTTCTGCCTTTGTCTCAATAACAAACATCATCTTCATTGGGTGTGTTTTTAAGTGCACTGGTCTGAACAGAAAGGGAAGGCCCTGGAAGACAAAGCCCTGAGAGCTAATTTTGATCCAGTTTTCATACATCAGAAGCAGATATAAAGCATTCCAAAATATCTCCTGCATGTTGGTTTCCTGCGGTTGATTTACAGGCTGTGACAGAAAATCCATTTCTGTTCCTGTAGATGCTAAATTCATTACCTTGCCACAGAATTCAGATTCTCCACTTCTCCTTGAACTTCAGCTTGTTTCTATGGCAACCAGTGCCAGACAATATATTTTTTTCTTCCCACTATTTTCCATTGGCACAGTTGCATATTACAGTAAAAATAGTATCCTTTTGCAATATTAAAAAAAAAACAACCACTATGTTTTATTAGAAAGGTTACCCCTATACTGTGACTTCAGGCCGTATATGTGCGGCATACATTTAATTAATCACAATACAATCGAAATCTTTACAAACTTAGAGGGCACATTTTCCTGATAGCTGTACTCAAAAAGCTTTTTTTTTTTTTTCTTGTTTCAAACCTTCCCACAGTATGGCATTTTAGGATACAGTAAAATGCTTTTGAAATGGCCACAAAGATTGCATTTTTCTTCAATAAAGAACTGGTCATTCTTGCCTGTTTCAGCTGTTGCCTCCACTTATAGTGGTCAGAAGTATTCAGGGATTAGTTTTCTGATAAAAGCCCATGCCGTTTTGGGCTCATCTCTCTCTGAAGTCTTGTTAAAATTCCAAATTGGTTTCTGAGGGGGGGGTTTGATCTTTGCTGCAAGAAATCCAAGGAATGTCAGGAGGATGGAGATGAAATCAGTAAATCAATAGGCTGCCCTTGCACTCCTGAATGAGATGGAAGGCTTGCAAAATAAGGCAAGAAACGCGAGGCAGGCACTGAACATTGCTGCCTTGGCACAACGTGGGAGGCTGGTCAGTGGATGAACTGAATTTTCTGATTAGAGTAGTTGGCAGAAGCCCTGACCAGAAACAACAGAGTCTGTAAAAATGATCAGTAGGTATTAAAGAATAATGAAGTTGGGAGTAATTTTGTAGCAATGGTAAACATACCTTAACTGAAAAGATGCTTATCCATACATATAATGCTTTGCTTAGCCTTCCCTCTGCATATTGTTTATGTGAAAGATTGTTTATTGGAAGATTTTTAGCACCTGTGGGTGCTTTGCATGAGCCTGGGAATTCTACAGACAGTTGCACTGCAAAAAACCTAAGTAAGAGAACTGTTAGAGTTCTCAAAACTCTTAATAAACAGGGTTGGTTTTTTTTGCTTTTCACACAGAGAGTGGAACTATATTATCTGCATCTACCTTTCCATGTCTTCCATGTGTGTTTAATCATTTGATTGGTTTTACTGCACCGTTCTTACTACAGTGCATAAGGGAGATACAACCACTAATAAATTGATTTTCTTGACAGCTCTCAGAGATGAAAGCATACCAGTATCCAGGCTTGTGAGATATGTCATCTAACTGACTTAAAAGCTGAAGCTCAAGTACAAGACCAGTCATGCAATCTGAGAAGCCCATGGACTAATTTACAGAGTCTTTAGCTTTTCATGATGCATATCAAGGACACAGACATTCCTTGACTGCAGTTACAGCTGTGAGTGCGTAGTATTTCTGCAGATCTAAGTCTTTAGCAAAGCCTAATTAACAGCACAGCCCTGATTCATTCTCAGAACATGACCTACCATGTGTATTAACTCAGATAGGAATCCTGTAGGAAAACTGTAAGGTGATCATGCACCTATAGTTCATACCAAAATGCATTAATACAAGGACTGAATTAGTGTAAGTGTATTCTGTTTGGTTATGGGGTTTCCTATTTTTTCAGTACTTAACTATGAGCTGTAATATTACTTTAAGGCTTTGTAAACGGTTATCTCCAACGTTACTTTTTTTCAAGTAGTGTGTTTAATACGCCTTTACCCAGAACTGCTGACCATTGTCATTCAAATAGTTATGCTATTCCAGTTTTGTGGTTTCTGGAGAGCTCTGTAACCTTATGTTTTGGTATCCTCCTTCCAAGGAAAAACTGGGGAAGCCTGTTTCTGAATGATCCTAGGTCCTGCTAGAGATGCACTGGTCTTGTTCCCCGTGTGTTTTCTCCACCCAGCACTTTCTACTACAGCTAAGCAGCTTGCTCCTCTGCGCTGAGGTCAGGATGAGCAGTGAGAGCACAGAAAAGACAAGATGGGATATTTCTCACCTAATGCTTGATGTCCAAAAGTTAGACCTCCTAAGCTGAAGCATGCACACTCTTGGCAGTAGACAGGGAGAAATGTTGTCTTTCAGGGTGTCTTTTGTCTGAGATCTGAGGCAAGGTGAAATGAGAATGAGGGTGAGGTCTGTGCTTCACAGTTATTGGTCTGATTTTAACAAGGGCATCACTTTTTTTTTTTTCTTTTTTTTTTTTTTCTTTCCCCCATGAGGCAGGAGAGACCTCCTTCTTCAGGGTGAATTTCATGCCTCGCATATTCCAGTCCAGATTCTTTCATCTTGGCCCTCTGTTACTTTTCACTGCTCTATGCTGATGCAAATATGTGATTTTGCCATTTTTGTGCCTAGTCATTTGTGTGAATGTTTGTGTATGAAATGAAAATTATAAACTTTCCTGAAAAGAGACAGTTTCTAAGGCCTTTCCAGCACTTACATTTCACTATCAGTTATATTGCTCATTTTTATTCAATAACTACCCTGAAATTGCATATGCCAGAGTTTGACACTATACAAATAAATGCCACAGAGAGAAGTACATCTGGTTTCAATAACAACAGCAATAATTTCCAATATTTGTTTTCATAACGAAGGACCAGAGTCCAACAGCATTACTGGTGAGAAGAGCACTGAAAGTGAGAAGGGTATATAATTTATTACACATACAAAAACTATGTTAAAAGAACATTATTAAGGTTGTAAAGTCAAACACTTGAGACTTAGGAAATGCCAGAGTTAAGGTGGTCTGTGCAACTTTAATTTGACCTTGTGAATGTATGCCTCAAGACAGTCTTTAGTTACACGAATGTGTATGATTTCTCTCCAAGATACCCACCTCAGTCAGTGCACAGAAAGTGTAAGTTGCCCATTTACGGAACAGCTGTGCAATACTTATTTTTCTTCTCGTGCCTGGCATGTGATGCTTTTACTTTGCACCATACAAACCTTGCTCTGAAGGAAAAATTTTTCATTTCCTCCTGGGCAGTTTTCTCTTGCTCATCACTGCTGCAACTGAGCACCTCGCAGCATCATTTTTGCAGAAATCTGTGTCTGTGCTAGCGAGTGGTGAGGCCCTGCAGGACCACCTCTGCTACATGGGCTTTTGCTGCATCCTGGCAGCATATTTGGAACACCCGTGAACAACTGGAGTGCATTAGGTGGAGGTGCCTGCAGAACAACATCCAGTTTAGTCGCACCCAAAGAAATTCAAGCTGTGTGTCCCAGGAGGGCTCAGTAATGCAAACTGAGGCACAGTGAGTGGGGGCGACAGGGAGATTCACTTCAAAAACACACTGCAGATCAGGCCTAAGAGGCTATGGTAGGCACATCTTGTGAGAAGATAATCTGTTTTACAGATGGAGGAACCACACACACAGAGGTTAAACCAAAAGGCATCCACTAATTTTGGGTGTTGGATGTGAGATAGTAAGAATTTAGTCCCTTCAGACTTACACTTCCAGCAGTTCCTGCTCTAATCCTCTCTCTGACAACGCCTTGCTGCAGTCATAGGCCCTGTGGACCTAAGATTTTTCTCTTTTAGCGTTTCATCCTCACTGTAATTCAAGCTGAATCCTCACTGCACACTGGAATCAGTAAATCACGTAATCTACTTCTCTATTAGAAAACTACACACAGCCAGGGCAAGGGTCATAGCACAGCTTGCTTCCACATGGTTTAATTTTCTCCCTTCACCCCTCCTAGCATCCCCAGAAAGCCTCATCTATATTGCTTACTGGGTACATACTCTTGCCCATGCTATCCTCCAAGCTATGACTGGGTAGCTATTCTCGATGGGACTATTTTCTTGTCTTTGGCCTGGGTAATCATGCAGTTGCTATAGAACAGGGGCTATAACTTTGTTTTCCTCCCTTACCAGTGTTGCATTTCCCATATGGGGAGTATGAGCTCATATTTTTTTCCATGTCCACAGAGCTTGAAATAAATCCAGCTGTTTATAGCCAGGAAATTCCAGTACTTGGTATTTCCATTTCCTTAAAACATTCTATTTGTTTTATCTGCATTTAATTTCAGCTCAAGGTTGGGGCTGACGAGTTGCTGATCTGTAAACTTTGCTTGGTTTTACCCCCAGAGCACCATGAACTTTCTGTGTGAAGGACAGGCTCATGCTCATAAATACCCACGCAGCTTGCACCTTCCTCATCACATCATGTGGGAATGTGTATTTTCTTGTCCAGCCCTCTTATGCAGATCCCACTGGCAGCCATGAAAGTAGAAGAAAATTACTTCTTTATAACTTAATCAGCATATTTGCTGTCACATTGCCCCAGAACAGTAGTACATCTGATACAACTTTGAATTTGGACTTGACATTGGCCAATCAGTCAAATTTTCCAAATGTCCAGTATGAGGTATGCTGATGTTTAATGGGCAGTCAGAATCACCTATCCTAAACCAGACAACAAGTAGCACATCTTAAATTATATTACTTCAATTGTACTGATCTGCTTTTAAAATCAAATATCATAATGCCAAAATAATGACTAATAGGAGATTGTGAGAAACACTTTCTTGTCCTGAACATGATGGAAGATGTTCAAATAAATGAAAATCTTGTTAATTTATAAACCACAGCAATCAACCACCACTATAAGTATTTTTCATAGTGGATCAGCATGCCATATGGGTTTTTACTAAAATATATGACCTAGTCCAATCCTTGGCTATTGCTGTTATCTATCATTTGTTATAAAGACACCAGACATGTTTGATTTCCCTCGTTGGATTGAATATGTTTCTCTCTTTAGGTTACTGCTGCTTCAGAATCACATCTACCACATTCGTGATTGGTTTTAATTATCTTTCTTGCATCCTCTTTCTCAAGATGTTTTTTTCCAAGTGTTTTGAATTGTTTTATGTTGATGGCAAAGCATCTTTCTGAGGGCACATTTATTGAAAGATGCTACTTATGAACTAATTATAGGCTAGACTATATTTTTCTTTATAGCAAATGCACTTGACTATTTTCATTTCTTGGCACAAAGAAATAATTAACAACTGTCTTGAGCACTGTACTGTCTGTGTGTGTATGAGCTTGGTGAATAGATGACCCTGCTTTGGTATCACTTAGATAAGGAAAGACCTTTGATCACTTTAGAAGCAAAGCTTGCATGTAGGGTAACTAACAAGGCAGTAATGGATTATTCTGAACTGTTTTATGGAAAAGATATATATGGAAGAGTCTGTATAAAAGTTTAAAAACTTGGGCTAGTTCCAAATCTGATGTGAATCTGTGTGATGCAATTGGCTTAGTCCAAATTTCCTGAGATTTACTTTGGGAAATATGACCCAGATGGTATTGTTTCCTCATGTTGTTCTTTCTTATTTGTCTGCTTGTTTTCCAGCTGATTCTACTGGAGGGCCTTTCCAAGCAGGCAGACCTGGTAGAAACCAGACAGGAGAAAAAGCAATACATTCACACCCCAGCTGACAACAGCTGAAGTTATTCCACAGGTTAAGACAAAGGCGTATGGAAAAATGTGGATCACTAACATAGGGATTGGAGAAGACTTAACATCTTGTTTTCTGGTGATTTCCTCCAATCCTTACTTCTTTGCCTTTTTTATTATATAGGAAAGAAATCTTTCTTTTCTTGCCCAGTCCACTTCATAAAGAAGATCCAGTCGTTCCCCTTGACTGCTATTTAGCACATCTTCAGCAGCTGAAGGAAGTCTCAATGCCACATAAACAAAGAACAGGAAAGCTCATGGTGAGAGCCTCCTGGAGCTATAAGTGCCAGAGTATTTTTACACAAAACAAATGGCTGCTGCCTCATACTGTGGGTTTAGTGCTTGCTATTTTCAACGTTCTCCATTTTATTAAAATAAAATAAATGTCCCTAGCATTTTTGGCCTGTCTGGTTTTAATTTTCTCATACATATCTGGAATGAGGAGGAACTACTACAGAAGGGTTCAAGAAATACAGAAGCAAGCAGGAAACCTGAAACTCTTCACCACAGCGTTTGCCTTTTAGGACTAGGTTCCAACAGCTTACTTTAGGTGCTCTCTTCAGATGTCTTAATGCCTGAAAACGAGGCATCAGCCTTAACGGATGGTTTGGGATACTCCAGACTAATGTGTGTTCTCACCAGAGGGATAGGAGAGAGTAGTGTCAGAGCAGCTGCATCTCTCTGGAGCACATGAGATGATTGAATCAGAGCTGTGCATTGCATGATTCCCATCACATGGGGTACAGCGTGCTGAATTTCGTGGAACAGTAGACGTTAGCCTGCTGTGATTATGGTTTTTTTTAAGTAGCTGTGGGAAAAGCACAAGGTCCTTCGATGCCACATCACTCAGTCATGAGAGAGCTTTAGCAGGAGTGAGGCAACCTAACAACTCAGACAAGGCTGCCTTTATGCACTTGCAGGTGTCTAAGCCGAAGGTATGCAGGGAATTTCATAGACCAGCCGAGATCTTGTTTTCAGTTACATATCAAATTGTTTGCTGTGTTTGCTTAGCACATATCATACCAAAACCATGACAAACATGGAAGCAATGAAAGTCTGAATAGGAGAATATCACTTTTTAAAACACATTAATAAAGTTTTCAAAAATAAAAATAAGTGGAATTCATTAATCTAAAATATAAACTTTAGCCTTTTAAAGGCTGGCATAAGCCTATAACCATAGATTTCAGAGTACTTAAATGATTGTATAATACCAAAATATTTATATGGGCATTCTTACAACTAAATTTTAGACCTGTTGTGCTTTTCAGTATGACCTAACGGCTGGTGCACAGAAGCTGTTGCTAGGACTGCTGGGCTCTGTTTCCCTTTTCTGCCAACTTTTACAGCTAATGAGATGCTATTTTCTGCACTCCTTGGCTAGTGTAAAACTGTATTTGTTAGGAGTTGTTTTTATGATCTAAGATTTACAATTTCTAATGATCACATGCAAAGTAAACCTTTTATTTACTTAACCACCATGGGAAACTGCATGTAACAAAATCAGCATGTAATTCTCGCTACAGAAACGTCATTGCTTTATAGCCACTGTGATTTTTAGACTTATATAAAGAACCAAATCATGACGCCTTTGCTTGTGCTGAGCAGAATCTTTGCAAGAAGCCCTATGGAACAGATTTTAATTTTCATGAATGATTTCCTAAGACTTTGGTGGAGCAGAAGTCTGAAAACTGATAAAAGTGGAATGAGCGTCATTTTCCATGCCAGGGAGGAAAGTGGTCTATTGTATTCAGGTACGTTGAATTCAGTCTGGTTACTTGAAAAGAAATTACTATTCAAAGTCAGAGTATCAGAACCTGGCCCAGAGGAAACAAACTTTTTTGCCGTGGTAAAGCCATGAAACTCCCATACTATGCCCAAATTTGTACAATTTACTGTAACTCTGAAGTCAGCAATAATTCAGAGAAAAATTTAGTCTTGTTTCTGAAGTTTGATGAATTGCATGAATTAAATTCCTTTCCCTTCACACTTGTATCTATCTGTAAGACTGTGTCTTGCTGTTTGGAAGTTTATGCAATGATTTCAGATCACATATATTCTTATATGTGGTGCTTGTTATAGTAGTATTTTGAACAGGTCCAGCATGAGCTAAGGGATAATTTTTTAGTAAATTGATCAGGCTGAAATTAATAGATTGAGCTCATGTGATTTCCACAGTCTTCAGCATTTTTGGCTTGTGGTCTTAGCTCTAGAGTAATGCATTCTCAGATGTCTATTTGAGCAGATCAAGCAGTAAGAAAAGGCAAGTAAACCTTTTAGACACTGGTCTTGTAGCACCAGATTTACAGTGCTGTAGCATCTTAATATCCAAGATAACAATACAGTATTAGCAGTGCCATCACTGCAGTGACCAACAACCAGTACCTGAATGTGCTACACCATTGCAGACACTTGAGTATTTTTATTCCAAGGTTCAAGCCTCATAAGCTTTTATTTCATTAAGAGATTGACCTAAGCGTACCTAAGGTACTTTTGGTTTTATGTTCTTATTGATTGTATGTAGGAATTAAGTAATTTTCTGGACCTGGATCTTTTTCAACTATTGCATTTTGACAATTACACTCTACTTATAATTCTAATTACCCCTAATGAACACACAGTGGAACTTTTTTTTGATACAGGTTTAAAAGACCATTTGATCTCAACTGTAATATAGGCCCTTTACAGAAAGCTGGTATTCATGTGATGTTTTGAGTTTGCCACGAAACACTGTTTAATGTACTATACCTGCTACATGCAAATATTTCAGTTTGCCTTAATAGAACTCAAGTAGTCATTGCTGTCCTGCACTCCTGGCTTTAGACATACCCCACAGTTGTGGCCACTCTGATGAGATGAAGAGCATCTCCACTAGGTAGAGTGTATGGGTGGCCAGCTTTGCTTGAGGGCAGATGGGTGGACATGTATGGAGTCATAGTAGTTATTTGTTGAATTTATTTGAAGACTTGGGATGGGCACTTCAGACAGCAAAGAGACAGCAACAGAAAATTTTCTGAATTTCTACAAAGGAGCAGAGTAAGACAAAAGTATAACTGCTTCAACCAGCTGTTACCCCATTATAGTTTATGCACATGTTGAAAGATATGCTCTATTCAAAATCTTTACTCAAGACTGATTTAAGGTGTGTTTAAGCTACAGTCACATAATTCACTATAGGTAGTGTAGTGATTTCTGAATGGACTTTAAACTACATAGGCTAGAGATAAAAGTCAGCCAACTTCCATAATATGAAGCTTGTACAAGAAGTTAGATCGAGAGTACCTTGTGTATCTGGACTTCCTATAGCAGTCACTTCTTTGATTGCTATGTAGTCACTGTCTTAACTGTTCGGCCATCCTTTATACTAAAATTGTCCATATTGGTTCATCAGTACAAAAGGGCATTAGTGTTAATGATAGCTGGTCTCTAAGCTGGGAAATCCTGCTAAAGTTACTATGAAGATGTTAAGAAATGCTATTGTGGGAGGTCACCACAAGTAGAATAAACTGGTACAACTGTACCACTAAATACTTATAGCCAGATGAAAGTTTTCTTCCTCACATAGCTTGCTGAGTAGGAAAGCATAGTTATTACATAGCAAATACAAGCAAGAGGGCAAGCTTGCATGCAGAATGAGGAGAGGAGTTTTGGTAAAAAAAGTACTCATATGACAGAAGCCAGAAGACCAGGTTTGTTGAACAGTGAAGGGGCGGCAGGATATGCATTCATGAATGTGTGTTAAGATTCAGCAGCTGGGGTCTAAGTCATTGCAGAAGCAGAAAAAAATGTTGGATCAGTGACTGTTCAATTCCAGATGGTAAGTGAAATGTGTATTTAGCTAGCACGATACCCATGTCGTGGAGCACACAGCAAATGGAATCAGGCCCTCTAGGGCTTCTGGAAAGAACTGCAGGTTATATGAGAACGTCAGGGTCATTGTTGGAACTCGGGGCATGTTGCAAGCCTTGCAGTTCTCAAGACAGGTATACTAGCAGCTGAGAGCAGGAAGAAAATAAGTACATAGAGAATCTCGAGTCCAACCCGTTTGGGCTGCTGACTTTGTGACTTTTCTGGATTATTCATAGAATTACTACAGATTCATATTTTTAGAACTTTTGACACCAGTGCTGGAGAACCCAGAAGTAAGGTGCTCACTGACCACACTGGAAGGCTCTGTCTGTTTTGGATGGGTCATACTCCTATTTTTCTCTTTTTTTTATAGTTTGTTTGGTTTGTGTGGGTTTTTTTTTGTTGTTTGTTTGTTTCAGTCCATCCCCCTCCCCCAGCTCTGGCAATAACAAGGATATTTTTTAAATAGATGCCAGCCTGGTGTCATCTTAAGTGAGTTTCCAAGGCAGATAGAAATATCAGCTTTAAGAAGAGCAGAGAACCATTGTTCATTTCAGGAAAATGTTAACCTGAGTTCTAATTAAGGAAAATTGATGACTAACAAGGTGCTTTTGGCTTGCAGGAGAAGTTTAAGAAACTGGCAGAAGTATGATCATCGTATGATTAAATTTCCATTTTTGTCTAATGTGAACAACACAATCCTCATACAGGGGAGACTGAAAATACCTTCATTAAAATGCATTTTCACACTGAAACTGATAGTGGTGCTGCCTCAGATTTTCCAAAGGCCCAGTGTCGCCAGTGGTGTGATTTTCCAAGTGAGCTAGGACGCTTGGTGGCATTTCAGTTCCGTAGCGCATATATGTCTTCTATAAATGCCGCTGCCTTACAGGAGAGCAAATTGCCTCTACCCAGCACCAGACAGGCTGAGCCCATGTTGGCATGCAGTGTCTGAAGTGCATCCTTTGTTGCTTCTAAGTTTGCTGGGGAGGTCTCCAAGGCAAGGTCCTTGTTGGTTCTACGCCCACGCCGCAGCCTGCACACTGCGAGTGAATAATAGCGGTTTCCACACGTAGGGAAGGAGGGAGGATGGCCGTGTGGCTGGAGCAGAGGAAAGCAGCTTCCTGCTCCTGGGGCCCCCTTTGACGGCTGGTTGTGGGGTGGTCATAGGGAGGAAGGGAAGATTTATGTGTCACTTTTATGTCTGCAAGTGTCGGTCCCAGATAATGTGCTGATTCTTTTGAATTGTAAAGATGCAACAATTGAAATAGATCCTCCTCACTTTCAGTAGCCATCTTTGCAGGATGAAAATCCCCTCTCACAATACCCCAGAAGGTAATCTAGAAATCTTTGGAAATTTTAGTGCATTTTGTCACCGCAAAAAATCCATGAGAACAATGCAGGTTTTTCCAAACCTGCTTTGCACACCACGTACCATCTAAAATATTTTGCCTTCATGCTTGCAGAAATGAAGCTTTCAAGTGTAACTGGGATTTCCTCCCCCTCCCCCTGGCTTTGTGGATGCAGGGTTTCTATTGCAGCAATGGCTCATCCTCTGTGTGGGAGCCTCCGTCACGTTTTTGCTCTGTGCCAATCCATCCCCCATGGAGTGAGTTTATAGCAACGAACAATGAATGGAGAGGATTGAAGCAGATGCAAATAAAGGGCTAGTGAACATTTTTAGCTCAAAAGAATGAACTGTGATCACTTGGTTTCTAAGCACGCTGAGTGGCAGAACCTAGTTGGTGTATACAATGTGCTTGCTGTACAGCAGAGTCTGGCTAATTCCTGTCTTCTTGATCATCACTAATAAAATTAAGTTTAATTAAAATGGTTTAATTGCCAAAACTAAATACCTCACCCAGAAATAATGCTAGGTGCTTCTTTCTGCTCCTTGTGAGTTACTTTGTATGCTGATTTTCTCAAAGATGTGTCATATATTTTAGTCTGATGTGATATTTTATACTTTAAATGTGCACACATGTATTTAATACATCTGATATAGTGAAGTTGTCCATATGTGATGCATTATATATGATAATGCATATATTAAAGTTTGTTGTAGTCCTCCATTATATTTCCATAATGTACGATGATGTATTATTTATTCACATACCTATATCTACATCATGTGTGCAGAAACAAATTTGCATGTGTTGTCTCAGATAGTAATAAGTATGCAGAACACCAGAACACATGATTTAAGTATGAGTAGCTAGATATTAAACATTTTTGAATATTGTCTTAGGAACAACATTTTGTTATTGAACACATCACAAATGTGTATCACTTATCCAGCATAAGATGTCTTTGTGTTTTCTGCAGTAGCTGCCATCTCTTTCTTTTTTTTTTTTCTTTCTTCAAATCCACTGACCTCCCTTGGGAAGGCTTTTATGCATGTTCAGTATGCTCACACAACTATTTCTACCAGCACTGTTACCATAGAAACCAAGTGAATTTTTTTTTTTCACCCCTCCTCCCCTGTCAGGGTTTCGACCTAGTGCCAGACCTCTCTACTGTTAGCAATAATATTTTTTCAATATTTGGACAGATCATTTAGAAAAAAAATCCGTTGCTTACATTTTCAAGACGTGGCACGTTATTTCAGGATACAAATTTTCAGGTATTAACATCAACCATTTGATTCACATGCTTCAAGGAGCTAGACAGCTCTTTCTTTTGCAACATTTAGACCATGACATTTTGTAAGGAAGATGCCAGAATTGGTTATTAATTGTAGACTTCAACTCAGAACGTGAATGAAGGGATTTATGTAACAGGTCAGTGGACTGTGTCTCACATTTTCATTCTTTTAGTACTCATTTTCAGTGTGGTTCCTTAGTATACAAAGAAATGGCTCGATCATGCCTAACCACAAAGAGACACATACATATAATTAATTACTATATAATTTACATGTTATTGATTGGCATAATTTGTAGTGCTCACATTAACATTTTCCTTATATAAATTTTTAAATATTTTGATTCTCTGACTACATATCATATTGATTTTTTAAATGAATCTGCGCTCAGTTAGATACACAACATTACATATTAATTTTAATTTAACTGTTCTATTTGGGCTGAATAAATTATTTCAATTAACATGACAAAGAACATAGCTTTTCATTGAATCATCTGACATATTTTAAGTGTAGTTTGACTCAAACAAAGCACACATATTTATTAGGTCATATCTACACTACAACACAGATACATACATCTGTTTGAGAATTTTTAGCCACTGCTACTTTATGGAAAATATTATACTGTAAAGCAGAATCACAATCACATATTTTCCAAAAATACTGCTTACTTCTAACATACACCACAGCTTTGGAGTCCAGATATCATATTACACCAGCAAAATGCAGGAGAAGGGAGAGCTCAGACGATTTGAAAGTGGTTTTTGCCTTGCTGTCAGGCAAGCACTGGACTTGCAGACCCTTGTCCAAAACAACTGCATGTCCTGTAACATAACTATCAAGTGCAAGACCACCAGAGTGATCTTTGGTCTCCTTATTTCCCTGCAATATCTATTTGGCATAAGAGGGAATTATAATCAAGCAAACATGAAACGTAAAACGTAGCACATTTCAAACGCATTATTTCATCAGTGACAGAAGAGGGAGCAGTTCTTCCTTCTCACTGTCTGAGAGATACATTTGACCCCCATCCCCCTGCCTATGCCCCTCTTGCCAAATGCAAACCTGCTCGATCGTAATCCAGACACGGCTGGGTTTTACTCTGGGGGCAAGCAGCAAGACAGTTTGGGGTCGAGGGTGGAGGGGGAACAGACCACCCACTTTGTCTCTGGAGGAACAAGGCTGAAATTCTTTCTGGGTTGCCACTTTCCCTAAGGATGTAGTTAGATATCGGGGTCGTTTGTGCCCTACTGTATTTTTTTATTTGCAACAGTATTTTATTTATTTATTTTTTTAACCTGCTTCATCGTGCTACAAAGAAGCTGTGGTGGTGTGTAGTCAACTGGAGTGAACGTGTTCTCCAGGCTTTGTTTGGTGAGACTTTGTCCCACTGTTGTTCCCACTCTGAGCCGAGCAGAAACCACGCACGTCTGAATAACGGGGCCCTTTCTGCCTGTTGTAATCCTGGATTGTTACAGTCTAGGGGCCAGCCATGCTGTCACCGTCACAAATTGATTTAACCATCAATTGCAGTGGTCATTAAAGCTGCTAGAAGTCCCAGCCAAGCTGATGAATTGCAGCTGAATGTGAAATGAGTCTCCAAGCCCGTTTCCCACCATCTCATATCAAAGCCTATTGTGTCCCTCTAAAGTAAAGGGTCGGAGGTTCAGCCTGGAGTTCAACAATGGGCTCAGTCAGAAGATAGAGCCCCCTTCGCCCCTGCATTCCCCATTACAGTTTTTTTTCCATACCTTATTGTGCAGTATCTGCATCCAACTAATACGTTGAATTATTGACATACTCCAGTGTCAATGGAGCTTTTGAAAGATTTATTCCCCAAATATATGGAATCCTAAGCATCTGGTAGCTCCCCAGTAATGACAATGAAATGATTCCCCAGTTTTCCTCCTCGGGCAGTGTAGTCGACTGATCTGAGCTGAATGGCTATCTTTACTCAGCAGAGATTAACTGCTTCCAAGCCTCACACATAAAAACCTGAGCCTGCTTCTGGAAGTCCTTTTCCTTCAAATGTATTGTTCCCTGGACTTGCCTTGCTACTTGTTTTTATATAGCACTTAAATCTGCTAGTCTTTTGCTTTGTGACTTTGAGTAACAGGGAAAAAAAGAATAATAATAAAAAAGATTCAATGTACTACACTTTTTTCCACGCCCCCTCCCTACTGTGTCTGCATGATTGATAGAGTCTTCTTGCATTTTTAATTTGTTATGAAGCCACACAGGGTATATGCTACCAGAGGAAATCACATCCTTCTGTTTGGGGTTAGTGTTTGCATGCTGGGCACACACAAGCTGGTTTTGCTTGCATGCTCTATCTTGTTGAAGGGTGCTGTCCCTGTGGGAGAGGGACTCTGGGGTGCAGGTGGCGAAAGGAGTACGAAGTGAGACACCACAGCTGTGACTGCATACGTGCACGGTGGGAGCCCTCCTGGACTTTGCATGTATGCAGTCACAGCTGTGGTGTCTCACTTCGTACAGAAAAAGAACTTGTGGGAGGGAGGGGGAAAGATTCAGTAAAGAGGTCACAGGCCCAGACTTATCCCAATGTATTAATAATGAGACAGTAGACAGTTCTAGACCTGTATTTCCCTAGACTATATTTATTATAGGCTGAATGTCTCCACTAAATATGCATGGAGATGCTGTTAGTAAAGAGGACTAACAGTTACCACTAGCCTGTGGTCCTCAGTGACTCAGTGACTCCCATGGAGGTCATCAGACACCTGGTCTCAAAGGCTTCATTGTCCCAAAGGCAGAATGAACAAATGAATATATAAATGCACACATTTTTTTTATTTAAAAGTTTCTTTTAATCAGAAGAAGAGCAGTGCTTTTGTTGAACTCTTGGATCTTTCTGACCTCTGGACTTCTTCACAGCAGTGAACTTTCCTTAATGGAAAGTAATATCATTGCTGGTTTAATTTTTTTTTTTTTTTTTGCCCTACATGTTCCAAGTAAAGAATCTGAAAAGTCTATCAGTACATACTAGCACCAAGTTGTCTCCACAAAAAACTGGACTGAATGATTAAGAGATTAAAAAATAGAGCGGTGCTCTGTTGGATTAATGGCCACTGGTATTGATTTCATGTCTCCTGAGAATATGGGATTTAAAAAGAAAATATGCCCACTCTCCACTGTGTCAAGCCCAAGAATTTTCGTCATTTTTTTTCTCTAAAAAAACAGAAAACCAGACCCAAATAGACAGTAACATGGCAATAGAAGACTTCCCTGAATTGGAGGCACACAGATTCAAATTCTCTCCACTTTTTTCCACAGCACAGAGAACTATCACATCCATCTGATAATGTAAAACCATTCAATGATAATTCTTAAGTTTGTCTCTCTCAGTCTCTTTTCCTGAATAAGCAGATATTAATTGGGCCAGAGGCACAAACTTGAGGCTCTCGTGAACTCACCCTCTACCTTAACCAATAAGCAAGAAAGCAAGGCATGATTTTTGGTCAAATAAATACAGGGACAGCTTCAGCCTGTCTGTGCAAACTGAGTGCCAAAAATCAGGGAGAGGAGGTAAAAACTGAATCTGATAAGTCCTGATCATGCTCTTGGTGCTTATGGAAAGTGTTCAACTGTTTCAGTGCGAAGCCTGAATAATAAGTGGTATAGGATACAGACTACAGTCCATCCAAACTTATAACTTCTTATTACTTCAGGTACTTGCTTGCTTTTGGGACAAATTTGTACTCTGAGACCATTCTTGCTTCCCTGCTGAGCTATTGCAAATATATTTCTGGCTGGTTTCTACTGAGAAGAAATCAGTGGTATTGGAGCTCTGGTCATGTACCTCTCTCATTTTATACAAGCCCTGAAATGTGGTGGTCAAGGATCATATAAACAATCTTAGCACATTATCGTTGTCTAGTTCCAAGGGAGAAAGGCTGCACTAAGATATGACTTTAAGAGGAGTAAAGTTCCTTTTAGCTCAACTGTCAAAATTGCCTCTGTGTTAACTCCTGCACAAATCAAAAACTAAGAACAAGACTACAAATTCCCAAGACTGCTCTCTTTCTCAAGTCTTGGAAGGCTGTCCACTGCACAGTTACCTGATGGATCCTGACCCTGTAACTTTTATAATAGTCCTTGAAAAACTGCTTGTTTCCTTGTGAGGTCTTGAAACAAAGAGGAATCAAGAAAGCTTCCACTTTGGTGATGAATAAACGTTTGTTACACATTTGTCTTCCACTGAAAGAAATCAATCTTGTCCTGGCAAAGTTGGTATTCATAAGTATATACCTATGGATCTTCGCAAGATTGTGTTCATGACTGGGTTCATGATAAATGAAGATACTTTTTGCCCTACAGGACTGGGTCCTCCAAGGCCACTGAGGACACAGATTTTATGTGCAATATTCAGCTACTGCGGGAACAGACTAAGCCACCCACAGAAAGCAAATTTTTCTTTGAGCATTGGAGCAGAAGAAATTATCTTTCCCACACATTAGTGTTCTGGGGCCTCTCCCTTTTACATGGGATTGCATTGAGTTAAAATGGGAACAACTGAAACAGGAGGCTCCCTCTGAAGATGAGGAAATGCTTCTTCACTGTGAAAGTTACTGAACTCTGGCACAGGTTGCCCAGAGTTGTTGTGGAGTCTCTATCATGGGAGACATACAAAAGTCATCTAGGCATAGTCCTTGGCAATCATCTCCAGGTGACCCTTCTTGAGCAGGGGGGGTTGGACCAGATGATCTTCAAAGGCCCCTCCTCTGGGGACACTTCTATGATTCTACAGAGGTTTCAAGAGTTACTAGCAGGATAGACTCACAGGCACACAGTTCATCACAGTCTTCTTGTTCTATGACAGCTGGGGTAAAAACTCAGAAGTCTTTCACATAAGAGTTGTTGGGATACAAAAGGTGGTTTCAGAAGTACTGAAATGTACAGATATTGAATTTACATTTGCAAGGAAAGATATTTTGATAGTGCTTGATTTTAGCTGCATGGCACTGAAGATAAAGTAATTTTTCCTCAAGGTAGACAATTACTCTGCAAGTGCAACTCAAATTAGTGCTTACTTATATTATTAACTTGTATATGATTAACTTACTAACTTTTGTAGTAAGTATTTTCTTACCTATATTCACTTTGTACTCTAGAGTTCATGGTTAATCGTACAAAATAATATATTGGTCATTTGTGGGTTTGTGATCAACAAATGCAAATACAAGATTAATAACAGAAATAATGCCACATTAAAGGATAGGCATTTTAGATAGAAATCTACTTTACATATGTAGTGTTGAGGGAATAAAAACATTTACTCCACTTTACAGAAAATGATTTTCTTTTTTTCCCCCACATATAGCATTGAAAAGAAATAGCATTGTAAAGGTATCCTGGAGTCAGCTGCAACTAGTAGGGTCTTGTATCAGTAATGCCAAAAGGAATCTAGATCCTTGATAGATTTCATAATTTTAAAATGTTAAAATAAGAAGTGAAACCTTTTGACATTAACTATAGGTGAAACAAATCCTTGAACCATTCACAATTCACTCAGTCGAGTAATATGTAATAAGTGGCAATTGCAGTTGTAGATTTTCCCTGTCTTCCATGCCTTTCTGAACATGACAATAAGTTGGTGGCACATGAAACATTTGCAAGAAAATTTCTTATTTTTATTTGTGCACTGTTAGGTTTTCTCCTGGAACTAGGAGACAGTTCACTAGCTTTCGAAACCTACTCGCAATGCAAACATGATAGTTGCTGCTTGGAGGTGTTGCAAAGTTGTTACAGCAAGTGTTTGTATTTCACTTAAAAACAGGTTCTGGTATGATTGCTTAAGCAGAAAATGAGTGTTCTCTGTGGTTCTCTGACTATCTGAACCTAATTTACCTGCAAGGTTTTACTGGATGTGTCCGAACAGTTCTTTTGGTTCTTTTTCCTTATTAAATGCTTGTGGCTGTAGGAGCATACAGATGAACCTCAGCCAGTCTGGTTCAGTGTACTGGACTTCTCCAGGGCCCCGCAGGATACTCATCCCCTGTGTCCAGTGGCAGCAGATAACAATATTTTTCTGCAGCACATGCTATTTTGCATGTGGGAAAACTTGTCTCTTCCTGCATATGAAAGCATCCAGGAGGTAAAGAACCCCATTAACTTTGACATAATATAAGTAAACAAAGTGGCTGTGGTATTCTGTTGTGAGCCTGGCTGATGCACCACATTTAGAGGTTCAACCACCACTACACTTCATTGCCATCTTATTTGGTTATATTTGTTTATGATGAGGTTTTTTTCATATAGTTTTGCTGTGGCAAAGTTTCTTTATAACTTTTTTTTTTTTTTACACATGACACTGGGGCTCTTTTGGTTTTATTTTTTTTTTTTTTTCCTTACCTGCTTGTAGCTGTAGAAGCACAATAAGAATTGCTTCAATGGGAAGAAGAAATTATTATTTCAGTTTGGAATCTAGGAATAAATCAATCAAAGGTGTTGTCAAACCACTGTAGGCAGCACATAAATAAAAGTCAAGGTCAGTACAGCTGTGGTTGTCCATTTGCTACTAAGAAAATGGTGCATTTCTGGGGACAGGGCAGCAAGGTCTGCAGAAATCTGCTGCTTCTGTACATGCTCAAATTATCAGTCTGACTTTTTTAGGGTACTTCCTGAACTCTTATGTTTATCTTACAGTGGGCAGAGATTGCAGAAGGCATTTGTACTTGAGTTCATGAAAGGAAGAAATACACTGTCTCCTGTTACTTCCTCTAAAATACCCAAATGGTGCTGCTCTCTTTCAGCCTCTCTTTCAGTTTTTCTGCTCCAGATACACAGTTAAGTTCTGCATCCTTCTTTTTTTTCAGGTGGGTTCAAAAAGGAAGGATGGAGGAGACTTCCCAGGCCACCATAATGCAGAGGGTTGGTGCTCCCCTCCCCATTCCCAAACATGCATTCAGAGACACGTCTTCTTTTCCATTCCTGTTGTGATTCATGTGAAACCCAGGTAGCCATGGAAAGTTTTTTCCAAATGTATGTTGTCGTTATGGATGTGATCCAGGGCCTATGGAAGGCAGCGTAGACACTCCCATTGATATTCATAGTCCTGTGCCATTTACTGAATCTGAGGAGCCATCCATGCTCATGGCTGTTGAGTTTCCAGGAAATACTGAAGTCATTTAGTGCTTATATTAAAGAGCATCAAATGTAAGTGCAATGGTGTAGCTACATTGCCAAAAATATATTACACAGCTGGCTGTAAAAGTAGGTGGCGGGCACATCAAACAGGATTACTGTTTTCCAGGTTTGCTCTGTTGCCATTTTCCCCTGCCTCTTCAAGGAAAACAATAGGCTTTAATTAATTAATATGATCTGTAATTAAAATATCAGACCCTATTGGCTCCTGAGTATATTACTTGCCTAGGGATAGTGATGTGGTGACAGACATAATTCTGCCTATTGAACGCAGAGGTTGCAGATTTTTGATGTTCCTGTTAACTACTGGACAAGAGGTCATTATTTTGAATTTCAGAAACTGTCCACTGTTTTTCAGTGAGACTTCAACTGCTAAGTCACTTGGATTTTCTGAAAAAAATCACCCTCTTTCTTTTGGAAAGGAAAAGGCCCCAAGCGTGTTTTGTAAGAATACAGCTAATTAAATGGCATGGTAATGAAAACAAATAAATAAAACTTAAGCCAGAGTTAGATTAAATAGAAGTGATGGGGTTGAGTTTCTCTCTGGAATAAAACTCTCATGGCATCACTTAGCTTAGAGCACGAGCGAGTCTATCCCAGTTTCTGTTTAACTTACAAAACCAGGTGAGGCACATGGAAACACACAGGTTGAAATTCAGAGAGGCCACTGTAGACTACTAGTGAGATAAATGTCCCTGATGTCTCCTGATAGCCCATGGGGAAAGCAAGACTTCTCCAGAGGGTGATTCAGAGTGAGTACAGCAGGATCCATTGTTTTGTCCTGAGAATCTTCTTTCTTGCCGGGGACTGTAGGAAGGGAGCATGGAATTACCCACTAGCTCCAAAGCTGCCTTTGGAAACACCCACTAAAAAACACAGGCAAGGAACTGATAGAAGATCAATCAAAAGACAAGGCCAACAGTTTCAAAACACTAGCTCTGAAGAGAAATCAAACTACAGTACACCTCTGCTGAGCCACGATAGTGTACCCAAAGCTGGCTGAGAGGATCAGTGCTCTGTCTGTATCTCCTTAACTGATGGACAGATATTCTCCTAATGGAAATCCCAAGGAACTATACATGCTTCCCACTTGTTAAACGAAGAATTAACGTTTCCAAAATAGCTGATCCTCTGCTGGAGCCAATTTTTAAAGCTTCCAGACATGGGGCAGCCTTTAGTCTCACAGTGGCTGCTACTCAGTTATCTCACTTCTCAATAACTACCTGCACCTCTGACTAGCTATCATCTCCCTTTGAGCATTTGCTGTGCATGTGCCTGCTCAGAAGGCTCTTCTGTATTGTTTTGGTCTTCAGTAGCAATTGGCCTTTTGGTAAAAGGACTAATATAAATTATATAATCAGGGTTTCCTGGAAACTTGCAGGACTACACAGTCCCCTTCCATCTGTTTACCAGAGTTCTGCCAGGCTTAGAAAACAAGCCACGAAAATATAATAGTGTGGTAACTACCACCAAGGGCCCCTTGTATCTTCTGCTCCATCTCAGCAAGAGGTTAAATTATGTGATATAATGCTATATAACATAACAGAATAATTTTTCCATTTTAGGCTATGGCATCAGTATTCTTATGATCATAAAAACAAATCAAAACCAAGTTTTCCTCTCCTCTCATTGAGACATGCACTACATATTTAAGATTGTCTCTTGAGAAAATTTTATGGACAAATATTACAGAATATGCAGCAGATGTTTACGATCTCTAATTCCAAGTAAGTTCCAGCTTGGAAACTTAATTGAGGCACATTTACACTGATTCCAGGGGAGCTTTGCCCAGATGAGTGTTGCCAATTCTGATCCATATTTGTTTCTGGACTCTAACTTTTACATTAAGTACAGATGGACTTGAACAGAATCCAAATCTAAATTAAATCAAAGTGTGGTTTACCTGGCTCCAAGTGCTCAGGGTTTCCTTGCATCTGAAAAGAAAGTAATAGATCATGAGGTCAATATATTTCAGAGATGGTCAGCACTGTCTAGGTGTTCCTGGGGCTCAATGTTTTTGTAAGGGAGACATTCTTTTAATCCAACTTGTGCTTAATGGAGGTGCACAGTAGAGGTTTCTTTCTTTGTTGCCCAGAAAGAGAAACCTAAACCCAGAAATTCCTACATTCTGCTTATATATTTGGTCACTGGAAGTGAAAAAGAACAGTCCATTTTGAAACTTCAGACACACTCAGAGTTAAAATACTTCTGTGACAACTCTTCTCTGTTAGTGGGTAGATGGTTAGAGGACAAAAGGATGTGGTTTAGATTTCTCCACCAACATAAGCGTTTTTCCATTTACGTGTAAAATTTTTGTAAGTTCTTACCTACTTGAAAACATAACAGCACATTTATCTAACAGAAATGAGTTTTCTGTACAATTCATATTGTGTAATGATCTCAGTATTCAAGTAACATTCCAGACTGAAATGAGATAGATAGAAATAATGAAAACAGAAGCAACAATTCATTTGCCTTTTTCAGAAGCCCTCCATTGGCAGCTCCAAATCAGAGCTTTTTTAAAAAAAAAAAAAAAAAAATTAAAAAAATCTCATGTAAAAGTAATACAAGGTTAGCATTTTAATTTCTGTCTTTTGATCCATTTTACAAAATTATTTTCTTTTTCCTCACTGGAATGTAAATGTTACTTCTGGAAATTTGCTAACACGAATGACCCATTTAACTATCTCATACATGTATTGCCTTTTCTAGAATGTATTTTACAACTAGTGCTATCAAATTGTTTCTCTAACGGTTGGAATTACAGAATAATGTGTATCTGTGAAGGGTTCATTTTGGTTTTTCGACTAGTTCTATAGGCATGTAGCATTCATGAATGTCCTACCTCCAACGATACAGGAGTCTGTAGGTACCTTTAAAAGCAGTGAGCCCTGGATCATTTCTGGAATAAGGAAGAAAACCCATGGATGGATACAGCTTGTAGTGTGCAGCTAATTATATAGGGAAAGAGATACCCATAGTTTCCACTGTTTTTATTGTATGCTCTACTTTTGCTAAGCAGATTATACTAGAGCTGAAATTCAACTTCCTGTCTGTCTATGGTTAACCAGTACTCAGGTCTAAAACCATAGCAGTTAGTATATCACCCAAGACTCCCTCCCCAAATGGGAAGGAGAAATGGGGAAAAAAAAGGAAAGGGCCCGTGAGTTGAAGCATAGACAGATTTAATAGAATGACAAAACAGGAAACAACAATCAAGACAAAGCACAAAGGGCTCTGCTCAACCTGGTTCTCAACGCTGATGGCAGGAACAGAGCTCCATCAACAATAAACCTCAGAGAAAGGAGGAGGAACCCCACCCTCAGTGAGCTCCCTCCTTTTATAACGAGCATGACTAGGTGGTATGGGATACACCTGTGAGTCAGCTGCCTTGAGTGGAACTCTCAGCTGACTCATGGCCTGCCTGCATGGCTGGCCCATGAGTCTGTGCCTGGGGAACCAGGGCACTGTCCATAAGTTCCTAAAAATTTTCTGGGAAATATATTATTGGCATGAGAAGAGCCATACTGGGTAATAACTGAAGTTCATAAAGCTCATTATCCTATGCTAACAGTTGTCAATGTATTGCTTAGGGAGAAAATTTAAAAAATTGGGAAATCACAAGCCAAAGGGTCTGTTGCTGGCAGCAGAGTAGTGGAGGAGGAAGCTGCCTACAAAGGGCAGGGCAGTGAGAGAAGGAATTAGAGTTGTGATCCTGTAATTCAGGAGGGAACACCTTAGGTAAGAGTGAGGTAGACTGAAGGTATTTCCTATTGTCCTGGGGATTTAGGGAATAATCAAGGAGAGAGCAAGAGATGGAAGGATTCCCTAACCCTGCACAGAGCCCCATGACACCTATAATCTCTTACAATATCCTGATATCTGTTGGCGCCCTTCCTAAAATAAAATTCCTCCAGTTCTCCCTCCTCCTCAGTCTTTCTTTCCTTCCTGAAAATTCCCATCTCCAAAACTCATGTGGTTTCTTCCATCCCCTGCTACCTCCTTCCCCAGATCTTTGAAATTTACTCTAATGTCACCACAAAATTCAGTTTTGCACCTCAGGGATGCAAGCAGCTAAGTAAAAGATATCTTTGTTTGTTTTCTCTTTTTTTTTAACCCTCAATACAAGAAATTATAATTCTTGTGTTATTGATAAACCATGAACCAATTCTGAGAACAAGGACATGTGTTCAGAAAACCTTCCCCTAGTTACTTTCCCTGCTAATGGTTTTTCAATGGGATCTCAGGAGCATGAACTGGAACAGACTGGAAGGTGATGAAAGAAGAAGAGAAGAAAAATGGCCTTTTCCAGTCAAACTTCTGCTGAAATTCCAATTCATCTTCTAGGCAAAAAGCTGTGACAATTCCAGAATGATGATAGTGTTCTCCAGCTGCTATGGTGTAGGATTTCAAGCCATTTCACATGTAGCACAGTGGAAAAGATTTCTTTTCTTCCTTCTCAGAATGGTAAATTAAAATCCAGGAGCATTTCTGGAATAATACTGGATAAGAAATGATTGAGATGTATAATTGTCCATTTCCCCGGCCTGTTGGTTTCCCTCTGGATGGCAGCATGACTCTAGTGTATCAGCCACTCATCCCAGTTGTGTGACATCAGCAAACTTCCTGAGGGTACACTGGACTCCATAGTCTAGATCATTGATGAAAATGTTTCACAGGACTGGACTGAATATTGACCCTTGGGATACACTGCTAGTTGCTAGCCTCCAACTAGACTTTGTGCCACTTCTCATGCTCTGGGCATGACTGTTCAGCCAGATTTTAATCCACCTCACTGTCTGCTCATCAAGCCTATAGTTCAACAACTTTTTAATGAGGATCTTATGGGAGACAGTGTCAAAAGCCTTACTTAAGTCAAGGCAGACAATATCCACTGCTCTCCTCATCTAACAAGACAGTCATTTTATATCCACAATAAAGCAATTCTTCACATGGTGGTTTGGACAATAGTTGGGTTGCTGGCACCAGAGCAGAACTGGCAAAGGTCAAGGGCATCATTTTCATTGGAATGTAAGTATTTGCAAAGCCTCAGACTTCTACTGGTCCACAATGTGGCTCATTCATGCTTTGTTTTTTTGTTTTTAAATCTTAAATCTGCTGGAGTGAAAACTTTTTTAATTTATGGGTTAGACAAATAGTCTACTGGGATGCTAACGTTAACATTAATTTTGTTGAAAAATATGAGGGGAATCAGGATCATGATAAAAGAGAAAATATGTATGCATTTTATTAAAATCTTCTGAACACCCAAATCAGTGATAACTGTAGAGCTTTCTCTAGACTGGAAAGACTTACGATACATCATAGGTACAACTGTAAGTCATACAGTACCTCCACTTACTACATCTAGTACAACTGATTTTTTGGTGGAGAGAATTGAAATGACACCTCTTTGTGTGCTTGATTTTTGTTTAAATGAAAAGTGCCAAATGGAATAGATAACAGAGGAGTTCTTGCCTTTCTTTTTTGGAGGCAGTGATCTCTCTTCCAGTTGCTAGTGTTTATAAATTCTTTTACGTGAGTAATTGTGGGATTTCTAGCCATTTTTAAGATTTGGTTGAACTTAGACAAAAGTGTTCTAAGGTTATGGGGGATTCCCAGGTGGACTGATGATGTGATCCCCTAAGCATATTTTTCTCATGCTTAAAATAAAGCTACACCAACTTTTTGTTATTATTATTATTTTTTTATTTTCATTTACTTTCTTAGAACAAGGTTATATTAATTTAAATCTCTTCAGAACAATAGGATCATTGTACAAATAGGACTCAAAGTTGTTATTAATTTCAGGCACACAACCTGAACATGCGCATGAATAAGTCAATATCTGCATGCATTTGCATGCACATTCTTTTTCTCCATTTCTTTTTAGTATTCATTCTCTTCAACTCAGTTGGTTTGTATTGTTTCAATATTTTAGTTTTTTGCTATAGAGAAGACTGTAAATATACACAATGGGCTTCCCAGGTACAATAAATACATGCATGGTTACTTTCTAAGGCAGAAAATGTTTTCTATAAAGTCTCAGTAGTCGAATTACACAAGCCAACAACATAAATGCAAAGTGATATGCATTTTACTGCTGTCTTTTTGAGGAAAATGTGAGTCCTACTTATTTATTTATTTCTTCATTTATTAATACAATATCTGCAAACCACCTGCACTGGCAGCCTCTTCTGCAGACTGACTGGCACCCTGGTTTCTATGGCAACAAAAAAAAAAAAAAAAAAAAAAAAAAAAAAAAGGAGTGAAGTGAAATGAAAGCGGTGAATGCCTAAGCTTTACTCGTAGCAGGGTAAAAAAGAAGGCCTCATTTACATTCTGGTGCATAAAAAAGCTAAGTGGTGTTTCCTGAATAATTTCTGGTGGCTTGAATCTGCACATTCATGTGGAGTTTGTATTTTTTTATTAGGACAGAATTAAATTCCCCATACCAGTTTATCTGTACAAATTTGAGGTGGGGGAATACCACAGATGAACAATTGGAATTTTAAGTTAATTGTTCTATCTGCTCTAAAAAGAAATAAAATGGATTATTAAGTTATAATTACTAAAACAAGGGAACTGGTTGGAAAGTTTTATTCATCTGTGAGACAAATACGTTGTGTTGAGGAAATATCTGCTAGGCTAAGTTATCCATTTCTAAGCAAACAGCTTAAGAAAAGAGAGAAATCTAAATGTAAACAAAGCTTCTTTTAGTATCTAAGACAATTCAATGGACAAGGCATTCCAAGGAGATGAGCATATACTCTGATTGTAACACTTCTGCCTTTTGGTTTTACTGCCCTTCATATGAACAGGGCCTTAATCCTACAGCTTTGAGGTTCTACAACGACAAAAATGAATAATAATAAATGTATATATAAAAGCTTCTTACAAATAACAAAAAAAAAAAAAAATTATAAAGAATTCATGAATACCTTTGTTTCTAAAGTGATTTAGAGGAGAATTATTTTATGTATCTTGATTTTAGAATTCATATACCAGTTTGTGAGAAATCACCTTAAAACATTAAAAATCCTCCAAACCTAATATACTCAAAACATCTTTCTGGGGTTAATTTTAGTCTGCCCATTAAGCATGAGCCAAAATCCAGTCAGAAGTCCAGAACTTTTTACTAGTCCACTATTCCCATCCTTTCAGGACCAGGCTTTGTCTGGCAGGGTACGCCAAAGCTTCTTGTAGAGTCTGGAAGAACGAGGTCTAGATGAAGCTAGGGGTACAACAGCGCAAAGGGCACTTCAGCTACTCCCAAGGTCTGAGTGGCTGCTCTGAGCCTAAAATGCAGCCAGGCAGGAAAGAGAGCAAGTTCATGTGGGCTGCAGAGTTCAGTATCTTTACCTCTTTAAGGTAAAGGACTTTTGTAGTAGTAGATATTCAGTTCTGATTTTTCCTGTATGTTCTGGACTCATTGAGCCCAATTCCAGTGATTACCCTAGAAAACATGCCAAGGTTTTATTTCTTTAATGTTAAGCAAGATTATTTCATCTGAATTTTGTGATATTTGATACTTTTATTTAAGCCCAGTCTACTGGAATAATGAGATAGTATGAAAACACTTCCTTTAATTTTTTTTTAACTTTAAAGATCTTGGTTTGAAAATATGAAACTTAAAGATCTTGAATCCATGGACTAAATAACAAGAATAAAAAAATTAAGAATTAATGTATCTTGACTTTCAAGAAAAACACATGGGTTTTTTGAATGCATTCTGAGTCCCTCTGATCATGCATGGCTGCAGAGGATTAACTTATTAAGGAAGAACTAGTGGGCTGTTTTTTTAGGAGGGAGTATATAACTGTGTTTTTCTGTGTGAAGATATGTAAAATATTAAAATATGTATTTATCAATTTTTGTCAAGATGTGCTTAATTAGATCACTATGGTACAGTAGTATGAACACTATTGATTTATTTGCAAGAATATCTTTAGTTTTAGGTATATAAATGCGCTGATAGGTATCAGCAAAGAGAAGATGGCTTCACAAAAGACATTTGAAAGCTTCCTCCCTTCTGCCAGAAGCTTTCCACACTCACTTTATCTGGCTTCAGTGGGATTCCTTAGTGGGAGAGAGCTCTCCGTGCCCCACTGCTTGTGGAAGTACAGTCATGTAAAGAGTTCTGCACTGATTAATGAATTTGCTACAGCCCTTTAAATGGACTGCCTCCGTGAATCCACCTCTGGAAAGATGTCTATTCAGAGCATTACAGTTCAATAGGTAGCTAGACTAGATATTGACACTTCATGAGCTCTAGAGGATAGCTCTCAGGAAATAGCTGGAGTTCAGTAACTCCAAGGGAGGAGCCTGAAGCCACTGATGTGGCACCGACTTGGCACCAGTACTAGGGCAGAATAGCCACACAGAAATGTCTGGAAGTTGTTTGGTGTGACTATTGGTGAGAATGGATTTTTAACAGGTCAGCCGAGGTCCAGTCTTAATCCAGTCTGGTCATGCCCACTTCAAATGAACTGTGGCAGAGTAGTCTGAGATGGTAGAGATCTCATGATGTCTCTTCCAGTTAGAGGATCTTTCTGGGTTGTGACACTAAGCACTCATAGAGACATTAGGGTCTATAAAATGTAAGCATGCAAAAAACCCCCAAAATCTGGAAGGTTTTTTGTTCACAGTCACCGTGTACTATAAGAAACCGCAAGAAGCTGCCAAAACTAGCCTTAGGCTTGTTCATTAAATTGTTTTGGGGGACAATAAAATCATATTTTCTGTCTACTTGTTTTGTAAACATGGATTTCTTCAAAGGATTTTTGTTTTTATATTGCAATGCTTCAAATATTAACAGGCATAATACCATCATTATTTTTCATGGTTAAGTTAGCTTTTAGTAAATTTTGCAATTGTGAAATTTATGTTCAGTGGGTGAGTACTATTGATCAACTGTCCTACTTGACACATAACTACAATGATGTTCAAACACTTCATTATTTGACCAGCTCTTCTATTCCTACAACAATAGGAAAACAGTATAATACAAATGTTGATGGACCAAGTGAATGGATTTTTTTTTTTTTTTTCCTGGTGAAAGAAGGATATTTCCTGGCAAGATATGACTAGTAGAAGGAACTCATTCCTCTCTTTCTTGCACATTTTGAAAGATGCATATGTGTACTCCTACCTGCCATAACTTCAAAAAGAAAATTTTAAGTGACAGTATTTACCTCCTTGGTCCTCTTTTTTCTAGTGTGGCACCAAGAACTGGTTCTGCTGGAACTGGTAACATATCAAATCCCTGAGTAGCTTCAAATAGCTACAAATTATGCTCTAAAAAGGGAGAGAGGAAAACGCTTTTTCTTTCGTCCAAACGTTGAGGTTTTTTTCCTGTCCTGGTTCCCCAGGAACAGACCCATGGGCCAGCCATGCAGGCAGGCCATGAGTAGCCCCGAGTCAGCTGAGAGTTCCAGCCAAGGCAGCTGACTCACAGGTGTATCCCATACCACCTAGTCATGCTCATTATAAAAGCAGGGAGCTCAGTGAGGGTAGGGTTCCTCCTCCTGTCTCTGAGGTTCATTGTTGATAGTGCTCTGTTCCTGCCATCAGCATTGAGAACCAGGCTGAGTAGACCCTTTGTGCTTTGTTTTAGTTGTTGTTTCCTGTTTTGTCATTCCATTAAATCTGTCTATGCTTCAACTCACGGGCCCTTTCCTTTTTTCCCCAATTCTCCTTCCCATTTGGGGAGGGAGTCTTGGGTGATATACTAACTGCTATGGTTTAGCCCTGAGTACTGACTAACTGTAGACATTTCCTAAGACTGTGGGAGTCTGGAAGTACCAAGGAGCTAAGGAATCCTCCATATATTTTTAAATGGACATGAACATATAATGATACTGTGATCATCCATGCGTTACAAGATGGACTCAATAAAGGCACCTGTATACAAAATACTCTGTTTCAATAGTCCTATAAAAGCTACATGAGTCTGAAGACTATATTGGCAAGATTTCTTTGTGATTTAGGCTTATCATAACTGTGATTCTCTGCACATATATGTTCGCTTCCTTCTTCCAAGTGAGACAGGCAACCTGTGTTTCTAAACTGGAGATCCCAGGCATTAAAGTCACAATAGTCTTTTAATAACTTTTAGATTTCTTTAATTTTGTTTTTTCTTGGAGAAAACAGAGGCAGTCTATGGTCCTGGTTCAGTCTGAATTTTCAAAGTGAGAAGTGTGAAAGTAGTGCCAATGCAACATAAAATGCATTTATCTGCACAGGTAATGTGGTATGCACAAACACATGGTGTCATGGAAAGGCAAGTGTTTGGCATGATCAGTCTTCCTTTTGAGTGATCTGGCTCTGTTAAGCTACAGTCACATCATGTTCATCTGGTGTGGTCAGGTTAACATTGTTCATTGTGAGTTGTTATATAAACATGTGAAAGTACAATGTCAAACACTCATATGAGGAACAGTGAAGTTAGAAGTGAATAAATGGCCTCTTATTTATCCCTACCCGTCCCTCCATTGTAGAAATGTACAATGAGATGTGGTGGTGCTCCTTTGAGTACTTGACTGTATGTCCTAGAAGTTGAGTATCTGTTTAGGGGCACATGGAGCAGCTTTGCCAAGTGAGGAAGGACCTTCATCCACTTTCAATATGGTGAATTTGTACCACTGTGGACTGTGCTCTCAATACTGTTTAAGGGTAAATGAATCTCCCGTGTGCTACTGATCTGGTGTAAAGTTCAGACAAACTTCTGGGTCTATAGCCAGCCTGTATCTTCGTTGCTCCCTGCTTGGTGCAGACAGCTTTTGATAGCTTTCATCGTTTCCTACTCTATTCATAAGCCACGAATGCTCACCCTCTCCCTTCACCTACAACATCACTGTGCTCTGAGTTCCCTCAGTATTTTTATTCACCAAATATAGCTCTGCATTGTGCTAACTTCCACACATTTTCTCAATATCTTGTTTTATCCTTTCTGCTGGGACTTCTCAATATTCAGGTTATACAATTTATTATCCTCTTTTGTCTTAGTCCCCAAGGAAGGTGATTCTTCCCCCATTAGTGTGGAGTAAGAGAGAATAACCATTTGTTTCTATTTGTAAGACATCTTTAGAGTGTATTTCACAAGGAATATTCTGCAACAGATTTATTTTGTCTCAGATCACAGTTCAGGCTCCTGAACAATTTTTTGATGAAAAGGTGTAGTTTAAAAGATTGCTAAATGAATTGTAGGTACCAGTCTCACATTTGTGTTCCAAATTTTATAAGTCAGTGAATTCATGGAAAAGATAACAGAGCCTTGCAACTCTGTTAACAGATGTACAGGAAACCCCTCACTAATGAGTCGCCTTAAAACAATTTTTGAATTTTGAATGAAACAATTTTTTTTTTCACACCTAGTTGATCGGAATATTGGTTTCATGTCCTCCCATGAATTTTATTCAATTTTAGGGAACCACAAAATAAACAGATTTTAATAAGCTTAAATTAATGATTCCTTTGGGGGAGAGGAAGGAAGGAAGGGAAAATATTTTAAATTTTTAAGCTCTTGAGGTAGTGTATGATTTACATTATCTGGTTGTCTTATTGCAACTGCTGACAAACTCCACTTGGGAAAGAAGGGATAATATGTGGAAGTTGTAGCTGAAGGTAAAAAGCTGGCATAGTCTTAATTGTAAACAGAGCTGGTTGCATGCCATATTTAAAATACATAGCCTCTTCTTCCATTGGATGTGTAAGCTTCTGTACCTCCTTGTCCATTAATACAGAAAGAAAAGTTTTCTTTTTTATCTCTGCCAAAAATAGTTGTCAATTTTGGTTCTTGGAGTATAATTTCCGTTATTTCATCATCATCATTATTCAAGATCCATTTATCATTTCTTTGATAAATCACATATGTGATATTATTGCTCTTAAATGGAAAAGTTAAATTACAAACTTGATAACTGCAGATATGCATTGGAAACCTGGAACTGAGATTTCTCAGCCTGACCCACTATCCACACAACATGTTGCCCTTCAGCTTGTTAACAATATTTAGAAAAGTCTTGGCAGTAGTCACAGATCATCTATGTCATTAACACTTAGAGAACTGATTAGTCAAAGAAAAAACCTAGCAGGAGGCATAAGAATAAATCGATTCCTTTGTTTTTTCTACTCAATTAACCTTATTGCAAATGAAAGACCAGTTCAGCTTCAAACAAGACAGTAAAGTTTTCTTGAATAAAACTTGCTCTCCAGGACAGAAGAAAATGTGCTTATTTTCTAAGATTACAAACTAGATTTGTTCTGATTTGCAATTATAGATGAGCATTTCAATACGAGGCGGCTTTTGGCTGTCTTCTGGGTCACATGGCATGAGACACCTCAGTTTCCACATGAAAGACTCTACCTTCATTGCTCAGTCCCAGCAGACTGTGCCCAGCAGGCACAGGCTAGAGATGATGATTTCATCAGTGGGGTTGCTTCCCTGCTTTACAGCTGGCAGAAAATTGGGAGCTCCTTTCTCTCTACCTTACTTTCTCTTCCTTGTAATCAAGTAATAACACACACATCATTACCAGGAAGTCCATTTGCTTCAAGTCTGTGGTGCTTACTCTGCCCTTTCTTCTCCTAGGAGAGGTGAGAGGCTCCTAGAACACAAGTCGCCTTCAGCCACCTACATTTTAAACTCATTTCTCTCTCTCATCAAGAATTAAATATAGTTAAGGCTCCTGTATAACTGCTTTTCCAGCCTTCTGAAAAAAAAATAATAAAAAATGTCTGTAACACATTCCACGAAGCTGCTGGACTGCTTGTGGCCTGCTGTATTTCTTTTCTATCCTTTCAGTAGAACTGAGAGTATTACCTTGTAGTCCTGTGCCTTGAATGTTTCTGTTAATAAATAGCTGTACCCAGCAACAAAAAAAAATCAATTGAGCACAACCTTATGTTGGGGTTTTTTTTTCAGTCTTTCTGCCACCGTGCAGCACTGTCCTGATGAGCTCATCAGATCTACTGAATTTGTCAGGATATACATCTTGTCCTTTCTTCTTCTTATACTGCACAAGTAGTCTGAAAATAAGCAAAGTAGGTAGCTGCCTATGGCATCAAGCTGTAGGGAACGAGATTGCTGATCTTGCCTTCAAGCTTGTGTTGACTTTGCTAGATATCTGGAAATCCCCCAGTTTACTGGGGGTGCTGCCCTTCAGGAAGCATGTGGTGGATTCTGCACCAGCGACAGCAGAATCAGTGAGCTTTGATTCTTGGCTCTGACTGCCACAGCAGTCACTGACCAGAACTGAAGTTTATTTTTGCTCACAATACTCAGACGTCTCTGCTGTCTTCCCTGACAAAAAGCAATAGCTGTATCCTGGGACTGCATTCAAACTTCCCTGTGTTGTGCTAAGTAGGTCAGCATTTTGATTATTTTTGAAGGCTTTGTTTTTCATCTGTTTATTAATCATATTTCATTATCCCCAAAGCAACAAAGACAGACCACTGTAGCAAAAGCTACAACATTTTTTTCAAATGAAGGAATTTGAGATAGACGCTTAGTTTGAAAAACTTCTGTATGAATGGATATGATTGTGACAATATTGAAAAACTTGGCAGTATTAGAAATGCTAGGATACTTCTAATTTAGACATTTATATTGTTGATAATGTTTTTTTTGTAAACATGCATACATACACATATACACACACATAATTACTTAAACATAAAGATGGCAAGGGGATAGAAAGAATACTGTCACAAACAACTGTAAGTGTGATGATATGATGCTTGAGGAATAACAGCATTACAGATTCTTGCACAACTGCAGTTGGAGTTGAGCAAAATGCCAGAGATTCTCCTCTTTCCTTTGCACTAGCATTTGCTGGATGAGATTACATGATCAAGATCAGCTCCTAGTATCCTAGATTGGTAAAGTTGACATTACGATGAAGGAAGGGAGCCAAGAAAATAAGATCTTTAGAGAGGTAATTAGAAGTACTCTTTGGGCAGTATCTTGATCAGAATATTTCAGCCCCAACTTTGGGTTGTGTATGGGAGTGTGGTATTCTGTTGTGGGGTTTTTTTGCTACTCCATTCTTTTAAGAGAAAAATCTTCTAACAAAATATCATATCTCTATTCATATTTCTGGTGAAATTCACTATAATAGTGAGGTATGCTGGTGATGAGTTACAATGAATTTCAGTTCTATGGACTCAGTTACTTGTTAAGTTGCTCTGTTAAACCATTGCAATCCAACAGAGTATGTGCAATTTCAAATACTTTCAGTACCAGATCAGACTTTTATATCTTGTTTTCAGCAGGGGGTGATGGGAGAATTTCAAAACAAATCCATCCAAGTAAGTTGCTAACGTGCTTCTAAAACACCTCCGATTTTATTATAAAAGGATATTATATGTTTACCAGCCACACAATTATATCCCTTCCTGATACAGCATTAGGCTGCAAGTGTCTGCAGGGGACTGTGTAATTATTGAAATGAACAGACTAAGCACAGTTAACCAGAGAAACACTTTGGGTATTCATTTAATAGCAGGTCTGAGAGGAAGTTTTAATGATGATTGTGAGTGCAATGTGACAATTGTGGCACAGACTTTACAAGAAAAACTATGGAATGCCATTTTGGATACATAACATCTCTGTTGGATTAAATGAAGACTGAGTATAACAGTAAGGGCATTTTCCCTTCAGTTCCAGCTTGGAGCTGTCTCTAAACTGTGCAGACCACTAAAAGAATGAGAAATGGTGGAGATTATTGTACTAGGAAAGGACATGACACACAGGTAGATTGTCTCCTAACTTTTACCTGTTCCGTCAGCTCAGTCAACAAGGGAATCTTAAAGGTGGCAATCACAGGCTTTTAAAAATGATTGCTGCATATATTTTTAAAAGGATAGTTATCTACAGTTTATGAAAAATAAATTATTCTTTTTGTTTAAGTATTTTCATCAATATTGGGCTAGGTTCGTTAGTACTTTTATTGAGTTGGAATGTCCATTTGAGGCCAGATGTAAGAAAAATTTTTCTACCTTAGAGATGGATGGCAGGGTAACTTGGGCTATGGATGTCCCTCATTTAGAACGGTATTTTCTATTGTGCAGAACTGCAATTGTTCATTTCATTCACTACTGTCATTTCAAAGTTCTCTCCATATTGTCTTTTACTTAAGACTACGTTTGTAGATGCAATCATGTTTGAACTTCCTAGTACCGGAGGAAAATATTGGCCAATACTGGTATACAGACTTGCAAACAAACAAGTCTTTTAAAGCTACTGCACTAGGAAGAAATTTCCTTAGCAATTCAGAGTACATGGATACAGTCTTTAAAAAATGAAAACTCTGCAGTGAAGCATAAGACAAACTTCTCAAAATGTGTTACAAAAAGGTCATTTGAAAACATCATCTCTCTTACCATTTAAAATATGTGAGCAATGGAATTCCCCCGCTTCACTGCCACCTCTCTTGAATTATAAGAAATAAAGAAGGGTGGAGAAAATATTTTGTTTATAACAGTGTTTCTTGTGCCAACAATTTGAAGTGTAACCTTCCCTCATCGCTGCCTGCATACAGCAAGAATGCATCCCTCTCCCTGCATCTGTCCAGATGCTCATTACCAGATGATGAGCCCTCCACAAGTATCCATTGTACTGTAATGAGCACCACAATCTTCCTGCAGAGAAAACGCATCAGATTAGGGTGTGGGAGGACTGTGAACAGTACTATAAATGTGACTGTTTGTACTAAGTATTGGGAATGATACTGAAGCTGTTTTGCAGCATGAAGGGGCAGCTGTGTAACAGTGGTTATGCCATGGACTCCTCAAGCTTTCCAAGACATTAAGCTGTTTTTGTAATATTTTTGAAATACTCATATGACACCATTTCTCTGTGGGGCTGTTCTGCTTGGTTCAGAAATAAAAGGCTGTGAGAAAAACTTGAATTTATTGTGTAAAAATAATGAATTTTGACTTGTAGTGAAATTATGTTTATTGCAGATGAGAAGCAGTCTGGATAACAAGGCAAATATTGTTCCCAGAATAAAATAGAGTCATCTTGTCTACTGGATCTTCTGATCTGTAAGTTTGTCAAGGCACAGCTTTTTTAATCAATCCATATTTAGAGACCAGCAGTGATGATCTGTTACCATCTAAAAATTCAACAGTTTCAATAATTTAAACATCCACTGGATTTTTCTCAAGCAATCCCAAAGTTACTGTAGCTCTAATACATTTTCGTATCCTCATGTAGGCTTTTCTAAAGTGGCCTACCTACTCTCTGTGCAAACGCCTCATCTACTTTGTCATTGTAGATAATATCAGGGAGAACTTTGGGCCTCACATTTGCAAATATTTTTTGAAATAGATATATTTGAGAACTCCTCTGTAGGTGTGTAGGTATGGAGGGTGGCTTGCACACACACTGCTGGCCCCCTCTGGTACATACTGGCCGCGTTCACGTTATTCTTCTCCAGGGTCAGGACCCATAGGATAGTCATTAACTTTTAATAACTGTATCTTTTTCTTTTTGGTTCAAAGTATCCAAAACAATGAAATGTGTTGCAATCCACCAAAATTGTTTGCTTTTTCTTAAGGAATCATTCTCATGTCCTGAGGTACCTAGCATGAGGACAGCTTGAGATGTTGGAGGCACAAGTCTCTCCAGAAAACTGTTTGGGGCTGCCATGGATTGAGGGTCCCAAACTGGGACAGTACCTATCCATACTGGCTGTCCAGAGTAGTTCCTATCAGCTGAGGCCAGTCTCTCTCTCAAAGACAAGGAGTTAACTAAGCTCAGAAGGTGCTCAGAAGAGATCTAGCAACTCTATAGGGGCGAATAGGCAGTAAAACGGCACAGTGAGACAAACTGGAGGCCCATGGAGGGTTAGGCCAAGGCTTGCTTTACTTGGACTGTGGGACCTTTCAGCTTCAGTGGAGAGTAGCCACTTTCTTGAGGGCCTAGATGAGTCCATATATGGGTTTAAGTTGTGCAGAAGAATGCATCGAAATTCAATCTTGCAATGAGTATGTGGTGGTACGGAAGAGAGTAGCAGGCTTGATTTCTTTCAACCAAGGCTGTGATTGGTCCTTCAGAAAAGATGAACTGTGCTCACAAAAAGGATTGCTAGGATCCCACAGATCTCCTTAATTCCCTATCAGCCAAAAGACACAAGCAAAAAGTGTTTTAATGAACCAGTAAGCACAACTGCTGTTAACCTGGTCCTTACTGTACATGTACAGAGGTGTACAACTATGACATCACTTTATCTTCTGAAGAACTTCTCTCCTGTTGAGTAATAATTGCTGTTTTGTCACTGTATTGATCTCAGACCTCTTACTTGGCTTGTTGTATACTTATCTGCCAATGCTATGTAAATAGAGGGCGATTTGATTTGTTATCCAGTAATCAATATCTGGATAAGCAGTAGCTGATCTTTTTTTTTTAAGCACACAGTGCTGAATGGAGTTGAGCTAACAAACCACACAACTCCAGTCACTTTTCCAAGGTACTAATCTATAGTAAAAATACCACACAGGAGAAATCAAACAGCATGAAATGGGATGTTCCACTGTATTGAGTAATTTCTCAGTACAGCGTCAGTGACATTTAGAATAGCGAGAAGATTTCTACATGTGGCAAAAAGAAAGGCTTTTTTGCCCCTTTGGCCTGCATGAACCGAGTCTGACAGTCTGTTTATATCCCTTTCTGCACTCCATTAAATTCCTAAAGATATAGCAAAATGTGAAGTACTGACAATGGGCAAACAAGCAAAAGCAGTTTCTTGTGAGTATCTATTCAAAGATAATTCAATTTAAACTAAATCCAATTTGATTTTATTCATCAGCACATTGGTATTCATTTCTCATACTAAAGATTTAAACATGTTTACTGGCAGCACCTATGATTTCAAGGTTTTGTTGAAAGCAGGTATTAAATTGTCCATTTACAACCATGTTGTAAATCAACAATCAACGTTTGATGTTGGTTACTTAGGAAAGCCTGGGATGTCCAAGGTAGCTAATTTCCTGGGTGGATGAGGAGGCTGGAGGATGTTGTGAGGACCAAAATATGTCATATTAAGTAGAATTATGCATATCAAGTTCATTGTATGGTGCTATGGATGATCTACAAGAATCCTAACTCCCTGCTAAATGTATGCCAAGTATATTAAATTGGTCTGGGAGTCAGGTGAGAAGGGCTCAAATCAGAAGTACTGGCTCGATGACTAGCCTGCTCTGTGATCTTGGGTGAGTCACTCCACTTTCCTTTATATGTGTTATTTATTGCTTTATACTGTATGTTCTTTGCAGCAAAGACTTCGTGTTGGATCCAGGAAAGGACTAGGATACTTGAAACAACACCTCTCAGAGAGGAACCTCTGGCAGCAACCAGCCTTTGCCAGAGGAAACACAAGGCCAGCCTCAGAAACAGGGATGGAGAGTCCTTGATGATATGGTTGTGCTCCTGCTTTGCTCTTAGACCCACACATTTTGAATTATTTATCACGCATTAGCCCAGGAAAAGACACAGCCCCTGCTGCAAGGTCCTTATGATAGGTTTGCATGCAGCCCAGGACAAGAAGACCCCAGTCTCAGCAGAAGCCTTCTGGTAATATGGGAACAGACATGAAGCAATAGTAGGATATGTGACTTACAGAAGTAACTATCAGGGCACAAACTAACTGACTAAACAACTTCCATTCTACTCTAAAAAAAAAAAAAGATATGAATGGAATAATCTTAATGAAAAATATGACTGCAAAATCATTTTTCATTAGATGGTACATTTGATGAAGGACAATTTGTTCTAACAACGTTACTCATCATTTTAATGAAATATATAATAATCAAACACTACTTAGAATGCAGGGGAATTGGAAGCCTATAAGTGAAGTATCAAGTGGACCTGACAGCCACCTGTATGCTGTTTTGAATACATGCAACAGATTTGAAAAATGCAGCTAACAACTGATCGTATTTCACTCCCAGTAATCAGAATCAGCCTGCAAAGAAGCACGTAGCTTTATAGAAACAGTCAATCACAATACTGGTATAACAAGATATACTGATGATATGGATTTACAAGAATTACAGACAACTGGGAAAGTGAGTGTTTCAGATAGATTTGTGTAGGGAAAATTATGTTTACTTAGCTTTCAGTTTAGCTCTTCTCAGCTGAGCTAAAATCTGTCTTCACCACTTTGATTTTAGGTTGTTAAATAAGCAAGCACTATCATTTTATCCATCCAGCAAGGTCTTTTCATGTCTAACATATTTCAGGTCTTCAGAAACTTTTCACCTATTGAAAAATTGTATAATGAACTTCTTTGGGTAGTACTTGCACTCTGGCAGTCCTTAGGCATTAAAATAAAACTTTCCAAATATTTGCTTCCTTTGCTTTTAGCTTGCCAACAACTAGCTGGCTAATTACTTATGAGAAGTTAATATGTAGTAGAAAATATTTCACATGTTGTTTTAAACTACATGATAGTGAACATGTAAGGCCAGAACAGATATAACAATCAAAAACAACCACTGGAAAGAAATTTTCCCAAGTAACAAAACAGCCTGTTCTTGGTTCAAGGGCACGTAGCCCCTTAGGTAGTTTTTGAGTACTAGATCTGAGAATGGACTCTGAGTCCAAGGACAGGAGAAGCATGGAGAGTGAGGTACTCCGGAGTGGTGGTCCCAGCATTTATTGGCTTGTGGGGAGAGAAGACACAGTCACTAGTGACTGCACCACTGATTTTGTTTAGTGATCTAGGAAGTAGGGAGTTCACCTTTACTTTTTTTGCAGTTTTAGGGAGTTCAAACTGGGACTTTTGAAGTCAAAGGAATGTTGGAGAAGGAGAGATACGAGTTTCATTTCCCAGGCTGAGCAGACCTGGAGACCAAATCTCCCCCTCACTGTGCAAGTGCTCTAACCATTCAGCTCACATGCTAAAATTACAATGAGGGTGGCCATTACCATCAGTTAGACTTCTCTTCAGAGTGCATCTAAAAATGAAAGCAGCTTTCACTGTGCTTGTGAGGAGTTTGATCCTTTCATGTGTTACACATGAACGAAGTCTGCTTTATTGGATTGGTTTCCTCCAGTGAGCTGATCACTTTATTTAGTTTCTTGTTCCTCAAGGGGTTTAACAGGAGGTAAGTGCTTGACAGCTGCTGACCCTGGGCCATTTTTAGTCAAGCAGGATGTAGAGACATTTCAGATCAGGAGGGAAGGTGTCTAATGGCTGCAAAATCCTCTAGGGAAAAAATTGTGAAAATATTTTTAGATGGGGTACTTTTATTTTGATCTAGATTTTCCTTCTGTGGACCTGACTTTCAATTCACCCTAGGTACCTCCCAGACTAATTGTTTTTCTTGTCTCAAGAATAATTTAAATTCTAACTTGTCTTTGATTTTAGTTCTATATTCTGTTTTTGGTTTAAAGACGCTGGTTCACAGCTATAACCAAACCTTATGTGCTACGGTTATCCTTCAGTGATTAGGAAACAGTATGTTCTGTCAGTAAAATCAAGTGGTAGTAGCTAACACAATTGTAACAGCAAGTTAAACAACCTAACAGCATTTTTTAAAATATTTTTTTTTCCCCCCACTTTCATGCTTTCAGAGTAAATATATCATAGACGTGAGAAACTTGGAAATGGACTCCTTGCTATAAGCCTGAGGAAGCTTAATGAGCCTCCCATTCCTCTTCATCAGGATTCCTCTTTGCACAAACAACGTTAAGAGAAGTCATTGTTGTGACACCTCCAAAGAGTTGCAGTGGGGTTACATTTTTGAAAGCCCTGAGCTTAGTAGTGGTCACGTTGAGATCAGTGGCAGGGTCTGAATTTCAATTTTTTCAGTTACCCCTGGAGCAAGCAAGGTGGATCTGCCTGTGGCTTCCTGTTAACTTCCACCAGGCAGAAAATGTGGGAAATTTGTGTGATCTTCCACTTGCATGAATAACTAAACTCTACTTCAGAGACTTTTTGCCCATATCTCAGGAGCAGAGGCTATATTCTACTCTGATTTCCCTGCAAAGCTCACCCCTGTGCAGAAAATGACTTAAATATCTGACTCGGTGGGAGTTGAATGGAAGCTGCAAAAGTGATTTAGGTTGGGGAAGAGGGGAAGAAAGTGGAGTAACTGTAGAGGGTATAGATAGCAAGAGGGAATGAATAGATCTGAAAGTATGTGTGCAAATTATTTGACTTTGCGCTGTCCACATTTAGCCCTCAATTGTTTGTAACAGTACAGAGAACTGGATCTGAGGGTCCTGCAGGCAAAGCTGGTTCACCAGGCACTCTTATCATCATGAAGATTAGACTCTCCAAATAAAAGGAAAAAGGTGCTGTGCTTGCTTCCATGTGTCAAGTACACCTCTAGAGAGTTCCAGATTTCAGGCTCCACACAAAGCTGAGCACTTCCTTGGCTGGCTTGCTGGGCAAGCCTGCCCTGCGCTGTGCCAATACACTCATATCGTGGGTATTCTCCATCCTTGCACAGTGCTGCTGTGCATTCCCAGGTGTTGCAGGAGGGAGTGTGGGACTGCAGTGGATCTCACCATTTCATTGGGTTGTCTGCTGAGAGCTGTCTAGCAGAATCAGAATGAATCTATTACTCACATAGGCTACATATGAATCTGCATTGATTTGTCTGATATGCATGAATAGACTGCTCATCCCTTGATGCAAAATAGTATAGGTACGATTTCCTGTTATTTGCTTTATTTTACATTTTCTTTTCTTTCTGTATTTCCTTATTCTTCCCTACTTGTTTTATATTTCCTTTTACCCTTCTATTGGAAAATGGCTGGCTTGGCATAATTATGGGTTTTCAATTTTACTGTTTTCTGTGTTTTTCCAATCACTAGGCCTAGCAAAAAGGACGTAGCCAGCAGAAAAACAATCCAGTAACCAGATTCTATTGCAAATAAGAAAGTCAGTATATGGGTGATCGCTTGGGGGTACAAACAAGTCAAACAGATCACACATAACAGACATCAACCCCAGCGATCCCAGGAATGGTACAACACGACCAATAATAGGTGGAATAAACAAAGAAACAAAGTCTCCCATAAGAGAGATGGGAGACAACCAAGTCAATAGGCTGATCATATACAATAGAAGCAGCCCCATATTGTCTCCCCACAAAGCCCGCATTTGCAAATGCCAAACCTGACTGGGACCCAGTTGCAGGGAGAATCAGGAGGTCCTTCCCCAACAGGGAAACTCTGCAAAGTGCATCTACTTCACAGACAGACACTCCACCCTTCCTGCAAGTGGTCCCAGCTTTTATGCCCAAAGCAGGACACCTGGCACTCATTTACCCAATGCAGGGCACCTGGGGCTTGTTTACCCAAGGGCTTTCCTTACACGGCCGGCTGCACCTTGGAGGAAAGCCAAAAGGCAAACTCATCACTTTGTTTTAAAGGACCATGGGAACCACTCATATGTCAACCTTAATTCAGGGCTCAGGGTTCAGACCCCAGCACTTCATTCTGCCAGAGCTTTTTCTAAATAGTTCCTTGTGCTGCTGCTCTTCCACCCCATGCAAATCCCCGTGTTTGTCAGAATACTCTTGTTTCAAGAGAATTTCAAGTACCAAAATTATGTTCCTCAATGATAGCTGAAAGAAAGCAAAATCAATACAAGGGGAAAAAAGTAATCTCAGACAAACAAGATCACAGTTGATGAGATCACTTTCTCTGGTCAGGAAGAATGAAGCTTCATTAGGATAAGACAATGTATCCAGGTTGGTATTTTATTTTCTGTTCTTACCTTAACTGTGCTTTCTTTTATACTTCCCTTTCAATGTGGAACACAGTGATCTGTATCAGATTTCTTGCACAAGACCCTTGAGTACCGTGGCCTGCTGGAATTAGAGTACAGTTTAACATTGGTGCAAAGGAAAGAGACTTTCCAATTTGAAAACCTAATCTTTAATTGTGATGCCAACATTGAAGAAATATTTCAGTAGTTGTACTGATTTAAGTCCATGATTTGAAATTCTGCATTTCTCAGGATCAAACCATTTTTCATCCATGTATGAAGGGTTTTTACATTTGTTTGTTTTGCATGGATATTTATCACAGCAGCTGCAGTATGGATTTCCATCTTTCTGTCTATGGTTTACAGTAGAGAAAAAAAAAACAAAACAGGTGAAGGAAGATACAGTAATTAGCTGGATGTCCTCCAGGGACTGTCATACCACTTTGCTGCCACAGCAAGTGCCTGTGTGGAAATTAATTTCCTGCCAAGCATCAAACACTATCTACTCTATCAAATAATTTACACATTCTTTTTACACCTGCATATATACACGTTTTAGTTATTCTTTTCTTCAGTAGTTAGTTCTATCAGAACATATCTTTTGCTGGAATAATTTGGTGGTCAATCATACCTAACTACCTTGCCTTACATTCTAAAATTGGCAGCCTTTCAGTTTTGATTTTACAGTGTCAAGAAAAAAATACATATGTTTTCATTACTAAAATGTCTTAATGAATTAAGGTAGCAATACGAACATCAATCACTCATATTGCTGAACGAAAATGTTGTCAATGAAGAATGCTAAAGAGAAGGAGAGAAACTGGGAAGTATGTCTGTCAGTGCTCATTAACGACAATGAGCTTGTAAAGCATCTGCTTCACTTTATAACATCTCCATAAAGAGAACTGAAAGTATCAACACAGAAATATTAATAAAACAGAAAGAGGTTTGGGAATAATTCTGTCTGGCCCAGTTACCTAATTAGCACTTTTAACTGCAAATAGCTCTAAAAATTTTCTCTGCTAGGTAAGATGGGTGTATTAGTTGCTACTTTTATTGCTTAACAAAGCCACAACAAAAGAGGTCATGCTCTGCTTCTTTCATCTGCCTTGAGTCTCTGTCCCCTAAGTTTTATATAATTTGCAAGTCAGGGGCTCTGATGATAGCTGATATGGCTTAGCTACTCTTCCCATTTTAGCATCTTGGAAAAAACAGTTCAATCAAGAGATGTCTCTTGACTGTTTTCCACAATGAATGAAATTCTCTTTTCATGGCCTTTTTCACATATCAAGAGGTTTTTGGAATTAAATATCACCCCATCCTCCATGTCCCCCTCCCATATACTGTGTTTCACAGCTGGTTGCCATACTGTGGTGAGGCCTAAGTTCAAGTATTTGTGAGAGCATCTTGGTTAGCCTTAGCAACTCTCAGTGATCGATGTGATAGCTGGATTCACAGCACTGAAGACATTTGGTTGTCTGTGTTAGTTTAGTTCTCTGTTAGAAATGTCAGATTCAGAACTTTAATAAAATGAATGCAGGCCACGATTCTCCTTTGAAAAGCTTGTTCCAGGTGAATCCATAACATAGGTTTGGATGAAAATGAGGACTACGTTATGAATCAACCTGTCCCAGTTCTGCTGATCTCTTAGGGTAGCGGAAAGACAGTGAATTTACCTTAGTGCTTGCAACAAAATTAAACTATTTTTACAGATAATTTCAACTCACTACAGACTTCATATCTTGTAGATACAAGACCTTGTAGATACAGCTGTTGAAATGCAGTCCATCTGGGAAATTTATAACAGCATTTTGCAGATTACCAGTACTGCTAACATTAGTTCTCAGGGAATACTAAAATTCCCACTGTTCATCAGATGATCAGCCCATGCACTTGTACTTCTACAAACACTACTTTACTATTCGATGTCTGAGTACCTAATCAGTGAGCTACTAGCATAACATGAAAATGCTGTTTTAAAAAAATATTTCAAAAAATAGAAGTAAACTACCTAGAAATACAAAAAGTATTTTTCCTCCTCTGGTTACCTTATTCTCCTTGGGAAAACATCAAAGAAGTTGAAAATGTTGCTTTGCAGCCTATATGGCCATAAGGCTTTTCTGTGTTACTCAAAACTAATATTAATTGCAATCACACCATTCCCTACCCTCAAACTAAACAAAGAATAATCCTCTTCTTTCATGCGTGGAGTCCTTTTTATTTCTGCTGGCATTTGACTCAGACAGCACTTGTATGAAATTTTTGATGAGATTCATAGAGAAGCAGTGAAAATGCCCTATATTTTTCATTTCAACCGAACTGAGGGCTGAACAAAGGCGTGAATATTTTTCCTCTGATGTATGTGTATGGTTTAGTTTACTATGTTGCCAGTCTTGCAGCATCATTCTTCCTTTCCCAGAAATCAAATAGAGAGCTCTCCGTGCTATTGGGATTGAGCTGCCAAGGCGTGAAGGTGTATCTTGAGTCCCAGAGTAAGTGAGCTCAAGGAAGAGTAAACTGTTTATAGTGAAGTAGCTGTAAAGTGGCCTTAAAGCCTCAAAGAGGCTGGTCTTTGGAGGGCATTTGCAATACAGATGAAGCCTTGGGTTCAACAAAAAATTTCTAGTCTCAAGGCATTCATGTTCTTTAGCAATTATTGATTGCTGTAGATGTTGATAGAAAATGAGATTTTACATGGGTTCACAGTGGTGCCACCCCTGTATCTTTATTGTTTTCATAGAATAGAATAGAATAGAATAGAATAGAATAGAATAGAATAGAATAGAATAGAATAGAATAGAATAGAAACATAGAATAGAATAATTTTGGTTGGAAAAGACCTCTAAAATCATCAAGTCCAACTGTTAACCTAGCACTGCCAAGTTACCACTACACTATGTCCCTCAGCACCACACCTACACAGCTCTTAAATCCCTCCAGGGATGGTGATTTCACTACTGCCCTGGGCAGCCTGTTCCAGTGCTTGACAACCCTTTCAGTGAAGAAATTTTTCCTAATATCCAATCTAAACCTGGCACAACTTGAGGATCACAGGGGTACCCAAACACCTTTGGAATCAGAGGAACTCAAAAATGCTTAAGTTAGCTTTATAACCTCCTATCTGGAACTGTGACGATTGCTCCCTAGCTGCAGCTCGGGAACGTGGGTTTAAAGCGTCTCTTTCTAGGATAGCTTCCATGTACAGAGAGCACATAATGGCACGTGTTAATGGCACATTGCCATACCTATAGAGGAAATGCAAAACGTAAGCATGTGCTTAAGTGCTTCTTTGGATCGTGGCCAGAACAGTCAGCCACTTACACGTATAATGACTAAATCCTTAAGGAGTGCTCAGTCAAGGCTCCCTTCTATAATCTAAGAAAAGAAAAACAAATAACAGAAATAACAGAAAACAAATATCTCAGTACTTCAAGACCTGTTAGTTATTACTGTGAACTCAAAAACTTAAGTTCTCAGAACAGAAAAATCTCCTTACTAGGAATTTTTACATATGGGTCACATTGAAGCTGTTGGTCAGTTCACAGCCTCAGGGCTGGGTGTAACTAAGACTGTTCTTTCTAGCCTGTCTCTTTCTGCTGAGGGTGTGAGGTCTCTACATCCAGTGCAATATTTGCCATCCGTGAGCTGCTGTCCCTGATACTCTAGCTTGTCTGAAATAAGTAAGTGAAATAAGTAAGTGCCTAGGTGTCACAGGATCTATGTATAGGTTACTGGGTAGCACCTTGGCTCTCCAATCTCCATTGACTATCATCTCAGATACAGTAGGCACTTACACATAGACACCTATATTTTAGAGTCCAAACACGGAGCCAAATCCTATTCAGACTGTCTCTCAAAGAACAGACACTGTCAGTCCTACAGAGATATTAGAGAGGATGCTAACAGCTACCACTGAGTCAGAAGAACTTGGAGCTGCTATTGTTTCAAGGCAAATATCACTAATCTGTGTATGTCTATCTATTAAAATACAGGATAAAATTCACTAGGTCCCCAGCCTGTGTGGCTGTGCTGTAAGAGGAGTTCCACAGGCTTTACTGCAGTGACTGTTCTTAGCACTTAAGTCACGGGGGACTATAATGTGAACAGGACTCAGTGAGGTCTGATGCTCCTTTTTTCCTGTGTGGCATTTAATTTTGTGAAAGAAGGAAGTGTATCACAAATCACTGCATATTGAGCAAAAGGTGAATGGACTAATCTGAAGCTATACAACAGTAAAATGTAGAAGATATGCCAAATGATAATATGATTAAGATGCACATCTGGCATTGAGGGATGTAGAAACTGTGCTGTGTTTGTGGTATGTCTTCCTTAGGTATAAACACAGACTTTGCATTTATATGGATAAAGCCTAAAAGCTTTGTCCAATTCTTTACAATTGTTTCTCTAATCCCGTAATTTATGTAGAAATAATTTGAAAGTCTAAAGGATTTTTATGCATGCTCTTAAACACAAATGGGAAGTACATGGAAAGCACTAATAATTGGAAGTACATACTGAATTGTTATTCATTTTTTGTTCAGTCAAGGTCCGTCTGGATTTCCACAGTTGCAGTTCAAATTCGTTGAGCTAAAGGGCAGAATGGATGCAAGGACTTTCAGTCAAATGTTCAAAATATTGTGAAGACTAAGCAATTAAAAATTGAGTAGCTTCCATTTCTTTCTTAGATTGTGACATCATAAACCTTAATACAGGGAGTTTTTTAGGACTATTCTACATGAAAAGATGTATCACGGTACAGAGCTCCTCAGGTTAATGTCCAGTAGCAGATTCGGTTCATGATGGTGGTAGAATGACATGTTTGTACCAGTGCTGGGATAATAACTAGTATCTCTACATGGCTATGCACTGCTCCATGGAGACCTACCAAGTTTTTTGGAGATGACATGGTGAGCTCTCACTTCTCCATATGACAATATATTTGGTGGACACATGCCTTCCTTCCTTCCTTCCTTCCTTCCTTCCTTCCTTCCTTCCTTCCTTCCTTCCTTCCTTCCTTCCTTCCTTCCTTCCTTCCTTCCTTCCTTCCTTCCTTCCTTCCTTCCTTCCTTCCTTCCTTCCTTCCTTCCTTCCTTCCTTCCTTCCTTCCTTCCTTCCTTCCTTCCTTCCTTCCTTCCTTCCTTCCTTCCTTCCTTCCTTCCTTCCTTCCTTCCTTCCTTCCTTCCTTCCTTCCTTCCCTCCTTCCTTCCCTCCTTCCTTCCCTCCTTCCTTCCCTCCTTCCTTCCCTCCTTCCTTCCCTCCTTCCTTCCCTCCTTCCTTCCCTCCTTCCTTCCCTCCTTCCTTCCCTCCTTCCTTCCCTCCTTCCTTCCCTCCTTCCCTCCTTCCTTCCCTCCTTCCTTCCCTCCTTCCCTCCTTCCCTCCTTCCCTCCTTCCCTCCTTCCCTCCTTCCCTCCTCCCTTCCTCCCTCCCTCCCTTCCTCCCTTCCTCCCTCCCTCCCTTCCTCCCTTCCTCCCTTCCTTCCTTCCTTCCTTCCTTCCTTCCTTCCTTCCTTCCTTCCTTCCTTCCTTCCTTCCTTCCTTCCTTCCTTCCTTCCTTCCTTCCTTCCTTCCTTCCTTCCTTCCTTCCTTCCTTCCTTCCTTCCTTCCTTCCTTCCTTCCTTCCTTCCTTTTAAAAATATAGTGGGTATTGTGATAATAATAACAAAATAGCAAGAATTGTGAAAAATAAATCTGTGTCTTCTTTGCACTGAGCTTTTTTTAAGACCCTTTTTATCTGTTCCCTCACTAGTTAGTTTGAATGATTTTCAGGTTCAGACACCTAAATTTGTTAACAGTCTAGGGCGCTACATGACAACAAGATGTCTAAGACTCCTTTAGGAGTTAGTGGAGGTCTAGAGCATCTATTGCCATATGAGACCTGGGGCATCCCATCTGACTTCCGAATGCCACTTCAGAAGGTCACCCATAGGTCATGTTTCATAAGAGCTATAACCATGCAAACGTGGCTACCCGTGGGTGTCTCAAAAGTAACCTCCGATGTTTAGGCAACTGAACTGAATCCTGGGTCTCCACAAGCTATGATGGAAGTTTGGACACATTGTTCAGAGTAGACACCTAGGCTGTAGATGTCTATGTTTAAGTGGTTGAATCTGGAGCCATATCTCACCCTCTGAATCCCTTTTTTCTCCAGTTACCTCAGCACTGTCACACTTTGGGAAGTGGTCGGAGGAGGGGTATGTGCCAGAGGACTTCCTGAATATGCCCCTTTATTGGCTTTGGCAGGCCAGGCCTGATGCCGCTATTGCACCTCCTTCAAAGCTAAAGCAGTGTAGGAAATACATGCATGGTGGAACGTAAGCTTTCCAAAATAATTAAATAGTTTGAAAACAGTGATTAACTGTGTAAATAAAGACAGCAGTGTTGAAAGAAAAAGACAAACACTGTGACCCACATTAACTGCAAAATTGAAGCCAGTCAGGCTGACAACAGTGCTTTAAAAAGAAAATAATCCTCTTCAGTCAGACAGACAACCAGTCTTCTTCATTATTGCAATAATTTTTCTCTGCAAACATTTAAGGGGAATAGATTCATACTTAGTAAGAAACAGTTCGTAAACACAGAGGATGACAGAATGCTGCTGTTTGATGCTCTTTTCGCAAGTTCTGTACAAAGTAGCTGTGCAGAGTACAGCTAATTATATATGTCAGTGTTTTTCTCTTCTAATAGATGGCTTGCAGCATTGTTGAACATGGGTGATAGTTGAAAAAAACAAACCACCCTCAGAACCAATTTGCAGAACAGCATTTCTGCGCTGAAGCTGTGAACAAGATGTCCAGCAAATTAGCACCTTCCATCTCCAGTCTCTGCAACAGAAGTGCTGCTGAAAAAGGAAGATTAGGGGTTTGGGGTGAATGGTTGTCACTCACTTGCTAAAAATTCAAGTGAAGCTTTACAAAGCACACACAGAGAAGCACAAGTGATTGCTGCATATGACTCAGAGAAGCTCACAGGTCTTGCTTGCTAGAGGAATGCCTACCTGCTGTTTCCCTTGCCATAGAGTCTCCTGCCTCCACTCTGGTGATGACCCAATGAATGATGTGGGAACTGCTGCACCTTAGGATAACAAAACTATTGCTAGCCAAAGATGCTGAGCTCCTCCCAGAGTGAAGTGGCAGAAAAGGTCTTCAACCTCTCCTAAGAACCCTCAAGAAAAAGCAGATCTAGAGCTTTTAATTTTTATCCTGTTCTAGATCAGCAAGAAACCTTGTATTCCCTCTTTGGTTGTTCAGCTGTATTTGGTAGCAGTTTTACTGCTCTGTTTGTTAACTGCTAGGGTTGCTCCACTGAGAAGGAAAATAGCTATCAGGTGCTGTTTCGTACCAGCTCACTTCCTTTCATAATCACTGGAGCTCTGTTCAAAGCTGTTTGAGGTGTGTATCCTGGACTCCACCTAACATACCAAGAGAGTGTGGATCTCCTATGAATCACAAACCATTTTTGCAAGCCCCATATAGATGTTTTATTACTCTGTGGTGTCTTGAAAGTCCCCATCTGCAAATGTGTGGCCATCTGAGACATGATGCGCTTATATAGCCCTGGTTCTTTTGTTAACGGAGCCTGTGGCCGAAGTTGCAGATGGACTTTGGATCAGATGAAAAGTTAACTGATAAAAACATATGTTCAGTGCTGATATATCACAAGTTTGTAAAACCACCAACTTAGCATTTTGATAAATCACTTGCTATATATGCCTAAAGAAACAGTGAAAATACTTTAAAGGCCGACTTTACTCTTAGCAAACACATAGTTATGTTTGCAGTCATTCTTGGATCTTGGAGTGAAATGGTCTGTAGCTGCATGACAGACACAGCTTTAGTCCACATATTCTGAGTTCCCACAAAGCAGCCTTATGTCAAATTGTCCATGGGCTCTGCTGCAGCTCAGATGGATGGAACTCCCATTTAGCCACAAGGCTAATCTCATGTTTGTGGGAAACCACGCTTTGTGAGACAAGGCAAAATTGGCTTTTATAAACAAAGTGTATCCTTCTTTGCACTGTGCGTGATGACACAGCCTGTATGACAGTGAAATGGTTAATATCATAGTAGGAAATTCTTTTCCATTCTCTAGCTTGCACATGTAACTACTTCCCCATCTTCTAGCTGCTCTCCTAATGAATGACGGTAACTGTTGCATAGCTGATGATCCAAATCTCTCAGAATCCCATTACCTGCATTCTCATTGTAACTGCAGAAGTTATTTCCAATAAAGTAGTTCTTTTATTAATGAAATCTAGCATTACTGCACTATAAAATTTGAGCATATACCATTATGTCTCATTCACTGCAATAGCAGTCATCATCTTTAAAAGTAACATAGAAGGATGTGAGTTTCAATTACAAGGCATCTCAGTAAAAATAGAGCATGTAGCTAAATGCAGCTAGTGAAGTGATAGGAAATAGTATGATTACAGGGAGAAAAGAACATGTTCTTTGATATGTAATTTTTTTGCCATTCAAATTGCACTCCAGATAGTGTCTCAAGCAATATGAAGACGACCCTTGCCATTCCTCTTTTCTTTATTATGATCATTGCTGTGGATACTCAGTCCTTGCATGTGGTAAGGTCTTATGCAGTACAAGTCACTTTTACTTCTTGTTTTTGCTGTGTTCCTCTAGCTAACGTAAGGAGGAAACCTGAAACAAATCATGTGAAGTTAATCAAAATGCTCATGTAAATATATTAGTCTTCAGTGTTTGTACTGCTTTTAACAAATCATTGGCATTTACTATGTAGCCAGATGTGTTACTGTTCCATCTAGGGCTTGTAGTCTTACACAGCTAAATCAAGAAAACGTACTGTTCTAGGAAGTGCTGGGTTTTGCAGAGGATTAAGAAATGATCCCATTGCATTTCAACATTTTCTAGAGTGAGAGATGCAAATAGACAACTGACTATAACAGTAGCAAACTCCCCTGAGAAACACAAGGACCCACATCCACAAAGGAAGATTGGTGTCTGTTTCTGGTCTGGAGTTCCCAGTACTGATTTCAGTGCCTCTACTGGGATAAAGGAGAGTCATCACTTACTTAGACACACCCGGGCTCACCAAAGTTAGTAAAAGACCAGAGTTCTGCTTCTGTTTGAGATGCAACCAGGATTGGGGCTAGAAGCCATTCCCTGAACATAAAGGCCACACATCCAATTATGTGTGACAACCTCACTGTTTTCATTGACAATCTAGCAATTCTCAGTGGTGCTATCCTTCTCCTAACACATCATAGTTAGATCACCTGTGCATGAAGAGGACAACCTGGCTTTCAGGGAAAAAAATGTCTTTGGGGTTGATGAAAGTTTTGATTTGCTTATAAAATACACAAAATAAAGAACCATAGAAGGAAGACTGATGATAACCTTAAACAAATGAGTATTATAATTAACAAGAAACATCCCACAAGAGTTTTTTCCAGTCCCATGCTAAGATAAAAACAGATATTTGAAGACAGGCCTCTGTGGCAAAATGAACCATTCCTAACTATTAGTAGTATACTTTATAGAGTGCTGAAGATCAAGTGCATATGAGGACTGCCACAATTGTAGGTTTCAAAGCTAAACAATCATACTGTCATACATGAATTCATCTGGTAATTATACTTAATTGAAGACAGAAAATACACAGATGCCATTACATGAAAACAAATATATACAAGGCATAAATCAGTTCAGACACAACCCTGCCTGAAACTTAGGAGCTGGATACTATGAATGCAATGAGCTTGAGCCTTCTCCTGGAGACCCCAGAGCAGGACCCCCAGCAGGTTTTCTTGCACTGTGCTGACCAAGTTGGTCTGTCTGTGGATTGCAGAGCAATGGTCTTCTAAGATGTGAAGCTAGGCCAGGAGCAGCAGAGCAGCATTGGGTTGATGTTGCAGCCCAGCTAACGAGTCTCCTCTGCCCTGGCAGCAGGCCAAGCTCTATGCTGTGCTGTTTTGCATGGTGGAGACAAGATTTTATTGGCGCTGCTGAAGCCAATAGGAAAAAGCACATATAAATTAGCTGAGTAAGAGGCTTTCTGTGGTTGCAATTATTTGAGAGGTAAAGCTTTCAAGGAACTGCAATGCAGCTGTAGTGTCAGCAAGCCAGATTAGGATGTCATAAACATCAGTCTAAGTTACCTGCTGGGCCAGCTTCTGCTCCCGGTTACACCCATCTGACCTCACGAAAGTGCAGACAAATTTGACCCACTCTTTACGAAAGTAATAAAATAAATTAGAACTCAGTCAGCTCTGACTAGAATTAATCTACATACATAATTAATCTTTATTTTACATACATAATGGAGAAAAGATAAATGAATTCTTTCTAAAAGCTTGGGCTTGTCCCTGGTGACAGGAAAAATTATCTAAGTCTCATATATCATCAATTGTTTGACAGCCACACAAACCTGGAATAATTACAACTTCTTTTGCCAAATTATTTCAGGTTTATTTCAAAGTAGCTGTGAACACAGATTTGATTCACATTATTCGAGTGCTGGAGTAAGGTTTCTTTTGTTGTACACAAAGCTGTCTGGAATATGTGTATTGTGAAAATTGTGTGCTGGACAGCAACCGAAGGTGAGTTCCATGCTCTAAAGGCCAGAAATGTTTGCAGTGATGTTGCAAATATGTTTACCTTTCTAGCCATGCGTGCTTTCTGCTTTGTCCTCCAGCTCTTTTCTTACAATGTGGATTCTTTCCTCCAGTTTCTGAGTTTACCACCCTTTTGTTTTTAATTGTCTTCATAGCTGTTGTAAAAAACCTATACAAATTCCAAGCCCTAATGTATCTGATTCACTGGGTTTCTTATCAACTGCGTTAAAATAGCTTTTTGTGTATCATTAGCACCTGGCTTCATTTCTTCAGCCTGTTATAGTGGCATTGCAGCTGTCTCCACAATGCAGCTGAAATCAAAGGAGTCACTCATTTAACACAGGGTTGCAGTGATGGTAGCCGGATGGCAGGCAGCCCCCCTTGTTGGGTGCATGTTGAGAACCTGTGCGCGTATTAAAGTTTTTCTGCAGGCATCCTCCCTTTTGCTGTAAATCCTAAAACTCTCAGTCACTGAATTGACTGAGATTTGTGTTTGCAGTTTTCTTGGTTTTGTTATATGCCAAAAACAGAAGCACTGGAGCCCGTGGGGTTTGAGTCTCCTTGCACCACAGACTGGGAGTTAGCAGTTATTCTGTTTCTGTTCTGCTCTGGGGGCCATCCCATGTATTTGCTCAGTCTTAGAGGCTGCTAAGGCTTTAACCCTTTCTTTGGACAATAGAGCTGCCTTTGTCTTTTGGAGGCATTTCTCAAATTATCTATGTTTTCATTTATCATGGAAGCTAAAATCACACATCCTACCATCTTAGTAGAAATTGCATTGATTTTCTGAGTTCTGAAGTTTCTAGCTGTGCTGTGTAATTACCCATTTCCTTTTCTTTTTATCCTGTGAAAATCTTTATCTGGTTAAAAATGAATACACAAGAGTTTAGTGTATCAGCAACAGATTCACTTTCTGTACTGCTGTCCTAAGATGATTTGTTTCATTAGTTGTTCTCCTGGCAAAAGCTTCCCTGTAATACATTAGCCATGTTCCCCAAAACACATTTTACTCTCTTGCCATCCTTTTCCTGTCAATGTGATAGCTGAAACAAGCAAGCCAGTGCAACAGCAACAAAATAGTTCCATGTTTATTATCTCATCAGCAGCTCTCATGGTCAGCTCTGTATATAGAATTAGACTTTCACTTCTATTTTTCTGCAAAATGTTTTCTGCACATGCAGATTACATAGGAATCAATCTCTGTAGATTTGTTTGCTCTGGTTCTGCTGTGTTTACACCTTTTAATCCCTTCAGTGTGAGTGACCCTAGTCTAACTGTTCATTTCACATTTGAGATATTGCAGGTACATCATGCTGGGCAACAGCAGAGGATATCGTGTTTATAAATATTTGTTCTTTATTAAAAGGTGCTTCAGCAAATGTAGCACTGCTAACAGCCTGACTTCAGGGATCCTTCTCAAAAGCAGGTCCCTGCTGCAGTCCATGTTGTCTCTAGAGTACCTTAGATGTTGTAAGATACAGCAAGAATTCAGCAAAGTGGAAAAATTTCAAGAAGGAATGCCAATATTTAAAATAGGAGGGAAAGTAAGAAGAATTGAACATAAAGGCTCCAGGTTAAGGTAAGTACTATTCATATTTGCAGAGGTAGCTCACTAACTTGACTATAGATTTTATTTAAGAATTGCTGCATTTGTTTCAGGTAAGTAAAATGTTTTCATGGTATTTGGATGTTGTAACAATTACATGGAAGTTTCTCTAAGGTCAGAGAGGGAATCAAAGAAGCCACAGTCAATGTTTGGTGAATGTATTTCCAAACATCTCTTGTGATTATAGCTTTACCTAATCATTTACTTGACGAGTCATTGCTAGGAAAGGTATGTTTTCTCCTGTCACAGGGATTTCCCTGCTCTCCTGGTATAGGAGGCTATTCATGCTATCATTCCCTGTAACAGCAGGATGACCAACTACAAGAAACAGAAAGCACTTACCTGGGAAATGTACCTTTTTTCTAGCATTCCATTTTCTAGACCGTGGTCTGAAAATGAAATAGATAGTTGTACCATTGGTTACTACTGCAAAAACTTTGTGCTGGTGAGCTCCCCACAAAAATGACAGCTTCAGAGCTAATATCTCATGTGTGGCCCTATGACCGTGGTCAAAGTTTAAAAAGACATAATCTCAGTACAGGGGCTCTTGAATCTATGTCCTGGGCTCAGTCATCAGAATCTGAATGTGCTAAGGCCACTGTGTCTGTATAAGAGAGGAAAATTCCTAATGGGCCAGGGCCTGAGAAAATATATCAGAAGTAAAACCTGTAGAACTTTTCTCTTTCTAGCTTCTCTGGAAACTGTCTTACAGGAAGCTAATAACCTCTAGGTTCTCATTTTCAGGAGGAGAAATGATCTCTAACGTAGTGTCTGGCTTGTCACAAGCAGACTAAAAGAGTCTAAAGCTTTGAAAAATCCCTCAGCCCTATGGCCTGACTTTTACAGATTGTACGCATTTGTTTCTTCGAGTTTGTTGTCAAAACATTCTTCATGATGCACACTTCTAAGCTAGGCTGCATAGATCAGAGTTATAAAGGGAGCTGTTCTAAAGAACATGTCTGTCAGTCTCTGAAGTTCCCTGTCATTATCGTTATCTCTTTGCCGGCTCAGAGGTGGTGGCAGAATTGCTCTGTGATTGCTTCTACAGCTTAATGATACATCAGCTCTGCTCATCTGACTGTCTCTTATCACCTTGTAGGGAACAGCTGAGAGCTTAGTCATAAATCATTTATCAGCAACAGGAGGTCCCAGTGGACTGGAGAATAGCAAATGTGATGCCCATCTACAAGAAGGGCAGGAAGGAGGATCCGGGGAACTACAGGCCTGTCAGCCTGACCTCAGTGCCAGGGAAGATTATGGAGCAGATCATCTTGAATGCCATCATGTGGCACATACAAGACAAACAGGTGATCAGGTCCAGTCAGCATGGGTTTATGAAAGGCAGGTCCTGCCTGACTAACCTGATCTTCTTCTATGGCAAGGTGACCTGCTTGACAGGTGAGGGAAAGGCTGTGGATGTTGTCTATCTAGACTTCAGTAAAGCCTTTGACACTGTTTCCTGCAGCATTCTCCTAGAGAAGCTGGCTGCTTATGGTTTAGATAGGTGTACTCTTAGCCGAGTAAAAAATTGCCTGGATGTCTGGGCCCACAGAGTAAGAGCAAATGGAGTTAAATCCAGTAGGCAATCAGACACAAGTGGTGTTCCCCAGGGCTCAGTACTGGGGCCAGTTCTGTGTTATATCTTTATTAATGATCTGGATGAGGGGATCAAGGGCAAGGTCAGGAACTTTGCAGATGACACCAAATTGGGTGGGAGGGTAGGAAGGCTCTGCAGAGGGATCTGGACAGGCTGGATCAATGGGCTGAGGCCAATTGTATGAGACTCAATAAGGTCAAGTGCTGGCGCCTGCACTTGGGTCACAAGAACACCATGCAACATTACAGGCTTGGGGAAGAGTGGCTGGAAAGCTGCCGACAGCTGTCTGAATATGAGCTGGCAATGTGCCCAGGTGGCCAAGAAGGCCAACAGCATCCAGGCTTGTATCAGAAATGGTGTGACCAGCAGGAGTAGGGAAGTGATTGTGCCCCTGTACTCGGCACTGGTGAGGCCGCACCTTAAATACTGTGTTCAGTTTTGGGTCCCTCACTACAAGAAGGACATTGAGCTGCTGGAGCATATCCAAAGAAGGGCAACAAAGCTGGTGAAGGGTCTGGAGCACAAGTCTGATGAGGAGCAGCTGAGGGAACTGGGGTGGTTTAGTCTGGAGAAGAGGAGGCTGAGGGGAGACCTTATTGCTCTCTACAACTGCCTGAAAGAAGGTTGTAGCAAGGTGAGGCTTGGTCTCTTCTCCCAAGTAATAAGCAATATAACAAGAGGAAATGGCATCAAGTTGTGCCAGGGGAGGTTTTGATTGGATATTAGGAAAAATTTCTTAACTGAGAGGGTTATCAGGCATTGGAAGAGGCTGCCCAGGGCAGTGGTGGAGTCCCCATCCCTAGAGGTATTTAAAACACATGTAGATGTGGCATTTAGGGACATGGTTTAGTGGTGACTTGGCAGTATTAGGTTTATGGTTGGACCTGATGATCTTAAAAGTCTTTTCCAACCTAAACAATTCTATGATTCTATAAATCCTGCTCTGGCCTCAGATCCAGACCTCCCTCGGCTGTGAACAGGAACTGCTGGCACACTCTTGCCCTCCAGAGAGTGAAGGAGGTACGGACTCCTGTGCACACTTCCTAAATTCCCAGCAAAACTGAAAGCATCATACTAAGGCACTCTGCAGTTCCAAAAGTGGTGGAATTTTTTTCAGCTGTTGTAGTTGGTGTCTGTGACTGGGCAGTCCCTAAGAGCTTTCTGAGTCACCAGAGGAATTTGGCAAATGTCTAATGAAGTGATATTTGCCTCTAAGGTGTACCTAAAATGGAATTGGTCATCTGCCAGTGGAGAGAAACAATAAAGATGTTCCTTTCCAAAACTTTTCTATTTATATATATTTTAGGAAATATATTTGTAGCTTTATCTCTGTATAAATTTATTTGAATTACTAAAATACTCATTGTGATTATAAGCAGTAAATATTATATTACAGTTCTAGATAATATAATGAAAGAAATCAATGGTTCAATGGTTTGTATATATTGTAATTAAATTTAGTGTGTGGGTGACATCAATGGCTGTGAATAAGTCTCCTGCAGTTACCATAGAAACAACATTTCCTCAAGTAGCGCAGCAGAGTGGTGTGATGTTGAGTGGGGAGTTCTAACATTTAATTTTTAAATTAAACAGCACAGATAACCAGGAGGAAACAACACAACCACCAATTTTGTATTAAAATAATGATGAGACCTATTTTTCTGTATTGAAAGTCACATCAGCAATACCTGACTTAGCAGCTAGTAAGATGTATGTTGTGAGTTCTCTGCAAAGATGCAGGCTAACAAATACATTTCATACTTGAAAAGCAGTCTATAGATAGATACCTGTGAGAAAGAGACCAGCTTCCCACATAGCAGTAAGCTAACATTGCATATTTTGATATGGACTCATTTATACAAAAGAAAAGTTTAATATGTTAGTAACCAAACTATTTTTAATTACTGATAAAATATAGTCTGTAGTCCAATATGAAGTATTTCTGAAAGCTGATGATATGGCATATATCATATGAATGACAATGACTTTCAGGGCAAATGGGAGCTGTTTAATGCATTACCATGGTAACTGTGGCTATAGTATATACTTGACTACAGTAATAGTTTTCTAAAATCTGATGTATGGACTGGTTTGAAGAATCATTGTATAAACATTTATTCTTTTAATGAGGAAAGAAAACTGGTTGGTTTTGCAACCTTTCTCTCCAGCCCTGCACCAGGTTTTTACACTGTGCCAGAGAGATTACTGAAAACTTATCCCAGCAATCTTTATCTGAATTCAAAATACCGAGGAATTGAAAAGCAAACATCACAGAGGAGTTTTTCTTTCTCCTGAGTTCTTCTAGTGAGTCTCTGTTCCTTTAATCACATTAATATCAGATGTGATTAACGTAAGGACAAATCTGGAGAGAATTACAATATGCACAACTACTTTTTTTCCCCCTTGTTCTGTTATTTTTTTCCCCTGTGATGGGAACTCTTGCAAGGGAGTAAGTAATTCGATTCAGAACTTGATCCTGCAGTCCCTATTCCTTCCAACAGCTGCAATAGATGTTGTCCATATTTGTTTACTTCTGGGACTTAAATATGTCCTCAAAATGAAGTCTGTATAAGGAAGCAGCATGTAATTTGCTGTTCCAGAAGCACAGCAGGGACTGAGTTGTGACCAAATGATGGTTTGGGGTTCTTCTTTCTCCATGAGACAAGTAGGTAGAAACAATTTTTTCTCAGGTATACGCTCACATTTGAACGCAAAATCACCTCTAAACCACCATAATACAGCAGGGTGCTGATAGCCATGAAACGAAAATTCAGTCCTGCTCAAACTGTTTAGTTTTTATAGAAAACACAGTGGGTGGAAGACAAACGGTATGTTAAATAGGAAAGACTAAGCTGCAAACACTACCTTATGGGGATACTGTCCTTCACTTCAGCTGCTCTGCTCAAGAACGGCTTACTGGTTAGGAAATCCAATCAAACATAAGGATGCACCCTTTAATTAAAAAGTTGCAGAAGTCATACTATTTATTTCTGTGATTATTTTAGTGGTGGGGAAAAACCCTCCAAGACCCCCATCTGATTTTTACATGATTGCATATCCCCCTTAAGGGCATACGCTTGCAATCAATCATTCCTTCCCTTTGAAATCCCTAAGGAAATAGCTACCTGCTATACTGCCTTCAGTCACTTCCGAGCAACCCAGTTTTACAATATATCACACAATGTAAGCTCCCACACAGTGCAGGCTCTTGCCACTGGGAAGGTAGATAACCCTGCAAGACTGGGGGTGGCTGGGCTGAGGAGCAGCTCTGTGGGAGGTGCTGGTGCCCTGGAGCACCACAAGCCATGCAGGAGCCAACAGCAATTGGGCAGCAGGGGCACAGTATCCATCAAGGGATGGGATTATCCCCCTCTACCCTGCACTCATGAGACCCCAGCCAGATACTGTGTCTGGTTTGGGGTCCCCATCAATGCAAGACGTGGAGAAACTGGTGTGAGTTCAGCAAGGGCTCCAAGTTAGCTGGGGCTGGAGCAGCTGCTCTGTGAGGAAAGGCTGAGGGATGGACTGGCTCAGTCTGGGGCAGAGATGGCTCTGGGGGGCTGGCAGCAGACTGAAACCTATCTAGAGACAATGGAGATAAGTAAATTTCCTTAGGTCTCTGAGGATCAAGCATATGCAAGGAATCAGGCACAGGGCCAGGTCTGGAGCTCAAGGGTGCCTTTTAGTTTGTTCTGCTGCTGCAGGAGGACCCTGTACCTGTACTTTTTCTTAGGCAGTTCTTAGCTATGTAGCACCAATTTGTAACAATCCCACTGGCTGCTTAGCCAGCCTAACCTCTGATGGGTACCTAGGCTCTTGTCTCAGAAACTATTGCATGCTATTGTACATATGAATATATGAATTACTTACCGAGCTAAGCATTTTGGCAGCTAGCTTCCTCTTAAATTTACTTAGGATTAATAAATTAGTCCTCCCCCTGTGCCTAAGGGCGATGACTAGCGGGCATGCCCTGACAAGCCTTGCTGAGCTGCAGAGAAGAGGTGCAGCAACCTTCGTGGGGGCCCTGCCAGCCCCCACGGCTCACTGGAAAGTGAAAAGTGAGAGCACCATCTTCCTTAGTATGTGGCCAGTCCAAAAGGGATGCTGAGAATAAGAGGATAACGAGACAATGATAAAGAGAAAGCACTCTTTATCACACAGTTCTTGATTACAAGAAGTGGTCATGTGGCTACTGAGGAAACAAGTGCATGACAACATGAGGGAACATGCTGCTGGAATCTGCTGCAAGTGCCATGCAGCATCTGGGACTTAGACATTAAAAAGAAATGGCTATATCACTTGAATGTATGAATTACAGAATCACAGAATCACAGAGTGGTAGGGGTTGGAAGGGGCCTCCAAAGATCATCTAGTCCAACCCCCCTGCTAGAGCAGGATCCTAGAGCAGATCACACAGGAACACGTCCAGACGGGTCTTAAATGTCTCCAGAGACAGAGACTCCACAACCTCTCTGGGCAGTTCCAGTGCTCTGTCACCCTCACAGTAAAGAAGTGTTTTCTTATGTTTAGATTGAACCTCCTGTGTTCCAGTTTGTGCCCATTGCCCCTTGTTCTGTCACTGGACACCACCGAGAAGAGTCTGGCCTTCTCTTCCTGACACCCGCCCTTAAGATAGTTACAAGTATTAATGAGATCCCCCCTCAGCCTCCTCTTCTCCAAGCTAAATATACCCAGTTCCCTCAGCCTCTCCTTATGTGGTAAATGCTCCAGTCCCTTAATCATCTTAGTGGCCCTGCACTGGACTCTTTCCAGTAGCTCCATGTCCCTCTTGAACTGGGGAGCCCAGAACTGGACACAGTACTCCAGATGTGGCCTCACCAAGGCAGAGTAGAGGGGGAGGAGAACTTCCCTTGACCTGCTGGCCACACTCCTCTTAATGCACCCCGGGATACTGTTGGCCTTCTGGCTGTGATGGCACATTGCTGGCTCATGGTCAGCCTGCTGTCCACCAGGACTCCCAGGTCCTTTTCCCCAGAGCTGCTCTCCAGCAGCTCAGCCCCCAGCCTGTACTGATCCGTGGGGTTATTCTTCCCCACATGCAGGACTCTACACTTGCTCTTATTGAATTGCAGTAAGTTTATCTCTGCCCAGCTCTCCAGCCTGTCCAGGTCATGCTGGATGCCAGCACGGCCTTCTGGCGTGTCAGCCACTCCTCCCAACTTGCTGAGGATACACTCTGTCCCTTCATCCAGGTCATTAATGAATATATTGAACAGAATCGGACCCAGTGCCAACCCCTGAAGGACAACACTAGTCACAGGACTCCAACTAGACTCTGCCCCACTGACCACTGCTCTCTGGTCTCTGTCCTTCAGCCAGTTCCCAATCCACCTCACTGCCCAGTCATCCAGTCCACACTTGTTAAGTTTGGTGGTGAGGATGCCATGGGAGACAGTGTCAAAAGCCTTGCTGAAGTCAAGGTAGACCACATCATAGCACTGGTACCCTGGTCTGGATGGCATCCCTGCTGCCTTGTACCACTGGAGCCCCCATCACGGTGAGGGCGCCTCACCATGCCACGTGTGTGGGCATTACTGCCCTCCCCTCATCAATTCATCTAGTTATGTCCTCATAGAAGGCTATCAGGTTGGTCAAGCGTGACTTCCCCTTGGTGAACCCATGTTGACTACTCCAGATAATCCTCTTTTCCTCAACATTCTTAGAGATGGTGCCAAGAACAAGCTGTTCCATCACCTTTCCAGGGATAGAGGTGAGGCTGGCTGGCCTGTAGTTACCCAGGTCTTCCTTTTTGCCCTTTTTATAGATTGGAGTGATGTTGGCCTTCCTCCAGTCCTCAGGCACCTCTCCTGTTCTCCAGGACTTTTCAAAGATGATGGAGAATGGTCTAGCAATGACTTCTGGCAGTTCCCTCAGCACTCACAGATGCATCCCATTAGGGCCCATGGATTTGTGAGTGTCCAGTTCACCTAGCTTTTCCTTAACCCAATCCTCTTCAACAAGGGCACAGTCTTCCTCTCTCCTGAAAAGCTTTTAAACTTTGAATTGGTTTAGGAAAACATAAATGAAAAGTAGTATCACTTTTGCAAACCCTGTCTCCTTCTTGTGTTATTTGACCAGCCCTAAGACCATCTGTACTTTTGAAAAATGCAAAAAACCAATTTCATAAAAGATTTCACATTCTTCCCACATTTTCAGACGATGTTATGTAAAATTGTTACTTTACGGAATGAAGTTTAGTTCAAGGAGAAGAAAGTAAAAATCAGGATTTCAGAATAAATCAAGCTATAGGAGTGCTCAAACTGAAGTCTTCTCCTTTTATTTTTTTAAAAACATTATTCTTGAGTCAGGATTTAATTTCAACTCCCATACTATTTATCTCAGAGGGATAACAATGAAGTATTTACCAAGCATTTTAATTAGTAGTTGTTGAAAGAAATTGTACAAGCACAGTCAGAATGCTATTTCTACATTGTCAGCAATGCTCACTTTTTAAAAGCTTCTCTAAATTGTCTCTCTTGCACTACAGTGAGGACTGCGAATCCCACTCAGAGAGAAGGCCAGGTGGCAGCCATCATTAGAAAGAGGGATCAGAGGAAGTCACTGCAAGTTTCTTATTCACACTGTTACCCTCCTGTTGGTTCCTTGCAATCCCATTAAGAATGTTGGCTGGTTTTCAGCTGGGCTGGGTGCTGACTTTATTTAATTCACAAGTCATACCTGACCCAAGTCCCATTCACCTCCACAAAGATCTTTCCACGCTCTTTTTTGAGGCCTGGGGCAGCTTTGGTAGCCTCGCATATAGCCAGAGAGGGGAAATGTACATTATGGTGAATTCATTCCAGGGAAAACACTCTCTAGTATAAGTTTTGGTACATACCTGGTCCAGCTGATGCCTCTAAGCCTGTTCAGACCTCATAGTGAGCTTGTAATCAATAATGGTTCAGGCCAAAGAAAGAAGCAGCACAAGGGAAAGCATTGGTTGCCAGATGTGCGTGTCTTGTAGAGGTCAGCAAAGACCAGGACAGATCAGCAGGGGTGGAGGGGAAAAGATACCCTGGAAAACAGGGAGGGTCTGTCTGATTACAAGGGCATTTCAACCAGACCCCTTTGAAGGCAATCAAAAGATCCCAAGTAGCCTCTGGAGCCCACCCAGTATATAAATGAAGGAAAGGAGAACAAAAGTGTGAGTTACTATCTAAACTTCTGACCCTTTGGTCATTTTACATATTTTGAAGCATTTCAAGGATTTCTTTGACTGATAATGACTGTCTGAAGATCTGGACAGCATGCTGAGCAAAGTCACTCGACACAGTACTGTGAGTTCTAGGAAACGTAATATGTCACGAGTTAAAATGTTGCCAGTCTCTCAAGAATTTTAAGGAAAATTCAGTTTTGAAAAAAAGTTTTAGCTCCATTATTTTTGATGCTATAATGTGTTTGAACAATATTCTTGGCAGACAGAAATATCTAATTATCTTTGGAGACCCTAGAAAGATTAATTGTGCCTTCTGATTATGTCTGAAATAATTCAATTACATCAAATATATAAGAATTCCAAGGAATATTAATGCAAATCTCAATTCTTGGCAAGCAACAAAGAAGCTACTCTTATTGATGTATCTATAATCCCTGTTTTGTGCTGTTGCAGTTTAAAATGTCAAATGTGTATGAATGACTCCATTTATACTACAGGGCTCATCTATTTTAATCCTTCCAAACAAGTTTAAAACAAGGTTTTAATCACTTTAAATAGCTCTATATTTCATCATTCCTCTGCTCTATTCAATTGCCCTTTCTTCAATCAAAAATTTAGAGCTGATTTTGGTCACTTCCAGCATTCACATGATTCTCTCATACTACTCTTTATTTTGTATGAATAAAGGCAGAAATGCCTGTAATTCCCACTCCTCTGTATCTATGGTCATTGCTTTCTGTATGCCGCAGGACTAAATTTCTCCTTGAAGAAATCTTATTCATATATTTTAATGCTCCTTTAAGATGTGTCTGATCTAGGCTAAGGTCTTTCCATCTCATGCCTAAAGATACTGCCTCCTCAGTTTGCTTCCTATAAGTAATAAATTTAAGGTTCATTCCAGACTTATTTAGTGTCTGAAGACAACTGTTTTACAAGCTCCTTATTCAAAGACTGAATTTTAACAGGCTATAGATAAGATTACAGAGGAACCTTCATTGCAAGTCTCCTTTTTCTGACAACCATAGCAAGAACTGAGAAAATATGATTCAGGAATACTCAGATATGAAATTTGACTCATTCTGTGATCTTTTTCATTTCTGAAAAAAAGCATTCTAGAAAATGGCCCATCCAATAGAAGGCTGTAACAGTGACAACAATGGCTTAGCTACTTCCTGAAAAAATAGTGGACTAGAAAAATTTTAAGTTAGGAATTAAGGCTGTCCAGTAAGGAAGAAAACCTACAAGATGACCCATTTATAAAATCAGATCGGATTAGATTCAAAATCTGTAGTTCTTATGATGGGCATTTGACAGGTGAAGCCTCAAACCAATAAAAATATATTCAGAAAGGGAAATGTTTTTAAACTGACTGTACGGTGATTAACTCCTAAATTGAAGAGGAGGTGAAAGTCAATAAGAAACGGCTATAAATAATTCAGCCTGTAGTTCTTAATTTATGAAAAGAATACAGCTTTGGGATTGAAATTACTCCTGTTTGCTTTCAATCCATATCGCTGGGTCTGGGTTTTTTTTGCTCAGTCAGAACCAGACTAGCGGACTAAACTTTGTAAAAAATTACAGACATCCATTTCTCCCTCAACTCTTAGAAAATCTCTGGGGACATATTTTTCACATCAAAACCCTGCATGAAGTTCTACATACAAGATGCAATGTCATATGACAGATGTCCATGTGGACAATGCTAATGAAATGTGATTTTGTCATGAACAGTTAAGACCTGGACATCAACTACAGTGCTAGAACAGATGCTGGTGTGCAGTAGACAACATGAACAGATAAGCATCTGAAATGCAATATGGTAACAAGGAACAGCAGTGAAACTTTGGTTTATGTACTCAAAGAGGGATTTCATTGTGAATTTAGGAACAGTTGATCTCTCTGGGCAAGATTTTTTCTATTTGATGTTTAACTATCTAGTCAGAACTAGTCATCTATTCCTTCTCTGTGTTCAGTGAGAGAAGAGGTATCTTATGAGCGTGATTCAATCCTCCTATCTTAAATATTTTTCTGTATGACATAGCTTATTTTATTGAAGCTATGTATGTCTGTATCACAAAACTGGAGCAGACCAGAAAATTAGTGTAGTCCATACTGTTACCTTTCTAAAACTCTAAAATTAAAATTAAACTCATTTGTGCATTTGTGTCTTTCCAGGGCCAGGTCTGGAATAGTTTGCTCTGTCTGTGAACCTGACTTTACCTCCACAATTTGGAGAAGTCACTTTGTTTAGGTGTATAGACATGGATGTAAGCATGCATTTTTGAATATTTAGCACTTGGAAATGTGTCAATTTGTTATTTGTACACTTCTGTATCTAGCTAAACAAGGGCTATGAATATGACTATGAATATAGCAGATATGAAGTCCTATCATCCCATACTTCTTCAGGGTGAATCTCTGTTCCACAAAGAGCTGTCATGATGACCACTGAAGAATTTTGGTTAAGAGCAATCTCTCATTTACAAAGCTATCCCATTGCTATTGAGTTCCCTCACAAGCGTGGTTTCCCAGATGTTATTTGCCTTGTAGTTTTATAGAAAGTGAATAGCAAGGCAGGGATCCTGGGTGACATAGAAATTAGTCCTGTCCTTTTATTCTAAAGGGAATTCCAGGTATTTTTTTTCAACATCCTTCTCTTTTCTTTAAAATGTGTGAAGTTTTCAATTTCTATTATGTATCTGAAGAGAGATCAATGGCTAAATAATAAACAGAATTAGGTCTTAACATATATATGCCATATTAAATAACAATTTTTTTACAAGTCCTCCAAGTACAGTTCTGAGTAGTATAAAAGTGTTTGGACTATTCCTAGACTAATGTGAGGCAAGTAGTTAGGATTTTAAGCTTAAGTATGTCATAACAACAGACATCTAAGCAGGTGCTGAGAGTATATTGAAAGGGGAAATAGCAAAGTGAAGGTAAGTTATGGGTGGAGTCTGTCAAGAATCAGCCTTAGGTGTGATTTTAATTATGTGCAGTATTTCAGTGAAAACTGGCACCAATTCTAAAATGAGAAGAGCCCTTAATAAGCAGAAAAATTGTGTGTACCACTTAATATTCCAGTTTGTAATAAAAGAAATAATTTGTTATTGTCAAAAAGAGACATCCTCGTGTCATCCTAATTTACCCTAAAAGATTAACTATCAATCACTTTAGAATGCGTTCTATGGATCCCCATGTATCTCATCAGAAATACTCAAATTCAGTGGCAGTGTGGATCATTTGTTCGTAACTGAACTGGTATTCGGCACTCTTCACTACCTCCATATGATTTCAGATAAGCTGGAAACAATATCAGCAAAGAAAATCATGATAATGATTCAACATATTGCATAGACAGGACTGCAGTGCTGAACTGTAGCTGACCTACAGCTAAACCCAACTGGTGTACTCAATTTTCTTCTGTTAGAAGAAAATGTAGCTAAAAATTACTGACTGATTGAAAACATACTTCAGTATCAGGATTGTGAATTTTAGCACTGTGACACAAAAGGGCCATAGCTGGAACTATAACTGCAAGAACATTTGGGACAAAGTAATACAGTCTATTGACATATTTCAGCATTTATTTTTTTTTTACGCTGGCCTGTTAAATCTTCTGATTTTGCACATGTAGCGGTTCAACCAGACGTGACCACATTACCATATACAATTATTCTTCTGTTATCTTCAAAATTACAATGAGTTATCATTACATCATCTCTTTCGTAAATCCAATGTAGATATGCCTACAGATTGTTTATGCTCCATGTCATTGTATAGATTTTATGTGACAAAACACAGCCTGGACCTACATGGTTTTCTGCAGAATAATTACCAGTTGGCATACCAGAACGAATAGTGGGAGGCTATCAAACAGCTCGTCCAAGCCTTCCACCCATCTGTCCCCTTGCTGTTTGTGGAACATGCAGTTTTTGTCTTTAATGATTAAATAGTTTTCTGTATATCAGATTTTTAGTTTTCTCAAGCAACATTTGTACGCAGCATTTAGTGTTCATTTAGTGTTCATTTCCCAGTGAGGTGACCTTCTGTCTAAATTCAACTAGTTAAAATAAAAATAAGAAATACAATATAAATTTTTTTTTTGCTACTTCATTTTCTCCTGATTTCCATCTTCAGTGCATTGTCCTTGCCTAAAAGCAGCTGTGGTTTATCTATGTGGGAACTTTTTTTTCCTCAAGGGAAAAAGCTCGGGTTAAACATTTTTAAGAGAAACCTGCTTTGTCTGCATTGATAATAATGTAGCTGAAGAACAATGATTTCAATGTATTTGCAGGTACAATTTTTTGAGAAGTTTATTTCATCAGTAACGGGTGACTCAAGTATTAGACCCTGAGAGAAAAATATATTTAAACTGTTAGACATGTGGTAATGGGAATATTAAAAATAGAGTCACATATATCACTGTCACTGTCTTTCTCAGCATATATGGCATTTAATAATTTAAGATCTGTACTTCTATTTACTCTTCCGCAAATACAGCATGCATATATCTGGTAGATACTGCAAATGTTCCAAGTTAGTCTGATGTCAAGGTTAATTTTATTATTTACTTCAGTGGATTAAGATTCTTGTGCCTTGGACATGGCTCTGGATGTAAAGAGTATCACTGAAATACCTGACTGTTAGCATCTGAGCATGTTGTGTCTGAAGCAGGCATGACACCTCCTTTACATGCACTTTCCTGTTCAATGGCAGTACACATATGACGCTCTCTGCTTCATGAGTCAAGCTACACCAGGCAGAGACCTCCCCACCTCCCATGGGGGAAGCTGTCACCTCCAGTCACTGCCATGGCCCTGCCCAGAGTTCCAAGGCACTTGATCCTACTGCAGGCTGTCCTCTTCTTCTCTTTCACATCTTTGGTACACTCATGGGGAGCTGGAATGTTTCTGGCCCCCTTCTTTCTCTATTTCCTCGCAGTGACTGATCCTAAATTTTGAAGATGCTAAATTAAGATAGTAGACTTCTGGCACCACAGAAAATTAGACTGGATGAAGTTGTAAGACACCATCCATTAGATTTTATCACATTCCATCCCCTGTTTCAAGCTAGGATCTTTTAAATATGTCTTTCCTGACAGGTGACTCCCCAACCTATTTTCAAAACTGCCACTGTTTGAATACTTACCTCCTTTCAGAAAGTGAGGTTTGGTTTTTTTTCTGTTTTTCAAAAATGCAACTTTAAATGTATAGGTGCAACAGGTTAGTCTTGCCGTGGTTGACATAGGAAATGGTTTATTCCATTCTAATTTGCACCATTTGTTATCTTTGATGCCAGTGGTCCTTTAGTCATCTTAAAAACAACCCTGCTCTTTTCAGTCTTGCACCATAGTTTGCTTCCTAGACTTTGGATACTACTTCTTTTTTCCATATGGTCTCTTCAATTCATTCACATCTTCCTTAAAGTGTGGTGCTCCAAAGAAGAAGATGACCTTCCTAATTCTGTATAGATTGGGCCAAACCCATTTCTCATCCACTGTGTTCCCCAAACTTTATTGTATAAACTGCTACCTAGCCAGTGCTTCCCTATTTTATGTGTGTGCAGTTGATTAAACTTGTTCTTACTGAATTGTTATTTCTTATATTCATGTAAGAGTATCATGAGGAGAGTAGGCCTCCACAATAAGGGCTGACTGAGAATCCTGCTCAAGACCTGAAAGGGTTACTGCAATGACCTGGTTTTCTCCCTCACCAGCTCCTCCCAGAAAACCATTATTTTACATCAGCATCTGTGTGCTGACATGCTGGCTTATGAAAGCCTGGATGAATTTAAACTGAAGATGAGAAACTGGCAGCTCATATACAGTGGCACCAACCAGCAAGCTGAGGTATGAAATACATACAAACCAAGAGTACTAAGACATCATCTTCATCTGTATAACCACGTTGCATTGAAGGTAATCAAGGCCTCCAAAATGAAATGATTGTCACAAGGGTAAAAAAGACAGCATTTTTTCACCTGTCCTGTAGCTTCTGAATATGCAGGAAGTGAGTAGTACAATCCTTTCCCTTTTTCTACATATGCTTGCTATAGACTGTGGTGAATTTATACATATCCTGGAATGGGAAAATACATTTGCATGCACACATGTGATTACACACTTAAGAGAGCAGTCATTATCAAGCAGAACTCCTACACAGACTACATTAAAGACTGATGTGACATCATGCATGCCTGTAAAATGAGTATGAAATGCGTGATATATGGATGCTTTATTTCTAATCATCTCAGTAATGGTAAGCTAATGAGAGCCCATGAAAGGAAAAAAAAAAAAAAAAAAACAACCCACAACTTTTTTGGTGGGTGGGAAAATAACATTACTTGGTAATCCTAATTACGGTAGTTTTCTGCTACCGTAATTAGGAAAGAATTTTTACAGATAACTCCTTGGCTGAGATTTCCCTTCTGACTTACAGATAGAAGGTGACATATGCAGCTGGGATTTGCCTTTTAGTCTTAATAGGAAAGTAGAGCTCCTCCCAAATTCCACATGGCACTGCTGTAAGCTTCTGGGAATTAGGTCCAGCACTGTTGCTGTGGGAAATCATTCTGTCCTGGTAGACTCATTCTGACTGTTCATTTAATTTTTCATTACATCTGACCAGTTGTTGATGGTACTTTAATATTCAGTGAAATTAGAATCAAATGTTTAATTTGAGCTTTATATTGAAGTTTATAACAGAGACAAGGTACTCATGACTCAGGCATTCTTGATCAAATAAATCAGCAAAACAAAAAGCAGCTTGTCTTTCATTCTGTGAGCAAGCTCTTCTGGGATTTAAAGGTTCTTTGTCTTATCTGACACTTTGACAAGGCGAATCATTTAGTGAATTAAAGAAAGCATGCATTTCCCTTGCAGATTACTTTTAAGTAATGAAGTTAGTGTTTGAGCAAAACAATCAGCTCTACTTAATGGTGCTTTGAAATCAAGTCTCTAAGAAGAAGCTGAGTGATTTCTGCATGACTACATTCCATATCATCATCTGGTATGAAAAATGCATTATATTCTCACTTCCTTCCTCTCTAGGCAAACTCAACTTCTACCACCTGTGATCTGAATAAACTGTACACAGACTCCTATAAAAGATTTCAACTGTAAAAAGGTTATGGATTTTTAGAACTGCAAATTGAAGTCTGATATACCCAAGTTACCCAAAGGGATTATGCAAGGCCAGTAAGCTGTAGGAAGCAAGTGTCTCTCTATCCATGTAATTCAAGTAACATAGTGAGTAGAAATGCTGCCTTGTGAGGCAAAGTAATGAACTGGAGAAGGAATGAAAGTGGTCCTAGGCAGGGCTAGCATCTTTCCCCGTCTGGAAGGAAGCCCAGTTGAGATATGTGGTGACGGCTTTGCTGTCATTCTTATCCCAGGTTGGCAGTAGGTAAGCAGTCATCTCCTCCAAGAAGACACTGGCGTGTGAGAGGAACCTGTAGGTCACTCCTCTCAGTCATGAATCAAAACTGCTTGCTTGGTTTGACCTTGAGTTGCCTGGTGTCTAGGCACTGTGTGATTCTCACATTAACTCACCTTGGCTTTCTTTTTTTTTTTTTTTTTTTTTTTTTTTTTTTTTGTCTTTCACGAAAACTTTCCCCAATATATTTCTTTGAGTTGACACTAAAAGACATATCCTTAAGCACTATGCAAATGTCTCAGCAGAGACAAGATAAAATGAGTGGCCTCTATGCCTTAAATTATGTGGCTATATAATTGAAAAAAAAAAAGTTTTAACTAGTTAGATGCATATAATTAGTTAAAAGATGTCATATCAACAGCCTGGGGAGCCTGTATGACATCTGTGATATTGCTCAAGAATTTCAGCATCCATCTGCTTTCTCACATGATATCCTCCACTGTATTTGTTTGTCTGCTCACTCTGATGTTCATTACTTTAGCCTTTCTTTAAACTAATACGACGACAACAAAGTTTCTATAATACCCAGCCTAAGAAATATGAATTCAAAGAGACATGACAGAAAGTGACCTTGTAGTTTGAATGTCTCTATAACATTCTTAGGGCTCAATATAGAAATCCCTCAGACTCTGAGACAGTATTGAATCTGTACACCTATTTTCAGGTAGAAACTTTTACTTCCGCTCACTATAGAAATAAATAGGAATTTTACTTAATCCTCTTTCTTACATTAAGATGTAGTATTAAACGGTGAGGAAATTAGACCTCTATTTCTTGTTTGTGATCAGGATCTTCCTATTATACAGAATCTTTCAATTGTATACCTACTTGCAGTCAGGTAGGTTCCAACATAAATGTTTTCTTTACTAAGTGATTCAGAAAAAAAATCTTTTTAATCTAAATATATCTAAATCTTTTTATCTAAAAATATCTAAATATATTATTATAAGCTAGAAGATGGCACTGCTAATGTCTGCTTGTGTCTAACTCAAGATAGAATTAGAAACAAAACCAAGGAGGCAAAGCAGAAATAAAAGCTAAAATAGAAAGCAAAGCAGTGTTCTGTGGTTAAAAAAAAATACATGCATACTGATAAGAATTTTCTAATATATGGCAAAAAATAAGGCTTACAGAGGAAAATCCTATACATGGATTCTTATCTACACATGTATTCTGACATGCAAATTGAAAATATCTAAAAATACACAATACTTTTTTAAATGTGTGGACTGTATTTGACAACCTTTTCTGTTATGTAAGCATTCCATTTACGTTTTTGTTACTGTAGTAACTGTCAGACTAATTAATTGGAGATTGCTAGCTGTTTATGATCAGTCCACCTGGCTTGTTTGATCTATGGTTGTGCTGGATTATCTATCCATCTCAAAGAATTTATTTTAGATTAGAAGAATATCTCCAATTAAGGAAGAAATTTTGTTTCTTAAATTTATAATGAAGGACTACCATCACCTTTCATCATAAGCGTAGACAGAATTGCCTAGAAATAAGGAGAAGAGGCAAAAGACCATGTCATGCTGGAGAGACAGTGAGATGCATTGAAGGAAGGTAGTAAGAGGCTCAAATTTAATTACTTTGCTCTCTCTTTTCTGTGCAGCTGTTTCCTCAGACTAACATGGATGTAAGGTATTCCAACGTTTAGGTATGATAATCACAGGTATTTCAGATTCTCAGGTGTGATATTTTAAGTGTGGTAAATCTAAATAACTAGGTAACAAAACTTATTTCTAACAGTAGAGTAGGAGAAATATCTTAGACTTTCTTTACGTAGACAAAAAGACCCCTTGAGTGTAATATAATCTCAGTTTGGGAGGAAATGTGCTGTCACCTAACTGTGGCTTTTAAGGAAGATATCATTTCCATGGCTTTTTGTCAGTCTGGTTGCTTAATAGACATTTTGTAGGTGGAATTAATTTTACTCAGTGAAATCATTTAAATCAGTGTTATACAAAATATTTTAGTTTCTATACAACAAATGAAGAATTGGCTGAAGATTTCTTGTTTGATAATTTCTACTTTTTTTTTTTTTTTTTTTACCTATGGCTATCTGCTTACATTTCTGTACAAAGAGAGCTGGACAAATACAGTGGCCTGAGAAAAGTTTTATTACGCTACCAATATTGTACATTTCATGATCAGGGTTTCTACTCTTATTAGGTTTGGATATTTTCGATATCAGAGTGCAAAGTTTTATGGAAAAACTAATGCACTTGTCTTTCTCATCATTGTATGTTTCTGGACATCCAAACACCTCTAAGGTTCACTTTGCTGTGATTATTTTTAACCTGTATGGCAGTTTATTGTAATGTTGTGTATGGATCTCTGAGCACTTTGAAAACTTGAAATCATTATCTTCTATATGTAAGGAAAGAATGGATGCCTTGGTGTTACAGAACAACAAGCTAAGCCTTTATCAACTGATAAAAATTAACAGTCTCTGAAGACTAATAAAAGTGCTGATTGAATTGTATTAAAAATCCAATTATCTGAATTGTGTATAAGTTATGGGGATGATGTGAGAGTGGTTGTAGTGATTTTACAAACCAGACTGGCATCTTATACTTGTTACCATTAAATAGATTTCCTGCTTTCAAGTGTTCTTCATAGTCTGTATTTTTAACATGAATCTCCAAAATGTCCAGTGAAATTTTACTCTGTAGAATGGAATTCTTCAATCAATTAAATGAGTTAATTAAATTAAACACCTAATTTCAGTAAGGGAAAGTGGATGTTAGTGTTTTCTGCATTTTTGCTGCTTTCAGTGGCAATAAATATTTGAGCAGCACCCTGTTCAGGAATACGAGCAAGTTAATTCAAGAGTACACTCTACCCGTGCTACTGTTATTTCCACTATGAAAATTTGATTTCTTAAATCTCAGATTTTAATGCTTGGCATTTTTTTTCATTTAATTATTTTTTTGTATCTCATTGCTTGCATGTTGACATTTCGAGCCATTGCACATGCTTAACTTACTCAATGCACTTTAGGAAAAATGACACATCTTTCCAGTCTCTTTCTGTACCTGCCAACAATTACTCCTGCATACCCTCGTTTTGCCAATTACTAGGCTTAGCACAAAGGATGCAGCCAGCAGCAGAACTAACCAGTAACCAGATTCTATTGTACACAAGAAGGTTAGTACATGGGTGATTGCTGGGGGTAGAAACAAGTCAATCAGATTACACACAACAGACATCAACCCCAGCAACCCCAAGAATGATACAACACAGCCAACAATTGGTGGAATAAACAAAGCAACAGTCTCCCACAGCAGAGATGGGAGACAGCCAAACCAATAGGCTGATAATATAGGGTAGAGGTAGCCACATGTTGTTCTCACAGAGTCCACATTCACAAGCACCAAACCTGACTGGGGCCCAGTTCCAGGGAGAGTCAGGAAGTCCATCCCCAACAGGGAAACTCTGCAAAGTGCACCCACCTCACAGACAGACACTCCACCCTTCCTGCAAGTGGTCCCAGCTTTTATGCTCAAAGCAGGACACCTGGCACTCATTTACCCAATGTGAGGCACCTGGGGCTTGTTTACCCGAGGGCTTTCTCTGCAAGGTGGGCCACAACTTGGAGGAAAGCCAAAAGGCAAACTCATCGCCTCCTTTTAAAAGACCATGGGAACCACCCACATGTCAACCTTAATTCAGGGCTCGGGGTTTAGACCCCAGCGCTTCAACTCTGTAATTTCTCTCCTGAATAGATCCAGTCAAGTTTCAGAAACCGAATGTCTTGTGGCCTCAGGATCTCGTCATGCTCAAAAGAGACAATATATCTGAAATAACAGCAACAGGGAAATATTCCCTTCAAATTGGAGTAGACATTTCTTGTTTTAAGATATGAATACCTATTTGAAAAGAAGGAGCTCCCTTCTGTTTATGCAACAATCTGGTAGCTGGAACTCATGCTAGAATCAAGATTATGGTGTTTCAATTCTCTTGCTGTGAAGCAATTCAGTGTTTTGAAATGAAAAAGAAGAAGGAGAACCTAGGCGACATTAAATCAGTTTGTCTCACTTTGATAGCCAGCAGGACCCCAGGACAAACTGTACTGAACACATTTATAACTACTTAGAAGACAATGAGGCAATAAATAAATAAATCAATGAACAAATCAACTGACCAACCAACCGACCAGCAAGTGCAGAACTGGCAAGCATTTTGCAAGACAGGATCATGATTAAAAATGATCTTGACAAATAGGAAGAACAATCAGAATTCAACAGTGGGTCAGAGAACAAATAACAGTAAGCAGTATAATGCTGATGAAGAAAGGGAAAGCTTATTTTGTCATGTATTTGTAGGAATCTATTAAAGGAGGCAGGGGAGGTGATCAGTCAATGTGGTGCGTGGAAAGCCTCACTTGGGTCAACACTTCCTGGAAGTGTTACCACTGCAGATTGGAGAGGATCTATAGAATAGTGGTGAGAACAAAAAGGGTTTTGGGAAACATAATTTACAAGGAATAACTGAGGGAATAATAATTTATTTTTTTTTCACATCTAGGAAATAGAATACTAAATATTAAGGAGGGCATGTGGTAGCAGTTTTCTACTGTATAAAAAGACATAATGAATATAGTAGTAGATGTATTTCTTCTTGTCTGTTGATAGAAGAATGAGAAGTAACTGTCAGCCAGGAAGAGTTAGCTAAGGTGACAACTGTAAGGGTTATGAAACTTCATAGAAGTGTTTAAAACCAGGTTAAACATCTGTCAGGGACATTTGATGCTTATTTGATCTCATTTGAGTGCATCAGGACTGGTTCCTACAAGCTTGACATTTCTGTGGTCTGTATATTGCTGAAAAATATTTGGATTGCATGTGTAGACGAATAGCTGCACTATAACTCCGTCAGGCCTTGTAATTAGTGGTGGGTGACTCTGACAACTGGATAAATATATATCTGGTTTATTTCTATTATGAATGAGCAGGCCCAGAGTTTCCCTTCTTGTGTAAAATACTTGTGTAAAATACTGTCTGAATTTTTAAAAGGGTATTCATTCATTGTGTCTTGACCTTATCATGCTGGGAATGTGTGATTACCAGATTCGTTTTCCTTAGTTCTTTGTATGATTTGTTCTTTTCCAAGTTTCTCTGGATTACTTTAATTAAATGGAATAAAAATAGATTTAGGCTGAAGGATCCTGGAACAGAAGGAAAAGGTATCCTCATCCATTAGATAAAAACATTCCCTGTAAACTGTGAACACTCTCAAGTTGAGGTCTTCATTTACTTATGAGCTCAGGAAATGTAAATGCAGATTGTCTTTTCAGAAGCAGATACTTGCATACGGACAGTGGATATCACATCTTGTACATTTTGCTATTGTTCACAGAAGGTTTTGACTATTCATCATTTATGAGTGTGCAGAAAGATATCCTACACAGGTATCTATCAAATAGCATATCTTACGACTGTTTTTTATGTAGTGATAATTTTGCCTTCTTAGTCCGCCATAAGTCTGTGTCTGTAGGTTATTTACAAGTCACAGTCAGAAATAATTCTCTATCATTTAGGAATAATAGCCAAAGACATGAATATCAGGGAACCAGTGAACATCATTTGAAGCTAGTGGTGAAAACGTGCAGACAGCCTGAGTGAGCTCACATCTCTGCCTACGGTAGACCTGCTGCCTGGGAGCACGTTTAAGTGCTGTTGAGGAACCTTACCCAGACAGTAGAAAAACCTTGGTCTTCAAAGACACATGTAGTAGAAACTAACTGGACTACATCTCGTGATGTTCTTTGCACAAAGTAAACCCACTGACTTTTTAAATTAACCTATGTGAAAAAGAATGAGAATGTTAATTTCTCCCCATAGCTCTCCATAGCCAACATACCTATGTGAGCTAGACTATTGAATGGTTTTCTACTGGGTTACGGTAGGATTATGTTCAGAAACCTGTGCCTGTGAACACACATAGATCAACATCTCTGCCTGTTATAATTAGCAGTTTCCAGCATCTACTGTACCAACTTGTGATCTCCAACTGCTTGAAAATATGTACATATGATTAGCAAAACTCTTTCAACTTTCCTGCAACTTTGAGCTGATTCTTAGTCAGTTTCAAGCAGAAAGTACCAGATGAGACTTTGTTTTCACCAATTAACATAAATAGGTATAAATCTCCCCAAGATGAGAAGATTTTCCCTTGTTTATTTGTCAAATTAGAAAGAGTGGTTTTGGGGTATGAGCAAAGAATAAGGGTATTAAAAATAATGAGGTAGATGTCCCAGATTGTTGAAGTGTGAGAGTCTTCTGCACTACAAAAACTTGTCATTTCTTCAAAAACAGTTGATAGAACACACAGACAGCACTTTAAATAATTTTCCTTAGCAATTGCAAAGGCTCCTGAAAGAATTTGATCAAGTAATTCAACAGTGCACAGCTTTCGAATTATGATTTTTGGAGAAGACAGAGACAAACTAAGCTTTCCAGGTTTTGTGCTGCAGCACAGCCTGCATATTTCAAAACAGGGAGACAGAACAATCCAGATAAACTGCAGTGAAGAGCAAAAACTTACATAACTCTAAAAGCTGGATTTTAGATCAGTATGGAGTGGAGGGCTTCTTCCTCTTTGTTACAAGTAATGGACAAATATTCGCATTATGAACTTGTGATGTAGTTGCTATCTCTGAATATAGGTCAGACCAACCAGCTTCTCCCAAGCTGTGTGTGACTCTTTTGTGGTGGAAATGCGATTCTAAGAACATAAACAAAGAAAACAATGAATAAATACAGCAATCAGTTGGACTAGACTCTGGTTCATGAATATAAGGCAGTAGTTATTGTCTCTGGCTGGTTTCTGCTATGAGTTTGAGTGAAGAAATAAGTACTTGGAAGACTTCTGTGAATGGTGAATAAGAAGAGAGGGAGACTAGTTAATGAGGGTGATATGATAACACAGCATGGTAATAGAGTAGCAAGGTAAAGAATATGGAGGTGGATTATTGCAAAGTGGGACAGCAGGAAATTGAAATAAAATGAGATAACTACCTAACAGTTAGGGACAACATTTATTTAAAGGATCAGTTTAGAGGAAAACTATATAATGCATTTTTTCCAAGCCTACATTTCTTCTGCCATTTGATATACAGCTTTGTAAGCTTCTATTTATTTTTAAAATAATAACTTTAATACATTTCAACACATCTTTGTTTCTAAAATGATTATTTTAACACTTCATGTTTGCAATTGAAATTAACACATAATTTTAAGCTTAGCTTTAACATACAAGTTAATTAATACTGATTTTCATCTGTCCAAATCTTTTTACAGAAATAAAACTCATTATTTTTTTTTACCAGGTTGAATGAGACTGAATAAACCACCTATTTAAAAATATCACGCAAAAAAATGAGAACATTAAAAGTAATGTCACAGTCTAATAAGACTGCTATGGCATACACAGATGCCTTAGAGAATCACTCTATGCAATACTCTTACCAAAACCAATATATACATATACCCCTGTTTCATCTTTCTAACCTTTTACATGCATATTTCACTTTTGTTCTCTTTCAGAAATAATGCTGAAACTGTTAAGGTTATTCGTGCTTTCATTCAAAACTTACATTCATGTCAGCAATTTGTTTTCATTTAATCACTGGTGGACCTATTTTGTTGTTAACTTCAGCAAGTTTGTGTCAGATTTTCCAATGATACTATTGTATCAGAAAACTTTTAGCTGAATTGTAAAAGAAAGATAAGTGGTATTTGGTCATGAAACACTTCTTAACATTCAGTCTTTGTCACCTTTACTAAATTGAGATTTGTACCTGGATCTTTCCAACTGAACGCACAGAAGAATATTCCAATTGGTGGAAAACATTTCAGTAACGTTATAGTGGTAGGATACAGAGATAAACACCTTGGAGCAGGCCTCAGCCTTTCCAGATTCTGAGGCTGAGAAAATGAAATATTACCCACACGACTGTGATCCTTTCATAAATGAAGAAAAATAATAGAGAATTTTTTTTTTTTACAGATAAGGGCTTAACTATGGCATTTTGCTGTATTCAACGTGAGACAGGGGAAATTAACGGGATGTAAATATTTTTTACCATTTTCTGTTCATTTGTAAACATTCCATCCATGGCAGTGAATGTTACAATACTTCTCATAGTCCTTCTTTCTGGTTTAACTCTTCATGCTTCAAACAGTACTTGCAAATAAAAGACCTAAAGGAATCTCCATCTGTGGCAAGAGTTATGGAAATCAAATTAAAAGTGAGATGTAATGATAAAACTGAAGTGTCCCTTGCAGTGGAGACACCCATCACCATCTAGTTAGCAACTGTCCATCCCATTTAAGAGATCTGACATAATTCCAATCAGTTTTGGGGTGTTAAGGAAGTTACAAGTCTCCCTTGAAACTCTCACCCTGTCTTAAGCTCAAAAGGACCCCAGGGTTTTTTTCTGTTTCATGACTTAGTGCTGAGGCTTTATATCTCCTTGAGTTATAGGTAAGGTTAGATGAAAATTGCCAGAGAGCTTTGGGAAAATGTCTAGTTAAAAATTTCCAAATTTGTTGAATAAACCAGATTTTTGAAGTGTTTTTAAGCCCTACCCTTTATTTTAAAACAACAACAAAACCCAACCAAAAACCAACCAACAAAAAACCCCAACAAACCTGATGCCTTTTATATAGCAAGATTTACAGTACAGTTTTAGAAGTTTTCTTTCTTGAAAACTGCTTTTGAGTGCAAAAACAAATCAGGATTTAGATCTGATTTTATTTAGAGAAGCCTCAAATAAGAAGCCACATTTCTGATTTTCACTGCAGGTGTGTAATTTAGAGAAATCTTTAGATAATATGAAACAAAACATTTCTCTTTGAACTTGATAGATTTTGGTAAGTGACTAGTTTTTCTTCAGGCTGAATTCTGCTCTGAAAAGATAATTCATTCAACAATTATGCTGTCTACTGTTACTTAGCAAAGAGTTTTTCACTTGTTTCTATCTTCCTTCATTCATGTGAGAAATTAATTAAAAACCCAACATACTCAAAATCAGAATATGAATGATCATTTGTTGCATACAAAGCAAAGAAATAGGACACAGCTTTTAAAATAAAGCAATACCAGTCACTTTAGAGAAATAAAACGAGGGGAGCAGTCAATACTGAGAGGTCAGAGAGTTAGACACTATGCACTTTATTGCTTTTGTTTGTAACCCATGAAAGGTTGGATGAAGCAGTTAGCAGTGGTGAGGATGTTTGCAGTATCTGCACAGGTAAGGCATCTCACCTCATGTGAAGTAAATAAAATGTTTCCTGAGCACTAACATTATTTATAGAATCATAGAATCATTAAGGTTGGAAATACCTCCAAGATCATCAAGTCCAACCATTAACCCAACACCATCATGCCCACTAAACCATGTCCTTAAGTGCCACATCAACATATTTTTTGAACATCTCCAGGGATGCTGACTCCACCACTTCCTTGGGCAGCCTGTTCCAATGCTTGATTTGTATAACTTCAAAATTGAAAGCTTTGTCACTTAAAGTACTTAAGCAACTTCAATTCCAGAGATGATGTGACTACAGAGACAATCTTTTAGTACAATTGTTCTTTCCTTTACCCGAATCTAGAACTATTTCAAGACAACAAGGTTGTTTGGTTTTTTTTTTCTAAATATCAAAGAAAAAGTGATAAATTTGGCTCTAAAATGTGTACTTTATCTGAACAAGCCCAAGATTTAAATCTGAATATACTTCAGATATTTACAGTCTTAACTAATTTATATTGACTTAATTTGTACTTGGGACGGCTCTTAGGACAAGATGGTGACTTCTTAGATTCAGAGCCTTAATTTAGAAAGGGACAAAAAACCTTTTGAAAATTAATGTAGTGTGGATGTAACAAGGATATGATAACTAAGAGTTTTTTTCCTTTCAGCTTTTATACACAGACAAAGTAGTCCCTTGTGACAGATCTCCCCAGTAGACAGAACAAGAGTCTTAAGGATATTTCAGGAAGGTTTGGTCAGATCAGAATAAAAGTTTATACTAAACTTTCTTTTACTCAAAGCATTAGTGGCATCTCTGTATGGTTAAAAAAAAAAAAAAAAAAGAAAAGAAAAAAAAAGAAAAGAAAAAAAAGAAAGGAAAAAGAGGAATTGAATACTTTGACTTCATTATCTGGGGTTTTCTCTTGGAGCCACCCCTCCTCCAGCATGTTTTGTATCAGAGCTTCTAAAACCCTTCTAGACAGCTGCACATTAAAAAAAAATTAAAGTGATCATCCCTTGCTCCTGTCAGTGGGACTAACTTGAATGAGAATTTTCACATACAAAAGCATATTTCTACAGTGTGTTTAATGACAAAAGAAAATATGAACCTGGTAGAAGAGAGTTTCTGGTTTAATTTCAAGCAATTTTTTCAGATTGCTGAAATGAAGAATATATTTCTACGTGGAGGCCTGGGGCACTGCCTAAACCCATTGCTTGCTGAACATTTCCCATACTTTTCTGATTTGTTACTCTTCTGCATATTGCCTCGGAAACCCAAGAGGAGCTTTTACATTGCTATGGAAACAAATCGATATAAATAGATCTACATTTTATTTATAGACCAGGTAGCTTAAAGGCCAAAACACATGCCTGCATGGATAGAAAATTATATAGAGTAGGGTTTTTTTGGTGTTGTCTTTTTAATTAATAGAAATATCAGGCGATGATGAAATAAGCGTTTGCTTTGTTCTGCTTCAGGGGTTAAAGAAACTGTTCTCACTTTATTGTTTTAATTCACAGGTTTTGCAGTCAGTCTTTCAAAGACTGTGACACTAATCTAAGATTAACATTGACTTTGGTTTTGTGAGTGCTTTAGCTGGTGCTGTACCAAGCCTAAATTACATGCTCCTTCAAATTGCAAGAATGTAGTTATGTTATGTTTTGCTACAAACATTGGAGCATTACTATATTAATCTGACAGTAAAAAGAGCCTTTCACCTACATTAAACCACAAGCCCATGGGGCCTTGTTCTTTGCTACCATATTACCTTCTCAGAAGTCCTACCAAAATAATTTATGCTCTTGTTTGACTTCTGAGAGCCTAAAAAAAACTCTCCTGAGATTTTTAAAGACCTTATTCAAATTATAAATCTTTAGTGTCTGGTCAAGTTACGCAAAAAAAGTCTACTTTTTTTTTTTTCCTTTATCTTTTAGTGTTTTCTCTGACTGGTCTCTCTCTATAAATTAATAAAGAAAATAAACCATCACTGCTATATTCTTCTCTGCATCATTATACACATCTCTGTATAACTGCAGAATCATGCATGAGGACCTGTTTTTGACTTACACCAAATCCACTTTACAATGAAGTGGCATTTTGGCATTTTGGCATTTTGCTTTTTCTCAGTAGCTTTTTTTTTGTTGATGACCAAGCAGAATTCTGAATGATTGTAGAAAAAATACACATGGATCATCTTATCATTCCTATTCAAGGAATCTCCATGATGTGGAAATGCTAAACTAAAGCAGTAATGTATGGCTTTATCATGAATATGTAATTCAGCATACATTTTCATTGGTCTTAAATTTGCACCCACTGACAGGCTAAAAATGTATCAAAAAGTTTGGGTGGTCATAGGATTCAGCCCTATGGCTTCATTTCTGCCCTTGTATCTACACAAATGGATCCTAGCTCCTGTGTGAAGTGCTACTGGCTTGAAGGAACAAAGCCAGCAGTCACTGGGGCATGACATAATTTTTAGGGTCTGTCTTCAGGAATTTAATGACATATACTCTATACGGCAGTATTACCTCAATCTGAAACTCAATATATATTGACCTCTGGTTTCAACAAACTGGTATAGGAGGTAGTATATAAGACAGAAACAGAGATTAATGCCAGCCTGAGCTAAGGCAGAATATTTTCAAATCAAATATTTTTCCCATATCAATCTGTTCACATGGAAACCTTCTGTTTTGGTGGCACTCCATTTTCTGATGGTAGAAAACTGCTCCATTGAAAAGGTTTTGACCCCCATACCATAATTTGTTCTTAAACTGAAGCCTAGAGTGAAAGATGAGAACAATATGGATGGGTATGGCCAGAAGTATTTTATTACAAGGATTATTGTACTTGCCCCTGTAATGGCCAGAAGCAAATATGGGTTGCATCTGGTAGGAATCTGTCAGCTCTAAAAACATTTGAGAAAAGAAGCACATGTTGGCAGTATCCAGATATAGGGCAATTTCAGAGTAAATAAAGTAGCAAATGGTCAACCAGATGGTGCTTTCTACCCCACTAAGCCCTGCTAGGGCCCACAATTCGTTGAAGAGATGAGTGCATCGTCAGTGTACAACACCTGTCCCCAAAAATTCACCTATGGAATTGGAGAAGGAATTATCCTCAAAGTTGGGGAAACAATGAGCATAAATCACTGAAACCCCTATAACAGGTCTGAGAAAATGGAGTTCACATCACAAAAGTCTGTAGCGAGTTGCTCAGCTTCCCATTCTGCTACTTTGAGCTCCCACTCCCATTTTACGTCATCTAATTGGTTCATTTTCCTAACTCGTTTATTCCATGCTTTCAGAAGAGCCGGAACTGCTCATCCATGGAAAGGTGCAGTTGTTTGTCGCTGGCATTTGCCAGAATAAGGTTAAAGTAGCTACAGCCCAGCTGAGTGGATAAAGGTGAAAACATCCCTAGTTTCCCACTCTATAAACATGTGCTCCATTTCAGAAAAATAAGTATCTCTATTGAAGCTGCTGAACTGCTCGTCCGGGCAAGCTTTCAGGAGTAGGGCTTCTGTTATGCACTCTGAATGTATACTCTTGGGAATGAGTGTCAATTTATCTGACTCTAATTTGAAATAATGACTTGAAAAAAGATTAGTCCAATATTTATAACTATCTTCCACTACGTATTATTCCTGCATGTTTTCTGTTTTGATAGAATTTCCTTAGCCTTTCCAAAGGTTTATCTTTTCTCTTTTGTCCTTGCTTCTGGCTGTCAGAGGGAAAGGAAAACAATTACTGAAATTATCCCCAATAAAGATCTATGATATGAAATGTCATTTGTCGGTCACAAACAGGTATGGGCATTTTATTTCCAGACCATTAAAACTAAAGCACAACACTCCTGGAAATGTAAACCACATCCTCCCAAATACTGAAATTCCTCTAATCAGATAAATTTAATTCTGTGATGGTGAGATGCTTAATGGTATTGGCTATTATCAGATAGACAAAGGGAGAGATGGAAAGAAGCCAGCAATACTTTTAGGACCTGCCTTTTTTTCTGATCCCTTGATTGCATGTAATTTACTTCGATTTTCAGTCTTGCTTAATTTAATTTGTGTTCATTTGCTGTGTAGAGTGGTTAGTTATGTCTCCATTTGTCTGGCTATACTTGTCTTTCTCTGGGTGGTCTTTATTTATTGAGTAGTTTGTTCTGTGATCTTCCCCTCATTTAGTTGTCTTGCAAAGTGTGATTTGATATTTAGGGCTACAAAGTCTTTGATGATCTGCTTTTATTTGTTTTTAACTCTCCTTTTTCCCCTATCTAAGGATCAGGGGACGGCAAAATGTATTCTGCTACTTGGATTTTCCTAGCAAACAGGATCTCTTGGCAGTGTTAACTTCCCTCATTTAAATGCCTAGGTACAGTTAAGTTCAATCAGTCAGCTTGTAAAAGGTGTTGGTATGAACCAGAGAAAGATGTGATCCTACATACTCAGTTTGTCTAAAACTTGTGGGTCTTCCCAGGTGGGGTTTTAGTCTGGCCTGAGATTGAGCATGGCCACATGTGGAAAGCACACTGATGGATTATTCCCGTGCATTACACACGTCAGTAAAAATGATCAGAATGTTAAAACTGGCAAAATTCCTGCTGCCTAGAGCAGGTTAGAGTATTAATGTACCATGCTGATTGGATTCCTGCAGGCTAAGTACAAATAGTTCCACCTAAAAGTGAAGAGCACAAGTCTTTATCGTCACTTTGTTTCAGAAAGAACACAATGTTAAATGACTGCGCAAATCCATACAGCCTTTTCATTCGATTGCTGTCAAACAGAGTTTGAAACACAGATTTGACATGCATCCACAGCAATGGCTCCCTGCATGTTTTAAGTGGAAAGCAGCAATGCAGTGCTAAATGTGTTCTTTATTATGGGAAGAAAAATTTTCACATGTTTCCACCTTTTGGCTTTCTGTGCAGTGGAAAGGAAAAAACAATAAATCAGAATATGAAAACTTTGATGAAAGCTTGACTACCCTTAGCTATCAAAATACTGGAAATACAATTTTAGGAGTAGACAGAGAAATCTGTAAAAAGTTGAGCAAATATTTAGAAATTAAAACTGCACTTGTAGCCAAAAGAACAGATGCTTCTTTCTGACAGAGGACAGACTTCACAGGGGTTATTTGAAAACAGTAATACCGTGACATGATATGTAACCTGAAATGAGTCAAAGTAATATCAAAATAATACAAGCAATGGTAGGACAAAATGATTAGTTAAGAAACAGTCATACTTGAACAATAAAGCGTAAAAGAGTAAAAATATAATGTTCTTTCTTTACATAAATGTGAACACTGCATTAATTATAGTAGAAGTAACAAGATTTAAGAAGGATCTGTGATTTTCAAGATGACAGTGGGTCTTTAAATAAAAAAAATCTTTCACAATCACTTTCCTGTACCTTGATTTTCACAAACTGAAACAGTCTGACACCAAATTTTTTGCACTAGAAGTGTTGCTTCAGGTCACATACTGTGTCCTAATTGATGCAGCATGGCACAGTAGGGCTCATTTTCAGCACAGCTTGCAGGAGAATTAAACAACTTAGATCACTGTTAATAGGAGTCCTGCCCCCTGTCTCCGCTCAGTGTACGCTGAGTATTTGCCCAAGTGTCAGGACCTATCTGCAACACTAAGAAAAGCCTTTGAGAAAAAAATAAAGCAATGTTTCATGCAGTCTTGGAGGGCAAATGGTGGGGGGTGAGTGGGAGAGGAACGGAGCAAGTTTCTGTTTGTAAAGGTCACATCTGAGGTATTTTTTAGCTCTATGGTGTTGTAGATAATCAGGTGAGACAACTCTTGTGTCCACTGATGATTTGGCCTGGCCCATGTCTGCTTGGGTTAAAAATATGAACCTGTGTATCTGGCATAACATCAATGTATTGTTATTGGTTTTGCACATACGGACCTCAATGGACAATATTTCTTTTGCTGTAAGACAAGCTCTGCCAAAAGTTAAAGTTTTAATAAAAAGCTGTCTTATGGCATAACTAGTAGACTAGCAATTGAAAAGTATCCTTCAGGAGCTGGTAGAAAGACACAAACATTGACTAGAAGATGATTCAGGGTGAGATTGTAGGACAGAAAGTACCTCACAAAAGTCTAGACAAAATATATGTGTTTGAGAAAATGAGCAAGGAGATTCATGTGAACAAACAAACCTTTGATGGTCTAAGGCAGAAGTGTTGAGCATGAAAGACACTCAAAGAGTTGCTGATAGGTACTGGAGTGTGTAAGCAAGATGGTATTTTTCACTAACGTGCAAGTTAACTGATATTCAATCTCTATATTTACTTCTTTTGATTGCTATCAAACAAGAACTAGAGAACACAGTAGAGTAACTCATGTAGCTGTTTTATATTTGTATTTTCATTGGCAAAAAAAAAGATTATCTTTAATCTCTGAATCCCCCTTGTCCTGTCCCCCCTCATCCTGGGGGTTTGTACATATGGATACTATAGCTTGGATGGCATGTTCCCTTCTCCTCTGATTTGTACTCTGACATGGAGAAGTCAAACAAAAAACTGTTCTCATCACCAAACCAATCACAATGATCACCCATGCTTTGCTTAATCATCATATCTACTGCTGTCCCCTACCAGCACTAAGTGCTTACGTGGAGTCATGCAGGGGATAAACCAACACAGAAATTGGGTGTTGTCCATGAGGAGACAGTTTTGGGCCTTAATATTCTCTGAGGAAGAACTAAAGCTTCCAGGTTGCTGTAAGGAAATGTGCTGGACTGGCATATTTGGTGGAAAATAAAAAAGGACTGTGGCTCAGAAATGTCCCTACAGCACAGCTATCAGAGAAACTAACAGAGGGTGGCAAGAGGCCCTTATTTTTAAGTCGAGTGCACCTTTTATTTCCATAATTCGACCCCAAGTCTGTGTCTTGTCATATGTCTGTAAAATTCATTGTACCTGAAACATTAATTGTTGTGGGTTTTTTTCTGAATCACTGAAGCATGATTTTATTCTAGTTTCTGTCAGAAAAGATCACATTTGTTGTATATTAAGTTTTGGAAAACTGCCATAATTTTTATTTCATCATGCAAACTCATATCATAACTGGACATGTTATTGTCCCACTGGCCAGAGGGTTATATCACACATGATTAGTTTAAACAATGTGACTTAAACCCACCTAAAATCAGAAAGGTTAAACTCTGGAATTAATCCACCTCATTGTGTGGGTTACACCACACACACATGTCCACTTTCTACTCTGAAATTCTTTCTCTTTTTCTCTCCCTCTCTGAAATTACCATGATGGAACCCTATTTCATGTAAAAATTTAAGGACCAACTGCTAGTTTTTCCTTTTGTTCACCCCAAGCCTTTTTTTTTTTTTTCTTTTTATTTCAGTTAAGGGGCACGTGTAATCTTCAAATGTTTCTTATTTTTCAGTACTTTATCCAGGAACATTTGGCCTTCAAAGCCTTCACTCCATCATAGCCTGGAAAGTGCCAGTGCCTTAAGCTTCTGTGTAAACACAAGCAGCTGGCTCCTGTGCTAGCCTTTCTTATGCTACCTCAAAGTGAAGGTTTTCTAGTTTCAGTCTGTTGCCCAGCCAGCATGGCTGCAAAAAGAATTGCGTGACAATGTTTTCAATGAGGTATTTTTTACAGAAAAGGTATGGCTGTCTACAGATTTCTGAAGAGATAGATGTTTACAGTTACAGCAGCTTGAAATAATAGGTGCTTTTATAAAAGCTGAACTTCTTTATACCAGCAGGTGTCTTGTCATGTCCAGGAAGAAGCTTTTCAGCATTTTCTTCAAATTATATCAGTTTTGCTCGTTGACTGAAAATAGAAGCCCATGTAGATCAAGAAGAAAGGTTAAATAATTCGAAGCCAAATCCCAGCCCCTCTCTCCAGATGTTGCCGGCTAGTCTCCAACATTCTTTCTACTTATTCATTTCTCTGACAATCCCTCCTCAAATCCCTTCCCTTTCAACCTGACTGCAGAGCTCCAAGTGGGTCAGAGTAGGCAGCATGCCTTTTGTTTTGCTTGGAAAACCATCACACCACCAGTTCTTTGAAGAAATGGCTGCGTTATGACTGACAGTTTTCAGGGTTTAGGTTTTTTGCTCATTTGTTTGATAGCATCCTTCAGGAGCTGCTGCAGCTGAGGGTGGAGGCTTGCTGCAGTCAGAGCCATCCTGCAGGAATTCAGCAGGACCTTGGAGCGCCTAGTTCAGCCAGAGGCCATGACAGGCGTAGGAGCAAGGATCTTTGCATGGGGAGAGTCTCACCTCGCCATTGTGCCCATGATTGCTCATGTTGATACAGATGTGCAGACCTCCTGCTCTCAGGTATGGTCTGAGTGGAGTGCCTTCTCCTCCTCTTCTGTTTTCCTGGCTGTCCACAGAAATGAAACATTTCTCTGGTACCCCTGGTACTCCTCAGGTCTCACAGATCTATCTCATGTACAAGCTGAAAGAGGATTTGCCACTGCTACGTGTCAGAGAGCACCAGGGTACTTTCCCTGTACTCATCGCCAACTCCAATCCAAGTTTAATATCAACTGTTTTATTTGCTGTGGTTTTTTTTTCCTCACATTTCTTTCAGTTATTGTGTGGTTACCCACAGTAAATGAAAACTGCTGTATGCAGAGAACTCTATTTCGCTATCACTTAAACTCATGCAGCTTGGCTGGCTTCTGGAAGAAGCCAGAAGTGGTGGCAGTGATTAGCTGTCTGCTGGAAAATTTTCCTTTCCCTTAGGGAAGGAAATATGTTGGTATGCAGCCATACGTTCACCACGTAACTCATCATTGCAAGTCAGTGCTTGCTGCCTCTGACTGCTTGCAGTAGCTTACCTATGTGGTTCTTTGTGGTTCGTTCGCTGGCAGGAGACCTGGATATGTCCCTGAAACCACTTTCCCTTTTGGACATAAACATAAGATCAGAGTCACCGCTGTCTTTAAGGAGTCCAATACCCCAGATCTTAAACATGAAGGACTTGAAATTTCAGTTTGGAGATGAATTTTCTTCAAGTTGGAGCAGTTGTGAGATGGGCACAAACCGCAAATTCAGATGTGAAGCTGGAATGCCAGGTTTTTCTCAGGCACCTTGTGAATCCTTGAGGAGTTGTCCTATAGTTTGTCAGCTGTCATACTAAAAATATTCACCCACCATGGATTTTTGGCAGCAGTGTAGACAGTTTTCCTTCTTTTTAAATTTTTTTTGCTAGGGAAGGCAATGTCTTTCTCTCAGTCTTCTCTCTGGCTTTGCTCCCATTCCTTTGCAGCAGAGGGCATGATCATACTGCAGCACAGTTACTGTTCAATTTGACTAGTACGAGGGGTAAGGCATTAACATTGTGGAATAAAAAACTAACAGTTCCCTCACTTTTTGTGACTGAGTGTTTCATTAGGGATCCAAAGAGTTAAAGACCCATGAAGGAAACCTGTATCTTGTACTGCTTTGTGGGAAAACAACAGACCAGAGGATCTGCTTGAGGGTGATGGGATATCTCTCTGCCAGTGGAACAGGAGCAGAAGCATGGCTCTGGGGCCCGTGTGAAACCCATTGCACTAAGTAGAGATTTTTGTTTCAGCAAGGGCATTTAATCATGTCTGAAATGCCTGTCTAAAAGGATCTGTAGTCCTGAGATTATTTCTGTAAATTCCTGCAATAATAAAAATGGCTCCTATCCAGAACTGTAGGCCCCTGTAATATAAATCACAAAACAATATGGAATAGCAGTTAATCTACCAACAAAATGGACTCTTTTTCAAAAGAGGCAACACTGGCCCATTCCGTCTTCATGGAGCCCAAAAAACATTCATACTTGCCCCTTTACATTGTTATTTATCAGGATTGAGTAAAATTGTGTCTTGCATAACTCTAAACATTTCTATGCTTGACACAGAAAAAGATTCATCCTAGATTTGGCCTTGTAGAGTGTATAATGAGTCTCTATGACAACAGCGCCTAGGTGTTATGATGACGTGTTATTGAATGAGGGGAGGGTCAAACAACTCAGTTAATGTCAGTAGATGAATTTAATAAAATCTCACTATTTCAGAAAGTCAAAGGAGTGTTTCAGTTTGGTTCTGCAAAAGTATGTCCTGACTCCAGACATCATTTTTGCCCATTGGATTTAAAAAAATGATCAGTCTAATGAGCTGGCTACGTGGGCCATTTAATCAAACAACAGAACTCTCAGCTAAAACAGATAAAAGCAGGAAGGGCTGAACTCCCACAACTTTTTTCATCATCATTTGATACAAGCTGCCAAGATGGATTTATTTCAAAATGTGTGAAGTTTGCTTTTGGCCTGGGCGATGCTGGTTTTCATAATGTCACCAAGAAAACTGTTGACAGATTTGGCAGAAAGTGATCCACTTATCCCACAAAATTCAGCAAAGAGCAGTCCAACACACAGTCTGTACTGTTCCTGGCATTCAACAAGACTAATTTCTAGGGGTTATGAATATCAGTTAGCCCTGGTGTTACAGCTATTAACAGTTAGGGTAGTAATCAATCATAAAAATGTTATTAAAATGTGTATGAAATTTATGCAGACAAAATTACTTGTAGTTGTGAACAAAATGCAAAATAACTCTTATAGAGGTAAAGACTGATAAAGGCATTATGACATTTTACATTGAAACATCATAATTTAATACAGTAGGGTCAGACTGGAGCTGAATGTTGTTGTATGTTGTTAAATATTTAACACAGCTATCAGCTGAATTTGTAAGAAGGGATTTTCATTTCTTGCTAGGTTAGAGCTGGCTGATATCAGGGAAGAGAAGCTGTAATTATGTCCTCTTCATTTATTTATTTCCCCGAAAGAAAAGATGAAAACTTGGTCTGTTGAGAAAGCCATCTCAGCACATCACTGGAGTGGTAATATGAGAGCCATCAGGAGTTTGACACTTGAGCTGAGCCACCATTCACATTGCATCAAAGCTGTTCTTAAGTGGGTGATAGCAGAACTCTCTCAGCAACAGAAGGAGGTGCAGTTTATAACCATAAAATGCAGGTGGAGTTGGGAAAGCAAGCCTTGGGCAAAAGATGCACAGCAGATCCACACCCACCCTTAGGATACAGGCACTGCTGAGGCTGAGAATGCTATTTGGCACACCATTTCCTGAGCCTGAAGAAACCTAAATGCAATTGGCTACAAGTATTTTAAGACAACATCATTCCCTGGGCACTCAAATGCATGGTGAAAGACACCCACTTTCCACCAAAAAATGTAGGAGCTATAACTCAGCACTGCTCTTGCAGCACTGGATGATGTACTGAGCATAGACAGTGTAAAATTTATATTTCAGCACACTGCTATAAGCATTAATACCTTAGTGGATACACGTGAGTTTTAGTCCTATTGTATGCAATATCTATGAATTTTACAATAGACAATGATTTTAAAATTCATTTAGGCTTGAAACTTTTGTCACCTCTTCCAAAGTGTGTACTCTAACCACTACCATGCAGTAAGACACTGCTGGTACCACACCTCTTTCATCTTAGTCGTGTGGTGATCCACCTGCAAACAGTGCAGAGGCCTTTGCTCAACCTAGTTGATATTTCGTGCTTTCTTCTGAGAGGTGAGAACCAGTGTGCTGGATCACCATTCAAAATGGATTTATAAGCCACAGGACTGGAACAGATTTAGAATCACAGAACTGTAGAATAGCCTTGGTTGGAAAAGACCTCTAAGATCATCAAGTCCAACCATTAACCCAGCACTGCCAGTTCACCACTACACTATGCCCTTAAGTTCCACATCTACACATCAAGTCTGTGAGAAAATCATAGACTGTCTGCACTCCTCTGCATACATGAAGACCTTTATAGAAGCCATAAAACTATCAGTCAATTCACATCTGTTTGCATATCAGTCTGTTTACACAGTCACAAGCCCTAAGTAATATCCCCTGCAAAGAAGGATACATCTTGGACATTGTGTCCTCTCGTCTCAATTTTAGACTTCAAGCAAGCCTTTCAAGCTTCTCTGTTTCAGCATATCACTTTTGGAAATTGGAAAATGTTCTCTCATTTTAGTTTTGCTTAATTTAAAGACCATTGAAAAATATATCTAATTGATTTGTACACTTTTCTAATATACTAATGGTAACTGAATTCAAATTAATCAAATTATGTCCTTCTTTTTTTTTTTTTTTTTTGTAAAATATGGTATTTTTGCCATAATGACTAACTCACAAATACTATTTTTAGGGAAAAAAACCCATCTCTTTTTATCATGTCAAATATTTTTGCTGTTAGGCTCTGATTAATTCTAAAGTCAAGTCCAAAGATTTCCAGGTTGTCTGATTTTTCTGAATCTTTACCTGTGTGTTTGCTTTTTAACACTGAACCTTGAGGCTTGGGGAGGAGTGGCTGGAGAGCTGCCAGGCAGAGAAGGACCTGGGAGTGTTGACTGACATGTAGATGTGGTGCTGAGGGGCGTGATTTAGTGGCCAATTGGCAGTGCTGTGTTAACGGTTGGACTTGATGATCTTAGAGGTCTTTTCTATCCAAGGCTGTTCTGGGATTCTATGTGATCATCTGGATCAATTAGCATCTTTGTAAAAGCACCAGGGTAATTCTTGTCCTGAAATATGTTTCACAGGGACTTGCTAAAAACAAATTAAGAGAGTGCATTGCTATTGACCATAGGTTATGAAAGTCTGCTGGATGTTGCTAACTCATATCAGGTGATATCCATAATTGCTGTCACCTTCTGGACAACTACTGAGACATAGTCACAAGAATGTGAGTGACAGAGAAACCCCAGTGACTGGAAAGTGACTGGATAAACTGAATTTTGTTTGACAGATGAGATTTGGGATTGAGAGACTTGTGGTTGGAAGTGATTACATTTTATTGCAAGAATATAACAAGTATCTGTAAATAACACCCCTTAGCATTGGCACAAATGCAGTACAGACCTGAAAGAGAAGACAAAACTGTAAGCATGCTAGAAATTATCTCCACAATGATAATGAAAATAAATATAGTTTCCAAACAGAAAAATGACCAATAGGGCACTGGAGTAATTTATATGCGATCTTCACTGATATAATGTCACAGAAGAATTTTTATAATTTCACAGAAACAAAATATTTGTTTCACTATAAGTTGAAAATAATTATTGTAAATGTTAAAATGTTTCCCCTTTTTTTTTTTTGTTTAGAGGGAAAATTCTACTTCCATATTCTCTCCTTCTGCCCCTTTTATAAAGTGGGAAAAGCTAGAGAAAAGTACAATTATTGTTTCTTCCTCAGCACAGCCAGTCAATTTTCTGGGCATCATAGCCTGTATCTTTTAGGAGATGATATTGATGAGATATGTCAGGTATTTCTTGGGTGAAATCCAGGTTATTAACCAGAAACATGTACAAGAGCCTGTTTCACTCAGCACAGAAGAAAAATGTCAACAACAAAGCACTTTCTTTGTACAAATATCCAACTTTTCTCTAGCAATGTATTGGGTCCATTTAGTTCACAGATTCTGGAGGCCTATTCAGCATTGACAGTTTGGTGTATTCCTGCCTGGTGATTACCCTTATTGTCCCTGCAGCAGTGAAAACATATGCTGCTCCAAACAGCAAACCCCTTTGCTTCTTTCCAGACATCAGTGTGACCCTGGGCCAAGGACAGTAGCTGTCATTTTCTCTAGTGATCCTTCACTATGAAAGGAGAATATTTGAATCTTCCATTGCTGTGGTGTTTTGTTTCTGAACATATTGAGGTACTTTAAGCAAATCTGTCATTACACCAATGAAAACCCACTTGAAGACTCTTATTGTTATCTTTCACTATAATAAAATGCAAAAAATGCTTTTCTTTACTTTCTAACACTTATTTCACTTCATCTTTACCAGTGTGGACTTGTGAAAGTGAAAAATGTTCCCCCACAAAAAATAATGCAATTAAAAATGTAAAATGATTCATCTGTTTTAGAAGATTTAGAAAGAAAATAATTTTTTTTGTTTGTTTCCGAAAAAACCTTCTTGAAACTTTCTTTAAAATGTATTATTTTCAAGTTTTATTCTTTCAGAATTTTAAAAAATCTTTTTATATTGTTGCAATGCATGGTAATTGCAGCGACATTTTAATACATTCTGCTACTTCTGACATGTATTATACATAAATAGTTGAAATGCTATAATATTGCATTTTAAACCCAGCGATAAAAAAAAAAATTTTTCATCTTATTGATTTTAAAATGAAAGTTAATAAAAATATACAAAAGAAAACCACAGAGAAAGTCTGAGTGCAAATAAATAAATATACTTTTTCTAAAGAATGGTCTCTTCTGGAACTTGCTTCTTAAAAAAATTCATGGAAAATGTTATTGCTTGCCCAAATCTGTAAGTGGGCTAGTTTTTCAGTTAGAAGGCAATTTTGAAGTGTGCTTAGACTTAGGGTAGATCATGTCTTCAGTGAAAACATTAAGCAGGCCTGTGACCATTAAGCTGTCAAACCAAAATAAATATCCCTTTAAGACAATATTTTTTAGCTTAGATATACTCTTCCCTACATGCAATTACTTTTTATTGGGTTTGGTTTTTTTTTTGTTTCCACAGATAGAAAGTACAGGGCAGGTTCCAAAGAGGAAAAAGCTTATTTGAACAAGCCTGAAAAATAGATTTTAGCTGAATTTCTTGCATTTGACATCTCTGCTGGGTAAGTCCTTGATGCAACACTGTATGTAGTGTGCATGCATGCATGTTATGTATGTCAAAACAAAGACATCTCAGAGTATACCACCTTTGAAGAGCAACTGGAAGCTTCCTCCCCTAGAAAACACATATCGTTAAGTTTTATCCTTTATTGATCATTGTGACTGCTTATAACTCAAGGTCTCAAAGGACAGTCAATACAAAGCTGACATAAAAATAACTTTTTTCATTTGCACTGGCAATTCCCCTATTTGTGAAATGCACACCCCCACCCCCACTATTTTCTCTGGTAAGAGAGTCTATGAAATAAGGAAAGAGAGCTGCTCTGCTAGCAGATAATTAGCAGACTCTGTGTCTCTCATTGTCCATGAAAGCAGTGACTACCATTACTAAGGTGTCACATAACATGAGATCCTGCTCTGGTGAAGAAAGCTGAGTAAAATTCACCATGAGAATAACTGAAGTGATGCAGATCTTTGGATGAAAATTCTTTAAAAGACCAAGATGGAATGATTCCCTTGCCTCCTTTTGAAGATAGACTTCCCAACCAGCTTGCTGACTAGGGGACCCTAGATGGCCAAATATCATTAGTAGATAAAATATCATTCACTTTCAAGTCAATGAATGGTCAGCTCTCTCTCCTGGGGGAGGACAGGGTTGTAGTAAAACCTTGGCTACTTCCTATTGAATTACAATATTCTGTTATATTTTTGGTGGCCCACCAAGTCAAAGCCATGGCTTCCCCTAATGTGAAATGTGGTTACCTGCCTCTTCACTGTACTGACAGCCCTCCTGCTCTCAACTTGTACTGGCAGATTAAAGCCTTGGCTCTAATCTCCAAATTAATTAGTGGACAGAGTCCATCAGTGGTCATAACTCAGTCAGTGGAAAACTAAGACCGTTGCAATTTCTGAAACAGTGAGATGACACATGTAGTTGAGAGTGCAGAAAGGTGTTTCAGCTGACGTGATGTTGTGAAGTGCTCTCCCCAAGTAAACCAGTGCCTGAAGATCATTGCAAAGCAGTGCAAAGTATTCCCAGCTGTAAACAGGGCAGTGTTCCCAGCATCCACTCTCCTCTATCTACTCATCTTCACCACACACAAGAAGCCTCTTAAACAAAACTTCCTGTGACCTATAAAAGGAGATAACTCAGAGGCTCTGTGGAAATGAAAGAGATGACTTTGCTAGTTAAAAGATTTTTTTGACAGGTTGTGGAGTCATTTCAGCAGGCCTGCAACATAACCTTGATGTGGATATCAAGACAAGAAAAATCCAGATGACATTTTATTGTGTTTAAAAGTTTATCTTCATTGAGTGACCTGAGCAGGTTTCAGATAGATGTCTTTCATGTAGACTATGACCTTTGTAATTAGTTTTTAATAGCCTTCTGATAAAAGGAATGTGGAAATCTCAAATGCAAAGAGGGTTAGAAAGGTTACTTTCTAAAGTACAATATCTGTATTTCCTGATGTTGTGGAAAGCTCTACTGTTGCATGGCTGATAACAGAGTACAGAGAAAGGAACTTATCTTTCCACTTTCTTTCCTGTTAAATTGAGGGTTCAAGTCTGTATTAAAAAGAAATCCTATTCTGATGAGGCAGAGCAATTTTCTGGTACACACTTCACAGGAATAAGACAGCAAATACAAGGCTTTCTCCGTTGACCTTGACATTCAGCAGGGCACAACAAACCTACTAGAAAGACTGCAGACTGCTGAGCAGAATAATGTATTTATACCAACGTTCATACTTTTAGATGCCATGAAGCTCTGGGAGCCAGAAGTGCCTTTAATGTAAAATGCTATGTTTATGTGAATTATTAAATTTCACTTTTTTTTTTTTTTTTTGGGAATACGTAATACAATTTTTTCCTTTAACATAGTGCTTGCTTGATATGTTTTTCAGTGCTTCATTATCAAAACTATTTTCCAAGAAGGCATTGTTTTTCATGAGATTCTTTGTCTTGGACCAATCAGGGGAGCTTGATGAAAAGGGATTGCCTCATGTACTGAAGAAGTGTGGGATTCATGACCTGGTTATACAGCAGCGCATGCAAGATGGACTGGGTGTGGAGCAGCAGTAGCAGTGTGATCCAGAGTGCCCTCTTGGAGGTCTGAGGTGACCAGATGTGATGTGACCCAGAACACAAAATGGAACCAGGACTGTTGCCCTTACTGTTTAGACAGGTAGTGCTGTTAAATCATACAGACAGCAGTCCATAGGGGACTGATTAAATGAAGTGTAATTTTTAATTTCTCATGGAGGCTTCTCAGTGACTTCTCCTGCTCTCCTCAGCAGTCTTCTTCATTCAAAATCTAGGTTCCTGGGAGCAGACGTTTCCTTCCTCTCAAGGTCAGAGCCTTCCAGTGTTCCCATTGCACACAAAAATGCAAGCTTCAGCACAAAAGGAATCTTTGAATGAAATGACCCTTCTTCCATTCTGTTGTTTGCATGGTGTGTTTGTATGTGATTAGCAGTGAGAGAGGATGGTAACATCTACAGCAGAAACTGTATATATTGATATGTTTCCATGAACAGTCATTTGTTATCTATTTTAAATGAGGAGAGGAAGACATTACTACAAAGATTAAACATGGTAGGGATTTTTTAATAAGATAGCAAAACTGGTACACTGTGCGTCCAAAGCAGAATCCTCCTGCCATGAACAATCATTCTCTCTATTTATATCAAAGGTTGTACATTATATTGTAGTGAACACGAGGAATTTATTATAGTGCTGCAACTGGATGGGGAAAGTTCTGATGTTATGTCAGGGACTGAGCCCATTTTTTTTTTCAAAAAAGAACCTGACATAACAATATGTCACTTCAGAGGTCCGTCATTCCCTGTTCCATTTATTGTGTTCCCATAGACATGGGCTGAACTAGATGAGCTTGCAGGTATTTTCTCTTGCACACATTTCTACAGAGGAAGAGTGAGGAATTCACCAGGGCCCGACACCATTTAGCCTCTGCTCCCTTTCCTCTCAGTTAGATTGGGAGTGCATGTAGTCCCAGTTCAGCATATACCAGCCGTATTCCCCCCCCAAATATCTAAAGCAACTAATTGTGTATAATTTGTTGTCCATTATGCAAGCTTTCAATACAGTAAATAACATTGACTTAAGGGCTTTAAAAATACGGCAGCAAGTTTGGATGTTCACTAGCGGTATCTTCCAGGTGGTTTGGATAGAGACTGTCTCAAATCACCCCCTAAGGATATTTTGTTTGAAAAAGTTTATACTATGCTACTGAATACTAATGATAAAATATATCTCTTCTTTTGAGGCTTTTTACTTATTTTCAGGAGTGTGTGGTGGTTATACATTAAGGTTGTTAGTTTTTCCTTCTATATATGAATAGCATTAATATTAGATGCTTAGTACACATGTGCTCATTTTTTTCTGAATATTTAGAGGAATGTATGGTTCTCTACTGCATATTAATGCACCTCTATTAAGTGATATGGAAAGTATCCTTGTCAGAAGAAATTCCAGTAGTATTATTCTGCTTTTGTGTCTATTTATTGTGTAGGTACAAATATCTAATGATCCATCTGCTTAAAAGATACATAACTACAGTGAAATATTTATCAACAATTATGGGCATAAAATGTGTCAGGACCCATGATTGGCAAAAAAAAATTTCCCCAAATCTCCTTTCTGACATTATGACCTGTGCTTTAGCAACTAGAGATCTTAAAGTCAAGAGTTTTTTGCTCCTTGGTGGCTCTGATAATGTATCGCTTTAGTACATCACACATGAAATCTGCACAGAAGATCACAGTAAAGCTGAGAGGCAGCTCTGACACCTTGTTCAGTGTTCTGCTAACAAAACTACTAGCCTTGCTGTCTGGGAGACTTATTTTTACACAAAAAGACTATCAGTTCACTCTTAGAGTTACTATATAAGAGAGGTATCAGTTTGAGTCCATCAGTCTCTGTAAGTGATATTTTTTGCCAGTTTATTTCCATTTGTGATGATAGAAGCCGTCTGTGTCTCTCTGCCTTGCATATCCTCAAATGAGTTCTTACATGTTAAGAAAACCTCTCCTCTTCTACTCTTAATGTACAGTTGCCATTTTGATAGAAATTATAACACTTTCCCTTTTTGAACTCTACTATTTTGAAAGTATCTTCTTTAATGGGCTGCTTGTTTCTAGATAGAAGCATGATTGAAATGTTTCATATTTCTCCAAGCTGTGAGTATTAAATAATTGATAGTTGGGAACAAATTCCTAAGATGTAATTTAATCACTAACATCTCAAGATGCCATTCATACTGGCTGAACTGCTGAAGCACAGCTTTTTATTTAATCAGGACACAATATATTATTTCCAGAACAATTGTGGTCTTTCTCCTTCTCATGAGACCCGTATCCCAGAGGCTTGCCTGGTTAATGGCTGAGATGTGGTACACATGAGAAAAAACTGCCATAGGTTGACCTCTGGAAAGGAGGAAAACATTTCTATTTTGTTGGATTTCCTGTTTAGGATTCTTTGCCTGACTTCAGCCTCTTGTTGACGAAAGTCCCTCTTTGTGCACAGCGAGCTCACTCCCACCCTTCTGTAGCTCAGACCTGGTGTGTCCCATAAGGGTGGAGTGCTCTGAGCTGTAACAATATGAGGTTGCTGGCACTCTACGGGTCACTGTTTTCTTTGGAGGTGGCTGATTATTGTAGTTTCCAATATAGCAATGGAGTCCCTCACTGAACAACACAACTCTGGCTGCTGGGACTTCCAAAATACTGTCGAAAACATTTTGTTGTTGCTGATACTGCAGAAAGACATAAAGCTTTTTGCTGAGCAAATGCAATGAAATAACAGCAGGACAGATGCTAGTAGTAACTCACACCTCAAAAGCTTCAGAGCTCAAAAAAAGCAAAGATTGGACACTTAATAGGACACACTTTATTTATGCTTTTTCTGATTTCTTCCAATGCCTTAAAGGAAATTTGAGGTTTCTGACACCTACTACACCAAAATTCAATAAAATCATGCCTTATATGATTCTACCTAGAATTCAAAATTTCTAAGAAATACAAATGTGGAAACTTTTTAAAGCAATTTGCTTTTGTTTTGTGTATTATTTAGCTTGTTTTGTTTCAAGTGCAAGAGCTTCAGCTTTTGGCTGAAAAAGATATCTTTGTGTGCCTAAGAAAAGTTAGTAATTCTTGTATATCTTCTATATAAAAGGTAGTAATTTATATTTAGAAAATTGAAACAACCTATATTTGTATTGGATTTGAACAGTCTCTAGTTTCAAGACTGGGATAATGTAATTGCAATGGGCTGCAGAAATAAGGGAAAAGTGTCCAGCAGTCTCCTTGAAAACCCTTGCCTGAGAGCTTCAGGTATTTAGTATATTTTGTGAATCAGCTGATGTACATGTGAGCCCCTTAATTTGCTGATAAGAAAGTGGGTGCTGCGGAGCATTCACTGCTGGGAGCTATAGGAGGAGCTTTTGCTTCTTAGAAAGATGTGTGTCCTATTCCTGCTGACACTGGGAAACATCAAGGAGGTATGAAATAGAAGATCTTGTCAGGAATCCCCATGCACTCACAGAGCTGTAACTGTATTATGATGCCAGCATGGATATTAATCTGAAACATCACAACAAGGTAATAATATGAGGACACAATCCTGAGATACACTGAATGAATTTAAACTTGATCTCCACAAAATATGACACCCCTGTGTTTTCATCTGTTAAACTTCGGTGCCTTTAGGATCAGCACAAAGTCTTTCAAAGCATATGCTTCATGTCTGCTGAATAGTCAGCAGTTGATACATCATAGGAATCCTTGTTCAGATGTGCATGTGCCAAGGTTGCCTTATCAGGCTCAAACGTTCATCATTTAACTAATTCAAATAATATAGGTATAAATATTTCCCTGTATTGTGTTTCGACCTATTAAAAAAAAAAAAAAAAAAAGAGAAACCTGCTTTCCTAATTTTCCTGTCTTGACAAAACCTAGGAACACGTGGAATGGATTACCCTGGTCTGGGTTGCTGGAGGACATGAATGGCTTTTAAAAGAAGATTTTTTTGGACTGTGTTGCCTCTAGTTCAGCAACAATACTGTCTGTAATCTGTAAATGTTCCTTGTGGCTGGGAGAAATTTGAAAACCTATGCACCCACTCTGAAAAAATGGGCTTGTGATGGGGAACATGCTTATTTTGGTGTGTTGAATACTGACTGAACAATATTCCTAGACTAACTGGAAAAAGAAAAGGCTTTCTCTACCAGAGGGATAAAGCAGTCACGCACAGAGTAGATCATCAGTTGTTGCTTGCTAGTTTTAGCCTGTCATAAGAATGTACCAATCATATATCTCAAGGGCCTGGGTTCCACATACCTCAAGGGCCTTGGGTCAGTAAAAGCTCTTCCTTAGTTCCTAGTTCACCAAAGGAAATAGGTGGTTGCTCCAAGGTATATTCCAAGCATAGCAGGATACTTCTCTACAATAATATATTTTCTTGCAAAAATGTACAACCATCTGTGTATCTAAGCCTCTTGGGGGTGGAGAGGTGGAAAGCCACTTCTCATGGCTGGCTAACGCTGAAGTCAGAAATGCAGGTGACTTCTCTTGTCTTACTCAGGTGACTTGCACACATTTCTGTACACTTTCCAGAGGCGGATACACTGCTTATCTGTTTCATGCATGGACTTTGCCTAGGTATCCTGCAACTGCTGCAGCAGAAGTTTATCTGGTGTCTGCCATTTTTCATACTCTTCTTTGGAATATGACTGGTCACCAACTGGTGAGGAAAGTTTAGAGCAGTGGTCAGCGAGGGGAAGGAATTATGAGGGGAATGGGGAAAAAGGTCTCTCTGTTTCACATTCACCTCCAGAATGTGGTTGGAAGTAGGTACATCTACTGATCTTCATTTGGGTAATGTGAATGGGAAAAAGCAAAATTATTTTCTTTCTGTTCAGAAGCTCAGCAGCCTTCCAACTCATGCCAGCTCAGACCAGCCCTTGATGTAAGGCAAGGAATTTTCTTTTCCCTGAAGCTCAAAACAAGCAGCAGTTAGAAGGTAGGTTTGACTGGGTCCTTCAGTCTCCTGACATCCCATGCTAACCCCTTCCAGCCACACTCAGGCCTGTGTTTTGGCAGTAGGAGAGAAGGATGCTGTTGCACCGGCAGGTGCTGCTGCTGCTGCTGGGAAAACAATATCCCACTGTGGACTGTAGATGTTTGACTCCCCCACTTCACCCGGGCATCCTACTTTGAATATGTTGGGACAGACTGCAGTTTTCTGCCAATACTTTGTCAGATGCTTCAGAATCCTTGGAATGGGAACATACTGCTGATATGCAAAATGATGTGTTATTTATAAGTTTGCCTTTGTCCCATTAATCTAAAAATATTTAGATAATGTGACAGACGTTTGCATGGTTTGCCAACCCACTTGGCTGAAACTGAAAGTATCTGCTGGAGAGAACTGAGAACAGAGCCATGGGAATGACTTTTCCACTGAGTTCAGTTAGTTGAATCCCATAAAATATTTTTTTCCTAACATTGTTACAGAAATCTAGTATTTGAATTCTAAAAGGCATTTGATTTTGCGGTTAGTTTGTGGCATTCTGCTTCTGCCTATGGTTAGCCAAACACATTATTGCCCTGCTTCAGAGCAACCTGGGAGGAAAATTCCTATGTATAAGAGACAGTTTCCTTCTGACAATCACTTCACTCTCTAGCAGGCCTATGCTGTGGGAGATTACTGTCTTGCATCTCATGCATTACTCAGCACCTTTTCCATTGTGGAGCTTGGTTTTGATGTCTGAGGGAAGTCCCAAATAAAAATAGGAGGGTATGAGAAATACAGGGAAGGAAAGTCACCTAGATTCATTGTGAATACCTCAGCCCTTACTGCACCCTTGTGAACTGCATAGCACCACATGCCCATGTTTTGTTCAGGATTTCCTAGGTGTACATCAAGAAGTTTACTTAGCAACTAAAGTGGTGTATTAAGTGACTGTAATTTTATTCAAAATGCTTCGGAGTTACTATGTGTTGTGTCATGGATCTCAACATGTGTTGTTGCCATTTGTCAGAACTACTGCCGGATGTCCAGAAAGCCCTGTTGGATGGCCAAACACAAGGGAAGGGGAGAACAGAGGAGTGGGATTTGTTCATTCCTTTTTGCAAAATACAGAGAGGGATTGCAAAATACAAAGAGAAGGGAATGTCATGTCCTTTTGCACTGTTTTTTACAGTACCCAAACCACTTTGCATCATACTCTTGCAAACCTTATCAGGTTTGAAAAGATATTTCCTGGAAATCCTACTAAACCAATGTTTTTAACAGCACAGAGCTGATAGCAGCAGTATTTTAAAACAAGCAAAACTTGGGGCCTCAGCACAATGGCCTTGCCACTGCCACAAGCACACGGCTTTGATAAAATAATGGATGCCATATGTTGTTTCTTAGAAATGTCATGCAGTCTGAGTAGGCGAATCATTTTCTAATCCAAGAAAGCTCATGGGGAGCAGAAAAGTCAACAAAAAAGCTCCTTAAGAAAACAGTAACATCTCCTTACCACTAAACCCTGCACTTATTTTCCATTTTATTGAAAAATACTTGCAAAAGACACTATCTGTTGACCAAACTAGCTTCCTGAGTTGAGATTCTGTCTGCATAAAATCTCTACCTGTTTCTGCTTTTTATATGCCATTTCTACAAAGTATATGGATTAACATATTATGTGGGGCTTTACTACTGTTATGTGGTTTGCAAATGATTGGAGTATAGCTTCAGCATTGTTTTAAGCTGACAATTATTATTTTTAATATTCTGTTTAAAAATATGACCTAGATGTAGAAGCCAAAATGCTTTGTTTTTCTCATGAAGTGCTTCTCGGGTAAAAACATTTTATGGAAAGAAAAACATCAGTGATGTGGAGCCAGTAGATCATAAGATTATGGACATTTTGAACTGACATTTTTGGTCAGTCTTAACATCAATGTCATCAGAGCTATCTAAACAATAGAGAACAGAGCAACTTTGAATATTAGACTAAAATCCAGCAAATGAAAAATTATCATTGTTCTTTTCCTAAAATATATAAAACATTTCTAAGATCTTTAGAATGAGAACAGTCTTGAGATATCTTTTTCTCTCCATGAAACTCTTTATGTTTCATCATTTTCAAACTCTGTCTCTTTTTTTGAACTCTGTTCAAGCTGTCTTGCTTCTCCCTCCTACACCATATGCTCACCTTAGAAAGCTAAGACATCTTTCGGTCCTTTTATGCAACCATGGGAGTTCTGTCTTGTAGATAACAGGGCTTGAAAACACTCCAAAGACAAAATAGAGTGTTTTCCTTTGGATGGTTAGGGAACTTCTTACTTAGATAGTGGTGCCCCTACTGATATAGAAGATAGATAGAGCGAAAAATTCCTAAAAGCTCTGTTCAGCCAAACAGATAGAGATTTTGGTTAGGATTTCTCAGAAATCAGGGACTGAGATGTAGATGTATGAGATCATTCTTCAGGATGGGTAACACAGTGGAGATAAAGAAAGTGATACAGGCAGACACTCTAAGACTTTCTTTCATAGCTCTTTTCTCTTTAGTTAGAGAATTTACTGCTTAAGATCTAGTGATCTAGTGTGCGTATGTGTATGTGTGCGTTTCTGTGCTAATATTCATGATGTGAATGGGAAAAAACCTTACTTTTTTATGTGCATCTCTGGGGTTAAACGCAGAAAACTGCAAATGCCTTACAGACTAGAAAAAAGATACTACAATACATTAAGTTGAGTGTAACAGGCAATGCTTGCCCAGTTCCCTAATCACATAACTTGTAGAAAAAAATATCATATGCAAGAGACTATAGAAGGAGTTGTAGATGAAAACAGCTCATTTTTTAGAGCTAAGATGGCAGCAAATGACATATTGAGGCTTTAATTTGGCTTGCTTTTCATACATTAGTTTGCCCATTGTGTGGGCATATATATATATATATATGAACATATGGGAGAGTTACTGCTTAGGGCAGATGGGTCCTGTTCCTCTGGGACACTGTCCAAGCAGAGTGTACTCTTTTGGATCATCTAAGACTGCAGCAGACAACATGGATGTGTTTAAAAAGGTTTGTCTCCTCTAGTGCATTTGCCTGAGTCACTCTGTTGTATATGAGATTATATCTTCATGCTGGCTGCAATTGGGTCGTTCTTACTTGATAGTCTTGATAATAAATAACATATGCATATGCATTTTTAATATAGACCTAGTGTAGAAGAGGCATAAATTGTTTTCACACCAGTTGGGGGTTGCCTCTCTACAGATCTGTTTTTGAACTGTGTTTTGGTGACTATAGTTCTGAAGTAATTACTGTTTTCATACTGAAGACAAAACAGGTACATATACTGTTAGAAACTCAGTGTTTTTGTGTTTTCTTTATGTGCCAGGAAATCTTATAAATAATTGGTAAGATGTGACTTATAATAGTAAGAAAGAGTAATATTTTTTTTTCAAGCCCTGTTTCCTAGTGAGGCAGAAAGAATGGAAAAATGTATGGCAACTTAGTTCACAAGACAGTTAGGAAGAATCAGGAGGCGCAAATGAGAGTAAAACACTATTATATTAGGAGTAGACACAAGCCAGAGAAGTGCCACACACAACCAACTATACCAGAGGAGCTTTTAATTGCCTGTATTAATATTGTCTATGACACAGAATTTAGTGATTCTAATGTTTCAAAAAGTGTCCCACTATATGACATCTTGATTTCCTCTGAGTGGTTAGCACCTTACATTTCTCTCTACGTGAAAAGGCAGCATCTCTTCTTTACGTTGTCCTACATGCTTGTTAATGCATTTTTTCCATCTTAATTTAGACGAAAATGTCTTGATGTCTGAATCACCATCAGGTGAAATTTATGTATGTCCCATCCATGTGCTATCTGTGTGAGTTCCTTGACAGGATCATAACATTTCTTACAAATGGTAGGAGAATCTAAGGTTAAGCCTCTCAGATCATATATGGATATACAAATAAATGTTTTCACTTCAAATATGTTGAAAAGCCATAAACCCTCATACAAATTAGAGAGAACTTCTACATGTTCTAGCTCCAGAGGAAAAAACTTATTCACATTTACATGGTTTGAGGCATCACGGTTAAAAAGTCTGCTGTGAAATAGGTGGTGCAAGACACAAGGAAGCACATTGTGATTCACTACTGAATGTTCACTGATTAATGGCTTGCTGCTGCTTCTGCCCTGCTGGTTTGCTTTATTAAGCCTTGTGACAAGTTTCTAACAGGACTTCTGTGAATTGCACTTTGGAAAACATTCAAGACTTGAATCGAGCTGAGTGTTGTGTTACACCAGATTCCAACCACATATGCATTTTAAAGACTATAGGTGACAAAAGAAGATATCCAGAATTGTTTGAAAATTCAGGCTGGAAGGGACCTCAGAAAGTTTATTAATTTATGTTATGCCACTAAAAAGTTATTGTAAGAAAATGCTAAAAAGCTAGGGGCAAAATCTTGGCAGATAAATAGAATAACAGTTGCTTCACTGGAAAAAGTTTGTTTCTTAATTGATTTATTAATTGATTTGTAAATAATTTTGGCTGTTGATCTCCAGTGGAATCTGACCGCCAGCTGGCTTTGTCCCGGTTCATAGGATAACAGAATTAGGAAAGGATCCCAAGAGGCTTCCAACTGAATCTCATGCTGAAGTGAGGTTAGCTGTGAGATCAGACCAGTTATGTCATGACACCACCAGATCAAGCCAGTGCTTTGCACAGTCAGATCTGGAAAACCTCCAAGGACAGAGACTGGACAACCTCTCTGGGTACCCCGCTCCACTGTGAAATGCCATGAAAGTGATTTTTCTGATATCTAGTCTGATTCTCTCATTTCAGCTTATGCTCATTGCACCTCATCCTCTTGCCATGTGCCACTGAAAAGCCTGGCTTAATCTTCTCAGCTGCCTCCCTATAGGTATTGGGGGCTGCTTTTAGACTCTTACAGAGCCATCTTTCCCCAGTCTGAGCCAGTCTGGGTCCCTCAGCCTCTCCTAGCAGGGCAACTGCTCCAGCCTTAATCAGTTTGGGGAGCCTCTTGCTTAATTCATGCCAATTCATCAATGTCTGGTTTATACTGAAGGGCCTAAAACTGCATGCAGTATGCTAGATGTGGTTGAAAGTACTGAGTAGAGGGGATTTTCTTAGTGCTAAATAATTGGTAGGTTCAGGTTCTTTATCTGAAGATGCTTTTAATATTCAAGAAAGCATTTCTGTGCCTACTCTGAGTTCCAGTGTTTCAACCATTATCCATGTCTTCTACATATTGACATTCTCATTAAATATGTACAAATGGCGCTTCTGAATAGTGGTACTCACATTGTGTGACTTATTTGGATGAAATTGGTTAAAAAATCTAATAATTAGGGTTTCATTACCTTTTGTCTTTTTAAAGAATGAAAAAGATATATTGCTCCATTCAGTCATTAGCTAGCCAAAAATGTCTACTGCCTATATATGACAGTTCTTAGATAAGAATTTGAAGGTATTCTGCAGAGTTTATTTCTAAAGCTGATTTTGCTTCATGTAATTTTAGTGACATACTCTAGTTCCATTTAAATGTATTCAAAACCCAAATATTTCAAGTATGTTAGTGGATTTGTAACTAACTATATGTTAACTGAAATCTTATTTCTGCCAGTAGAAGCACGCTGTAATATGAGATAGTTCCTTTTCTATCAAAAATATTATTTTCTAACACATATTGCCTTCTGAAGACATTATCTTTTTGTTTGATTCCCTTATTACACATTACTTCCACTAGGAGACTGAGCAGTTGGGCATGAACTAATTTAGATAAAATAAGAACTGATCTGTACTTCAGCTGAAGGTCATAAGTTATTGAACCATGGTTGCTTTAGAGCTTGGAAATTTCTATTAGCTTGCATGCTAAAAAAACAAACAAACAAAGAAACAATAAAGATAAAATAATTCAGTGTTCATGAAAGCTGCTAGAATGACAGTTCTGGCAAATTAAATCTTGTTTTTGTCAAAGGGAAGATGGTTGTTGCATGCAAAGTGATGATATAAACTTATACACGTACTCTGCTAATATGCTTCAAACCTCACCTTGAGGAGGAAGAAATAGTTCTGTTTACATGCCATCCTGTCCACATCATACACTGAAAAAGCATCTAATTCTGCTGGTGATTTTCATAATCCACTAAGAGAGAGTTCATTAACTAGGAATGAGTGAATAATTGATTTTTCATTTCAGTGGCTAAACGGAGACAAATGTTGGTTGGATGTAACAGAAATAAAAACATTTTAATTGTTTTCATCAGAAGGATTTTTTTTAACCTCAGAAAAATGAAAACATATTCTCTTTGAAACTGGTAATAAGTGACAAAGAAATGAAGCTCCACATTCATAATGTCTATCACTTCTGCAGTAGTTTTATGATTAGCTAGTTCACCTACTGAGAGATTTATGTTCAGATTTTCCTCTGCAAAAACTGAGTGAGGCCATGTATCCAGAAAAATTTTCAGTTTTCTGTGGCTCAGGCAACAAGTAGGTTGGAATTTGATTTCCCATGGTATTTCAGTAAATTTGCCCTTAAAAGTCACTGACTGTAACTCATAGAAGTAGCCCATACAAGTTGATACAGAGCAACACACCTCAGAATTCTCCACACCACGGCACTGGCAATGACAATCACTGCGAGGAGACAGTAACCTGAGAAGAATGCTCTGCAGTGAGAGTTAAGACCTGGGTTTAGGATCTGAGCCTTAGAAAGACTGATCTAACTACAATGTTACTGGCTAAATAAGTCTAGCTTTGTTGGCAGTATCTGTGAATGCAGACCTTCATTTGCTCAACTTTTATTCCAAGTGAGTTACAATAAAATCTTTCTTGTGTTGCTGAGTCAGTTTATCTCAGAAGGACTGGAGCATCACCGTTTTCATTTTGGCTGCTACTACTAGGTTAAACTGTCTAATTTTTGCAACTGTGAGAAGTGTTCTTTTTCCTCCAAATTTTTGGGAAAAAACCCCATTTTGTTTTATCTCTACCATTACTGCATTACAGTATAAATTTGGTGACAAGAACGTATGAGAAATATTTTGACTCATATGCCTCATGTAGTTCTGTTGTTTGAGATTTGTAGGTACAGAGTGCAACCACAGGCTGTGCAGCCTCCAATTCTACTTGTCAAAGGAAGGATGCAGATACACTCTTGAGTTCGTGTACATAAGCACTGCAAAGACAGAATAAATTCATCTGAATGGAACGTGCCACTCACCTCTGGAAATATACCTTACTTTGAAGACATAGCCTGAGATATCAGGATTTAAAAATAAACAGTATGACTTAGTCAAGCCTGCTTTTACTTCAGGAGTACAAGAAATTGTGAGCCATTGGCTCCATACGCAGAAATCAATGACTCTCTAGAGAGTAATGCATCTGCTCTTTTCAGAAAAATCCTGTATATTTGCGGAAACTTACATACGATGTGACCTTCAATGCAGAAATGCACCATTTAATTGCAAATGAGAGTTTACATCACTGAAGGAATTTTTTATACATGTTGTGTATAATATCTATACTGTTTACTGACAGAACGTCTATGAATAGCATATTTGAATATATACTTATCGATATTGTTTGCTTCTTGAGGTCAGTCTATCATATTTGTTTATATAATTTTGGGCACTTAAGAGCTAATCAAGGTTCTTGACAGAAAGAATTTAATGTTTAATTCTTTGGGAAAAATATTTGATGAATACCTGTTACGTGATTCCCACAATGGATATGAACCTGATTCATGCACTTATATTTCACAAGCAACACTTTCATAACATTTCTAAAGTACACATGATTAGTTTTATTTATTTTTCGCCAATAGTTGTAAAAACTCATTTTGCAGGAGAATTCTAAATAATTTATGTAGAGAAGGCATTTAGCATAGATCTGAACCCAAACAACAACTACATTTTACATTCTAACTTCTGTGCTCTTCCCATTGTTCCTAACTCTTCCATTTTTTTTTAACTGAAAGGCTATTTTAAAACTTCAGTTTCTGGAAGGATGTTAATAGGTGATGTCATAGCTCTATGTTAAAATAAATTAAAAAAAAAATAAAAAAATAAAACAAAAAAAACCTAAACCCAAAACACTTATGTGGATTTCAAGCATCTACATTTTTCTGAGAGATTCACAGACTGTCTTACAATATGGTAGTAATGGCAGCTGGGGGCTCATTACATATTCTGCTAAAAGACCTCTTACAAGTCTGACTTGGGTTCACAAATAAGTGCTGCGTGGTTGTGCTTTGGGCTGCCCAGCATTTTCCCTGGTGGCCTCTGTGTGTGTGTGAGCATCTGCATATGTGTGTGTGTATGTACAGTGTATTCTGGTGGGTGGAATTTCCCAGTAGCTGCTGTTTAGGAGAGATGTAACAGAGTAACAGAGTCTAGAGTTACCAACTACTGCTTCGACCAGGTGTTAGTAGTATCTAACAATGTAAAAATACAAATCGGTATGTATGCATGTGTGGCAGTGTCTGGACTATGAGTTACTGTGTGAATAAGTGCTTTTGTTTCTTGGGCAGTGACACAGATATGATTTCTGACATACTCCTGTGCTGCTTCTAAATGTCCAGTTTCGGTGTCCTGTCCTTGGTGTACTGGCTATTGTGAAATCACCTTCAGAGCACCTTGTGCTTGCCCAGTCCATGTCTTACAGTCTTGGACAGCCAGTCAAGCTTTGTGTGTCCGCTCCATGAATCAGTCTTTCTTTTTTTGCTGTTGCAACACTGAACATTTTAACTTTGTTAAAAACCTAGCCTGTGTGGTTGCCAAAAATGACCTGAAAGTACTCTCGAAGACCCAGTATTTAAATAAATAATGTTGGACAATTTCTATTCTCCCAGTATTTTTAAGACTTCTAGTTTCTCTCTATCTCATACCTGTCTGTTTCTAAGGGGTACTTAGGGGTATCTGACAATAATTAGACTGAGGGTCCCCAGGTTTGCAGAATCACTAGAACTGTTGTTTGCAAACCTTTCTGCCAAAGGTCAGCTGTGACAATTTTGAAAAAGCTCTATTTTCTGCCAGTGGCTAGGCAGATAGCATGGTCTGCTTGTTTGGTTCTGTTTGCTTGTTTTTCTTTTTTATTGATACTCATCCTCTCTTTTCTTTCTAACTTTTTGTTTCATCATCTGTGTCCTCGAGAACACATGTGGGGGTTGACAACATGGCAGTATAACAGTATAATGCAGTCCTGATCAGTGTGACTGACTGATCACATCTGAGTCCTGAGATATCTTGACCAGTATTCAATGGAGACTTAATGACCTTAAAAACTGCCACTGTGCTTCCCAACAGCACTCCATCTGTTTTGCTTCCTTTTCTCACTGGGGTTGATTTTCAGCCTATAGAGGAAGTCTACATTTGGCTTTGAGAGAAAATGCAATTTATTTTTATTTAAAATAGGTGATCATAAAATCAGTCCATAAGCAGCTGTAGTAGTTTCCAATGTCATCACTCCTCCAGCTCCTCTTCTGTAGGCTCTCATTCCAGCTGAACATGGTAGAAAATCGTAACAGCGCTTCTCATGCAAAGACTCAGGATTAGCCAGAAATGATTTTTATTTACTTGGCTGACTTTCCACTGAGATGAATTAACAGAAATGGCTCTGCTCTGAGGATGATAATCTTCTGCACGAAGGTAAGATGAAGTATCAAACACTGGAAAGATCATAACTTCTTACAGTGTTCCAACTACATCCTCAAATCACGCCTGCTCCTGATTTTTCAAGACTTTTCCTGTTACCAAAATTTTGTCAAGAGAATTTAGGATTTGTGTGTGGGCAGATACACACAGCTGTGCATAAGCTTTACTTATGGTCTGACCCAGCTCAGGAGCAAGATCTGTACGGGGTGTCCACAGGGAGACCAGGTTATGTAGCTGGCAATGTGCCCTCTGCCTTGAGAGTTTTTGAGTTTCACTCTTGGCACAACACCTTGCATAACCACTGTCACCAGATGAAAACAATATAGACACAACCTTGTGCTGTCCCCCAGTGCCTTGGGAATCAGAGATTTCTTGGTTGCTCTGCACTTGTATACAGAAAGCCTGTAAGTGGATGCTTTGTTATAAGTTTAGTTGCCTAATCTGAACAGCCTTGAAAGTTTGTCTTAAGATTTTTAAAAAAGGGAGGAAATACTTCGATAAGAATTAATGCTTGTGTTGTTCTTTATTAAAATGTAAAACTATGTTTATTTTCTATAAATGAGAAAAGTTGAGAAGACAGGAAGATGTTTCTAGTGTTACTGCTCCCCAGGTGAAGCCGTGTTGTTCCCTTCCCACTTTCCCTCTCTCTTATACACAAGTTACTGAAGTCAGTGTCAATTTTAGAATTTCAAATGTTTCAAAGTTGGAACAAATTTTTATTTATGAAAGTGTTAAATAGGAGTGAAAAAAGCACACATCAAAGACAGAAAGAGTCTTCTCATTGAGGATGAGAGGGAGAATGTAGGATGCAACTTAGAAACAAACTGTAGATATCTCCAGGTGGACTACACAGATTTCTGGTACTTTGTATGTGGATGACTTCGACAGTGTGTCACCACAACTATTCAGAGTGTCATGTGTTGTCATTTGGGAGGTGACAGGAGTTACATGATTAGCAAAGCCTCGAAGTGACTAAGGCATTGAGGTAATGGATATAGATCCCAGCTGCAGTCAAGATCAAATGGAAGATAAATGGGCTTCTGTTATGCTTTGCCCATTTTCCAGGAAGAATACTCCACTCAAGTTTAATGTGCACTTTGATGAGGTAGGTTTTGTTTCTTCTTCACAATATACCAGTATATACCACATGTCTATCTCAGACTCCTAGGGGGAAGAAAAGATCCAATACAAGGCTTCCAGATGGCCTGGACCTGGTGTCCCCAAGGGGGATTTACAGCATACTAGCTTTTGTCTTTCTGAAGGGCTGATAACAGAGTAATGTCTTCTATAAAAATGCTTTTGTGGGCACATACAAATAGTCAAATGCAAAGTTAACATTTAATAGCTTGTAAAAAAAATCTATTACTTCTCAGGATCAAAGCTGACTCAATTTTATACATAAAGATGAACAAATGATCAAAAGTAGATCCATCTTGATCCTTAGTGAGAAGTTGATAAATAAAATGAATAAAAAGTGATCTTGGAAAAAGGATGCTGCTTTGCCTTGTAACATTCTTTACCTGTTTAACACTCCTGCACCATATTTAAATTTAGTTTTCTGAGTAATATACAATTTTTTCAACAAAGACTGTAAGTCAGCAAATCAGGCTTTGATTTTCTCATTGCAACCTTTGTATAGTTTAAAGATTAATTAAAATCACCTGTCCCAAGAATTTCACCTTCTAGGGAAGATGCCTAGTTTGAACAGAAAACAAAACATTTCTAGAAATATTCTAGAATTTCTATCCATCTGCTCTGAAGCACAAGCTGAATCCCCACAGGCTGATAAAAAAGAAGGCACCTCTTGCCTGCTACGCAAATGAAAAATTCAGCTCATAAAGCTATTATGCATAATTTATGTGGATATTCCACAAAGCCTGCTTGGGAATAACATAGAAGAAAAACTAATTACATGCTTTTAATATTCATTAGACCTTTTTTCCCTCTGAGCATGTGTTGCAACTTCAACAGTACATTTCTAAAACTGCATAAAACCAAGAGCAGTTAGATGAGGATCATGTATCATTGCGATATGACAGTAGAGGAATAATGTCTCCAGGTCAGCTCAGCTTCTGGCTTTGGGCTTATGGTGGTGGAGAGGATGAGGCAGCTACAACCAATTCACTGTCTGCATACACCCTGGTGTATGTGAAAGGAGAGCATTCTCTTGCTACTGCTTTCAAAGAAAGATGCGCCTTCACTTGTTCCTAGAGGTGAAGGAACTCCTGTCTTTCCAGAAGGGACTATGTTGGCTCCTTCTTCTGGATTTCCCTTTACAGAAGGTATGGATTTGTTTAGAATAATGAAACAGCCCACCAAGACATGGGGCATATACTGATCTGAGGTAGTCTGTAAACATGGCAGCTACAGGAGAGCTTATTTTTCACCCCTACTCTCTAAGCAAAAAGGAAATACATACCTCATAACCTCTACATTCATCGTGAAAGCAGAAATGCTGGAAATCATTATACCTGATTTTTGTAGTTTTATTCATATGATTGGTTTCATTGCTTTCAGTTCCTGAAATTAAGAACAAAACACACTTTTGAGGAAAAGATATCAGAAAGTGGGGCAAGTGTTCTTAAAACTTTTAACAAGATACAAAGAAATATTGCTGATAGACTAGGAATACTTCCAAAAGGTTAGATAGTTGCAAGAACAGTCTTGTACTTCAGGTTCAATTTCTGGGTCTGCTAAAACTTCCTGGATAAACTTATGCAAACCACTTAATCTTTTTGTGCCTTAGTTCCCAATCTGCAACACGAAGATAACAGTGTTTTCTTCTTCTCAGGCTTTATCTGTTTGAAAACTCCTTGAAGCAATGGGCATCTGTCTAGCGGCTGGCTATTAATTGGTGATAAATGCATATGCAGTGATGCTGAGAAGAACAGGAAGAAAAGGTGGGTTAGATTTAGAACTACAAAGATATCAAAAATTTTTGCTTTGCGAACACATCAAGATATTTTCATTCCTGAATTAGGACATAAGTTTAAAGATGGAATATTTTTATAGATAAGCTGGCATATGTCAAATCATTTCAGCATTATGTTGCATTATGGGACAACATAATTTCAAGGATGTTGAAGTTTGGATGCCCCGCCTTGCAAGGCCAGACTGTGAATCCCATTATGCTCTGTGAGTCCCATGATTCCCAGGAGACACTATCTATCTTATTCACTAAGTGGAGAAACCATTTTGCATCATAGGATTTGCCCTCCATTGACAGAGCCCACTCCATGGGGCAGAGCAGAGGGAACCTGAATTACAGTTCTCACTGTGCAGTGTGAGTGCCAGAGGGAGAAAGGGAATATAGAAGAAACTGATAAAAGACAATATGTGGCAGCTCCTTCAGTGAACACTGTTCTGCCCTAAGCACTGACTGAATAAGGCAGGACACTGTAAAAGTTTGCAACTGTGTAGCTCATAAAGACTGTAACATAGTGCTCCGACTCAAGGCTTCCAAATTAACGTTATGCATAATCAACCTGTGGCATTCCCTGATTTTAAGAAAAAGTATTTACTGCCTTAATATTTTCCAAGGAATCTTTTATTTTTATGTCAGATCTTTCTGCCTTTCAGAGAGAAAAAAACACTGTAAGACTTTAGTTTTTTAATCCTTTCCTAGAAAAAAACCTAATTTATTTCTACAAAGTTCATTAAAGGATTCCTCATTCAAGCACTGTGTTCTTTAAATTCCTCTTTAACCTCTTAGCAAATGAAAAAAATATAATCACTTTCATACTAATACCTAAAGGTATTTACAAGTACTTAATTAATTCACAGTCCATCATCTGCTGAAAATGGTAAGATTTTTCTTGATCCCATTGAGATCATATAGGTATTACTTCTCCATACTGCTATTATCTCACGTGATGTTTATGTTTACTTTTTTTTCTGTAATTGTGGTACCTTTAAGATAAAATGAACTGAATGAAATGTGAAATCAGTCTACATTGTTCTAACCTGAAGAGGTGAGGTTTATGAAGTAAGAAATATTATGAGCTTTGAGAAGCAATGATGAGAACTTGCAATATTACACAGAATATATATCTGCAGTATATTACTTAGCTTGTGGCAAACATCCTTAATTTTAGGACAGGAGTTAGTCTTTGTATTTTTGCATGAAACCTGCCCATTTAATGGAAACCTGATCTGAATGGAGTCTTAATCTGCTTTAGAAGATAAAAATTATTAATAATCACACTTGTGAATGGTGCTGTTCTGCATTGCTGATACATTAGTTTGCAAAAAAGTAGAGATTTCAGAGAAATCTCTATTTTCTTCATTTATTGACCAATGTACTATCTAAGAAAATTTCAAATGAAACCAAATATGAGGATATTTTGATGGCATCCTTAGCCTCAGTCATAAACAGCTAATTTCTTCAGATGTCTCTGAACTGCTCAGGTTTAATTTGCTGAAAAATATGTTACTTGTACTTTTGTCTGAACTAAACCTTTCTAAACAGAAAATGAGAGCTTAGTGATTTATTCAGTTTGTTAGAAGTTGCCAGCAGCAATGCATCTAATGAATCCCACACTCCAGCAAATGTGCACAGCCGCTTTCCTGCTGGGACACAGGTAGGAGATCCTTTTCCCCTTTATCTCTACTAGCTAATCCTGGCTAGTAATAGAAGTGACCTTCACTTCCAATTGAGAACAGATGCAAAGGACTGAGAAGTATGCACAACTGGTTGATGCTTCAGTTAAAAACAATAGGCAATATCACATTGAGCTTACAGGAGAATTTTTTTGTTTGATTTTTTTTAGCTGAGTGTAAAAGACTAGAAAGTTCAGAAGCAGGTTCAGTTCTAATAGGCTTGCAAAAATACAAGGAACCATATTTATCTAAATCATTCTCTCTGCTGGAGAGCAGCTCTGGGGAAAAGGACCTGGGAGTCCTGGTAGCCAACAGGCTGACCATGAGCCAGCAATGTGCCCTCGCAGCCAAGGCGTCCAATGGTATCCTGGGGTGCATTAAGAGGGGTGTGGCCAGCAGGTCAAGGGATGTTCTCCTCCCCCTCTGCTCTGCCTTGGTGAGGCCTCATCTGGAGTACTGTGTCCAGTTCTGGGCTCGCCAGTTGAAGAGGGACATGGAGCTACTGGAAAGAGTCCAGTGCAGGGCACTGAGATGATGAAGGGCTTAGAGCATCTCCCATATGTGGAGAGGCTGAGGGAGCTGGGTCTGTTTAGCTTGGAGAAGAGGAGGCTGAGGAGGCATCTCATCTAAAGGGTGAGTGTCAGGAAGATGGGGCCAGACTCTTCTCGGTGGTGTCCAGTGACAGGACAAGGGGCGATGGGCATAAACTGGAATGCAGGATGTTCAATCTTGACATAAGAAAACACTTTACTGTGAGGTTGACAGAGCACTGGAACAGGCTGCCCAGAGAGGTGGTGGAGTCTCCATCTCCAACATTTAAAACCCATCTGAATGTGATCCTGTGTGATCTGCTCTAGGATCCTGCTCTAGCAGGGGGGTTGGACTAGATGATCTTCAGAGGACCCTTCCAACCCCTACCATTCTGTGATTCTGTAAAAAAAAATGTAGAGATCTTTTATAGGAAACATCCATAATTCTTGTTTCCTGTCATGCTGGAGATAAAAGATTGAAAGCATTCCCATAATTAATTATTTCTGGACATGACAAGAGCCAGAAAAAATGGTGATAATGAGAAAGAATCTTTTTGAACAGTTTCAAAATAAGCTGTACAGATGTCTTGATGTTTAAAGAGCACTGTTACATCAACTGTGCTCAGAAACAGTGCTTCAGTCACACTTTCAGGTCATAATTCCTTGCCAGCTTCTTACTGGACCCCAGAGGGCTGTAACTTAATGTTGTCCTATATCAGACTACATGCTTTTCCTCTTTTGAAGAGGTGCAGATCTTCTGACACAATCTATCACTATATTGTAGAAAAGGTATGAGTTTGAGTATGTGAGCCACACATACTTGTCCCATTCTTCTAAGCAGAAAATGCTGTCAACTATTTTCTTGTTCATCTTTTTCGCAACAGCTAGGAAAAAAACCCCAAACTGTTAATGGTGTACTTCAACTTGTCTCTGGATTGCAGGTATAGTTTACTTGGACCTTCTTAAAGTCCCAGGTGCATGACTTCATCTGGATTCTGGAAGCAAACTATTTCTTCCCACTCTTATCTGTGGCAAACTGCTGCAGTTTCAGCTGTGAAGGTCGTTTCCCTTTCTGTCAGAGCAGATCATATGAATCACAGTACCATAGGACAGCCCAGGTTGGAAGGGACTTTGAAAGATCATCTGATACAACATTTTGTGGGAAATGGAGCCCAGGTGAGATTATTTACCACTCTGTCCAATGATATCTCAAAAACCTCCAGAGATGGGGACTCTACCACATCCCTGGAGAGGTTTCTCCAGTGAATGGTTATCTTCACAATCTGCAAAAAAATAATTTTTTAGGTCAAAATGAAACTTCACCCAGTGAAATTTGTACCTATTGCTACTTCTCCGTGTAGCTCCTTGTGAAGAGAAAGTCTCTGTCCTCTTTGTAGCTGCCCTCTAAGTATTGGAATACTGTGATGAGGTGCCCCGCTGAGCCTTCTGTTCAAGGAAAGAAGACCTAATTCATTTCTTCAGTCTTTCTCACAGGGCAGGTTCTCCAACATTTTAGTCACCAGATATTAGTCAAATAAATAGACTAGTCAGGCCTGGAAAGTTTGCCCTCCTTGCTGCATAATAATAAAATATGATGAGCCCAAATTAGAAGTTTAAGGAAAAAATATATGTAAGATCCAGAGAAATGCTATAATTTAATGTAGTTACATGAAATATAATGTATATGCATTAAAAAGGACCCTTCAGTTTTTCGCTTTATAATTTAGTTACCTATAAATTGTCAGCATGTGGACCATCACCAGCACAAGGCAGGAAAGCCAATGCATACAGCAAACATTTCACCAAATATCATAATGACTGAAGAAGAAAAAGTAATTTTCCTAACAAATGTTTGTTGTATGAAGTTAGGTGGGTACGTCAAGGGAACTGCTGCAATTTCATCCCTGTAAACCATCCAGCTTTCTTGCTTTGATGTAGAGATGTGACTGACCAAGCAGAGGGAGGAAGAGAGTGGCTAGGAGAAGGAACTATCTGAAATTCCTGTCAGGGAACTTCACAAATACCCAATGATTGAATTTCTGCTGGTGTATTTAATTCATATTGTTTTGGAAGTGCTTTCTACTAAAACAAAAGTATGGCTGCAGCTAGTGTAATCCCATTAGCTTGAGAGGTTCCTGAGGCTGGAGCTGCCAGAAATATGTTTCAAGTGTGTTACAGCTTGAGAAGCAGCTGGAACACATGAACAAATACGTCTGAACATGGAGACACCCTCTGATTTCAATTTAAGATGATGTACCACTCTGTTAAAAGACTTATTCAGAGGCGTCCTGAGCTTGTTGGCTTGAAAACTGCAGCACTAAAATTTCATGAGCAATCCATAGCAGAGTTTAGTGATACTGCATCCAAGACAAAATATCAGGAGATAAGTACATATGGCAGCTCCCAAGAACATGTCAGACAGGCAGATGCTGTGTGAAAGGAAGATATATTCTTTGACTTGGCAGCTGGGGATTGTGGTGTTTATTCAGATGAAGAAGCACGATGAAGAAGTATAAGAAACATTATGTGATGTTATCTCTTATGCACTCTTTTTTGCAAAAGCTCCAGAGAAACACTCCCATGCACACACATTTAATAGTATCTGAAGCTAGGGAGCTAAATACGAATGTAAGAGACTAAATATGTAGCCTAATTTTCCAAAGTCACCCACGAGCTCAGTTGGATGTCTGTATTTATTTACCCCTCAATCCATCTGCTTCTGGATAGTCAGCACCTCCTTGCACAGAAAGGCCCAGAGATACGTGTGCTCTGCAGGGCTGTCTGTTGGCAAAATATTAATTCAGGAAATGCCACAATTATTTGACGTAGTAATAAGTATGGGAAAATAAGATGGAATGAACCTGTGATCAATCTAGTCATGAACTGGATGGTAGCCATCAGAGTTAATCACAGTGTGGGGAATGGGGAAGGAGGACATAATGCCTGTGAATGCACATGGTAAAAAATGAGGAAGAATTATTTTAAGCCGTGCTGAATTAATTCTTAGAACTCACTGATGCAAAATATTAACTGTGTAGAAATTATAAGGGAATCAGTCCCAACACTGCATGGCAAAAGCTGCACAGTAGATGAGGTCTGTGAGGACTCTTTTCTACCCTAACTTTGTAGTTCTGTGCTTTGTGTGCATTGCAGAACATTTTGTGCCTTGCTCTCAACAAACCAATGAATCGCCTAAAGGCATGAGGTTACATTACCCTCATGATCTTACGCCTTTCATTCCAGATAGAAATCTTTACTCTCTGGCATTTATATTTCTGTTTAATATTTTGGCTTTTTTTTTTAATTTTTTCCCTTCCCTTTAACTGCGTCCCAGACACAAAACCAGGTTCACTCCTACTGAGAAGTAACAAACCTGGGGGTGTTTGCTAGCTGTCTTTGATAGCTTCTACTGGCCTTTGTCAGGCACAGAAGAAAGCAGAAATCTCCTGTGCAGATCTTCCACTGAAACAGTCCTTGGGGTCTGTGAACCCACTACATAAAACGCAGCACTGTCTGGTGGCAGAGTATGCCATGACATCCGTGGACACCACCTGCTTATATTGGCTCCTCAGCTCTCTTCCCTTTCCACGTGCTGGCTCATGGTTGCCCTTCATGATTTCATGATTACCAGCAAAAATTTCAAGTCTTCTTTAACTAACTTCACTTTCTGATGTCAGTTAAAGAAGAATCATATATAGTTATTTCCCTAATTGTTAGTCATGTTGTGAATATGAAATGTTTCATGCTTAATTAAAAAATCATGTAACTGATGCTGAATGGGGTGTTAATCTTTCGAATACTGCCTATGGAAGTTGGTCATTAAAAATGTTCTTTCTGTCCTTAAATTTATTTTGAAGAACAGCTTGAGTCTTTCAAACATAAGAACTTCAGGACTAACATGTATGCTAGTTCACAGATAATCAGGCAGCTTTTAAGCAGTGATGTCTCAGCTAATAAGTATGTTTCTGTTGTTCACATAATTAGAATGAACAGAGGCTGCACAGACAACTGGCTTCACCAACATGTTCCCTCTATTATGGAGCAGTTCTCAACTCATGTGAGTGAGGTTTGTGAAAATTCAAGAATCTCTGCGTGCTCTCGGAGATAGTTACTTGTACAAATGGACCTTATCCAGTCAAAAGTAATGACATGAGCTATTAGCAGCCAGTCCCTAGTACTGAATCATCCATGATACAAAAAAGTGAAGTAATAAGTTATCCAACAAAATTAAAATAGCCACAAAATAAGTCCACATAGCCAACAAGTCTTTTGCTAGATCCCTTTTTTTTTTTTTTTTTTGCAGGAGTTTTGAAAGATTCTTCAGCTGTGTGATGGTGCATCCTTTTTAAACATGCCTATGTTAAAGGTCATTGTATTACAGAAGAAACACATGTCCTGTGTGTGGTTTATTTTGGGGTGGTGTATTTAACAACAGTTTCAGTACAGCTTCATGAGGCTCAGCATCCCCCTCATTTCTGTTCTTCTTGCTAATCTCTGCAGAAATGACATGGACTTGGGGTACATGCATAAAAAATGAGAACTCCTAAGTGCTTTTGTCTGTGCACACTTGCACACATATAGTCTTCCCACAGCTTTTCTTGCAGGCATTCTGTAGCTGAAACAGTTTTCGGTTGAAAGAAGTGATAGGGCCTGATGTACGTAAAATCTGAGTGAGATTAACAGACTTTAGGTTCTGTGTCACACGCATTGCAGGCTGAGCTAGGATCTCACAATAAATCTTTATCTCCTGTGAAAAAAAAGAAGTGTCAAGTGTAACTGACTCAAGAAAAAAGCATACTACATGTATTTTAGGAACAGCACTTGCTTATCAACAACTGATCTGTCATTACTGTTGTGTTATGGCCTGTCTTTAACTGAACTAATGCTTAAAGAGGGTAAGAAGTGCTTATATTTTAAAGACTGTAGATAGCCTTACACTTCTTGATCCTCTAACACTGGAAGACAGATCTTTTAACCAATGATAATATAATTTACTATATCCTTGTGACACCACTGATGAATGACACTGCACAGATGTAACATGACTGGTCAAGAACAAAACAGTTGTGCTTCTCCAATCCTTCTTTCCCTTGTTTAATCTTACTGCTTCAAGTTATTATTCTTCCCAAGCTGGGATTTCTTCTGCTTTGACCCCGACAGTCTTCAAAAAACTATGAATGTGGATCATATTGTCCTTGATCATGTCTAGAAAAACAGTATGTATTAGGATTTCATTCTTGAATTTGATACATGAAGAATATGATGTCCTTCCTCTACAGAAACCAATAGGATTGCTGTGACACAAAGACTGTGTAATGGAGCAAAGAGAAGATCTTTGATTTTTATCCTGTCTCCATAGGAAAAAACCTTCAAAAAGCTTAAGGATGGCTCTGTCTGGACAAAGAATTCTCAGAAGAGAAATCAGTGGTCCCAAACCACAAAGAACATTTACTGTAAAACCACAAAGAACATTCAGATTTCAGGGAATGAACAAATGCTTGTTACTGAGTTTATTTCAGTATAAGAGAGGCTTATTTGGTTGACCATGATGATGAAGACCAAAAGCAAAGTATTCCTTAAAAGTGTTTATTGTTTCTTATCAAACCCTCTGATGCTTTGTATCCAAATTATTCCATTTCCAGTTTTAGATATTTCAAGCCAGACTCCAATCTTAATCACAGTGCTGTAAATAGGATGTAACTAGACTGTCCTTCCCCTGTAACATCTGTGTTATTGAAATCTGACTTCTTTACAAAGATTGTATTCAGAACAGTGCCAAATACAAGTGTGATTTCATCAACTAGGAATTCCTCTTTGCCAACAGCTTCGTCCCTCACACAGTTCAGCGGAGTTGGGCATGGTGTAAACAGGAACACTGTTCAATAACAGGCATGATTTCTTTTTGGGACACCTCCCCAAGCAGCCTGACACTTTCCCTCAGGAAACTGTGCCAGCAAACAGGAGCCTCCTTCAAGTATTGTCTGTAATGTGAATAAGTGTCTGATGGTTTCTTTTGATCTCAGCACCAGTAGACTTAATCACAGATATCCTACCTTGTGTGGTCAAAGAATTACCACTGATGGCTCTCTAATAGAGCAGTTTAGATTTCTGGTTCAAATTTATTGGCTTATAATGAATAGATTTGCTTTACTTCTTGAGGATTTAGAGGATTTTCCTTTTGCTTTATTCCATGCTGTTACGTTTCTCTTAGCTGGAGTGATATTTTATGCTGTTTAAATAACACACTTTGATTTCACAGTCTAAGTACCATTATTACGTCTTTGCAAGCCAACAACTGATATAAAGTGCTTTTTAGAGTTTGTCCCCTTTTTTGTATTAGATAGGTTTCTTCTTTGTGACTTTGATAGAAAGGAGCCTACTCCCTGCCAAGAGCAGAAAACAAGTTATAGCAATTGCTATGAAATACTACAGTAGTGCAGAAAGGTTAGCCAAGCTTTGTTCTTTGAAAAGGTGTGCTTTTTTTCTCTTTTGGGGCAGGGGGTGTGTGGGTTGGAAGTCATATAATTAGCTTTGTGCTGTTATTTCTCTTGCGGTATAAATTTATATCCATTTAACTAAAATTACTCTGCTTAAATTTTAAACGGAAACAAATAAGACCACTATATTAGCTCTCTCTAGGAATTATAGGACTACTTGCAGTACTGTACCTCAGGACTGCCTAGACAAAAAGGACTTAAGCAATAAGGCTGCTGACAGTGTTTGTGATACCTAAATCAAGTACTGTCTATGCTGCATGGAGAGGACTATATGGCACTCATTGCCAGAATGATCTCTGGTACCATTTCATGGAAACTCAGCCAGGCAGGTCTTCTTCAATAGCAATCATCACCCATGGGCTTTAAAAGAGAGAAGCTGACATGAGGTGGCTTGTGGGTTGGGCTGGGAGCTGGAAGTAAGCTGGGCTGCAACTACTCAGCAATGGGTGTCAAGACTCAGGGAGTTCTTGGCTATTGTGGAAAGGAAAAGTTTGGTGTCTGGGGAAGGTTCATGTCAAAGGCACATGTCAAAGGTCTACAAGTGGAATTTAGGTGCCTAAATACAGCACAAGTCCTTTTGTTAATGTAGCCATGGACTTCCATAACCTGAGTTGCATAATCAAAAGCCATGAGGAAAATGACAGAGTCATAACCTCTTCCATGCCAATCCAGGACATGATGTCCTATCCATGCCCTGAGGCTACCCCCATTGTTACGCAACTTTCCACTCTTAGACTGATCCCTTTAAAATTACATTGGCAAAAAAGCTGTTATAGCACAGAGTGGGACCCAGCCACTTGTTGCTGAAAAAATAATAAAAAAAGACATATCTCTTAGCAAAGAGATACTGGGATGATGTTGCTCTGCTGGTTTACACTGGCTCAGGATAGTTTTTTTGTCATTCAATTGAATGTTTGGAGAAAAAGTAGCATGACTTGGGAGAGGCAGAATGTGAGTGATGGGCTACTGGTGCAGAGCTAGGTTTAGAGGTGCAAGAGCAAGAATGAATGTTAATATCTCTTAAACAGGGGAACATATTTAGATTGTTTGTGCTAGTAGGTATTTTTAGTAGGAGTTTACGTTATTTTCCTTATTTCAGTAATGACTGTCACAGTCCCAGGGAATTCTTAGTCAGAAAATTCCCTTTCACAGTGTCACTTCAGGCTAAAATAAAATCCTTTTCCCAAACAGAGCTTATTTTTACAGCAGAATAGGTACAATGGGCTATTCAGCTGAAATCTATTGACTCTGTAGATTCAAGAATTAATATTCCTTTTTTTTAAATTATCTCCTGCTTTTCATTTTAATATTGTTCTGCTTTTCATTTTTTGTACTGTGCATATCCTATTTTATTCCACTGAAATAATTTTGTAAGAAATCTTTCATTGGGATAATGCTGTCTATTCAGTCACCATAGGCACGGTTTTGTTCTTTGAGCTTTGGCTAGCTTATGTACACAATCCTACACTTCCAGTGATTACTTCCAGTGCCAGCTGGGATACCTATTGGTGAATTCAGAGCTGATTAACTGAACAAGACAGTTGTTGCTCCAATTAACCTACTCCATGTTTCAAAAGACTTCATTTTTTTTCATTAAGGAAACAAGAAGTGGAGGGACAGACTTTCTTTAGCCAAATTGTTCCATCCTTCTCCCCACAGGGAAAAAAAAGTCAATTTGGTGAACAAAGAGCGATCATTACTGGACATCTGCGGCTAATAACTGGGACACAACAGAAAACTGAGGACTGGATGCCTAACAGTTCATTGTAGAATTTATTTGCATATACAAAGCTCCTTCCCAACACACTGTGAAAAAAAATTTCCTTTAGCTGGTTGTGGTGGAAAGTGCTAGTTTTCTACATGGCGAACAAATCTGTTAAATAATTAATGTAAGCATGAAGGTGCTCTGCTTAAATGCTAGCTTTCAAAATCAATGTACTTTGGCTTCACAGAAGGGTTTAAATCATGTATTTCACAAGTTGGGACTGTAATTGACCTCTGAGCACAGAAAGAAACGCACAGAAAGAAATGTTTCCATGAGTTTCCCTCTTGCACCCTCTGGATAGGAAGAAACAAACAATTGCTGCCCTTGTCTTTTGACACAATGCTGACAGACAACCTCTGGAGAAACTTGGTCAGCAGCATAAGATGTTAACACACCCAGAGGTTCACTCCATAACTTTGCTGGGTATTTCTATTTTCACAGCTCAGTCAGCAGAAGGGAAGATACATCCATACCAAAACTGTCCCAGGCAGGAGAGCACAAGCATGTTCAGCACCTGCTGTAGATCCAGGGTCCTATTCATGTGGCCTGGACAGACCATACATAAGCAGCACCAGCCATATGAAGCTAAATTCAGCCGCATAAGCTCTTCCTGAGCTCTTGTTATGAATGTCTTTACTTGAGGCTGCAGGGTGGCAACCGAGTGGCTGGAGGAAAAGTAAAACACAAGCCACTGCATTTTATGGTGGTGTTACACCCTCGGACCCCTTTAAGTGCCTTCTTTACCTTAAAATGTTGATAATGATTCAGTTAAGTAGCAACAAAGGTACTGCAAGGTTTCACAGTGATGGTAGTGATAAAAATAGCTGCTGATGTCATTGGAAGCTCTCAGCCCTTGTTGGATTCATATCACTTTCCCTTTAGGGGAAAAGAAATTGATCAGAAACAATATGAAACAAAAGCTTTGTTTGCTAAAGAAGTATGTTGGTGTTTAGTGATAATTCATACAGCTGGCCTGAAACAGAGGATTACTGATTGCAGGCAAGTGCTGAGGTTTCAAGACTGGTTATTGTTCTGATTGTAAATACAATTTAAAAAAAAAATCTTATGATTTTCGTAGATTATTTTGGTGTCAGCTCATGACTGTTCTGGCACATTTTTGCACCTTGAGACAGAAATCAGGGTGCTTCAGGTCTCCAGCTCCAGACAAGCTTCCTCAGGGGGCTTGTTTCAAGGACAAAGAACCTCGTGCCTCCCAGATTCCCCTTACACTCACTCCCAGCACAGCTCACCTGCCTGTGGTTTCATGGGATTTTACTGAGATGCCTCTGTATAATATTTCAGTCTTTTAGCTGAAATTGTTCCGCTGAAAAATTTCCTAACACTTCTCTTTATTGATGAATGCACTTTGCTTATTTATTAATACAGTGCTGTTCCAGCTGTGACTGCAGTGAAGAATTTAAACCAGGCTATCTGAAAGTACCTGTATTTGTAAGTTAGTCCACCACTGAAAACCCCTCCACCTAGTACTTCTGGGCAAGTAGCTTATGCCTTGTTATTAACAAGAGTCGGAGCCTTGTACTCTGTAGCTGATCCTCCACAAGACTTTTCATTTAAACATAGTTCATGTAAGAGGTCATTATCCTGAGCCCTCTATTTTTGGTGGCATCTACTTACATACAGGACCTAGATTGGTAGATTAGACCAAAACAACAACAACAAAACCAAAAATCGCACTATATTATTAATTTTGTCATTTTTAGTAATTTTTAAACTGGAATATTGTGATTGTCAAGTGGGTGGCAAAAGGCAATTTCTATCTTCTTTTCTGCAGAGAAGGTAAGGAGTTCCAAAATACCTTTCAGAAGCTGTGATTCCTCAAATTCAAGGCTTCTGACCATGTGATTTGAAGCAATAAGGTAATATTGGGGTTTTTTTTTTTGTATCCTAGCTGGTAGCCTCAACTGTTACTGAATAGCTTTGGGAAAAGTAGAGGAGCACTGGCCGAGCTCTTTTCTGAGAGCACATCTCCCTGTAAGGCTTGTTCAGTGTTAAGAGAAGAGGAGGGAAAATGACTTCACAGACAGATGGTTAAGGTAAATGTCTCCTTCTGTCTCACCTCCTCTTAACTAATGAATTTGTGCTTTGGGCTGATGTAGCAACTCTTTTTTTTTTTTCAGGTATATGGACCCATGTCTTCCATGATGCCTGTAGCAAATATACATTAGTAAGATAGTCTCCAATACTCTATTAAATAACCTTCAAGGGTAGGAGTGTGCACTGAGGATATATTCTATGTCTTTCATCCACTGTGTTGGCTTGTAATCTCCCACCTCAGGCACATCCTCATTTCAAGATGCCTTTGCTGTCATGATCACAAAAATTCTTCACACAAGAAGCAAACTCTCCATGTGATTTAGCAAGGTGCCTCTGATGTGTCTGGACACTGCAATACCATGAATGAGTTTAAGGTCTGTGTTCATTATCTATATAGGGGCTAAAGGTTGTCTGTGCCACCTTTTGGGACAAAACATGCCTGCTACAAAAATGGAGAAAACATGCCCTGAGACAGAGTGCTGCAAAGTGCATTGTGATAACAAAGGATTTCAATGCAGTCAGAGTTCTTATAGCTTTTTGAAGGATTTATTTAACTTTCCTTTCAGTGCAGTAGCCTGTGGTGATAGCATCAGTCAAAACATGATGCTTCTCCTTTTCCACTACATCTCTCTCTCCTCGCACTACCTCCCCTGCTCTGGTCCAAATGGCTCAGAGAAGCAGCTCAAATGAATGTCATCAATGAAGTACTAAAAGGCACTTTCCCCGCACCATAATATTAAAACCTCAGGGATGTGGGGAAATGAAAGGCGGCTGCTATCGTCGGTGATACAGACTGGGGTCCCTGCTGTCCAGCTTGTTTGAAGCACAGCCTCTGCTCTGCTGCCAGCCTATCTTTGCCATGTCCCCAGGAGACAGCGCTGGGCTGAACCAGTGGGGTCATCAGTCATTAACAAGCAGGATATAATGCTTTGTTGTACCTCTCACAATGGCAGAGAAAGAAGAAAGAGACAGTTCAAATTTCACCAAAGCTAGGGCAGTGTCAGGAGAGCTTTAATCAGACAACAGGCTGCCCTGATTACATATTCCAGTGTCAGCTCTCAGGCGCAGACAAGCCGATATTCTGGGCTCTCCCAGAGGTTAGTCTGGAGTCACTCAAAATATAAAATATGAATGGAAAGCAGTAATTTTTTCCTTACCAGGTCAGAAACATTTAAAATCTTCTGCCCTGCTTGACTGTCCTGTGAGTATGGTCCTGTGTTCTGTGGTTATTTACTTATGTATTTCCCTCCTGTAATATGTAATTAATGCTACCGCTGTGTTTAGGATTCAGCAGGGTGTGTGTCTCTGTGATAGGAAGCTAACAAAAACACAAGGGCTATATCCTGATTTAAAGTAAGTGGTAACACAGGGACCCACCAAAACACAGACTCTTTGGAAACCATGGGAGACTTCATCTTAGATGAAATGTTAGGGGATGTGTGAAGCAGACTCTCTCCACTGATGCATGAAACAGCTCCCTCATGGAAAATCATTCACTGACATCTTTAAGGGGCCATGCCTTAAATTTTCTGTCCTTTTATAAACCTCTGGAACTGAAGGTACTACTCTGCAGAGTGTTTACAAAGGGCTAGTAAAAAATCAAGTTACGATCATATTTATACTTATTTTAAAATTAAAAAATTGAAATAATGTTCTGCCTCCTCACTGTCCCTTATCTCCACTGAGCCTCCCTGTATGTCACTTGCTGCAGGAGTCTCATTGCAGTGAAACAAGAGTCCTATTGAGGTTAGCCTTAATATGTACAGAAACACAGTTATTGAGATAGATGATAACTCCAGAGATAACTTTTCCCACAGTTGTACTACTTCCTGAGATCTGCTCTGTTCTCAAGCCATGTGTCAAAGAAATGTGACATTTTTCCCTGGCTGTGTCAGTCTGAGATAATTTTATTTACTTCTGCAAGAGTCCATATGTAACACTTCACCGTGTAAACAGAGTGCTGACATTGGAATGACCACATGGTATTTTCAAATTTTATGGACTTAAAAACAACTCAGTGCACAGAAACACATTTACTGAGATAATATGTTGTCCAATTGGAGACACTCAAACAGGCATAGTGAACATCTGCAAAATGTAGTCACAATACTGCAGTACCTTACTGAACAACTGTAGCAGAATAGAACTGCAGGAATTATAGGCTTTATTTCTGGACTGCAATATACTTTTTCTTGAGTCTTGGGTGTACTCAACACAAAATGCTTCCATGAATGGAATTTAGATACAAAAATCTAGAAATAGAAGAAATACATTAAAATACCATTATCTTGAGTAAGTAGGGGTGGATGCAGTCACTGTGATTAGAGGATGCAGGGGTCTGCAGAAATGCAGCTTTTAGTTTGCATGGTGCCATGGAGGCTGCACTCTCTGCACTGAAGGACAGATGCAGTAAAAATACACATTCATAATATCTTACCTGTGTAATATTTCAAAAAATGCCCTGCAAAGTTGGGCAACATGGTGCAGTAAATATGATCAAAACAGTGTAGATGATGATTGATGGTATGAGACTTCAGAGGAAATATCACTGTACAGTGGAAGTTCTTGCAGCTGAATATTGCATAGAAGAACTGATTAGAAATTCCCAGGTGAAAATCTTTCTTTGTTGGGAAAGGTTGTTCTGTGGAACTTGCTTGCAATGCTCCTCAGAAAGGACTGCCTTAATTACCCTTGGGATGAAGTGTTGTGATCTGAAACATTTTAAAATCAGAAATCGCTGCTCTTGTCTTCCCAGTTTGCATTCTGGAACATCAGAAATGTTCCATATTTCCTCTTCTTCTAGATCCTAGACATTGACTGTCAAGTTCTTCCCTTCCAAACTGTTATTAATCTACTTTGAGATTTCTGTAAAGGTTTTCCTCAAAGGAAGAGTTAGGAGGGACTAAACTAAAGCTGACAAAATGTGGGAGGATAATTTCATTATCAGGTGCCTGGGAAATAAAACAGGAGATGAAAATCAGTATTGATACAGTTGGAATTAGGTGCATGGGAAGAAAATGCCAAAATTTTTCATACTTAATGATTGGTTTTTTTCCAGTTGAAAGAATGAGTTAGGAGTCCCTGTGGACAAGTCTGTGCCAATGCCAGCTCCACGCCCAGCACCAGCCAGAGAGGCTAACAGAAAGGTAGGAACAAGTAGGGAAAGAAAAAGAAACAAATCAAACCAAAATATGGTTCCATACCCTCATAAAAATTCATACATACTTTGTGACACAAAACATTGGCTCTGCAGCTATCCTCTCACAGAGAATCAGCAGTGGAATGGGGAGGGGTACAGGGAAGAGCAGCAGAGGAGACCAATGGCTTCCATAAGGGGAGAGAAAAGTACACTTTCTTCTCTTACCAGAGGAAGAGATGACAGCAAAACTCAACTCAAGTGATATTTACTGCTCCTTATAACAGAGCAACTAAGGGACTAAATTAGATTACAAGACGAAAGGTCTGAGACCGACAAAAATACTTTTGTCTGTCAAATTTTTAAGACTGCATAATGTATTGCTAACTTTATTGCCACAGAATGCTGTGAAAATAAAAAGCATAAAAACAAATTTAAGGAAGGCTAGACAGAGTCACAGGAGCCAGTTGGTGGCTTTTTAGCATGATGGTTTAGATGAGAACTCTTCCTTAAGTTACAAAAAGACAAGACTCCCTAAATGGCTACGATAAGAGAGTTTAAACATTAATCTGGATTTATCTATTATTCCTTTCCTACCTTATGGGAAACATTATAAGACACTTTTTATGCAATCCAGATATCTCCATTTTCACCTGTAACACATAGTAGTAGTGCCTATGTAAAAAATGCCTTAAGCCATTACTGTTAGCTGTGAAAACAGGCTTCCAGATGATCTGCTGTTCAATAAAGTGCCTTTGTGTGCATTTCTGTGGGTAAGACATTTTCGACAATGTCCTAGTTTAACATTTTTAACTTCCAGCTGTATGTGCAAGTGACTGTGACTGTGGGACCGGTGAATGTGGTCTGTGAAGCTCTGCGCTCACAAAAGATCCATGTCCAGCGGGAATTCGGCTGCATGCATAGCTGGTGCCTCCTGTCTCCTGCCAGGAGGAAAGTGCTGTACGGACAGCTAGGAGAGAAGCCTTTGTTTCTGGAGTGCTGATGAGCATCTTCCATGGAAAACAGTAAGAGCTGTTATTCTTAGGAGGACTTGTTACAGGAACAAGTCTTAGAAAGTCACATTACAGGAATAAAAATATTATTTCCACTTTTCTCCTCCTAGTAAATCTTAATGTCTCATTCCTGTAAATTGCTCATAATAGTGTGCTATTAGGAGTCATTAAAATTCTACAGAAAAAAAGCAAAAAAAGCCCTGGTAGAACCATGTTCATCCAGAAAACAGAGGGGAAAAAAGACTCAGCATCATCACTGAAAAATTAAAAATCTGAAAAAAGAAAAAAATGAAAGGAAATTAGTCACCAAGAGTTGAAGAAGTTTCTGAAAGTGGAGTAGGTACCATGGTGGTTGTAACTTTTTTTTAGTTACTGTTTTATTTTTTTAGGAGCTTTGGAATTACAATAAAGTTAAAAGAAGATACAATAAGACATTTAGTCAATTCAGCAGTTCAACTTGAAATTAACCCCATGAAAACATGCTTTCCAAATTGTAGCTGAAGAAAAGGAAGTAGCCTTTAACCAATTTCAAAGCAATTCAGACTAAATGTGCTGCTGTAGTGCTTCCTTGAAGTCTTAAACTGTGTTCACAGTAAGTGACCTTGAAATTACAAAAAATTTATACAGTTCAATTCACATGCTCAGAAAATTAATTCAGTCAAAACAATTCTCTATGCTATTTCCTATAATGAAGGGTTTGGGTCTGGAATAGAGTTGTTTAAGAATAAAATAAGTTTACATTGACTTTTTGAACACAAACAAGTAAATGACTCACTTTGTTGTAAACACTTGGCTGTATGTTGTCTAGTTAATATGTTGGATACACTTGCCCTATGTGGCAGAAATTCAGTGCACCGCTGTGTGTTGTTCTTAAACTTCACATAAGTTTTTGTCAATCTAGGAAGGCTAGGGTGCAGTAAGATTGGGGTTCCTTTATGATTATTATACCACTTAGCTCTATGTGTCTATTTCCAGTAGACCTGAGGTATGTGCAAGATTGCTACCCCATTGCAAAATGGATCTGAACTGTTTTGCACTTAGCAGACAGTGCTCATGTGCTCATGTATCAGCCCATTAAGGAGCTCTGTGTTGACTCCAGGTACAGCTCTTCCCTGAATGCCGACTTCCACACATATGCAAACCTCAAAGCATAGAAAACTGGCACAAGAGAGCAGTATATTTAACAAAAATAATGAATGGGAGATACTGTTCAGGGAATGGATGAACTCCTGCCCTCAAATCAGAGATAACATTGTTTATAAGTCCTTCCACTGCCAGTCATTACATTATGAAGTGAAAAGGAAGTTAAGAAAGTACCAGACAGTTCAAAGTTTTTGTCCACCAAAGTTTTTTTAACCATGGAGTTGTGTTTTTTTTTTAAGCCAAGCAGCTCTGTGATTGCCCTGACAAAGGCAATTGTAAGATAAAAACTCTTAAATGCCGCTCTAAGCCTGAATTATGCAGACAAAAGCTTCCTGTAACAGAACTGTATTCTGCATTCCTCTATTCCGCATCATGGCCTGTGCTGAAACGAGGATTGGGTTGAGTACTGAACTAGCCCAGGGAGCAGAAACCAGAAACCTGTACTTTCTCCTCTGCAAAACACAGTATCTTCTTCCTAATGGAAGAAACACAGACTAACACCCAGAGTTAGTGTCTATAACATGTGAGAGAGGAAATACTAAGTTTCAGTACTACTTTGGAGACCAGTTATGTGTTTTGTGTGAGACACTGGATGAAACTCTGGCTTTGAAATCAAAACCAAGGACTCCTGCTCCATTCTGGGTATTAATCTACCACTAGGTTATGGATCCAGGGTATCTCTTCCTTTCTCTAGATTCCTAAACATTTGCATTCCTTTTTGAACAGTTACCCAGCTTTAACTGGAGTGGTAAAGAAACTACCAAATAGCCAGGTGGTAAAGGTTATCTCTAGGGAGATAGAAGACGTCTATTTAAATTTCTTTAGCCTCTAGAAAGCTTGTATCTCTGGTTGCTCCCAATTTCTAGACATGCATTCCAGCTACAGAACTCTGTGCAAAATGTGTCTTCTTCTTCTCACTGTATTTTTAAGTAAAGTCAGTCCAAAACTAGTGAGTCTCAGTAGGTCTTTGTGGAGGTCTTTTAAGCTTGGATCATGGCCTATGCCCCTTCAAGAAGAAAGCAAGAATAGGTGCTTCTGTTTAGATGTCCATAACTGGAAGGTTCCAACAAATTTTAGGTGCCTCTCAGGTCAGGCTGTGAGTGAGAAAAGGGGTATGAGCCATGCTGATGTTTAGATTGCAGTTGTCATAAGACTAGCCATGTATATTGTTTAAAGTTTCCCAAATTTTTATTTAAAATAAAAAACTAGATGAAGAAGTAACTGAATATTTTTCATTTAGTTTTATTTTTCTGCTATAAATACATATTTATTTGCCAAAACCAGAGAGAAATACAAACGATATCAGTGATACGGACATGAAAAGGAAATGTTAAATCCTTGCAATCATGCAGAAAATATCTTTGATTGACTGATATTAAATAAATAGAAAACTAGTCAAGAAACCATTCTAATGGCGAGATATATTGGCATATCAAATAATTTTGCTAAAAAAGTAGTGGAAGAACCTTCCCTTGGAAGTTTTAAAATCAATCTGAAAAAATGGTAGAAATATAATGTTAGCCTTTGATTTTAACAAGGTGGGCAGACTAGGTGACCTAATTAAGCAGTAAGACATGACAGTGTGCACATTATGGTCTCATGATGACATGCTTCGGTGACTTTAAATGTAAGACAGAGCACACAAAGCTGTTAAACACTTACCCTTAGATGCCCTCAAATTGTGTTTCTAAAACATTAATTTCCAAAGGTAAAATGTCAACTATTAGAAAGAAAAATATTCCCCAGATGAAGCAAACATTTATTTTTTTTTTAAATGCACTGTAAGGTCATATCAAGGGAAATTGTCTAGACAGGGTTTATTGTTACTAATTCTTGATGACGATAATAAATAACGTTGTTAACAAAAGTGTGGTAGAATGCAAACATTTCATATTTAAGGTTGAAATTGAAATGCACCTGGGAGGAAGAGCTGCTTGGGAGAGAGGACTTGCATCCCAGTTAAGTCCTCCTGCTATCCTTCCTTCCAACAGTATTTCTCTCTGAAGGCAGAAAGCATTGGGGAAGCAGTACAGAGAAAATGGGGCCATTTAGCAACTGACATCTTGCAAGCTTAAGACCCAGAATTTTCTTAATGAGTTTCAGGAGTGGGTTTTTTTCACATTTTCAAACATTCCCCCCACCTGCCAACACAGATGTCTGTTAGCTGCCTGAAACAGAAAGTGAGTAAATGCCAGAGGTGCCTTTCAAGAGGTTTTCTATATGAAAATACTGGTGCACTACTACTTTGAGCATGAAGAGTGACAACATTTCCTAATGGCATCTTCACTATGCTGTGCATTTCCAAAAGTGAGCTTACTCCTTGCCCTAGGAAAATCAAGGGAAAAGCTAATGATGACTCTTTGGCAGAAGGGAAATGCTTATTGTTACTCCTCAGTGGCTGTGGCCAACTATTATGAAGTTATTTCAGCATTTTCAGTGGGTAACACCAGTGGACCATGAGGTTGCTTGATTCTCTATGAGCCTTTCCTCTCCCTGAAACCAAACAAAATTTAAAATACACAGAACTAATTTCTTGGTAATTTGAAAGTCTGCGTCCCAAATGCCAGCCTCACACAGGTCCACTTGTGTGAACAGACCTGACAAATCACCTGTGTTTTTGAAAAGTTTAGGTCTAATTATATTTTCATTTTTTTTTATTATTTAAGTAGGTTTAGTATCCCTGGGACACTTCATGGCGCCTTGTGTTTTTTTTAATGGATGACTTTCAAAACTTTGTTATTAACAGATATTTTCACTCCTGACAAAACATTTGAAACTAAAAGGAAATGTATTTTTTCATTTTCTAAAAATGTGCTGAGAAGGAACAGAAAGTTTAGTAGGATTTCTGCAGGATTTTAAGACTCTTTGTGCTGAACAAGCAACTATTGAAGTTCATTTTCCATTTTACATGTGAAAAAGATGATCTGGGAAGGTAGTTACTGTTTTTTAAAAGGAAAATTATTCAGAATCAATTTCCACCTCAAAGCATTGAAGACTTGATTAAAAAAACCCCCAAACCCCAAACTGGTAGTTTTTGTTTTATTTTTTTAAATCCTCTCTGAACCGCTATGTTTCTTTATCTATGTAGCTGTGCCTGACAGAAACAGATCCATGGAATATATAAGTAGAGCACTGAAAATTCATCATTATTTATTCAGAGGACTGGCTAGTCATACTGCATTTGTATTTCTTCCACACACAGAGAAAGGATGGTGATAGCCAGTCAATCCCCATCACGTTCTGCTGATGTTAATTCTCCTGCATATTCCATTTTCAATGTTCACATTCCCTCCATTCTGTCACTCAAAACCCAACTTTTTCTGAAAGTCTGTGTTATATTTCCTCCTATGACCTCACCATACAACCACCCAGATATCTTATCCAAAATTTAAACAAGATTATAATCTAGTGATTTCATTATGCACTTGACCTTATCTTTTAACAGCTCTGTTGGATCCAGTGCTGGCTGAAGTTGTGTTTTCACCATCTAGCTGACTGGGTGGTGCTGATTTTGATTTTTTTTTCTTTAGCATTTATGTTTTACTGAAAGTCTATACACGTATTTATAATTACAATAGTTGTTGTTTTTATTCAGTTATCCATAAAGCGCATAGTCCCCTGAGTTTATGGTTAGGTAAACAATTTTATTCTCTCATAGATTTAAATAACCTTCGAATGTCCCCTTTAAGGCATTTAGGAATACTGCATAGTGTAGCAAGGAAGATATTTTTGAAGATATTCGTATGGGAATTCTCAGAGCTAGGAGACAAAGAACCATGTTCCTCTCAATAAATAGTTAATTTCTAGACAGGCTATAATCACAGAGGTTGCCCAAGAGAAGGGATAGGAGGAAAATGCAGAGACTCCTTGTAGTAATATGAAGGAAACAAATATGTCTTAGTACTCAATAACAAGATTAGGATTTAGTGATCCGGAAAAAACATTAATATTCTGAAACAATTAGTTAACATTGTATCTACTGTCTAAAGAAACCCAGTAATGACTTGCCTGTGTTAATTCTGGTAATATAACTGCATAGGATACAATTATCAAATTATATACTTATATGAAAATATAAAGTTTTGGTGAAAGGCTCCACTATAGTATTTGAATGACAATAGAGTATTATTTCTCTCTGCAGAGCTCAGTCATCAGCACATCGCATTCAGTTTTGGGGCAAGAGATACTCCTGTCTGGGCATGCCCAAGGAATATTAATATTTCCAAAGCAGGAGGAGGTAGGCAATAGTTTGGGGATGGAATTTTGAAACTACATCTTATTGGAAGCTATCAACAAGAAATCCTGGAAGAACAGAAGAAGAAGCTGGACTTGCATTTCAGCTCACCCTGAAGTAAAATTTGGGGCATAAAAAGGAATAGGAGTCAGCAAATCTGGCCTTCTATGAGGCAAGGTAAGGACATAGGATTTTCCCAGAATGAGACAGACAAGGCCATGAAGCATCTAATCATCTTGTCAGCTGCATACTGCAGGGTAAGAGGAACCTTCAGATCTTTTCTAAATAGCAAATATGTGTGTGCTTCTATTTTTACTTCCACTCATCTCTTTCTAAAGCTTTTTCAATTGTATTATTTGTGTTTGGTAAATAGAGTCTCTTTTCCTTTCATCTTAACCTAGCTTGTGTGACAGATCATCTCAATATAATTGGAAAATTCAAAGGCCTTTCATTCCTTGGAGTAGAAATCCTTAATAACAGGGGAATCATAGAATCATAGAATCACAGAACAGCTTTGGTTGGAAAAGACCTCTGAAATCATCAAGTCCAACAATTAACCTAGCACTGCCAATTCATGACTAAACCATGTCCCCCAGCACCACATCTACATGTCTCAAATATCTCTAGGGATGGGGACTCCACCACAATGAACTGTTTGTGAACTGTACTTTATCATCTCATGTTGTCCAGATTTCAAATTATATTTTATGGAATATTTTAAGTGTAACAGAATGTGCCTCTGTACAGACCAGTTTGGGTACTGGTAATTCAGCTGTTTGTTGACAATAAATGTTTTTTTAGGACTAATGTTATTTGGGAAATTTTCTTGTCTTGCAGTATAAAAGTGGTGAGTGCGCCTCAACCATGTGGTTGAGGAAGCACGAAAACAAATTAATCTAGAAAATCTAATATCAGGCCAAATCTTTTATGTATGGGAAAGGGATTTTCACAGTGCAAAAAAGTATCCCAATGGCAGAGCAGATCATGTCATACAAAAAGTATCTTTGTAGCTCTTGATTTCCACTTGCTATGACAAAAGGTTTTCTTTAAAATATATAGAATGTCATGGAGACCGAGATAAAGCCCTTAATCCCTGGTTTGCCGGTGCTGACAGGGATCTCTAGACACACAGGGTATGAGATGTTTGACAAGCAGGAAGCTGAGGACTGACTGAGGTGGATGAAAGAATTAAAAGTTGCTTGTCTGTAGCAGCCCAACTTTTCCTTGTAATTATATCACAGGATATTAATTTGCTGAACTGGCTTTAATTCAGCTTCAAAAATATGGGCTTTAGGGCCTGCTTATCATGAAGGACATGACTTAAAAAAAAACACCCCAAAAACAATGAATGGTTTTATACTTGGAGCAGAAGAAAGTTAGCTCAGTTAGTAACCTGAGAAAAGATTTATAGCCGACAGATTAACTACACAAATGTAGGGAAGTATGAACCCTCTATTTTCTATGCTCTTGTCTTAAAATGCTGAGACAACTCTAAGAATCTTCTTGAACGGAGTTCCATTTTATTTTTATTTTCTTCTGCTTCTCATTCCATACGCTTTTAATGCCATATGCTTCTTTTGATGTTCTTACTGAACACCAATAATTTTTAAGTTAGAGTTGTATCATCAACTTATACTTGTCTGTTGTTGGACTACATAGGTTACAGGTTGCCAGTCCGTTTCTGCACAGCAAGGATAGTTCAGATAGGTGTGTTAGATAAGTGCAGTGTCTCACATACTGCTGTTAGTACTACCTGGTGCTGATTTGGAGTGATGAACTTTCAAGAGATCACACTGTTTCTCTGTGGTTGTCGATATGTTTCAATTGCAGGGGGTGTTAACTAGCATATGCTAAATCAAGTATATGAAGAGAAATTCTCCTTTACAAGATTCACATCCAGCAGAGTTTCTTCCAGACTAAATCCAAGTAGAGCTACTGTCCTTGTTCTTTTCCTCTGGATGTCAGGAGGGCCCTGTGCTAGGACCAGCCCTGGTAAGAAGAGTGGATGGTGTTGCTGGCAACCTCAGTAAGGGGCTCACTGGGTGTTAATGATGCAACATTGCACCTAGAAAACAAAGCAGGACCCAAGCTGACTTCTGATGAAGACAGCGGTATTCTGTTCTGAGTGTCTAACTGTGTTAGTCAGGCTTGTTCATAAATAGGAATAACTCAGACCCCAGAGCCAGAACAATGGAGATCTGACTGAACTGACCAATTTCTGCTGCCTAATTCTGCACCTTGGACAAATTTTCTGAATTACACTGATACATATTCCTGGTGGAGATCCTATAAAAGCTGCAGAAGAAGGCAACAAATACCAGCTGGAAATAATTAATATTTTACTGCAGCATATTTCTTTGTGTCTGTAAATTAAGGATGTCTTTTTTACAATAAAAAAAAAAAAAGACAATTCTCATTGACCTCAAAGTGTTGTTGACTTTTCTTACTCTCCTCTGTGTAAGTAAGATAATTCAGTTTCTCTCTCAGGAGAGATAAGTTGATGGTAATGTTGAAAGACAAAATAAAGTAATTATGTTTTCATCACAGATATTAATTTAGAGGTGATCTCTCAAGGGCTAACACATTACTTGTGATTTTAATTTAAATTGACATTGTAATTGAGTACTATTAATCTGCTTCATTTGTAAGGTATATGTACTAAATAAATGATACAAATAGTTGTTTCTATTGATAACATTCAACTACCAATAAAATTCAAGCTCAAAACTGATGAGACTGCTTTTTAGACAGCACTCCAATTAATCCAGGAAGAGTTAATTCCCAAAACAACCTCTGCAGTCATTAAATAGTATCTACTTACTGTGGAATTTACTGATCAGGGCAATTCATCTCTTACAAACATCTGCTTTGACTCAGAGTACACACCTCTCATGCATAAGCTAGAGAAGCATTTCTCTGGCTTTACGTTATTAAGGCTTGGTTTAAAGTCAAGGAAAAGATATACACTGATTTATCAGACTTCAGATTAGGTGCTTGGCTGCTGTGCTAAACCACAGGGAAAACTATACCTTATCAGTCCTGTGCTACGTCTGGAATAAGATCATGCAAACTATATGTAGAATTCATATTACTTCTTCCATCTTGATCGGGTCCAGGGCAAGAGAAGGTTCAGTTGTGTTACATAATGGAAAACAACGAATAACACAAGTACCTCAGGGTCTGTTGTGTATGACACAGAAATATCACTGCAAGGAATCCTGTTTCAGTGCTGGGCTTGCAAGACTCAGGCTATTCTCCGACACTCTTGATTGTGAACTTAAGCTCATACACAGATAAAACTTGGATCCAGCAGAGCTTATTACTCAAAGCTCTGTGGGAAATTGGGTGTTGTATTCCTGGGTCTTTTCCAGCTCTGGAAGCAGTACAGTTGTATTCATGATGTGCTTCATGCATTACTGAACACCCTGCTGGACATGAGGCTTTATATCCCTAGCATGGATGATCAACAGAGCACATTACCTGCTCACAGATAAACGAGAGCTGCCTCTATTTGACAAACGTGAATATGTGTTTCTAATGGGTGTGGCACATAAATTTGAAGCTATATATGGGATTTTCAGACCATAAACTCCATAGTTTGCTTATTGACTTCTTTACTGCTAACTGAAAAAGGCTGGCAAAAAACCATGATAGTAGGTTCATCACATATAGAAAAAAAGAAGCTGTAATATCTTAATGTATTTAATAGGTTTTTGCTTTACTGTCATTACGTATTGAAAGCAATTAGAATTTTGGTGTTTTACAGTATCACTTTGAATACTTCGATGCATTGCTGTAAGAAGACCTCAATCAAACTGTTGGAAATTAATGGGAAAAGAAACTACAACACAGATAAGACAGTATAACAAGGAACAAGTAAGGAAAAAGTAAATATATGAACTAGAAATAATACATAAAAATGGTGCTCTATTGAGACAGAAAACTGTGGAAAAACTGAGGAATCTTGCTAAATACAATCAAAGTAAGTCTCAAAGAAACAGAAAGAAAAAGTTAAGGAGTGTTCATTGTCAGTTTAAGATATTCAGGTCAGTCCATCAGTCCAAGCTATGAACCCATTTAATCATGTTGATCTGTTGAACTGCAGGCACGTGGATTCAATGAAGATAATTCTGAGACTCTTTGTATTGATACTATGATAATAATTTATTTTAAAATGCTGGACACCAGGAAATCATTGTTGTTTTTAAAAGTATACCTTAGTCTATCATTTTACTTTGTACAAATATGTCTAAACCAAATACATAAATGTGAAAGGGCTCTAGAAAAACAGGGTCTTTGAGCAGAAATTTTGTGTGAGTTTCTTGAATCTACTTGGAAACCCAAAGTCACAGGGAGCTTTTCAGGATTCAGCTCACCTTAGATATTGAAAAACTGACTGATTTGATAAGAGGAAACAATACTTGAATGTTTCTATATACGCATTTCAAGATTGGATAGTAATTCATTCCAGATTAATATTAATGATAGAATTTAGCCGCTCAATATAGACTCTCAGTATAATTGCAGTATAGACTGGTGAAGCTCCATTTATGTTACCAGACCTGCACATCTTTACACTCTCTGGAGCTCAGCCATAGACACTTATGCACACGAATAATCTTTTCACGGGAATATCCTCCTGAAGCCCGCAGAATAACATTTGAATAAAAAAAGGCATTTTCATGCATCTGTGGCATCATGCTTAATTCCCACTGTGTCTTTATTTTTCATATGTTACCGATCCAGAGGTCACTGTTAAAAATTACTGCGCACTGCCAGGCTTTTATTCAGGAAAGAGGGTGTTGCAAACTCCTACGTATATCAGGGGATTACATCCTTTCTAAGGAAACAGAAAACTGTAGTGAACCACAGCCAAGAAGTTGCCCAGTGCAAAACTGAAACCAAAACTGCTTTTCTGATATGAGGTAAGAAAGAAAGGGCTGAGAGGGAACATTTGTCTGATCCAAACACGCTGGCAGCTGGTTTAGTATTTTTGTTTTGGATTGCGGATCCTAAACATAATCCTATTTTCATTGGCAATGAAGATCTTAACCAGCATAGATAACTCTTGGCTTGGATGATGCTACCAAAATCTCAGCACTTTGCCAGTTAACTCAAGCAGCTGCATTTACTTTAAATGAGAATTACCTGCAGATAGATTGACAACAGATCTGTTCCAAGTCAGTTTATTTTATTGTTAATCATTTAACTATTGTTTTTCTCTGTGATACTGGTTTTTGTTACAGTTTGTACACTTCTCCAGAAAGGTAGAAAATCATGTAAAACTTGTAATAAAACAGTAGCCTGCCAGCAATATTAGAAATCATTCAGAAGGCAGTGAAAACAGAATATTTCTTTCTTTCACACTTTGAAAATTCACAGTCAGACAATATAAATCACAGATACTTTTCTTACCTATTTTTCTCTAACCTAGACAGGTTCAGTAAGTTCTGAAACCTGGGTAAAAGGGCAAGATAAGAAGCAGTTTGGGCCAGTTTGAGGCAAGATTTCTGGCCATGAATTTCCAAAGTAAAGAGGTAGAGGGATGAGAGGGATGTGGTTGAGTGTAGTGGGTCACTTCCCTGTGGTTTGATATGAGAAACAGAAGGGTTTTCTTGTTGATGTTGAAAACCAATTCACTGACAGGGTAAGCTGAGTCAGATGGAGTAATAAGTGTATTATTATTATTTCTATCTTTGTTAAGGTATTATTAGCATTCCTATTTGTAAATATTTCCAGGATATCAAAATACTCAGGTAGGTTACATAAATACCTTAACAAAGATAGAAATAACAGATCTACCATTTCTTCAGGAAAAAAGAAGAAACAAACCTACGCTAATTTTTCTATTTTATGACACTTACTTTGGCTGCAAGAGATAGAATTTTGGTTGCTCTTACCTCCTGATAAGAGTATTTCTTTGCTCTGTCCATATGCCCAAGATTTTGTGGGTTGAACTAACTCATTTCTCCTTTGCTGTATCTGGAGCCTAGTAGCTGGAGAAGTGCAAAAGAAAGGGTGGGAAAGGGTACTTACCTTGGTTGTCCTACACACCTGAAAGTGTCTTGATGTTCTGGTCTGCACTGGTGGCATGAATAAACTTTCTCTTTTATCTTAGTCAAAGAATTTTTAGTTTTGAGATACCTTCTTTAACAAATCAGGCGTGCAGGAGAACCTAGGCTTAGGATAAATCTCTCACATCCAGAACACAGCCTGAATAATCTTACTTCAATTTCCAGCTTGGTGTAACTTATTATAAAGGTGTCGGTAGTTCATCTTTTTCTCCTTTTGAAATGGTGACACAATGAATGACTAGAACCTGTTCTCTTTACTGATTAGTAAGAGCAGCTTTACAATGACCAGCCCTAGAAAGCCATTTAAAGGACATGAGTTAAGAAATTTTTAAAATGGCACAGTGTGAGTATTTCGCCATTCTTCTTGTAGAGTCTTTGTACCAGCTCTTTGCTTCTGCAGCAAAGGGATCATCCATGCTGTTACTGAGCACACATCTGAACTCCAACAAAAGCTCAAATTAACAGCAAAATACATGCAGCTCAATAAACTGAAATGAAAAATTAATTTAAAAAGTATGTTTCACTTCAGAGTCTCAGCATTATCTATTCATTGAATATTTGTAGTGCCCTGTTTTGTTGTGCGTTCTATGTAGCTGCAAAGGTGCGAAGGGAGCCTGGACAGTAGGAAATGTAACTGCTTACCCCAGCCAGCAACCCTTACTGAGGATGATAACACAAGAGAAGGATTGATCTTAAGAGGAAATTACAAACTTTCTCAGGTGGCCTTTCTCATGAGGTGAAAGCAGCAGCACAATTATTTACATAGGTATGCTGGGAGGGAATTCCCTGAAGTGGTGACACTGAAGTCCTAGCAAAGGCCAATGCTATAAGCTGCAGAACAGACACTATCTCCCTTTACTCCTTCCAGTTTCCACCTGGTTTTGAATGTGCTTTGATCTCTACCCTTGCTGTAACTGTAAGCAGGAATTTATTCTTAGTTCCTAAAACAGAAGCAAGAAAAGAGTGTTAATCATTACTTTTACAAAGTTATAATGAGATGAAACCAACAAACCCCTTCATCTAGCTAGAGATTTATTCATGGGATTTTTGCTTTCTTTAAGTAAAGGATCAGAAGTAACACCAGCCTGAGCAAATTAACTTATGATTTTAGTACAATTGAAAAGAAAGATTCCAACTTGCAGCAGTAACACTGGCATTGCCCAGGTAACCTGGGCAACTGTTGAAATGTAGGAATATAGTTTCTAACTCAGCTGGAATCCGCTTGCTCATATCTATGGCATTCAAAACTGTATGAAGTAACATTGCTGTTTTGCTTCATTCACATACACATATCACACAGCTGAGTTGTGGTGAGGAGGAAGCAATGCTATTTTTGTCTAGGTGATTTGCAGAGGGGAGGTGTTGTTTCTGATTTTTTTTGTTGTTGTCTGTGTCTGTATAATATGTGTATTTCTCACTGATAATTACTAGAAACCTTTTAAAGAAGCTGTGTTTGAGTTATTGAAGTACAAAAAAGCTTGCAGAAATAGTGTTCTGAAAGCTAACTGTAATTTTCAGGAAGCTTTCAAAATGTTTACACGTATCAAGGGTTAGTGGGAAAATATCCCATCAGTCATTGCTGCTATAGCAATGTTGTATGAACAAAAAGGAAAATGTTTAAATGTTTACTGATTACGTTTTTCTTTTCCAGTCTCTGTAATCTGCAGTGAACCATGCACTGAATTTCTGCCTCCGGTGGTGTAATATTCCCTCTTCCTCTGCAAAAGGCAGAGTACAAATAACTTGGTAAGAAACATGTACTCATAATTTTACTCTTTTTTTTTTTTTTTTTTCCCAGCCCAGGATAGTAAATCACAGGCTACCAACCAATGTATCTTATTTCTGAGATGATAATAAGGAATGGCAAAGTGATGGGGTGTGGGGGGGGAAGACCTGTTCATTTAAATAGCTTAAATTACAGCTTAATGGGCTAACTTCACACTAACCTAATTTTATATTCTTTATCCGCAGCTCTGTATTAGCGATTCTATTCCCACTTGGATTCTCTTGCTGTTCAATATTGAGAAAATGCTTCTTTGCTTTGTCTTCTAGGGACTAAATAACATTCATAAGCTCTCCACAAGAAGCTGACCTCCACTGGCTGCTGATTCCTCCTCCCCAGACAACCACCTGACACCAAGAGGCATAAGGGGCACGAAAAGTGATACCCCAGCTGCGGCATGGGAGTGTTTGCTGGGCTGCGTCAGACTCTTCCAGACAGCTGTGGAAATCCCCTTCACACTGGGTCCCTTAAAACTACACTGACCAAAAGTACTATTGAGGAAATTTTGAAGAATATCATGTAAACCTATCCTGGCATAGGGATATAAGACCTGACCTAGGAAATATTGTTAATCATAGATGTCTAAATCAGTATATTTTAAATAACAGTCTTGGATCTAGCACTGTTTCTAGCCCTTCTTCCCCCACTTCTTTAGCAGTAGCCCAGCTGTGGGTATTCCCAGCCCACCATTGCTATTAACCACTTTTTCAAACAAGCTGACAAGCTTTTCTTCTTTTCTTCCATTAAAATAAATTAAAAGAAAAAAAAAAAAAAGTTTGAACAGAGAGAGCAAAACAATCGATGCAGGATACAGGATCCTATCTTCATGGCAGATACCTAGCAAGGAGTACATTAGCAAGGCAGTGGTGCAGTGGTATTCTTCTGTAACACCCCCAGTGCTTGCCTCTCCAGAGGGTGCTGGCTTTGTCACAGCTTGGGTCTGTGCACAGAGTGTGTTTTGTTTTAGAAAATGAACAACCTGCACTGCAGTTCAGTGCTCAGGTATAGAATGGGGCCTCCAATTGTGCCACAGGTAGAACAAAGATTCTAAGTGGTTGAGCTGTTTATTAGGTTACTTTTGTTTGTACTATTTATTCTAGAGTAAAACTAATGTAACTTCATGAAAATATGAGATGTTAGCTTGTGCAGTCGATGACTTGGAGGATGCAGTGGCTGGGATGAACCCACTTTTTAGACTTTCAGAGGAGCTATCTAAAATAGGAGCTTAATTCTTTTATATGCTTTTCCCAGAAGACTTGTCAGCTTTTCCAACTTTGAGGATTGGCTTGTTATGGAAAAGGTCATTAAAGATAACCCACTAATGTTTTCTAAGAATGAAGGTTCAGGTTCACTACAGAGTGACATCAAGACCATCAGATTTCTGACAAATTACCTCACAGTCATACTTCTTCTGAATATCTCCACTGTTGAATATTCAAAAAATGAAATAAGATGGAATCCAATTAAATCATCTGGGACCCAGAGTTATTTTCATTTCCTTTCTAAAAGATTGAATGGTAAATTCACATTTCTGTCCTATGTTATTTTTTCTCAAATTCCCCTCTCTCCTCTGAGAACTGGTCTCATCTTCTGGTTAGCAATTCACTAGTAACCAAACTCAAAAATTTGCAAGATATCAAAAAATATAATGCATCCACAGTTTTTTCTTAAAGACTGAATTATTTTAGTTCACAAGGAACCTTCCTTGTGAAAGGAAAATTGCAGTAATTTTTAGCTTTATGTGCATATATTTTAGCTTCTTCTAGCAGCTGGCAAACTTCAATAAAAAAATTCGATTTGAGTTAATAAAAGAGATATCATAACAGAAATAAACCGTAGGGTTTTATGTCCATATGTTGACCTGAAGTTTCCCATTAAGCTACTGGCAGGTGAGAGGTGATTGTTTCTTGGCTGGATATTGTACATATCCTGAAAAAAAGATGGGTTTGACTAGTGCAGGTCAAATTTATTCCCAGTGCAACCTCACTGAAATCAGAGGAATTATATTAGAAGTGCAGTGTCTGCTGCATGAGTTTTATATTGGTTAGGTATAGCCTCTTTTCTTCAGTTGGGAGGATTTCTGATATTCATTAACCTTTCAGAGCAAGTTTTATGCCAAGCATTCATTATGTCTAAGAGGTTAATTTAATTCAATATTCTCTATAGCAAACAAAGCAATAGTTCAATTTGAATAAAACTTTAGGTCATCCCGCAACAAATCACTTACAGGTGGTTAATAGAAAGTGATATGAGAAAAGGAAATACAGCAAAAAGAAAATGTCTCTGAATGTTCAAGAGAGGAACCAATTAGTGAAGCAAGTCAGTATGATAGAGATAAAAGAACTGAGAGTGATTTCTCTAGTTGTTGAGCCAGTTTTATACCAACATAATGCAAACACCTTGCTGGAGTTGTGTTAGTGCAGGTGGTATCCCAAGCCAGCAGCTTCATTGCAATTTAATGATACACACCTTAGTCCTCACAAGTGTGTCTAGCTGAAACTATTTTTCATGAAGCTTGGAAGCAATGTTAAAATAATGTGTTTATTTCCATAAAATGTGCACCCATAAAGTTTGAATAAATTTGAGCATTTCTTGACACTAAGCCAATACAAAAACTCTTTGGGATTTTGATTTCCATAGAGAATCATTAATTTAACAGCACTCAGTCTGGGATAATATGCTTTTATTAAATTATAATTTTTTGTTTGTTTGTTTGTACCAGAAAATAATAAAATAGGTCTTTTAATATTCAGTTAGCTTAAGCCCCATATTAATTAGAAGCTAGAAGCTTATTAGTTGTGAGAAGAAAAAAAATTCTCCACTTTTGTAGGCATCTCCCAAAAAAAAGATCAAAAAACTCCAAAAGTTTAGAGTTAGGCTTAAACTTCAAAGCAATTTAAAAAGTATACAGTGTGGAAATATGAGTTTGAATCAATCAATTAACCACGTACTAAACTCTGCCTTGAAGTCAGACCATAAGTTAAACAGCCATTTAATAATCAACTCCTAATAGCTTCCATCATCCTAACTGAACTAATATGACTATTTGTTAGCCCAGCTGCCATTACAAACAAAGCTTATATGGTCATCTCGTGCTGGTGTGCCAGTAAGTTTGTCCTCCCACTTACTTCTGAATCCCTTGGCCAATTTTAAGCCCAGTTAACTGAGAGCTGAGCTGTCCGAGTTCACACACATTTTATGGCAACGGGAACTAAACCAAAGAAGGGAAAGCTTATAAAAGCCTGAATGAAAGGCTGTAGCATCAGTTTGTGCACTATTAGGCACCAAAAATGCTGCATAGGAGATATAGACATTTTTTGATACCGTCTGTTGTGAATGGAGCTTCAATGGGAGCTCACAGGATCCACAGCAGTGTCCAAATCCACACGAAACCACAGTTTGTTACTTCTAGATCACGCACAGCAGCTGTTTCTTGGTGCTGCTGCTGTGGGGTCTACAATGCAGATTTACTGTATAGGAAATGCTAAGATAAGTTCAGCTTTCTGTCTGTTTCAGTAATTATGTGCACTGTTACAAAGTAGGATTGTTTAGTCTTCTTTGGCACCAGGAAGGGGAATACCTGGGCAGGAATCTTGATGTCCTTCCTGATACAGAGGACATAAGGTCTGTTCCTCCACTGCACTGACCACCAGGCAATTGTGTCCATGCATTCAGCCTGTTTGCTTGGAACAGCAGTTCCTGGCTTTTGCCTTCTGGAAGACAAAAGCTTTGATATTTCCCTGAAGTATCAGTGGTGTTGTTTCTGGTTTCCCAGCCTCCTTCCTGGTGCATAGAGACGTTTCACAGAATCACAGAATCACAGAATCACAGAATGTTATGGATTGGAAGGGACCTCAAAAGATCATCTAGTCCAATCCCCCTGCCAGAGCAGGAACACCTAGGTCAGGTCACACAGGAACATGTCCAGGCGGGTTTTGAATGTCTCCAGAGAAGGAGACTCCACAACCTCTCTGGGCAGCCTGTCCCAGTGTTCTGTTACCCTCACTGTGAAGAAGTTCCTCCTCATATTTATACGGAACCTCCTATGTTCCAGCTTACACCCGTTGTCCCTTGTCCTATCATTGGATGTCACTGAGAAGAGCCTGGCTCCATCCTCATGACACTCACCCTTTACATATTTATAAACATTAATGAGGTCACCCCTCAGTCTCCTCTTCTCCAAGCTAAAGAGACCCAGCTCCCTCAGCCTTTCCTCATAAGGGAGATGTTCCACTCCATCATCTTTGTGGCTCTGCGCTGGACTCTCTCAAGTAGTTCCCTGTCCTTCTTGAACTGGGGGGCCCAGAACTGGACACAATATTCCAGATGCGGCCTCACCAGGGTAAAGTAGAGGGGGAAGAGGACCTCTCTGGACCTACTAACCACACCCCTTTTAATACACCCCAGGATGCTATTGGCCTTCTTGGCCACAAGGGCACACTGCTGGCTCATGGTCATCCTGCTGTCCACCAGGACCCCCAGGTCCCTTTCCCCTACACTGCTCTCCAACAGGTCAGTCCCCAACTTATACTGGCTCATGGGGTTGTTCTTCCCCAGATGCAAGACTCTACACTTGCCCTTGTTATATTTCATTAAATTTCTCCCCGCCCAACTCTCCAGCCTGTCTAGGTCTCTCTGAACGGCAGCACAGCCTTCTGGTGTGTCAGCCACTCCTCCTAGTTTTGTGTCATCAGCAAACTTGCTGACAGAGCATTCTATTCCCTCATCCAAGTTATTGATGAATATATTGAATAGTACTGGTCCCAGTACCGACCCCTGAGGGACTCCACTATATACAGGCCTCCAACTAGACTCTGTCCCATTGACCACAACTCTCTGGCTTCTTTCCTTCAGCCAGTTCACAATCCACCCCACTACCCAATCATCCAGACCACACTTCCTCAGTTTAACTGCGAGGATGCTGTGGGAGACTGTGTCAAATGCTTTACTGAAATCAAGATAGACCACATCCACTGCTTTACCATCATCTATCCACTGGGTTATGTCCTCATAAAAGGCTATCAGGTTGGTCAAGCATGCTTCCCCTTGGTGAAACCATGTTGACTGCCCCTAAATACACTCTTATCCTTGATATGCCTAGAGACAGCACCAAGGATAAGTTGTTCCATCACCTTTCCAGGGATGGAGGTGAGGCTGACCGGTCTATAGTTACCTGGGTCTTCCTTCTTGCCCTTTTTGAAGACTGGAGTGACATTTGCTTTCCTCCAGTCCTCAGGCACCTCTCCTGTTCCCCACGACTTAACAAAGATAATGGAGAGTGGCCTAGTAATGACATCTGCCAGCTCCCTCAGCACCCGCGGGTGCATCCCATCAGGATCCATGGATTTATGGATGTTCAGGTTGCGTAACTGATCCCTAACCCAGTCCTCATCAACCAGGACAAACTCCTCCCCTATCCTGACTTCCTCTGGAGCCTCAGGGGTCCTGGGCTCCTCAGGACAGCCTCCAGCAGTATAGACAGAGGCAAAGCAGGCATTCAGTAACTCTGCCTTCTTTTTATCCTCTGTCACCAGGGCACCCACCTCATTCACCAGTGGGCCTACATTGCCTCTAGTGTTAGTTGTATCTGTATTTGAAGAAGCCCTTTCTGTTGTCCTTGGCCTTTCTTGCAAGGTTTAATTCCAAGGAGGCCTTGGCTTTCCCAGTTGCCTCCCTGCATCCTCTGGCAACAGACTTATATTCCTCCCAAGTGGCCAGCCCCTCCTTCCATGATCTGTAAATTCTCTTCTTCCACTTGAGTTTGCCCAGCAGTTCCCTGTTTAACCATGCAGGTCTCCCGGCCGCCTTTCTTGACTTCCTACATGTTGGGATGCACTGATATTGAGCTCAGAAGAATTTCTCTGTACATTTTCCTGCTGAGCTGTCTGCTTTCCCCTTTGTGCAAGAGCACCTTGTTCTATAGAATGCATTTTTAAAACACCAGAGAGATGACACCGAGTTCTGGACCCAGATGTCTGTCTTTCAAGTGAGTAAGAACTTTCTATAGCCTTCAAAGCCCCACTGAGAAATACCAGCAACATCACCAGGATAAACAAACCTAAGCATGGAAGCTGCTGGAGTATGAATGCACAGACCTTCATGTCTGGTATGAAGGCCAGGCGACAACCTTTTCATGTTTATGTAATTTTTCCTCTGTTACTGTCTACGTTTAGCCTGTACCCATGGCTAAACTGTAGCAGTTGTTCTACCACCCGATGACCCCTCCCCAGCTGAGAAGGGGAATCAGGAAAAAAAGGGAGAAGCACTGTGTGTTGAAGTAGAAACAGATTTAATGAAACAACAAAACTAGTATAATCACCAACATTAAGTACACAAGCTTATACTCAGCCTTGTCCTTATGATCAGGAGCAGAAGGCCAAGAGGGAAGAGCCCTAGGAAAAGGAACTCCTCACACTCAGTAAACTCCCTCCTTTTATAATAAGCATGATTAAGTGATATGGGATCCACCTGTGAGTCAGCTGCCCTGACTGAATCTCCCAGATGACTCGGGGCTACTCATGGCCTGCCTGCATGGCTGGCCCATGGGTCTCTGCCTGGGGAACCAGGACAGCTGTATGAAACTTCACAACAAAAAATATTGGTGACTCTAAACACCCCTGTAAAACCACCACTGTTGTTGACCACTGCCAAATTTTCACCAAACCTTCAATTTTTCTTTGTTTAAATTCATTAAAGGACTGCAGGTTTCTTCAGTACTATCTGCAAGTGTTCAGCACTTCTCAGTGTAGAAAAAAAAAAGTGAAGACATAGTTAACTAAATGCCAAATAAATAAATGCTGAGAATAAACCCCAAGCATTAGTACCTGTCAGAAACAATCTTGCTTGATTAATCAGTCAGGATCTTTTTTTGCTGACATGCAGTAAGTAAACAAATGTAGGATGACAGAGTTGTTACTCTACTTAAGTTAGTTATAAAAGCAAATTAAACATCTCTTTGAAATAAGCATCCATTCTCAAAGGTTATTGTATCTAAATATTGTTTGGCTATTTCAAATCTTTTGCTTGTTCATTACATAAGAAACAGCAAGCAAATTCTACCCTTTCAAGTTTTGTAAGATCCTTTCTTCAGAGAATGCATGTAAAGCCAGCTTGGTTTATATTCCAGAGGGTTTCAGTAAGGATTTTTCAAGGTGTATGCTAGTCTTCTCACCTCAGTGATGTGGATTCAAGAGCACAAGCATTGATTTAAAAATGTACCAGCTGCTTACAGCCAACACTGAGATGTTAAAATAATAAGGATTTAGCTTTACTCTTCCCTGTTTTGTGGCACAATTTTATGGGGGGCTCACACAAAATGTCATAAGGAATTTTGCTCTTGGGGAAAAAAAGGGAAACAGAAATGAAAAACGTTCTTGTAATTGACTAACAGCTGCATGTGAGCATTAGTGTTTGAATGGAGTCTAGAGGCTGAGACCTGAGATGTTGCTGGATGTTAAATAAGAAATACATTTTTGATTTGTTTTTCCTCTTAGCTACAGTGATGGAGAGATGTAATGCAGTTAAGTGAGTTCTGTTGTAGCACCCATGACCTCAGTGGAGAAGGAGAAAATGGGCTTTTGCTGTCAGCTTCTCATCTTGTTACAGATTTGAGTTTTACGCCAACATTACTTCCAGTCTAATTGCATTTGACCCAGCACTCTTGCTGTGCTAGTGTCAGTCAGCATAACTGGAAGCCTATGTAACTTCTAGTATTTATAGAGCAAGTATAATTGCTTGCTAAGGCTGGAAGCATTAGCCTTATGAACTTCCTCGTTTTCATTAAAATACAGGTTTCTTTCCACTTGCCTGTGGAGATGATACACACAAGGTATTTATGTGCCCTAAGTGGAAGCTGCCTGCATTGAGAAATGAGACTAGGAAAGTAAAAAAACTTGCCCTGTTTAGTGTAAGTTTAAATTAAAAATAGGTTTTTTGTGGTCAGGTGTAAAAACTTGTGCATATGTTTACCAGCAAAATATTAATACATACAAATTACTGATGTCTGCATGTTTACATCATAAAATTGCTGAGCTGTTTATATGTTTGCATGGATTACAGGATACTCTTTTACTTCCCTGCTTCATTTGATGGGGATAAATGCAGCGCTCAACATGTAAATTCTGTGTTTCTGTCATTAAAAGCAAGGTATCTAGACATCTTTGGTTGCCTTTGCATATTTGCATAAGTTTTTCTTCAATTTGAGAGGGCATTTGGCATTTCAAAACGAAAACCTGCAAGTCGCTCTTCTCTGGTATTCTGTTAACACCTGAAACCATACATAGGCTAGATCTGCAATAGTTTGGGGTAGAGTTTTATTGCTCCAATATCAGAGTATTCTATACACAATAAAGTGAACATATGACTTTCATATCTCTAAAGTGATGCCTGAAGTAAGTTGCAGTATTAGTGCTTTCAGGCTGCTCAGTGCTGTACCATTCCAAGTGCATCTTTAAGGATGATCAGCATCCAGTTAGGGTTTGTGTACCCATGAGAGGTGAAAATGTAGAATATTTTGCAGTAGCAAGCTTTGCATTATACATATGCATTACTCTCCCAACTTGAGGAAAGACAGCGTGTGGGTTACAGAACAAGGCTGTGTATATGCTGACCTCAGTTTTCCCTTTCCAGTCATTTTTATGTAATAAATCAAAGCTAGCTATCTTCAATATGCAACCTGTTTCATTTTCACAATGCAATCTTCCCTTTCCCACTCAAACCACAGCATACCAAAAACCTCTAAACCAGCAGGACATCCACAGCTATATGTTGATTCACATATATATTGAAAATCAGAAGGTTCATGCCTGTTTTTAGTCAAGACAATTTTAAAAAGGAGATGATCTATAGAATATTATTGTTCAGGATTCTATTTCATAAAATAAAAAATGAGCCAATGCAAGATCCACCTCCTGGGATCCTCTCCTCATATAGTCCTGTGAGTTCCCTATGATGCACATTCCCCAGAATTTCACACCTTTCCCCTCAAAATAAATCTTATCATTTCCTGTATTTTAAGCCTTAGTGTAAGACACGAACTGTATCTCTCTTTGTCTCCATGCTCAGATAGGATTTTTTAATTATTAAAGAGCATGAATCAATTATTTCTAAGTTTCTGTTAGGTCATGCTTTCTGTTGTCTTTGGGTTTATACATTTTTTCTAGTAAGGACTCTATTTTTGTCCTGGTGCAACATTAAACGTATCACCAGCACATAGCAATGCACACAGGGCTATGTGATCCCTGAACCTCAAAGGCAATGCTAGGTGAACACAGCTGTGATCCTGCCTATTGTACAGCAGAGTGTTTTAGGGCTCCTATACTTTTAATCTGAAATCCTAGACAGAAAATGGCTGTGTGCAATGCAAAGCATGTAGGCTGTAAGCCTCCTTAAGTTCTGGATGCATCAGACTTTCAGCACATGAGCAGGTGAGTTTTCCAGTTCATGTACACTGAATCCAAATTCAGCTCTTCCGTGTATGGATAGCAGAATGGGCAGTCCCAGAGGATTTATTTTCACATGGAGAAGTGTGATGTGTGTGGGGCTGACTGTGTGTGAGTCCATTTTCTTGCACATCAAGCAGTCAGGTCAGATTTACTGCCAGACTTTCTGCAATCCCTTACAAACCCCAGCAGCAAGCTAGTAAAGAGTGGCTCTTGCCCTGTAACTGGCACAGTAAATGTGTTCCAGGCTTCAGCATTCTGCTGCTTCTGCAAACTGCAACCTCACAGGCAAATGTGTTTCTCTTCCCCAAAGGTCTGGTTGGCCCCATCTTGTGGAGGTCACACACTTCGGCTCAGTGGAGATGTGGGAGGCACAGAGGATCTGGTTTCAGTCAATACCTTCAGTATGGTTTGGCAACCAGGGGCATGACAGACCCCTTGTGCATTCTGAAGTGGGGTATGAAGTAGGAGCCCAGTGCGAAGCCCCAGCCATTCCCGTTTAGTGGCTTCATTAACCACATGCTTCTCCTGCAAGGCAGATTCTGTGAGTGACACTGCAGCTTCCTCAGGTTCCCCAGGACTCCCAGCTGTGGTGTTTAGCACGGGACCGGTCCTGAGATTTTGCTCCTGACTTTATGAACACAATTTCTCCTCCAGTGAAAACAGTACAATGCCAGATGAATGTCAAGGTTTTGCTCTTCACCTCCTAAAACATCTATGAATGTTGCAAAAGCTTGTAACACTACATTTTTAATGTGCATCACATCTGTGCATCTCTAGAATGATCTGTCTATATGAACAACAGCTGAAACACCTCATTCTGTACAGCTGCCAAAACCCTTTATGTACATCACATTAGTCAACACAGAAGGAATTGGTTATTTTTTGTAAGAAAAATGCCACCAAATCCTTTTTCAAATATTTAAAATATTTTTGGCAAAGCACATTTTATAATCCTTATACAGCCATTTCATACTGAAATAAAACATAATACTGTAGGTGATGAACATCCTGGAAACTCCCCTCTGATTTTATTAGCTCCTTTGCACAGCCAGATGAAACTTAGCACAAAAAAATGCAAACAGTTATGATATAAATCCACATTTCTGTGAGCAGTCAGCTTGTTATGCACCACATTGGCAGTATTTACAGCTCTAAAGTACATGCAGCTAAGGTAGAGCAGGACCATACCACAAGGGCATAGCATGGAGGCACCCTAAAGGTGAGGTAAAAGGAGAAGTGAAAAAATAAATGGTCTTTTATGGAACTACTGGGGACTGGTTTCTCTCCTGGTACTGATCAACCAGTGACAAGGGACTGGGGATGCTGCAGGTGTCTGACTGCCCCTGTATTTCTGCTGTAAAAACACCTGTGAGATGTGATCTGTGGGCTTGGTGTGATGGAATGTAGGAATGGTCAAATCTGATTAGAGAAGATGGTACTCTGTTCATTTTGCTGAAGTGTAACGTGTGCTGCCAGCAAGAGTCAAAAGGTTGATACTTCTTTCTGCCCTAACAGCCCAGACACCAGTGATCACTCTGGTGCAGCCTATCTTCGTTTAATTTAATTTTTTCCCTTCTTTTCTCCTGTCTTTTGTTATTAACCAATGGATCCAATCGCATTGTTTTATACTGTTCCAGAATACCCATGAATACAGTGAGTAGATTTACTCTAGACTTACACCGATAGGACTGGTAGCAGAATCTGGCATGTTTTCTTTGTGAATGCCCTGAACGCTTCCTTTCTCTGCCCTCCCAGCTGGGTAGCTTCAGAGCCTGGCAAATGAGAGGCACTATTTTTAATGTCTCATTCAAACAGCAATGTGGTAGAAGTGGCAAATAATAGCTGCTTTCAATACAGGAAACAACACACAGTGCCACTGTTCCTATTTTATGAACTATATTAAAAAATCTCTTCGTGTTGATTATAATCATTATTTGTGCTACTCCAGCCTATAGACTTTTCATTTGAAAATTTACTGTTAATCAATGTGGTATTTAGAGCAATTTTTTTTGTGTGCAAAAGTCTCTGCTTTTTAATATGCTAAAGAACCTACTCAGTAGGGTGTAAAAGGTGATTTGGAAAATAAGTTTTTAAAGTACTTCAATAAAATAGCATAAATAAATAATATGCAGATAAAATTGTTAATAAGGCTGCCAAGTTAAACACTACAATGTTAATTTTGCATGGATTTCCTTAATATAGAACAAAGGCATTTATTATTTTCTGAAATTGGGACAAAAATAGACAATTTTCCTTTAAATGGAGAAAGCTGTACATTAATACTGAGGCTATCATGCCAGTCTAATTCCAGTCCCTGATCTGACATAGAAAGATATTGCATACTACAAAGGTATCAGCAAATACTTTTTTTATATTGGAAATGACATAACTTATTCACAGCTTTGTTCCAAGAAGTGGAATTTGGGCTGATTTTGAAAAAAACACTCAAAAATATAATCAGCCAAAGGAATGCATTCTGCTTGAGAACATGGAAATTTGGCAGAGAACCAAGCAAATAGATGCATGCTGTTATACTGAAGTGTTGGACAACATTAATAATGGGGCACTTCAAATATCATATAAACAGAATTAATGATACAATTAGTCAAATGTTTTTCAAGTTGAAGAAAAATAAAGTTATCTACCCCCTCTGAGGCAGGAGGTGTAACGTGTAGGGAAATATGGTCCTTCACACTTGATTTCCAAGCACTGGAATGCCCCATGATGCCCAAAGCTGTTGGAAGAGAAAGTAAATCCAGAGATGGACGGGGAACAGGGTTAGGAGGGAATCTTAAGTCCTACTGAGCAGAGGGGTATCAAGCTAAACTAAACAGTCCTTATTTTCCTGCTACAGAGAGAAAATAGACACAGATAACTGCTGGCTGAAGTTTCTAGTAATCACAGGTTGGGATAGTCAAAGCAGTTGCCTTCACAGAAGAAACACTCATTTTCTACCCTGGGATAAAACTGCTTCTAGGAGACAGATCAGGAGATTTTGCATTAATCCTTTCTGCTGCAAATTATTAAAGCACTGTGCAGAGTGCGTGTTTGCATTACTGGCAACCTTATCACATGTGGTCTGTGGAAACCTGCTGAGAAAATCCTGAAGAGAGCCTGGTGCCCTACTTATGGCAGAACTTTTGCCAGGCAGAGCTGCTGCAGGGAACGGACAAGGTGCGTGACCTCCTCCCATCCCCACTTTGCTGGCTGGCCTCCTTTTATATTTGTGGATGTTGAGATGAAGAAGGAGACCCAGACCCATACAGGGTCTCCAGGATGAAAAAATTCTACAGGATTCTCTTCCCAGAGCTTTTTTTTTATCCCTAAGCAGTCTCTTGTGAGGCAAACAAATCCAGGTGAGGAGAAAAAACTGGACTCCGCACGATTCAATGTGAATCCAACAGAAGCCATTTTATTTACTTTGTCTGTCCCTTTTATACAATCTTTCTTTCCCTAGACCTGGTCACGCATTATCTAATTGGTTAAAAGTCTCTAGCACAAGGTAAACATGCAGCTTAGTTCAGTTCCCTTTGGTTCTTAAGTTCTTCTCACACAGTGTCCAGTTGGTCACTCTTATCTGTTCACCCCTGCATTCCTTAGGGAAGCGGTCATTGCTCTTTCTTATTTTTTCTTCCTTTGAAGTAGTTTCTAGAATGCAGCTACATACCTAGGCCAACATCCCGTATGGCTGGTTCACTATATGGTCATTCTCATTTAAATACATTCCTACATCCAGGAGCTCCCAGGCCAGCCTAAGGGGACATTAATTATGGTTGCTATTAGTACAGCTCAGCTCTGGATTGGCTAGTGTTTTTGTTCTTTTCACCTTTATCTCAGAGAACAAGAGGCTGAGGAAGTGCATACTCTGTCCCTGATCTGCGCTGTCCCAGACATCTGACCAGAGGAAAAGTCTCCATGTGGAGCAGAGAGGTCTGAGGGGACAGGTGGGGGGAGAAGGGTTGCAGAGTCAGGAATGCCCTTTGTCCACATAGGAGCAGGAAGATCAACTAGCTGTGAAACCACTCTTTTAGCAAACCTTTTTTACAAAGGATGTTCTTTCACAGAGATCAGGACATGAGAAATCCCCAGTTCACTGTCTGCTGCTTGATGTCAAGCATTCAACCAAAAGCTTACATTTTTTTTTTGGTGAAAGATGCATAGGTATTTTGTCTTATAATGTTGTCTGAGACCTTTGACAAAAAGGTACAGTTGCCTCTTCTCGGTTTTATGTTGTTTTTGTTTTTTGTTTTTTTTTTTTCCCCCCAGGCTGAAATTATTATTCTGCTACAGAAAGTAAAGGTTTTGCCTTCCTTCCCATAAAAATTCCACCCACTTTAATAGGAAAAAAGAAACATTTGTTCTTCCTGTTTCTGGTCCCCATCCAGACCTTCACAATCTTGTAATGTGTTTATTCTGGAAAATAGGGAAATATATATATTTTCCCCATATTGCAGTTGGAGAATTAAGGCAGAAGAGGACTAAACAACACATGCTGAGTGGAGCCCAGCCCAGTGACCCCAGGACTGACATTGCGGTTCATGAGCCTGACTGAGGAGCTGTGCTCAAGCTACTGCAGAGCAATGAGGGAGAGATGCTCTGACAGTCAAACACTCACTCTATGGGTGTCTGCGTAGAGCCAGAGCTCCCGCTCTCACCATCACTCTATTGGTGACAGCCAAACATGCTCAGCCTGGGGCTCCCTCACTCAGATAGAGGATCCAGGTGACATGTGGCTACAAAATGCCTTTAATACCAGGCGTAACACAGTCCTGATTGTCTGCAGGTCAAACACAGGCTGTGGGATGTTCCTGGTCACCCCTGGAAGATGAACGGAGAGTCTAGCAGGGAATAAGCCTGTTCCCTCTATGCTTCGTGACAGACCCTGGGTCCTTTGGCTCTTCCCAGTCAAACAGGGCTGGGCTGCTCACGCTCAAATCTACCTCCTCTCCTCCTTCCCATATGAAAGCATTGCTCTCCCCTGGTCAACTGTCCTCCCACTCCTCCCGGCAAGTGAGCAGAAGGGTAGGGTTGGCAGCGGCAGCTCCTGCCACAGGGATGTTTGAGGAGGGCTACTCTGTTCATGGTGGGGAAACATGGAGAAGGAGGTGGCTGCCAAGACAGGGGAAGGGGGATGCAGAGACAGATGGCTGTGTGCACAGGGAACACTGCCTGTGAGGGGAACAGCACGTGGGAGGTTGCACATCTCAGAGCTAACCCCCTGCAAACAGTCCAGGCTAGAGTACTCCTGTGGGCACTTTCACAATGACAATAATCTCCTTCCCTCTACAATTATGCCAGTACAGGGTGGTCATACAACCACCGACCTCCCGACATGCTGTATCTCTTCTTTCTACCCTTTGGTTTTGATTTGGGATTTTTCTGGATGCAGCACTCCTTTCTGGTTATTCTGGAAGCACTTGGGAGATTTGTAACAGTAATAATGTATGGTAGGTTTGGCTGGGAAATTCTTTTCAACAAAAAAAAGTTGAGGTTTTGAAGCTTATTTTTGTTCTGTGTTGGAATAAAACTGTTTAGGAAACTGAGCAGAGCAACCCATTAGGGACCCACTGGGAGGCAGGAGGTCCTCATTTGGAGCTGAGCACAACAGGATTATGGGTCTGGGTCTCTCCTTCCCTAAAAGTGGGCCCTATGCAGGGACTATTCAGAGGTGCTGCTCCTTTGTTCTAAAATTCCATTCTGGACCTCATTATGGAAAACCAATATATTTTCATTAGAAAAATTTAATTGCAATATTTTTGATTTTCTTTTGAAAAACTCTATGTCAACCTGAATTTGAGGCCATGCCACAGAAATTAAGCACTCAGGTTCTCAGCATTCATTTCATTTTTCTTCTAAGTATGTATTAGGCAACATTGCTTAACTTGGTGTTTATTTTTTTGCTTTTAAAATGTGCCAATTACAAAATAACAATATAAATCAGAAACACAGCAAGTGAACTTCTGTGGGAAACAGCCTGGCTCGCCTCTGAGCCACTGCTTGCCAGCTTCACTTCAGAAAATCATCTGACCCTGGAGCTGCCTGCAGAAATGCACTGAAGGGATTCCAAGGCATGTACAAGATTAGTAAAATCATTTCAGGAGCAACAGCAGCACGGCTCTCCACCTCAAGGCCCAGTTGAGCTGGAAAGATGAGCCAACAGCAATCTTTTGAAATTCAAGGAAGATCAATGCAAACTCCTGGACTGCTGAGGAGATAACCCTGCAAGAGTGTGGGCTGGGGGTGGCCAGGCTGGGGAGCAGCTTTGCTGGAGGTGCTGGTGCCCTGGAGCACCACAAGCTGTGCAGGAGCCAGCAGCGACCAGGCAGAGGGAGCACAGCATCCATCGAGAGACAGGATTATTCTCCTCTGTTTCACAATCATGAGACTTCAGGGAATACAGTGCATGGTTTTGGGCTCCCCTTGGTACAAGATGTGGACAAACTAGTGTGGGTTCAGCGAGGGGCTCCCAAGCTGGTTGGGGCTGGAGCAGTTGCCCTACAAGAAGAAGCTGAGCGATGCAGTTGGCTTGGAGAGATGGCTCCGGGTGGTCTGACAGCAGCCCCAGCACCTGCAGGGAGGTGATCAAGAAGAGGGGTCAGGCTTCTCAAAACAGTGAAGTAAGACCTCTGATTTTGCTGTTATGTAGACCATTCTGATAAAACTGTGCACCAATGGTTGTGTGATTTGTCAAATCTTCATTTTGACAGTCCTAGAAAGAAAGGGCCGTTTTATGTGGATGGAAGGACAGGACATTTCACGTCTATCTGGTGAAGGGAAGAGCACTGCTTGGGGTGCAGCAGGAGACACACTTTCTAGCCTGGATCTCTAGATTTTGAAGCTGCCGCACAGTGGAGAACATGTATCTCTACTGCATTTTTTAAAAAGGATGGGGAGATTAGCTGCCACATACACTCTACTGGATGCCCAGGGGAAATACCTGCAGCCAGCATTTTGTTTAAAAAGGAAATGAAATTTCACCCACCCACACCTCCCCACCTACAACTACTTCAGCCAGACTCCTAAAAACTTGGTCTAGCCCTAGAGATGGAATAGATCTATAAGGTCATCTCAACCATCTCTCTTCTAATTCAGAATTGTGCCTTGTAACGGGTAATTTCAAATGCTTTGGTCAGTCAATTCTGAAAGGATTCCTGTTTCCCAGTTTCTTGAAATACTGTCCCAAATAGATGTCACTGTATACTAAATGTCACATGGAGAAAACCACATTAAATGATATCACTGCTAAGAAAGACATTTTGTGTTACACTATCTTGTATCTTGAATCAGTAAGAAGAAATAAAGGGTACATACTCCTTTCAGTGTGAGGGAGGATTTTCTTCTATTGGCTTTGTTTAGTTTTGTTTTTACTTGCTATATGTATTCATAACATGATCCTAGTCTTCATGTAATAATACAAGTTTGGACTCAACTTCTCAATCGTTGATGGGATCAATCTCTTTGCAAATGAATCCACTCTAACTGAATTTACAGCATGAACCTTTTTTTCCCATTCGATGGAAAGTGGTCTTATTTCACTATCAATTATTTATGACAATCTAATGCAGGCCTGATACATCCATGCAGGTGGGAGACCACTTTGCCCATTAGGGGGCATTAATGGCATTTATTCCTCATTTCACAGAAGGCCTTTGTCATAATATCACCTCTAATCCTGTTTTCCATGACTAACAGGAAATATATTAATACTTGCTTCTTAAAGAAATGCTGCAGCTTCTTCTTGATGTTGCCTCAGGCTTATCTTCTGCCATGTGCAGCTGGGGCTGAGAACATGCTCAGCATTTGGAAGAGAGGAACTGGGGAGTTATAGTGAGAAATGTTTCCATCTGAGGGTAAACCAGACTGCAAGACTCTGCTGCAAATTCCAGCCCTTCAAAGTTGTGGGGCTTGCTGAACCAGGGTTTTGTTTCAGCCCTGGAAAATGACAGGAATCCTTTGTGCAAATTGACTGCAGATGTGGGGCTCAGTATCACACATCACCCACATTCTTAGCTGTTTGCATGTCGGATTTCGTTTGTGGTCCATATCCAATTTTCTAATTGCACTCTGTTTCTTCTTCAGTTGCAGAAGCAGAGGCAACTGTGGCCAAATCCTTCTTGCTCCCTGGCTGGTGGGAGGGGACCTTGTTTGGGAAAGAAGGTGTTTGCTTGCCTTGCTGTGTCCCTGCAGGAAGGAGGGGGGGAGAACCAAGTTCGGGAGCAGAGGCTGGAGCAAAGTGGGTGCATGCTATCCCTTCGTGATGGGTGTCCTTCCCAATGTGGGGGATCCCCACATGTGAACACAGGGTTGGGCAGAGGGCCAGCAGGACCATGGCCGTGCACCCTCACCAGCCATGCCCCAACCTAAACTCCATATCGTGGCACGTCCACCATGTGCTCTCCTGTGCACTGTGCAGCTGCCTGTGCTGCATGGTAAAGCTAGAAGGTGAGGTAAAACTAAGTTTCCTTAAGGCTAGCTGTTTCATAGCTGTATTCTGGGTATGCTTTCATACATACACAGAGTGCAGAGTATGTGGGAAGATGCTGCTATCTAAAAGGAAAGCATTCCACTTATCTCATGGAAGGCTGAGGCATTCCAGTTTATCTTATACATTTTTATTGTCTGCAATGGACAGAAAGGAGCCCTGAGGGAATTAATAAAGTTTATGTCGAGGAGTTTTAACTTAGACATGCATAAGGAATAAATTAATTTTTAATACATTTTTTAAGAAGCACTTTTTTGGCTTGAAACCATCATGCCTGGTATGTTTATAAAGGCACCCGTAGCATGCTCCGGTTAAGAGTCTGTCAGTGTTTCCACTGTAAACCCTCTTTTCAGAAGTTTATATTATAATTCCAACATAAAATTCAATCCAGGCAAGAAAAAACTGGCATTGGTCTTCGACTGGGAGTGATGTTTTCTTTAACGCTTTTTTAAATTTAGTTTTTCTCTTATCAACATTTCATTAATGTTGATTAATAGGAATGCTTTCATCTTTAATCGTTGTTAAGCATAAAATGGTATCCTGATGAGGTACTTGAGGTCCAAATGAACTTCTGGGTGTTTTTCACACTTGCACAGTTTAAAAACTATTCAAAGCTCTAGTTTGAAATTTGTAAGCCATGAACTAATTTTCTGCAATGCCCTACTATAACATTTAGGATAAAATATTATCCCAAGAGGGAATTATAATGAACAAGTCCCACTGAATCTCTCTAACTAAGCCCCCAGAAGTGCTATTGGGCATTGTGCAGTTTGGACTCCCGTCCCTGCCGTGCAGCTGTTGCAGTTCCCCTGGCAGATGACGTTCGGTGAAAGCTCCCTGGGTGAAGTTCAGTCCACCAGCAGAAAGGGAGCTTAATTGGCATCACTGCGAGGCAAAGACCATCACATACACCAACTCCCCTTGTACATTTTTTTCCCTCTCTTAAACACGAACGCTCACAAGACCTCCACAGGAAGCAAATGGCTCAAAATTACATTCACCTATTTTTAAAATTAATATTAGTTTTAAATAAAAAGATTTATAGTTCAATACCTGCTCATGAAAGCAGAAAAATCCAGTTTTATCCTAATGATGCAGTTTCACCCTTACAGGCTTCTTTGTGCCTATGGGCTTTATAAAAGTCTCTCAGCACTGGATAACATTATACACCATATGCATTGCCTGCAGTACCTCAGCACAACAGGGCAGATTAAGGACAGAGTTTCCTCCTGCCCTTTGAAGATTTATATCAGACCTTTTAACCTCCTGTGAAAACAGTTTGGTGATTTAATTCTTTTTATGATACTCAACAACAGCTTTTATACTTCCACAAACACTGTGTAGCTCTCATGCCATAAACAGTCATAAATTCAGCCTGTCTTCTCCATATTGGAGCAAGGCATTACGGAAAGCAATGGGGTTCAGGGCTTTATGAACTTTCTCTCCTGCCAACTGGGGTTCACGAAACTTGTTGAGTTTGTAAACTTTTCGACTTTTCCCTCCTCTCTAATCCTCTTTTCACCTCAATTTAAACAAACAAATACGCTCAGGGTTTTTTGTGTTTTGAATTATGATTGGGAGAACATACTTGAAATTCAAGACTGACACATAGGGAGGCCATACAGAGCACAATATATCTGGTCCACTAGTCCTTCGCCTCCCTCACCGGGTTGAACACTGCACATGTCACGAGTTTCAAGACAGCCTCCCTAGAAGGCATGCCTGTTATCTGACATTGAGCTTTCCAGGTTTTAATCACCAAAGAAAGTCTACCTAGCTGCATTTTGGGCCTTCTAGTGTCATTCCCACGTGCCTTACAACTGTGAGTTTATGCACTACACCTAATTACTGAGAAGTACTTCTATGGTTGTGGAGCCGAATTAGAGAGAGATTAAATGACTTGGTGAAAGTCACACAGCAAGTTTGTGACAGAGCCAAGAGTCTCCTGAAAGCCAACCTCCTGTTTTTAATTATTGGTTTTCTAGCTCTTCTTCAGTAGTATTCAAAGTTGAGGTGAAGCCTGTATTGATTATTCATCTCTGTGTATATACTCATTAAGCGAAGCTCTGCAGACTTTTTTCTAAAGAGCACCTCTAAGGAGGGAAAGGATACAAAGGGCAGGAGAAAGGACTCATTAGCTGCACCCCAGGCACGTGTCAGAAACTAAAACACAGACCCAGAAATGCAGTTGCTCCAGGCCACACAGGAAGTTTTCAGCAGAGACAAAGAATTTAATCTACATCCCCCAAATCCCAATCCAGCGCTTTCAATGTCTTCCCTAACCAGTTTATATTTCATATGATATGCAGTCTATACTTACGGCCCTGAAAATATATGTATTTTTTTACTCTCTCTTCTTCTCTGAAATAATGTAATCCAGGAACATTTGCAGTGAACTTTTGAACCTTTGATGTTTAAGTAGGTCCAAAATTAAGCAAACAGTGTTTCCATGTCGTCAGTTGGAATCACCCTGCCTGGATCTTTTAGCAGTCTCCACATGGTTAACTTCAAACTCCTGTGTCAGTCTGAAAGAAAATAAAAAAATCAGGTTCCATTAAATCTATTAAGCATTTTAACTGTACAAAATGGGGAGTGAGGTAGATCTTTTGCAAACTGAATCAGGAGAATGACAGGCGACTGTGTGTATACTTCCTCCTGCCTGGGTTGAAGGTCATTATTTTGAACTAATAGCTGACCCCTTTGGCCTCTGGAAGGCCATTATGCTTAATGGCCTGAGTTAATTTGCTGTGCTACAGGGTTGGCTGATCTTTATTTTAATCTCCTGCACCTTCTCCTGCTCTTGAGGGGAAAGCAACTGCTCTGATATAATCCAGTTGGCACCAAATTGCCTAGGGGAGGGAACAGGCGAGCTGCTATGAGATAGGACTATACAGTAATTTACTGAGGCTTGATTCTTCTGGCAAAAAAAAGAAGGCAAGGCAAGAACAGGCATATGCATATGCGCGCACACACATAAGTGTGCACACAGTGTAAGAGGGTGTGAGAGCGGGAGAGAGAAGCTGGGTAGAAAGAAAGGAAGTGCAAGAGAAGGAATGAGGGAAAGTGTGAAAAGAGACACCCACTTTCACAAGCAAATCTACATTTCTAACCCCATTTTCCATTCTTTGAGCCACTTTGAAAGAATAATGCCCAAATGATTTGCTGCCAGGAAACAGAAATCGCTTCGCTAGTACTCTTTCTCACAAAATCAAGCACCTATTTGAAAAGCAAAATCCCTTTGCCAGCCGCACGTGCCCATATTTCCTCCAGCATGAGTGAAGAGGCTGTTGTGAGTGACTGGCTTAAAAATCATCTAAAACAGAAAGTAAACACATACACAAAAAAGCATCAGCTGCTGGAGACATATTTCTCAGAGGTGAGGCATGGTCTTGTGGGGTGCTGCTCTCACACCCTTTGTCCAGACAGAGGGATTTTTGTCTCCTTTAAATCTTTCATCAGGTCCTCAGCCCAGAGACAATGGAGGAAATTCTGACCCGGGGAGGAGCAGCATTGCTTTGCTGGAGCATGGAGCTCCACCACCAGTGGGGCTGGGGCTGCAGGGGTGCTGGGCAAAGAGGGAGGCAGACTCTTATCTCCTCTCCATCCGCAGCATTTTTCCCCTGCTCCAAACAGCAGTACGTTGCAGAACCTTTGCTTTCTGTCTGATGTCTGATGTAATTTTGCCTTTTCTCCTTCCTTTGCTGATCCCCATCTGCTGCGCACATCCTGTGCAGGACACAATGAAAAGGGGGACACACAATGGAAAACTGTCATGTCAGCAACGAAACAAAGATTTTACAGTGTGCAAGAGCTTGCATGTTGAGGAGTAAAGCTGCTTTACATATGTGTGTTTTTGTATCTGCAGTCACACATGCATGAAATACCTCAGAAATGTGCGCAGCACGACCAACTATTGAAAATTACAGGTCTTCATTCCTCCCTTTTCCCACTAATTTTCCACGGTCTGCTGCTCTTGCTGATATCTTGTCTAATATGCTGTGGCTGGCTTTTCAGGGAGGCTTGGACACTCTGCTTCATTTCTGTGCTTTGCAGAAAACTGCAGAAGTAATGGGGCCTTGAAGCTCTGTCTGTGCTTTTCCCCCCCCATGCCCATTGTGGCTGGCAGTGAGCAGTGCCTCTCTCTGGGGCTCCAGTCCCTTTTGCACTAGACCCTTCTGGATGTGGGTGGTGAAAGTCCTGGACATCCCTGACCCCATGACAGAGACTATGTCACACCAGACCATCCAATTCTGCCAGCAAAGTTAATGGAAATGCAGTGTTTGTCTCCATGGCTCAGCCTGGAGTCTGGGACTGCCCCTGTTAACAGTGCCTGGGCTGTCGTGACTAAATTACCTACACCAGCAGCCTTGACATTCAGGAGTGGGATGAAGAGCTATCATTTGATATGCTCAAGCCTCTGGATTCTTGAATATATCAAAATTAGTCTTGTATTTAATGGGAAAAAAAAAAAAAAAGCCACATGGATTAAGTTCTGTTACATTTCTGGCCCGCACTCATCTCCTGAGGCCCCTTGGACTTGCCATGATGGCTGCTCAGAATCACAGCTGCACAGGGGAAGGACTGCTGGTTCAGCGGTCCCGGGGCACTGCATACCTCCACCATGTCTGGGGAGGAGTATCCTCATGGTGCGGCCCGAGGTGGTGGCCTAGGCTCAGCCGTGTAGACCCCAGTCCTCAGGCATCTTTGCTGTGTGTGGGAAATGCTTCACTGCCCTTGTACAGCAACTTCCCACTGGCCTGGGCAGCCCAGGCCTCAGGATCTCGGTGTTTTGGTAGAGTGTGTGCACCTCACGGCTATTAAACACACCTCTAATCTTTCCATCTGTATCAGCTGGAAAATTTGCATTTATTGCCCTCTCCGTTTTAACCAATCAAATGGAAAACTAATTTTAAAAGTGGTTTCTTGCATCAAATCAGTCAAAAGAAAACAATTAAAAATCAAGAGCTAAAAACTATCTGTCTGAAACAGCACACATCTTGCATGGTTTTGCCATGTGTGCAGCAAGGTTATCATGGATTTATCTCCATTTTTTTTGTTTTAAATCCCTTTTTGAGACCTTTGGGTTTCTAATGCTTTGGGTTATAATGTTCCCACACAAGCTTGCCCATGGTACAGAGTACCCTAGCAAAATATAAGGCCTCCTGCAGGTGGTGCTACAATGCTGCAAGTATTTTTAATTAGACTAGGCACAAAAATGCCCCCATTATAGTTTTCCCTCACATTGCAACTAATGAAAACCTCTGTGTGACAGTAGCTCGTTATAGGCAGCAAAGTTCAAGCTAGCTTCAAATGAAGATATACAGGTAAAGCATCTTAGAGACCTGGACTTAACTCACTATCTCAGTAACACAACTTCACTTTTCCAACATAGCTAGCAATTAGTTTTATATTAAGAAAACCATTTCTTCTCCCCCTGCAAATTCTGAAGAAAATTGTGGCCTTATTCTCCATTGCCCAACGACTTGTGCACTCAAATATTGTGGTGCAAAATGAGGACAAAGTAGCTGCAGGGTGTTATGTATCAGATTTTACACAGCAGCAGTACTAATGTCCAAGCAACAGACAAAGAGGGAAAAAGCGGGTTTTTTTTAAAGATAATAATTTGTCTGTTAATGAAAAAATCTTTGTAGTTTACGAACCTCTGATTTTTCACAGACTGGACAAAATAGCTTGTCATAGCCAGCCTAGCCCAATGGGTCACCTCTGCATAGGCACCAGCTCCCATTTCAAAGATGGCCCAACAAAATGAGGGCATTATGTAGGAAACAAAGTTAACCTGTGGAGCAAAATACTGCCATTTAAAGCATTCATCACTTAAATGGTCTTTAAAAGAAGATTTATATTCTGCAGATTTTCTTGTCTTTAAAAGTGGGAGTTTTTTGGTTCCTTCTTACCTCATGACATTTTTTTCTTCTTTATTTCTCTTTGGGTTTTTTTTTTTTTAATTTATTTATTGATTTACTTGTTATTTTGAAAGGAATAAGGAAATAAAAGGAAAAGATAAAAGCAAACTTTTGGAAAAAAAAGGCAAAACAATGACATTTTCTGATTAAACATGAGACAACTTGTTTTCCAGTATTAGTTACTATTGCTTCTGCTTTCAGTTTTCATTTTTATCGTAAATGTGCTCGTAAGACATTTTTTTCTTTTTTCCATGAAAATGAGTTTGTTTGCTAATCATAAACTACTGCAATCTAGTTTGTCTTGTAGTTAAGATAACCTGGAATGGCATCCTGTGAACTTCCCCCACTGGCACTTGCTCAGGGAAACAAACAATTAAGCCATCAACACAAATGCATCTAGGACTGTCAGATCAGAAAATGAAGGGAGGTTGAACGATGATGTAGTACCAACACTTCCACAAAACCCAGCTTCAATTAAATTAAAAATGCAATAACAATAATTAAAATGTATGAGATGTGGCTCTCAGCTGGGCTTGAATCTTACGCTTTGATTTGATATAGTATTTTTTCCTTTCTTTATGTACAGCGCTTGAAATTTCCCAGGGAATTTACAGGGGGAAGCATAGATTTGGAGGCAATGAGGCTCTTTAGTGCTATTTCAAGGAAAGTCAGTGCAGGTACAATATTCATTTACTCTTCATTCTCTCATTCATAGAGAGGTACGATATGTCTGAGTTAACATGGCTGTTAGCTGTTCGATGACAAATTGTTTTTTATAATTAGAGGTTACTGCTTGTAAATGGAAAGCCTTTTAGTACTCACCAGTTGAGCTAATAGGGTACTGTGTTAGACACATCCATTTCCTTGCAATGTGCTATTGTGATCAAGTAGATATTTCTTATTTAATGTAATATTACAATTCACACAACAGATTTTTAATTTATATTTATCATGAGGTGAAACCCTGCATGTAGATATGGTTTTAAAACACAGAGAACATCACAAAACAGCCATGTCTTCTTGAAAAAATAGATAGACAAAGGGAACATAGAGACAATTCCTGAAGTTTCTGAAAAGCTCCAGTCTTCGGTTGAAGTCCATAATGAAAATAAGTGAGAATAGAAAGGTTCAGGGTCTGCACATGCATAGCTTTCCCCCTCTTGGGAAGAAAGCTTTACCTTAGAGGGTTAACATTTCACATCTTTGAAGAGACTAACCTTGGGACTATTCATATGGGTGTTATTTATGGCCTTCTTGAAACACATCAGTGTGTCCTTGAGGGTACAGGAATGACACCGAGCCCAGATTTAGCACTCTGGGGGTTTCTGCAGACAGCAGTAGATCTCCCTGGAGGATCCTTCCTCCACAACTGAGATATTTATGACTCTCTGCTTTTCTTAGGATGAGGCCCAGAGCTCTGAGTAGGTCAGACCACAGAGGCAAGATTAGAGGAAGACACCTGGTTTGCAGAGCCCAAGGGGTTTATGTGGTACCTTCTGCTTAGCTGCTTAATGCTGTGGAGATTGAAGTAATTTATGGGCACCAGCAGCAGCAGAGATTTAGGCACACAGGGGACTCCACTGACAGGGACATAGAGACTTGGTGCCCACTGACAGAGGGAGTGTGGATGAAGCCAGTGTTGGGTTCGGACATCTCATGTGGAACTGTTAGAGGAAATAGTCTTTTTGTGGATTTTTTGTCCTACAGTATCTAAAATTCCTCTCTATAGTTATTTTTATCACTGCCATGTACACCTTATCACAGAGCTGATGTGAAGGCCAATCAGATGCTGGTTGTAAAATATTATTATTATTATTATTATTATTATTATTATTATTATTATTATTATTATTATTATTATTATTATTATTATTATTATTATCATTCCCACCACTGCTTTATAGGAACATAATGCTCTTCTAAATTAAATCTCTGCTTTTTGGATTTCTTAATATACTAAAATTATGCAGTAAACCTTCAATGACTGGGAAAAAAACCTGTTGCGTCTTTACCTGTAAAAGGAAACGGTTATGCTGTCTCCTTGCTGAAGCTACTTTAACATACTTCTTGCTCATCATTTAATGGCTGTACCAATTTTAAACAGGAAACATGATACTGACATAAGAGACATCCACCTAAAACCATCAGAAACCCCACGAAGTCTAGTGAGGCAGAAAGAGCAACACATTAATTATATCAGAAACAGTTTTTTTATATTTACTGAAGAATTTCCCCTGACTGGGTAGTCTGTTGACATAAACCTGAAGCAGCTAAGAGAGAAACCACTTCTATATTAGTTCTCTGCTCAGCTGCTGATAGAAAGCCTGATGAAATCCTTTTTATATAAAAGGAAGCAGAACTTATTTTTCATTTGAAATCATCATCAGCTTTGTTTAACATCACTGCAAGTTTAACATAGACAAGAAGCCTATAGATTGAACTGAGAAGCTTTTGGTCATAACCAGGTTTTCTTGTCTATGGGAAAAGACCTAGACAGAAACAAAGAAACAGAAGTCTCAGTTGTGCTCCTCCCTTATTGCTCTGCTAAACCTGTAAAGTTCTTTCCTCTGTTCCCTGCAAAAAGAAAAGTCATGATCCACCACATCTTTCACAGTAACCTTGACCAGAGGATGATATTAGCTGAGTAAACTGGACTTTCAGGTTGTTCAGATTCACATGTTTCTTGGCATACCTGAATGCCAAGTAATTGGTAATGTCGAGGACAAAGTGGAAACAGAGTAGAAGAAAAAACGGTATCTATCTTGTAGTCAGAAACTAATCTCAATTGCCCTGGCCATATAAAAACATTATATTAATTCTTGGACAAAGTGGTGGTTGCAATGCCTTGCACAAAACCACAATTATTGTTTGTTGTGGGCAGAAGTTTATAGCTACATTGTCTCAAAGCAAAAGGTAAACTACTTACAAACATTATTGTTTTCCTACAGTGCAGGGAACCTTTTTTTTCTTATTTCCATACATATTAGATCGCCCCTCTCCTAGGTGTTTTTGTAAAGAATGGCTTTAGTTTGTAAATTTAGTTTGTAAATAGCACTTCAAAGTCATGGCAGCAAGAGTACAGATTTTACTCTCCATCCTGTATTTAACACCCTTCAATGTAAGGACACCATATACCTGGCCAGAAGGTAGCTCAAGGGCTGACTGGATTGTCACTTGGAACTCCTGCTGGGCAGAGGAGGCTTTCTTGTCCCAGGTAGACTTCTAAAAGTTCAAAATTTCCATTGTGAATCACGATGAATTGTTACTCCTCCTTTCTTTCTTTCTTTCTTTCTTTCTTTTCTTTCTTTCTTTCTTTCTTTCTTTCTTTCTTTCTTTCTTTCTTTCTTTCTTTCTTTCTTTCTTTCTTTCTTTCTTTCTTTCTTTCTTTCTTTCTTTCTTTCTTTCTTTCTTTCTTTCTTTCTTTCTTTCTTTCTTTCTTTCTTTCTTTCTTTCTTTCTTTCTTTCTTTCTTTCTTTCTTTCTTTCTTTCTTTCTTTCTTTCTTTCTTTCTTTCTTTCTTTCTTTCTTTCTTTCTTTCTTTCTTTCTTTCTTTCTTTCTTTCTTTCTCTCTTTCTCTCTTTCTCTCTTTCTCTCTTTCTCTCTTTCTCTCTTTCTCTCTTTCTCTCTTTCTTTCTTTCTTTCTTTCTTTCTTTCTCTCTTTCTTTCTCTCTTTCTTTCTCTCTTTCTTTCTCTCTTTCTCTCTTTCTCTCTTTCTCTCTTTCTCTTTCTTTCTCTCTTTCTCTCTTTCTCTTTTCTTTCTTTCTCTTTTCTTTTCTTTTCTTTTCTTTTCTTTTCTTTTCTTTTCTTTTCTTTTCTTTTCTTTTCTTTTCTTTTCTTTTCTTTTCTTTTCTTTTCTTTTCTTTTCTTTTCTTTTCTTTTCTTTTCTTTTCTTTTCTTTTCTTCTCTTCTCTTCTCTTCTCTTCTCTTTTCTTTTCTTTTCTTTTCTTTTCTTTTCTTCTCTTCTCTTCTCTTCTCTTCTCTTCTCTTCTCTTCTCTTTTCTTTTCTTTTCTTTTCTTTTCTTTTCTTTTCTTTTCTTTTCTTTTCTTTTCTTTTCTTTTCTTTTCTTTTCTTTTCTTTTCTTTTCTTTTCTTTTCTTTTCTTTTCTTTTCTTTTCTTTTCTTTTCTTTCTTTTCTTTTCTTTCTGCCTAACATTTAATTTTAAGATTTTTCTGCAATAGTAGAAATCAATAGTAGCTAAAGAAATCAGTTTTGACATTTGAAATCTGATGCACAAGGTTGACATATTCTCAATGTTTTGTTTGGTATTTCTTTGCAGTAATATTTAGCTGTTGCTGATGGCTTTGCAGTATTCTGAACTTTGGATGTGCCGAAATGGTTCCAAATAATATGCCTCAGAGATATAAAGGTAGAAAGGCTTTTAAAAAGAAACTTCAGGGTGTTTGATTTTTCAGCATGAATTTTCATGTAGGAGTGTTGCTATTTTAAGTTCTGTAGGATGTGATGGGGACTAGTGGAGCAGCAGATACAAACTTTAGTATATTCTGGGAGCTGACAAAAATCTTTAATTAGACATGTATTTTTTTGCAGATAAATATTTTGCTTGTGATTAATGTGTGCTTCCCACAAAATATTTTGACCTTTAGTAAAAAAAAACCCAAACCAAACAAACAAAAAAACCCACAAAAAACCTCAAAACACTGAAAATAGAAACTTGAAATGCAGAAATGTGGATTAAATCCAGAAACATGAACATAGTTATAGTGTCTCCTGCTCCATTTCGCTTTGCTGTCTGTCTGCTAGAGACATCATATATGCTCATTGTCCTTGTGGCTAGAGTGTTTTGCAGTTTTTCAGCAGAATGGGAGATGAGAATACATTGGTCGATCTTCCTGGGAGGATGGAGGGAGTAGAGAGCACTTGTGGTATGACTATCGCAAGGCATTTGTCTTGCAATGCCCGCTTCTGCCTCTGAGTGTGCCAGGAAAGATTTCAGCCCATGGTTTATGTATGTCAGGGGAAGAAAATGTGCAGGCTAATTGACAAGCAAGTATATCAGAACAACAGGCTGCAATACTGGCATCTTTTTTTCTGCAGTGACAAAAGTGCAAAAATGGCACCTGTGAACGAAAGAAACAAACTCAAGGAACCAAAGAAAGATGAGGAAGATGTGTATGCAAATGTACTTGTATATGTGCCTGCACAAACATATACTCTCTCCACCTCAGCCACACAGTAATTTCTGGTTTTCTCTCCCACAACCTGTAAGAGTGTCATCATCTTTCCACTTAGTTTAGGAAAAACAAATTCCAGAGCTGCAATGTGTCATACCAATGGAGCTCAGGAGGAATATCCCAGGGAAGGAACTCCTTTCCACAACGTAGTCTAGGAAAAAGACATATTAAACCTTGTGAAATACACTTTAATACACACAGCCTTTTTGCTTAACATTTTCTCCTACTGTTCCTAAAAATGGAACTGAAAAAAATGCCTAATGGGAAGACTGCAAAATCTAGATGCATTTTTAATTATATTTAAATGTTTTGCTCTTATCAAAGGTATTTTCTTGCAGCCTTTAAAGTGATCAACTGTGAGTCATTTTCCAATCCAGGAAGTAATTGAGAAATATCCAGTACATAAGCCTGTTTTATTTTCTGAGTGTACAGGGGTGACGTGACATGACAGTCTCCAGTAATCTACCAGATAACATTACATTAACTGCTGGCAAAGCATTCAGATAATGTAGGAGCTGATTTGAAACAGTTACCAAATTAGCTTCAACTCAAGTTAAAATTTTAGCAGAATCCAGTTTATTTTAAGCAACTTTTCCATGAATGTGTTTGTCTGTATTTTCGTTTCATCATATAATCCTTCAATGAAAGCACTTCTTGTGCACAGTGTGTTGAAGATGATGCATTTTCTACCCTTGCTCTGTGTGTGTTGTTGCTGCTGATGCCAAGTATTGCCCACTGAACACAGGGGAAAGAAGCCATCTACAGAGATCAGATCAGGGGAATTACAACTTTCCAAAAGTCAAAGGCTGGGTTTACAGAAGCGAGTTTTAATTTCTGGATGCAATTCCAATGAATATTACACGTATCTCAGCAATACTGATAAAAACACTAACATAAGTTGTGTGCATTCAGTGTGTATTAAGTGAGAAATTGCCTCCTTTTCAGAAAGGAAAAGATCCAGCTGGATGCCAGGATTTTTAGTCTACATTTATGTAATAAATTTAAAGTACCATTGCTCAGCCTTTATGCTGTTTAATTACTAGCAACATTTTGGCCTAGGACAATTGGCGCTCTCCCAGCGATGTCCTAGGGAGAGTTCTGAAGTTAGCACAGAGCATGGACCATTCCTAGAAAATAATCTGGATGTGGACAGCCTATCTTGGAAGGTGTGAGACTAAAATCATGGATGTGGGCCAGTTGCCACACAACCAAATCCAGAGAATGGTCCCCAATACAATATCCTTTAATGGAGTAGATATTGCTTTAAAGTTTACACCGCCTGTGACTATAAAAAGCAGCAAAGAATGATGAAGTGAAATAGAATACTGAACCTAAATTAAGGTACCTTTGGGGCTGTAAGAGTAAACGGTTTGTGACAAAATTGGAGACAGGGATTGTTACCTTGAATTCATACTCTCCATTCCTCTCCCACTATAACTAGAAACAGAAGAAGACTTGCAAATCACAACACTTAACCCATGATGAGGTCTCTGATGGGTTCTCGTTTAACCATGAGCCTTATGGCAAGGTTCATTTTGAAAGAAATCAGGAAGCCAAACTAAAGCCTTATTGGGGGGTATTTCTGCCCTTACTATGATGTGGTCTCATCAAGTCATTCAGGAATGAGACACTTGCTGTTACATTAAACACAAAAATAACACAGGAAATTGATTTATGTTGGCATAGTTTTCCTATTTTAAGTTATTTACCTGAAATTCAAACCAGAACTGCAGTCAAAGTATAGATCAGAGCTCAAATTTCTTGGGATCCCATGTTAGAGAACTTGACATTTGTTCCAGATGGTCCATCTGCCTTTGATTACTATTTTCTGGTAAATAAAATGAAGAGGATACATACATTCCCTGCCACATTGGAAAAAGATAAAATAATGCCAAGAGGTTTATAAAATAAATGAAGGTAGCCAAGAGAGTGAGAACAAATATTAGAAGAAAAGTAACTCTCCTTTCAGAACAGATCTTTAATATCCCATTTTATCTGACTACTGATGCTCATGTTGATATTTGGAGTAATGAGAAAAACGCATGGAGACACCCCTCACATTAGTTGGTAAGAAATTCTACCTACTGTATAGCCAGTGCACGCGTTTTCAAGTATGGACTGAAGTGAGAAATATTTTCCAGTTTCTGAGAATGTCCTTTATCTGAAGTAATAGAAAACTACCCCACAGCAAAGAAACAATTGAATATCAGAGGGCATCTTACTTATGAAGGTGTCAAGATGGGGAACCTGTTAAGGTAGGTTGATATCACTTTTTACTGAGTGTCTGCCAAACTGCAGTGCAAGTATTAGTGGAAGTGTTTTTTGAGATAGGAAGGATTTGGTTAACTTTCTGATTATCATTAGTTTTTTTCCCTCACGCTTTTGCACTTTGGGTCATAGCCAGAATCTGAAAAGGAAATACCTCTGTACCCTGAGAGAAACTATTTGTGAAGAATTTCTGGCTTGACCTTAAACAGGAATTGTCTGAAATTACAGGAAAGACTTTTTACAAGATTTCCCTCCTAGCTTTGCAAATGCAAGCCATTCAGAGTTTTTGGGTGCTTATCAGCAGCTCTGGGAAGCATTTAAGGTTTGTCCAGTTTATAGCTAACAGGGAGAGGTCCTTGCAAACAGCAAAGAAAAGTGTCATTTTCTCTGAAAGTTATTGGTTTCTTGACTATAGGCCGTGTTGGAACAGTATAAAGACAACAGTAAAAACAGTATATGGGCAGGATATTTTAATTTTCAACCTTGATATGTTTAGCATGACCATTCAGTGCTACTGTATCCATGCAAAAGTACTAAAAAAGGTAAACATGTGTGCGTTTTATTCCATTAAGATTAGCTCTTTAGATTATAATCCTAAATGAACCTTTCCTACCATGCATGCAGAAGGTATCTCCATAGCCAAAAAACCTTAAAGCAGCTTTGTGTTATGAAAAGGTACATGCAACAAAGCTTTCTGAAAAAAAGCAGGTAAGCATCTCTGCAAAGGAGAGGTTTCCAAATCCATGGTTAAAACTGTCCCTGCACCAAGCAAATAAGAGAAAATGTAAGATGCTTGTGATGGATAACATTGCTTCATAAGGGCCAGTCTGTAGGCATGCTGACCTCAGAAGAACTACTGGCATGCTGCGGTCTGTCTCCACTCATAACTTCATGCCTATTAGGAAGCTTCTGAAGCATTAGCATGCCCATATGTCCGTGGCCTCCTGTTCAGTTTGCCTGTGGCACTGCTCTTTGTTACTGGATATTTATTACAAATTTGTTCTGAGGAGGACTGCGTGCGATAAGAAGATATATTTAGCGGGTTAAGATGTTGGTCACTTCATCCGAACTCCAGAATGAGAAACTGAGAGAGATGTCCCAGCCAAAATTATTTTCCCTATTCATTTCTATCAATGAAGACTCGTGGTTGCTTGGGAAAGCTTCCAACTATTTTTCTATTCTTTATTTCAAGAAGCAGAGGAAGCAGTCTCCCAAACTGAACTTTTTGGGGAATGCCTTTATCACACAATTTCAAGAGAGAGAAGAGGGTCTGCTCCTGATCAGAGCTTGTCTTTATTAATATATAATAGTTTTGTATTAGTGATATCACTATCTCCTCTTGATATTTTATTGTTGATAACTAGTGAAGCAATCTTGTGTGTGTGCTATTAAGTTACACTAAAGGGCTGTTAATTTGAATCTCAATATTATTGGAAAACTAAGATACAGTTTAAGACCTAAAAGCCAAACTAATTAATTATTCAATGATTTTTCATCAATTTGCCAGCTTTCTAATAACAACTATCTGCAGGTCCTCTTCAGATCTATCTGCAAGTCCTTTTATATCTTCAGATTATTAGTGTTAGTGTTAGTGCTATTAGTGTAGGAATTAAAGTATTACTGTTAGAGTATCAGTATCAGTATTAGTATAAGTATTAGTATTAGTATTAACCAGCCTTAATACTCATTATTCTTATCCACTTGGTTAGGTCTAGAGTGTGTCTACAGGAGAGGCTTTTGCTCCACTGAGCTTAAAATGCAATTATTTCACGTTCTAAGAAGTCTAGTGTCATTTAATTGTGGAGTAAGATAGTGCTGAACATGACTGTATTTAAATTTGTTTAACATAAGAATTGAATCTTTAAACTTGACACAGGAAAGAAAACATTTTTGCTGGAAAGTTAGACCAACACAAGCTGATACCCTGTTTGACCAAGGGGCTATACTTCCAATGTGTACATACAACATACATTGTCTCCATTTTCTGAGAGCTCAGATCCTTCTGATACCCTTCGTCTTTTGCTTGTTTGCTTGCTTGTCCAGTTCCCTTAAGCTTCTGTGGTAGGTCATCTCATCACCTGAGCTCAGAGATACTGAGGTTTTTTCCTGAAGAACTCTTCTCTCTACTGTGCAGATCAGTCCTGTTCCTTGTTATTAAAAGTGTTTTAATCCCAAAACAGGTTCAGTAGACAGAATTGCAAAGGCATCTCAGAGTGATGAAAGTACAACGTATATACAGGGACATACTAGCACTAGACAAAAAGTCCCCTATAATTTAGTGCTCTGTCTAAAGTAGTGTCTCAAGTGGTAATAAACTAAACCAAGCTTTGCACAGATTTATTTGAAATAAATAGGATCTCAGCACCTATACCTGAACACATATTATGGGCCAAAGCTATCACCGTGTGGCTGTCTTACTGACAATTCAATATTCCTAGAAGTGAAGGAATAACAAGCATAGATTTACCAGAGGAAAAAAAAAAAAAACCTTTCCTTTTTACTTTTGCCTGTTTATCATTGTAATTAGCTGTTTGTAACATGAGGGGAGAGCTGAGCTGAGTGGTAAGGATCCTGGAGAGCATAACATCTCTCCCTGTCTCTCACACTCAATCTGACAGAAACATGCAAAACACCCCATCTTTTTTTTTATAAGATACTAACCTTAAGTTAATCTCATAAATGCATATATCTAAGCTACTAAAAGTGGCCAACTTTGAGCACTATTTCTTTAAATATTGACCTATAGCATGCTGTGAAAGATTCTTCAGCAAACAATATCTGACAGTTCAACCACTAGCGTGCTTGTCTTAATGTTTTTCTTGCTTCGTTACTTAAGCATTGTCTCCTACCCACTGAAGAGATGTATTTTTAAACACATATTCAGAGCTAAATTCAGAACTTATGTACAATAAGCGATTGAATACATTTTCATTAATTCACTAGTAATTTTGTCTCAATGCTTTATATTTTTAAAGCATGATGTATGAATAGTAGAACCTAGTTCAGTTTAATGTCTTGAGCAAGGCAATTAAAATATTTTTTTTTGTGAAAAAATTAATGTCTTAATTGTTTCATGTGACTTTGAGTCTTCATAGGCTCTGAATTTTGCTTCAGGAAACTGTGTTACATCTTTGTACTGCCTTACCAGAACAATGTATTCATACAGATTTGAATAAATGATGCCCCAGAAGTCATTTTACATCTAATAACTCAGCTACATATGAATTAACTATTTAGATCTACATAGTTTAAAATTATTTAGTATGTTATGAAGCAGACTGATCATCAGCCAAGTGATGATTTACACAGCTGATTGAATTGTACAGTCTCTGAGTAAAGCCTAAAGAAACACAAATCTTTTTCAGCCCATAAAAAATAATGTGCTGTATGAATCTTAGTCTTATGCCATAAAAATATGGAACAAACACTCGTGCTTGCAATTGAAGCAGTGAGAAACTCTTTGTCTGTTTAAGTCTCCCAGTATACTTAAAGAGATATTTCAGGTTGGTTGTAGTTTTTTTTTTTTGTTTTTTTTTTTTTTTCTTTTTAATTAAAAAAAATTTGTAACACTTCTTTCTTGGAAATACAGAAATAGGATAGAAGTGAGGATTTCTTTCCCATGACATTCATTGGAATGTTGTGTTTCTGTGACCACTCAGAAGGCTCGTCAGAAGAGCTGGACTTCAGGAAAGATCTTTCTCATGAAAACCAAAGCCACCTCATATGTAACAGGTTGTATACATTCTTGAACAGGAGTGTGAATCCAGGAGAGAGTTGACTAGTCATTCAACTGAACACTTTTCCAAATGAGAGGTTGAAAGGTACAAGTGCAAGATGAGAGGACATCCTTCATTGAGGAGCAGAGCCCTTGGGAAAGGGCCAGAGGGAAAGACAAAGGGCTCTTACACAGAACAGTGCTGCAGGAGCCTCCGGTATGAAAGGAAAAACAAAGTGATGCAGATGAGGATCATATAATCCTTTCTATGGACTAAGGAAAGAATGGCTTGAAATTAGTACAGGTGATATAAGCGGTTGCAGAACGTCTTTTCTAAAGTGTATTGTTGCACAAGTCACTGTGGTGATGAGTGAGTGTTGAAGCTATGAGGTCACTGGCAGAGCTCCAAGAAAAGAAGGTCAGCTTTCCTCTTGGAGCCAACTCTTTTCAGCATCTTTCATTTAATTCTTGAGTAAAGATTGCTTCAGGATGATATACCACACACTGCCAACCAAAAGAGAGCTGCTCTAGGTCCACAAACCAGGACCAGGCTGCACATTAAGAAGTGAACATGATGTTATACTCGACTTGCAGTCCCTGCAGGGGTTTCCTCTTAAGGACATTGATGGTAGCCTGGCTGGTTTTAGAAATTTAGCAGTGCAGTTCCGGCAAGCATGCAAGAAATTTTCCATCCCGTGTCTCTGTTCTGGAAAGAAGCACTTGTCAGGCATTCCTCCATTTCTCATCTGATTTACAAGGAAAACAATATTGCCAAATATTACCCTTCCAATATGGACCTTTTTTTTTTTTTTAATAACTTCTGAATAGACTCTATTAAGTATTTGAATTAGTATGGTTTATAAGAATGGTATTTTGTTTATATGTGTATTATGTATAGTGTTTTATCTCATAGTACTTTCTAAGTACCTCCATTATTGACAATGGTAAGTAGTGCTGCTGGTGTCAATGACAACTTCTGGACTTGTGCTGGTGACTAATACTTTGGAGAATCATGTATTCCACAGACTAAGATCTATTGTTTTATATTATCTGGTACATATAATATTTTATTCAATCATGTAATTAAAATTTCTTCTTCAGTTATATTTGAAATGAGACAAGCTGCAGAAACACCATGGGCTAATGAAATGTGTTAGAGGAAAAAGCTCAGATTATGTATTCTTTAGATATATACTACTTTTATTTTGCCCACATGGTCAAACCCAGATCTTTGTAGACTCCAAGTAAACATGGCTATTCTTACTTTCCTCTCATTCTCCTCTGTGGATTCAAGGAATGACAGAATGATGAGACCATTCCATATCTTCCCACTCACTGTAAAATTCATCCAATATTTTCAGTAAAGGAAATATTTTTTTTTTCCCCTACTGGCTGATCCTTTATTATGAAGTTTAACCCACTTGGGTGTGCAGGGAGAACATCTCGGTTTTCCAGCCCCAAAATATGTACTTTTGTGCCAGAGTCAACAGGAAAAGAGTACTTACAGCATCCAACTGACTTAGTTTCGTATTTCCCTGATGCCCAAACAACCAGAAAGCAGCAGGATCAAAACATTTCATAAATTTCTTCCTAGGTGGTATAGACACTAAGACAGGATGTTTGGAACTTTGGCCAGTCCCTGTAGGAATATTACAGTACTGGAAAATTTCGTGCATGCTACACACATTCATGAGGGACATTTAAAACTTAACTGGACAATGCATTAGTGAGTACACTTTAGGGAACAGTCCTGATCTGCCATGCAGTTGAACTACTTGATGCACAAGGCATTTACACTTTCTAATCTTATTGTTGGATCCATTGTTATTGTGTAGTTCAGTGACCACACAGGTGGTCAATCTGTTCACCACCTTTTTCAGTTGCCTTAGGGTATGAATCAAGTTCATTCAGGTGAGTCAAGGTGATACACTCTTCATTTGGTCAAGCTATTTATTTTTGAGGAGTCCTTCACATTAGAAACAAGAACTAAAAAGATTTTGCCTGACATCAAAGCTATATTTCTTCCGTTTGGAAATATGTGTAAACTTGAATAAAGACGATGTGTGAGGAAGGATAAAGTCCCAATATTTGAAACACATGTGAGGCACATAAGCCCGTTTTTCATACAAAACTCCTCATTATTTTGGGACTATAATATATATTGACTGGAATTCTCATGTGTCTTCAGTCACTTGCATAATTTCTGTACAGTCATTAGCATGTTTTCTCTGCAGATTACTTCAGAGTATCATAGCACATAGTCCGTTTTTTTGTAGCTTTTTACTGACCAATAGAAGATTATTACATAAGAACATTAGAAAATTGTCCATGATTACTTTGACCCATCTCTCCTAAATTTCACAATCTGCTTTCACCATCTGTTGGGTCTGGAGTAGAAGTTAGTGGTGTGAACTGTCTTCCCGGTCAACTGTAGCTAGGCTTCTCCAGGGATTGTGTGTCTGAGTTCTCTCTACTGACTATACAGAGGATAAGATGATGATCTTAGTCTAGATGGCAGCTTGTAGTTACCTAAATCTAGGTGGGGTGAATTATCCTACACATCTGGTAATTTCTTGACAAACAGATCAATGACAGTGTAGTAATTTATAACAATTCTTCATTCTTTAATTCTACCATGATGTCTTTAGTTTTGCTGTGGTGTGTGGCATTCTTTCATGTATGTTAAAATTTCAAAATATCACGAATTATACTTTAAACATTTAAATATTCTGAAAGGACACCATGGGATTAATTGAGCACTTATAGTTCAAGTTTTCTTCAGAAAGTCTGCCAAGTCAGGACCCCTATTATTATCTGCAAAAGAAGTTTATAAGTTCACAGTGGTTTACCCCTCTTACTTTTCCTTCTTGTGTGCTTAATGTCTGTGCATATTCTAGTGAATGAGTTTATTGATTATAGTTTTTTCAGAAACATTGAATCTTAGGAGATATTAATGGAAACCTAATTTTGGTTTTGTTAAGGCACCTCTTTAGAGAGAAATCTGGATTCTGAAAGTTGTGGTCAAAAGCTGAGGAGCAAAAGTAATAATGTGTGAGCTCTGTCTCCAGCCAGAAATATTTAGAGCAGCTCAGATTTCATATATTTGGAAGGATCTTCTGGAGTACAATTGACAGAGTGCAGAGTATTTACACAAAATAGACAGCAATTTTGAATGACTAATGTCTATGAAAAAATTATAAACTGCTTATTAAAAATCCTCAGACAGGAATAAGCAGAACATTTGTCAAATGACTTATTCATTCAAAGGCTTCTATCCACGCTGCAGTTTCACATTTGAAGGGCAAGTGAGGACTGAAAATATTCCTTCTGAAATGAATACTACCCATATATTGCAGAACTACAGTAAATTTGAAAGCCATCAGTGGCTGCAACCAAAGCTAAATGACAATCTCCTTTTCATATGAGTAAAGACAGGTGAAATCTTGGTTCTGAGAGCATGTGGAGTAAAGTAAATTATGTATGGGTGAGTGATGCTGGAATGCTAGGGTCTCAATTTAGAATAGCATATGGAAGATTTATGAAGAGTTTTGTGCAATGGGAAGTGACTGTACTGTTCTAATGCTGAGGACAAAATAATAAGCTAGTATTGCAATCCACAGGTGCTCAAAAACCATAAGCTAATTCCCCAGAAATGTCGCGATTGGTTTAAATGTCAAGAAACATTTCTGAACAATACCAAATATCGTGAGATTTGTGATAAAATCTCAGAAGCTGGGAACATGAAGTGCAAATTGCACCCGTTTTTTTCTCTACCAACAAAAAATCTTTTACTTTTTTTTTTTTAACTGAAAATCAGTCCATACAGACTAGTACGTTCTTTCATTTAACTTAGGTAAAAAACCTAATTTTTCAGTGAATACTGCAGTCTAGTAATGCTAACATTTTTACAGTGAATTCCCATTGCTTATTTTTTGAGTATTCTATAATGTGGGGTTTTTTTCCTATTATATGATGGAAATGACTGTTTTCATGAGCATTTTGATACTAAGATTTATTTGGTTTCAGAGCAGTTCAAACAACTGAAAAATTTATTTTCCATGATTCTTTGCCTGAACTAAAAATTGTTGTGAAAGCCTGTGGAAGAAAAGCAAAACCTGGGCCATGTTTTGTATGGATCCTTCTTTGTTTCTCCTGCTTGATTTCCTGGACAAAATGCTGCTGACGTCAGCAACATGAGACCTTTGTGACTTTGTCACTATCGAACAGCCAGCAGTGGGGACTGTAGAGAGAAAATGCAATCACGAACACACACGCGCACACACACACACACACACACACACATATCAATCCCTAATGCTTTTCCTCCAGCAGCTGCATCCATTAGAAGCCACTGTAACAAACTAGCTCCAAGGTATGTGGTGGCTCTCAAATCATGACAATATCATAATCCCACTAAAGAAGCATAATATTTCATATATAGTTTTCTTTTCCAAACTGGAACCTTAGCCCCCACTCCTATAGCAAGTTCCAGCTCAAGAAGAGGATCACAGAATCACAGAATCACAGAATGTTAGGGATTGGAAGGGACCTTAAAAGATCATCTAGTCCAATCCCCCTGCCAGAGCAGGAATACCTAGATCAGGTCACACAGGAACATGTCCAGGCGGGTTTTGAATGTCTCCAGAGAAGGAGACTCCACAACCTCTCTGGGCAGCCTGTTCCAGTGTTCTGTTACCCTCACTGTGAAGAAATTCTTCCTCACATTTATGTGGAACCTCCTATGTTCCAGCTTACACCCATTGCCCCTTGTCCTATCATTGGATGTCACTGAGAAGATGATGAAGATGAGTTAGTTCCTCACATCAAAGCCACCATAAATGTATTAGACAGAATACAATGTAAAACCAAATGAGCAATTAACTTGTTTTCTAGTAAGTGAAAGTTCTTATCCAAAAAATACAATATTTTTTCTTGTGTGTGTCCTCTTGGTTCCCCCGGCACAGACCCATGGGCCAGCCATGCAGGCAGGCCCTGAGTAGCCCCGAGTCAGCTGAGAGATCCAATCAAGGCAGCTGACTCACAGGTGTATCCCATACCAATCAATCATGCTCATTATAAAAGGAGGAAGCTCAGTGAGGATGGGGTTCCTCTTCCTGTGCCTCTGTCCTCTTGGCCTATCTGCTCCTGCTGCTAACCTCAGGGACCAGGCTGAGTAGAACCTTCTGTGTTGGTGATTTTATCTGTTTTATTATTTCATTAAATCTGTTTCTGCTTCAACTCATGGGGCTTCTCCCTTTTTTCTCCTCTTCTCCTTCTCAGCTGGGGAGGGAGCTTTGGGTGTTAGAATAACTGCTATGATTTAGCCCTGGCTACTTGGTAAACATAGACAGCGTGTTGATAAATAGATTTCTTTGCTAAGTACAAAGAAATAAATACTCAGAGAAAATAAACTGGTTGCTGTCAGATATGTAAAAAGCTGTCCTTTGATTCACTGATCAAAATTATAAAGAGAAATAAATACTTTCAGGGTCACTGTTGAACTGAAAGCATTTTCAGTATCACTGTTGAAATGAAAAATTTGAAAAGAAGTCAGTTCATTGGATGTCAAAAAGTAAAATGTGGCTTCACACTAGGTTTTTTTATGGACTTATAATGAAAACTTGATAATGTTGAAAGAGCACCATTTAAAAACAGAAAATGAGAACACTTTCTTTAGGAAAATATTGAAGTGAAATATTTAAAGTTTTTGACTTTTTTTGTTAGCTTTAACTCACTTCCTTGTTCAGCATGTATTTGGCAATAGTTTTGGTCAAACAATGCATTTTGGTTGAATCCAAAATTTTGCCCAGCTCTAGTAACCTTACATTTGCTTTATGTAGCTTCATTCTCAGCTACCTTCTATTTGCAAAAAATTAAAAAAGGCTATGAATCAGTAATAGATCACAGGTCAATGAAATAATTCGAAGTGCTGCTGTAACTTGAGAGAAACAGGGAGTGTGAAAAAAGCAGCAAAAGTTTAAAGTTTATCATACAGGATTTTCTGCTACACCTAATTTAAGTGAAGCATGGTGATTTTCTACTTGCTGCCTTGTTAGAAAGGTATTATTATTTTCTCTTATAAATTGGATTGAGGAGCAATGCTTAAATGTCCTGAATGTGATTTTTACACCAAGATATGTACTGTTTCATGAAATTATTCAGCAAAACCTGGAGGCTAATATCTTCGACTATGATCAGTACTTCATTTTCTGTGATGTCCTTTTGAAATAAATGGGATGACATCTGAGGCAATACGTGCTTCAAAGTATTGGAGTATATGCTGTGGACTATACATGCTCATACTGGATGCCCATATATCCCTGATCTTGTCTCTTAATCAGTACCAATATTAGCATTTTCTTCAATAATGGCAAGTTGTTTGCCTTTATTCTAGGATGCATCTACAGTAGTTGATCTAAATATCCTGTTGTTCTCAGTCACTGAAATCAAAGAATAGCTAGAGGTTAAAAGAGCAATACTTTGTAAAACCTTTCACATTTTAAGAACGAGAACTATTAAGCAAATTTTAAAATGCAAAGTATATTTAGACTATAAATAAATATAGGAGTGACTATAATATAGGAATTACGTGTTTTTATAAGGTTTCTTTCTATGCTGAGTGTCTTCTTTTTAAGACTCAGTGGAATTAGTCTTACAGGACTAACATACCAGTTCAGTCAGAGAAAAAAAAAAAAGTTAAATACTGTAATATATTGTCAGTATAAAGCCTGTGAGTTAGTGGATAAAGGTATACCTCCTTTTATTACTTCAGCAGTCCTTTGGGTCACAGAATGTGATCAAATGCATATGATGAGGAACCTACTGTTTCAAGCTGTTATGAAATTTGTTCTTAAGTAATGCATTGAATGGTTAAGTATATATTCAAAAGTGTGAATGAATACTAAAGAGAGAGTGCATTTAGCAACCACAAAAAAATCATCCAAAGATTTGTGCCAGAATTGTTATTCATTTTCTTACTATTATATTTTTGGAGATCATGATTCTAGACTTAACACACTATTACTTTAATTGGCTATTTCAGTTTCTGTGTGTCTTGCAATTTTCAAGATTTTAATTATGTTCTCCTGAATGTGCTAAGGAATTATGACTGATTGAACAAGAGAGTAAATCTTCTTTGGCAGAATTCTTTAGGCATGTTTAGCACTGAAGTAGACTTGAGATGGATCAGATTGCAGATCCACTACATTTCTGTTATAACTGCCATGGTTTCTTGCATTTCTGCGGAACTGGCATCACTTCCAATTTACTGGGTACTCAAAAGCATGGATTTTTTTTTTTTGATTTATGAGCAAAGAAAAGAATAGCTATAATTTCATCGGGGAAGCTTGTAGTCAGAAGCAGTAAGTAAAGCTGAAGAGGTTGATTATTGGAAACACTATATATAAGTTGCAGTTTTCCCACATGCCTGTCAGCATATGAATTGAGGTTTGGATCAGGATTGCAGAGTCTGACAAAAGAAACGAGTCATACTAGCTTTGTCAGCAAAGTCTGGTCTTCCACAAGTATTGGGAGAAAATATTTTCATAGGGAAAAAGGAACAGAAATTTCTTGGACTATCTAAGAACCTGTGTTGCAAGACAGAAAGAAAATAAGACAAGATTTTAATTTTTTTCCATTACTTTGTAAGTTGAATTATATTGTATTTGTAGTGTAATGTAACATTTTGTTAAGCATCACCATTATTTAAGTAGAGGGTGTCAGCTTTGTGAAAAACATAGCAAATGTTTTTCAAATTCAGAATATAAGGACACAATGAAGAATATACACTAATGACTTCTCCAGTTTTGCAGTATTTCTTCTTTACAGTCATGGACCAAACTTTTGATCTCCCTGAAGCTTGGTTTAGCTATGTTATCAAATAATTATCATTCAGTTACACTGTCTTCAACAGGAAAGAATATACTGCTTTCAACCACGTCTTGAGCATTCAAGCCCAGTCCTTTCATTAGGCCTAAACCAAGTTATTACCTCCCTGTAACAAACTTGGAGCTCTCATAATTCTGAAATATCAAATACTTAACTTTATATAAGATTTAAATCTCACTATTTACAGTAGTATGTTACAAGCAGAGGAGAAGGTGAAGGCTAGTGTACACAATACATGAACTTTGGAGTTATGAAAACTGGGTTTTTACCCTGATTTGATTAGTGAAGAACAGCATATTAGTCAGGAAATTGCCATGTGTCTACTTACTGTTTTTTCATTTCACCTTAGTTATTTAAATTATAAATGTCTGTGGATCTGTATAATGTCACTCTCAACAGGTCTTGACAAGATCTGCTACAAGATATTTTAATATTAGAAATCTAAGCACTGTGACAGGAAGTGTCAATTGTTGTATCAGTCTGTGACCCAAATCTTCTGAAATGAAAGGACAATTTAAAGACTATCTAGAAATGAAGCTGAAATCATATATATATATATAATATTTACATGATAACTATATTTCTAATCCTTAGATGAAACTTATTAATTCGTATAGGACTTCTATGTCTTTGTAGTTTGAGAATTGGTTTGGACATATTTTATCAGCATTTCTGAAGATCTGGTGAACTCTGGTAAACCAACAGAAGTCTTCAAGCACACTTCTCATGAAAAGACTGTTGTTGTTTGTTTTTTTTTTTTTTAAATTTGGTGTCCAGTGTTGTCTAGTTAGATGAGTCTTATGCTCAGATTTGTCAAACCCATGGAAGTAGGCTGCCTGCTGAGAACCAGTGGAGTGTGGAGCGGTTGGTCAAAGAATCAGAGTGGTTTGTATTGGAAGGGAGCTTTAAAGATCATCTCATTCAGCCTTCCCCACCACACATAGGGACATCTTCTACTAGATCAGGTTGCTCAAAGGTTGGGGTATTCACAACTTGTCTGGGCAGCCTATTCCAGAGTCTCACCACTCTCATTGTAAAGAATTTCTTCTTTATATCTAAGCTAAATCAACCTTATTTTAGTTTAAAACTCTTACCATTTGTCCTATTAGTAGAGGCCCTGGTAAAAAGTCTCCATTTTTCTTATAAACACGCTTTAAGTATTGAAAGGCTGCAATAAGGTCTCCCTGCAGCCTTCTCCAGGCTGAACAACCCCAACTATCCCAACCTTTCTTCACAGCAGAGGTGTTCCAGCCTTCTGATCATTTTCATGGCCCTCATATCAATTGCTTATCCACCAGCACAGTTACTCCATCATAGAAGGCCACCAGATTAATCAGGCCTTTTGTGAAGCCATGTTGGCTGTCTCTAATCACCTCCCTGTTAGTCATATGCCTTGACATAGCTTCCAGGAGGATCTGTTTGATCTTATCGAGCTCAGAGGTGAGGCTAACTAGCACTCACCTCTAATCACTGAGGACTTTGCCTGACTACCATGACTTTTCAAATATGATGGTAACTGCATCTGCAAGATTCCTCAGGATCCCTGTCTCATTTATCAGAAAGAGCTACAGGTTTTTTGTCTTCCTTTTCTGAGTAATATACCTGTAGTAGTCCTCATTATTCCTCACATCCTTTGACAAATTTAGGTCCAGTTATGCCTTAGCTTTCCTGATCCCAATCCCTGCACTCTTGAGAAGTATCCCTATATTCTTCCTGGGAAGTGTATCCCTGCTTCCACTACCCGTATATTTCCCTCTTGTGTTTCAGTTTGACCAGAAGGTCCTTGATCAGCAGTGCTGGTCTGCCTCTCCTGTCATCTACAGTGCTTTCCTGAAGGGCCTGTGCTGTCTTCTTCCACATATTCTAAACCTGTGGCCAACATTGTTTTCATTTCACAGATCTGTGGAACAATCCAAGCAACTTCCAAGCATTTCACTTCTTGGAAATAATCATAATATGGAGTACTCTGTCAATGGGGTTCAACAGTCATATAGTAAAAGACAGAAATTGTTCCCCTTTCTTTTAACTGAAATTGCTTGTGTGGAAGGGTGTTGTCCTATAGCAGCAGGCTACACTAAATAATGCTTTTTATATTTTTCCTAGTACAGAGAAAGAAAGGCTTAGTTGTGAAAACATTTCTTTTAATGTTATTCCAAAACTGAGAACACAACCTGTCTTGTATTCAATCAACCAAGGCAGAAAAATAATTTGTTTTTAGGATAACTATTCACATTGCACTTATTCAACTATTCATACTTTACTGGTGTTTAATCACTTGGCAATTAATTTTTCCTAATTCCAAAAGTGGTGTGTTGTGTTTTTTTTTCTTTAAGTCTATTTTTACACTCGTCTAAGGCATAATCATTATTTTTAAACTCAGAGTATCATGGCAGGGAGTATGTCAGCTGAAACCTTTACATTAGTCTCATTGCCATACTGAAAGTATGCAATTAGTCATCTTTCCACCTACCAGCCATGTCATTCAGAGACCAGCTCTCAGTAAAATAACCATTATATACTAATACATGGTGATACTGTACACATTTTTTTCTCAGTGTACAACAGAACTAACTTTGCCAGTAACATTTTTTTCAGCCACTGAAACAAAACTAACCATTGTGTCAGTTTCAGAAAACTGTATGCTTTTGAGCACAGATTTACAGGAAACAGGAACTGCAGTTTCATGGTTTAAATAACACATTAATTTCTATGCTTAATTTGTACACAGTTATCACAAACCTGTAAGAGCTTCCCACACATAATCAGTTGGATATTATTTGGTAATTTGCATGTAAAAAGTTCATTGTGACTTGGATCTTCCCCATCTGTTTTTCTAGAGGTGTCCTCTGCTTAGTGTATGGGCATTTGATTATATTTCAGTAGAGTTTGACCTGGGATGGGTCTTATGTCCTCCAGAAAATCACTGCAGCTAGGAAGTGTTCAGACAGGGAATCTTTAACTGGAGAAGTAATCCTATGAAAACTGTTTTATCACAGTAATATCACATGGAAAAAAGTAATCTAAAATATTTTTTTCTAAAACCTTCTCTTTTCTAAGTTCATTTTAAAGAGCCGTATTTCCTGTATAGCAGATTAGGTGAAAATTTAGGAAAATCTGGAGTTTATAATAACCACCCATCTTCCAAGACAACTACAAAAGCTGTTAAGTTCCTGTGTGGAACAGACAGCTGGAACAGTAAGTCACTGCCCAAATCACATTTTTTTTCTGAAAACTGAAAAATTGGTTAGGATTCAGATATATAGTGTGAGTTACCAGTCATCTGCACGCACAGCTGGGGAACAGTGTCAGATGACAGAAATGTTTGTGTTCATGGTAAAGGAATTGCTAAAGAAGTGCACAAAGAAGCAAGAGAAACAGAGTGAGGAGTGTTTTTGTGCATCTAAGTGAAAAATAAAGCACATTTAGGAAGCATATTTACTGTTAAAAACACGTGTGCTGTTAAAAGTTATAGTACTACAGTCAAAGCACTGGTGGTCTTAGGGCTCTATAGTGTTTAGGAATTGAGATTTTTATATATGATGTTTATATCCAGGATGTAATAGAGAAATGCAAGAGAAATATCTGACTTAATCATTAGTTTCTTCCCTAATAGAAAATAAAAACATCAAAAACCTGAATACTAACTATCACTGTGTGGTATAGCCTGTATCTACGTTCCTGCTATCTCCAGAAAATGTAAAGATTCTTCCTTAAGAAGAGGAGAGAGACTTGATTAAGAAAAGGGGAAGGCAGGTGCTTTGTAGTTCCAACATCAAAAGAGAATTGTACCTACTTCTACTCCCTTATCACTCATTAGCAGGCACTAAACAGAATGGGAGCATCAGGTAGGCTGAAACCGCTTAGAGCTCAAATCAAATTTTCATATTTGGTACTAAAGGAAAACAATTTTGTGTAGCCTTGCTGATCGTGAACTCAGCCATATGGGAAAAACCATCATTACTTCATCTGAAACCAGATTTTTGCTCCAAAAGCTCAATGAAAGGAGTATTGAATTATTTTTTTTTCCTGAAGGAATTATAAAGCTTCTGCAGCTGTGCTGTATGGGCTCTAAGAGAAGCCAAAGCACTAGGATCAGCCTTGGATCATCTGTTTATGCTCTTCTAATGCTTAAAACTAGAAAAAGTGAACAAAAGGATATATGTATTTGCCTACACAGCACAGCAAATACCTTTGAATTTCGGTAGGTTAGAGATCACTGTACTTTGCTAAGATGGGGGAAGAAGTCTGAAAGAGCTCTGCTTCTCTTATAGTCCCATTGTATCCAAATGTCTTTCACTGGATGAAGTCAATTACTCCAAAATACTTGGTTCTTCCTCAGCAGCAGCATTCTATGTTTGTCTAGCCAAGATTTCAGCTGAATGAATGTGTTTACAACCTGACCTAATGATCGCTGTTATCTTGGCATTGATAAAAGTTTTCATGTAGGGAATCAGAGAAAGATTGTCTTATGAATCCTCCTTTCACAGCTGTTTGTGTGGGTTAGCTGGAAGATTACAGATTCTGTTTACACCATTAATTGCCTTGGGAGTGTTCTTAGCCTATGCATGTCTAAACAACCCCTCACAATCCAGATCACATTTCTCCTTCCTACTGCCTCTTGAACAGGTCTTGTGAGAAAAAGTGACAAAGTCTAGCCCTAAAATTTGCTCACATATGCCCATTCGTACATGATTCCTTCCTGTATGGTAAACCCCATAATAATCTACTCTGTAGTGATACTACAATAAGGTTAAACATTTCAAATTATTGCTGTAGAATCCCACAGTATTTTGTAAACATGATGAAGTTAAAAAAGATGTCTTTTGAAATTATATGCACCAACCTAGAGCCATCAGTAATTAACACATAATTGAATCCTGATTTCAGGTCTCAACATGAATGCAGAGTTGCTTCATTGATGTCAATATCACTTATTCATATTAACGCTTCTGTAAATAAAGTCAGTAGTTAGTCTTTCATATTTACAATTTCTATTCATAGATTTATAAAATGTTTGCTTCATAGCTGATGGAGCTGTAGAAATTTTTTCAAATAATATGCAAAAGATAATTAAATTAAATGGCTGAAATTCTATAAATATTTTGAAACATAGATTAAATTTATACTACATATATCTTTCAGTTGCATCATCACTTTATTAAACAACATCTTCATAAATACGAAGTACATAACAATAGCTGATCATGATGATAATGGTTAATCCTTACTAAAAGACTGAACTTTGCAACCTAAAGTTTGTCTCAAGGATCTGAATTCAGATTGACCTTGCTCCCTAAATGCTCTCACTGATATGAATATGGACAAGGTAAACCAAAACAACCTTCTGAATAAACATTCCACTTTGAAATTTTGTACTGCATTGTAGCTAAAGACAACATTACACCTTAAGAAACACAGCTAGACCCTTCTTTTGGTCAAGGGGCCAAATAAAACACTAGAGTTGAAGCCCATGTAGAAGGAACACCCGACTTGTTCCAGATGTTTAACCCTGGGAGAATCTGTTGACTTGAATTGTCACAGTAGAAGTGTAAGCGAAAGTAATCTCCAAGGTAGATGGAATCTAAATCATTTAAGGACTTTATAAATAAGGTCAGCACCTGCCCCTCAGATCTTTACAGGAAATCAGTGGAGTTCTTGGCAAATATGTTTTTGTTAGCTAGCACTGCCAAACAAGCTGGTGTTCATTATCAACCAATCTTAGTTAATTAAATATATATATTGAGGTGAAAAAAGGTACTATAAATTGCTATAAAAATGTAAAATATAAATAGTCCAAGTTTTCTGTCTATTGTTCATTATAGGGGAGTTTTTACTGAAAAGTCTAGTTGCCCTGGGTCTTTGTTGCCAGACCAATTCCTGTGTAGGAAGGCCTGATTTTTCTTCTTGCTTTTATTGCTTTAAACATCCAGAACTACAAAAATATGTGGTGATTTATTTCAGTTGCCTTTAAGGTTCTTTATTCTTCTCAATATGAAAAATAGAGTGGATATACTTTTTTCCTCCTTTGCAGATGTCATGTAGTGTAATGCTTAATCAGAGGTAGAAAGTTCTTTATGCCTGGAGAGGCAAAGCACATAATGTAAGTAACGTGTCAGATGATCTGGGCAAATTTCTAGACAGATGTAATGGAATTCAAAGAACTATAATAAACTTCATATATTGTGCAGCATCAGAATCATGTGGGTGCACATTAAGCTTCAGCAGAGAGGACCCTTGAGATGAGATCCTGACTCTGCAATCTACTACAGACATCAAAGTGAATCCAAAGGAGCAGAGATTTCCCTATGGCACTGAAAACATATTCTCACACCATTTTGAGTACCCTGAAACAAGCGAATAAATATTAAAATAAAAGAACCAGCTACGTTAAGTTACCATAAGCAGATATATTGTGTTCAAGTTTTGTCAGGCAAAGTGGGGAAAAAAAGCAAGAAGAGCCTCTGAAATCCTGCTTTGGTGACAGAGAGGCTGTGAGAGGAATTTAGGAAATGAAATCCAGGTTGGTGGTCCATTGAGCTCCAATTTGAGGTTACCTTGCCTTTTATTGATGGTCTTACAGAGTCCCTAGTGCTTAGCACCCTGTTCACCAATGCTCCACCATGCTTTGGGGGTGACCTGGACAGGTCCCAGATGTGCCCCATCTGATAGGGCACATACCCACTGAAAGGGCACTGCTTCCCCAGAGCCTCTCATTGAAAATGCTGACCAGTGCCCATGCTGCTGCCTGCTCACATGGCATCAGCCAAGTCACCAAAAACTTGATCCATGGAGCAGGAGAGTCAGCTGTCCCCTCATCTGATAGAGCAGATACCCACTGAAAGGGTACTACATCCCCAGGGCCATTCATGGAAAACCATGGCAAATGTCAGTGCTGTTGAATGCTCACATGGCATGAGCCGTGTAGCCAAAAACTTGACCCATGGAGCAGGAGACTTGAGTGTACATCTTCCCCAGGAGCTGGAGGGGATGCTATTGTTGGAGAGGAGAGACAGACGAGGCCTCGGGCTTCTGTGTTACAGGGCAAAAAAGGTGACAAAAGAAGCATCCCCTGTATATTCTCAAAGAGTAGCCTTTGCTCGGTTAGCTTTCTCCTCCAGCATCTTGGGAAAGCTATGGGTCAGCTCTGAGTTCACATGCACCATGGGCCCATGTGTTTTGTAGGAGAGAGCTACAAAGGGGTCCACATTCTAAAAGGCTTCTCATGGGAGCTATGCCTTACCTATGACTTCCTAGGAGGCTTATGTGGTTTTGCTGCTTCCTAGGATCTTTCATTTTTATACAGGCACTTTTGAGCATTTTAACATGCCTCAAAAGCTGGAAGTACATAAGGTGCTTCCTTGTGTTTCACCCTTAGTCTGTGAGTTAGCAAATGAACTGTATAGGAAACAGGCATGTTCCATGAAAAGAGGGTGCAGTTCTGTAAAATATCATTATATACCACAAATGTTTCTAAAATCTTTTAATAGCTCTGCATGATTTTTCACATTTCCAATGGCTATATTCACTATAGTTTGCATGTAACCCACAGAAACAGAACTCAACAATGAAGGAATAATCACAGAATGGTTGGGTTTGAAAGGGACCTCTGGAGATCTTCTAGTCCAACCCCCCTGCTAAAGCAGGTTCACCTAGAGCAGGTCACACAGGATCACATCCAGGCCAGTTTTGAATGTCTCCAATGAAGGAGACTCCACATTCTCTCTGGGCAGCCTGTTCCAGTGTTCTGTCACCCTCAAAATAAAGAAGTTTTTCCTATGTTCAGATGCATGCAAAAGATGAACATTTCCCTCTGGAAAAAATTCCTTTAGAAAAAATTCAGCCATCTGAAATAATGTGTACACAAAGATGTGGAAACATGCTGCCAGTCATTGAGGACTGTACTCTTAATGGTACCAAATACCTCTATTTGGGTTGCTGATTTCTGCTCACTGAGCAACTGGAAAATAGTCAAAGCTGCCTACCAAAGAAAAGCCTTTCTCAGTTTCAACCGCATTTCAAATCCAGCCTCACACTAGCTTCACACTGAGCCTGGGTTCCGGAAGAGTTGGGGTGTGAGCAGCATCATTTCAGAGTGTGTGCTCCTTTCTGTAACTTAAGTATTTGTGTAGGCATAAACTGAGAGTCATATAGCTTGACCCATTTTGATTATTTTTGGTTTACTGTGGATGCTAACATGTGTTTTCATAGCTTCTCTTTCACGATAAGACTGTTTTACTTCCATTTTGGTTGAATGTGGAGCTATGAAGAAAGAACACTCAGTTATTTCACTGACATTTTCCTAGACTTTTGAAAAAAAGAGGCATCATCGTGTCCTTTTCCATCCCAGCCCCACCCACCCCCATTACTGCCTCCTATTGCTGTCACCATTTGCCACAACCATTCATGTCTGAGCAGAAAACAAGAAGGTGCTTAAGTACTTTTCCTCTCACAGGAAAATCATGATGGGAGAGACAGAGTATGTAAACTCGCAGATTGTCTCTCTTCTGGCTTTGTTTTCTGCCTGTAGTACCAGGTGATGCATGGCAGCTGCAAGAGAGATCAGTCCTAATGTCTGGGCTTCATCTGAGCCCAGAACTCAAAGTAAAGGTCAGAAGTCATGACCCTAAATAGATTAAACTAAATAGAAAGGTATAAAGAAACCCTGCCATGTGAACTGTTAACCTGAGGGGGAAAAATCACTTTGCATTCATCTCTGGGCAGAGGTTAAACTGTCTGGAGTTTGGAGACATGGTGCTTAAACTCCACTCAGAATAAGTTAATAAAAACTGATTACTTGAGAAATAATAATGTATTCATCTTAGATGTTTTTATTAGGCTTTGAAATTAGCATATCCCTCAAATGCAGCAATTCTCACCATTTCTTATTTTACTTTCCCTTCAACAGGCTCAGTAAGATGGCTCAGAGTAATTTTTCACAGGGAAGACTCCTTTGCAAATAAAAAGTTAGAATGAGATTACATCAAACACTAGCATTCACCAGGATTTGCAACTATTTTTAGGTGGAAAAGAAATCTCATAGCCCAAAGGCTTGATGTGTTTTGTTTTCTGAAAGACTAAAAAAAAATCACTTTTTGGAAGTAAAAAAAAAAAAGGTTTCATTATTAAAAAAAATAAAAGAGTTAAAAGAGAAAGACATTGATAGACGGACAGCAAATATTGTTGTTACAGAAAAAGGTTCTGTTTCAAACTTACTCCAGCAGTACTTAGAACAAAGCAAAGCATTCCTAAAGGAGTTACTCTGCTGGGAACCTAACACTGTTAACAGATTAGTGAACACTGATTCTGAGTTAAGAGGTTTGACTTTTAATAAACTACTCTCCCTACACAGTGCTGCCTGCCTTTTTTCATGCTGTTTTGCTGCTTGTTACTTCGTCTTAAATGGGAGTGAGAAGCAGGTTCAGTGGACATGGTTTAGGTATAAAACTTCCTGAAAAACTTTCTTTATTGCTGTATCAGTAGGTTTTATTTCTGACTAATTATCATGGTAAATGTGTTGAAAATAAATATATGTAACCTCTATGAGTGTATCCCTCATCCTTGATTAATATAATAAGATGCAGGAAAGAGTTTTTTGTAGCATATGATGAAGTTTTTTGCTTGTTTCACTAATTATATTAATTCACTTGTTTACAGTGTATTTCCTAGGCTGTGAAAATCACGTCAAATCATGTGATAATCCTGCTGCACAGGATTTTTTGAATCCATTTTCTGAGTTCAGAATTCCTTGTGGTATTCAGTTGTTTTATGAGCTTGTACTAGTATATAAAAACAGCAATATTTGAAGAAAATGTCTTTATTTTCCAAATTTCCATGTATTTGTACCATTACATTCATGTTATCATGGAAATAACATGAATCTGTGATCAGTAACAGCAATAATATCAATCTTGTATTTAGTATGTTACATTACAAAAGAGTAGTTTGAAGATTCAGATAATTATGATTTCCCCATTAAAATGAAGTAACAGTAGCAAATGGGAAACAGACTCATGTCTGTGCCTGTGTCTTCCCGAGGTTTTTCATGTCAAACAAGATTTCTACTGAAAAAACTGTGCTGTGAGCACCTGGCTTTTTATAGGCACATAAATGTGTGTACCTGAGCCCTAACAAGACAAGCAATATAATCTGAAGTCATGAGAATGGCATTTCATAGCTACAAAGAATGAAGTGAGCTGAATTTGTGCGGACAAACAATGCATTGTCTCAGACCAAGCAGTGGAGTTGGGAAAAATGCACATATTTTTGTGGAACCAGCGGTCCCTGCTTGAAAATGTGATACATACGAACATAGTTGTATCTGAAGCCAGACAGCTTAATTCCCAAACTGTTACACACAAGTCCAGGCTTTAAATTTTTTCATTACTATGCACATGGATGTGTATCATTTGGTTTTCTGGCTAAATAATGGATCTTGGATTTAGATAATCTGGGGTTTGAATCTTCCCGACATTTTATCATACTTCTCATTAGAAAACAAGAAAAGTATGTACAAGTTACTTCTTTTCCTATTAACGTTACTTCACAAATTAAATTCAGAAGGCAATTTCCCCCTCTTATTAGAGCTGCCTTGGCTCCAAGGTTAAAATTCCTAGCTGTTTTGAATTTGGAAGTCTTCCCATGGTAATCATATTCTGTATCAGAGTGTGGTCTGTATGCTCGGCGTTGCCTTATTTAGATCCATCAGGCAGCACTGACTAGCTGAAACCAGTTTAACTTTCATCAGGAGAAGAGTAACAGCAGCCCAGTGCCAGTCTTGAATAAAGCAGTGGGAACTCAGCAAGAATCTCTTCCCAGATAAGCAAAAGCACTGTCCTATGGAGAGCGTGTCTCCACTGAAAGACTGGAGATACATTGTTTTAATGAACTTGCCTCAAGCTGTTGAAATTATTTGAGGGAACAGCTTTGGGGTTTATGATTCTCTTAAATCTCTTTGATTTAAAAAATATGGAAAGTTTGATTTGTACGGAGATTATTTCTATGCAGCCCTTGTCCCTACCACATGCATGAACTCTGCAGGAGTGGCTTTGTGTGTGTCCATGGGTATTCTCTTAGGAAGACGAGGAGCTCTCAGATTAGGATTTTATAATTTTTTTTCCTGTTACTGCTTTGCTGTAGATATAGAACTGGCTTTGATACAGCATCATTCACAGCTTGTAATTTTAAAAGAGAAAAAAATCGTTTAATTTGCCTGGCGACAGAAGCATGCGAGTCTGTGCACTTTTGTTTCAGCTCCAAAGAAAGCTTCTCTCTCTTCCCACAGAACAAAATAACTTTGGTGTCAGTTTCCTATCTCTCATGTAGCCTCTCTTTCCACTGTCTACCTAGTCTGCAAGACCTCATATCTCTGTTACTTCCATGCTCACTTTCCTTCAGTGCCAAGCTCAAGACAGCAACATGCATGAGAGTTTTGTTGCTTCCTGGCACGTATCTGTAGGGGAGAATGGCTTGGCTGACCAGCCAGTCAATATTTCGGACGGCTGTTTATCTCCTGAAATTATTAGTACAAAGCTGCTGCTTAGACTGTAGCTCTGAGTGCATTCCTTGTGCATTTAATTATTTCTTTATTAGTGAAATTGGCATCCTGACTTAAGAAGGATTAATTTTTGCTCTGCACCTGCTGAGGGAAAACATGCTACTTTTGAGATGTGGGCATACAGGAGGAAGAGATAGACCTGTAACCAGGCTCCCACCACACTCAAGGTAGCAGTATTGTAGCTAGCCCTCTCACAGTATTCCTTGTCTGACTGCCTCTAAGACGTTAGATAGATATTGGATAGGAGAGAAGATGACTTAGGTTTTGGCCGTTCGATAGCTATTCTTTGAAATGACCTGTCCTGCTTGGTACAAGTAACCCAGCTGAAAATGCACAAATTTAGTATCAAGAAGCTATGGATACTAGAGATGGCGGCAGTCTGACTGATCACTTTACTAGCTCAGCCACTGCTTGACATGCTGTCCTGCTTCTTAAACTAAAGGGTGAGGGACAAAAAAAGTCCTTTCTCCTTGCCTGTTGACATGAGGTTCAATATGCAAATGATTTGTCTGCATGTTTTACAATTGTGTCTCTGTCCAATTTTCTCAATACCTCTCCTTCCTTTTTCTTAGGATGAAAGGCAAGTTGAGGCTGGATTGCAAGGTGGCCTGTCCAGCACTTAGAAAAAATTAATCTGTTTTGGAGCTTTGTGATTAAAATCCAAGACGTCCCATGCAAAAGTTATCAAAATGTGAGTGGTTCAGAGCTGGGTTAGAATCTCAGATAAGGCTTCTGTCTTATGCAGGTAAATCTGAGGCTGAATTAGTTTCTCTTTTCTCGCACTCTTATACTAAACCCACTTTGCACAGGCTGCCTAACCCTGAATTATGTGAAGAGGCTCTGCCTACAGTACTGAAAGTGATGCCTCTTGCTGCATGGCCACTCATCCACGTGCCTGGCTATGCCACATTGCTCACGTGCTGGGACTGACTTTTACATGGTGTTTGTACCTATAGCTCCCTTGCTCCTCAGTGAATCCTGCGAAGAGATGTCGGCAAAACAGGGAGTATAATTCCACTGATGAGGGGGAAAACAACAGAAGTTTATCTCTCTCCTGTGCCCATGGGGATTTAGTTTTCTAACCGTCTGTAAGGAAAATTTGCTAATGTGCATGGTCTTGGTGACTGTGGCTTCAGGGCTAAAGAGATCTGAACTTATCCTTTTATTGAAATTATTCTATTTTGCAATGTTGTTAGAGGTTAATGAAAGTAGCATAATTTCTAAACCCCTTACCAACAAAATTCATGGTAGCAAACAGAAGAGGGAAAGGACAGAGCATCCTGGTTACTGACCCATGGACTGTTCCTAACAAAATGGGATGATAAGATCACATTATCTGTTTATACCTATCTATTCATAGATATAATATCTAGCTATAAGTATAGGGTTAGGCATATCTATCATTTAGCAATACTGTTATAACATAGAATATACATATTTATATATATATCATATTATATATTCATAGGGTGCTCTTTTTGGCCAGTTTAAGCCAAATTAGAAATAGCAAAAAACTTCTCGAAGACAACTTTCCACAAATTCCATAAAAGTAAGTGGCTGAGCAGAAGATAGAGACTCAAATCAGTTTCTGACTGATGGAAAAGACGGGCAGAAGTCAGACTTGCTTTGTTGAAAGCAGCTACCTGGCTCCCTAGCCAGCATGCATATAATGCATATATTATATACTGCTGTATATTGCATGGTGGGGCTGAAATGGTCAAGGAGCTTTGGGTACATGGGTGAGAGATAAGGACATAAAACAGTTTTATGAGTTCCACTATTCAGAAAATAACTTACAATTTATAATCAAACAATCATTCTGTAAAATATTGTCTAATTTCTTTCTATTGTGTATCAACCTCTTCTCTCATAACTGTTATATACATAGAGTGGGAAAAGCTGAAATGCCTTCACGGCCCAAAGCTCTGCACCACCAAAGGCCAAAGGCCATCCATGTTTGATACAATAAAGGGAAGCAAAAACTTACTGAAAACCACCATGATGACCGAGGGGAAAAAAGCAGCAATCAGTTTGACACACTAAACAGATGAGAACAAGGAATTTACTTCTAACCCCATTATTGTTGTATCAGCAGGCTGTGGCCAGTTACTCAGGCTGTAGATCTCTATTTCAGGTGCTTATGTGACCTTCTTTAGAGCCTCCCTTCCTTGATTATGTGAGAAACTTAGGCTCCTAAGCATAGCAGCCCTCAATCTCAACTTTAAATATTTAAAATAGTGTGTATAATACCCTTGACTTAATATAAAGTTATAACGTTGTTATATAAATTCCTAGGGCAATACAGATTGTCCTGATCTTTCTAAGATCAGAGAAACAAAAAATTTAGCAGCAGGAGCCGTGGAGTCACAAGTGTAGATTTCATGACCAGAAGTTAGTATTAGCATCTGACAGTGTTCCAACATCTGTGAAAATTATTGAGTAAATGGTTATCAGTAAAGTCTTATTATATTTAACCATCAACACTATAACAGATTCATACTAGCTGAACTATTACAGGGACTTTTGCATTCAGTCCTGAAGAATTTCTTTCCTGTTCAAGCATAACATATGATACTGAGAACACTAAAGGAAGATTACTTTGCCATGTTCTTTTGCTATTTCTTTTGTATAGATAAGCCAGATTTCATCTGCCAGAGCTGACAGTCCACCACCTTTTACAAGAGCGGCATTCACTATAAAAATGAAAATATAATAAAAAAATGTTGGGGAAAAAAAGATTGTTGCCAAATACAGTATGTACAGGAAAATCTAGACACGTATTATAGGGTGGAAATGAACTTTAAAGTGCGATAGGGATACATGGACGTTAGCCCGCTTACACTATGGAAAAAATGAAAGTAGCTGATCATGCCCTAAGCAGGAGATATGAAAACCAGATGGCTCTTAAAACTGAGTGGAAATCCACTGCATGCATAGCAAGGGCAACTAGTGAACTATGGAAACAAGAGTCATTGCAAAGCTTAATTAACTCTGTTATGTTAGATCCAGGACAAGACATTCTGGCAACCCTGTGTTGAGTCCTCTCTTGTAAAGTCGAATCCTTCCTTGATATTACTGCAAAGGTCTCCTTTAGGCATGAAATCACTGGAAACAGAGATGTCAACTCAGCCAAAGAGTTGTACTGAATAAGGTAAAATAGTAAGAAACTTGCAAAAAGGAAAAACTCCTCTAGCCCAGTTGCAGACAACATGTTTTGCAAGCAATTAAAAATTAAACTAACTGATGTATAAAAATACAGGTGGTGACAACAGAGAAATGAAAGTTTATCAACCTTACCATCCATATGTGCTTCTGAACAAGTAAGCAGTGAGCAGAAAACTCTGGGTGGAAAATAATGTCAAATACACAGCTGTAACTCATAGTACTGGAAATAACAATAAACCGGTAAGACTGGGATGAGGATACAGAGGAGAACTGAAAGATGTTTGTTTGATATATAATTCCTGAAATACTCAGTTAACAGAACATTTTAAAATATTCTAATATTTATGATAATACTTAGCTACCCTGTTCATAATTTATGATTGAATTTGACTGGATACTTTAATCCTATTTTTCAGAATAGGATTTCATTATCAAAATGTTTTTGTTATCTTTAGACCCTGCTTTATAAACACAGCTAGGATTTTCTGGAATACAGCTCAAATATTGTTTTATCCCATGCAGTTTTGCACCATCATTTAATAGCCTTTTTTGTCTGTGTTATCAGTTTATTTAGAAGACTTCAGCACTCATACAGATAAGTAACTGCAAAGGCTGCAATCCCAAGTTAAGGAAGAGCAGAATGAAGGTTTCCTCTTGGACAAACTTGGACATACTCCTGTGAATGCCTGAATTTGCACAGACAATTTTTTTTATATTATCTTTTCTGTAGGACCCCTGCCTTAGCTGCTGCCCAGCATGGCTGGGTCCCACTTAGCAAGCAGCTGTTCACTGTTCTCTTTCCACCTTCTTGTTGGTGTCAAGTCTAATGCCCAAGTTTTTGAGTGCTTTTGAAATTCTGCTCTGGAGAAAGAATTAATGATTTCTTCTCTTTATGTTTCTAATCACTGTATATCCGCGTGCTTCATGAACAGTAACTGTTTTCACAAAAATTCTACTTAGAGCGGAGGATTTTTTTTTTCTTTTATATTTTAGAAAAAAACAGAAAGTGGGAATTAGTGTCAAAACTACCGATTGGACTGATTGGATTATTCATGCCCAGCCTGAGACTGAGAAGACATTCATTTTTTCCGTTGCATTATTAGCATTGTGTAACACTCTAAGTTAATTTCTACAAATTAGAATCAAGCTCTCAGTTAGGGTAACCGGAAAATGAGGAACACACCATTTAATGAAACCTTTTAAAGTCTGGATTGAGTGACTCAATCCCGTACTGCATAAGGATTCCTGGCACTTCCTAATCATATCACCTACTTGAAAGAGGGCCAATGCGAGGCAGAACGCAGAGCAGAGGAGATACTCTCTCCTAATGGCTCTGGATCAATTAACCAAGCAGACAATGGTTCATTATTGCCCTGCTTCTGGATGGTACCACCAGAACTAGCAGATCATGCTTTATTATATTGCTTTGGCTTCCTCTCATCTTCCTCATTCTACCAGGCTGACATGTTTGCACAAATCCATCGTTTTCAGCCCAACCAGTCTGAGTTAGTGTTCTAGAAATGTGTTGATAGACTTGTGAGTTTCACTTATAAATTTAATTATGAAAAAGATATTCTGAACCACAGAATAAAAAGAGAAAAAAAAAACAAAACAAAACCTTAATCAGTACCTTATGATTGCATTCCACTGTTAATAGCTGGTTTCCAAGAACATTGTATAAAGATGCTAAATTTCAAATGCTTATATATAGAATTCAGCATTATAATCCTAGAATATTGTTAGTCACTCAGTATAGAATGTAAATGATATATTTAAATTATGGCATCATTCCTTTACTTATGTATTTTGCTATAATATTCATAACAGTGACTCCAGTTATACAGCCTTTGGTTTGTTTCAAGTTTGTCAACCAAGTAAATCAGGACAGCTGTATCCCCTCTGTAATCTGGTAATTTGAGAGTTGATTCTAGCTTGTTACCCCGTGCTCCCTTTTGCACTCCACCATGACAGAGCCCCTTATGTGTGAACCAACTCATCTGTACCACAATGACCTGTGATCTGCTGCTGGATTAGATGCTAATCATTTTCTAGGTGCCTCATCCTAGAATACAGTTGCTGCAACCAGAATCTTCTTAGTATGTAATAAGTCATATATTGAGTAGACCGAGTGCACTAACCTTCACATTCTTCTGTCCTTCCCACCAACAAAATGGGTTTGTTTGCTGAAGATCTGCTCCTGAGCTGCAAAGAAAACGTCTGACAAATATTTTCTCCCCATTGCCCTATGTCAACAGAGACACTCTTCCCCCCTGCTCTAAGACTCAGACTCTTGGGTGGCACTCATCTCATTATGCTTAATGTACCTGCAGGAAAAAAAACACTTCTCCCAAGACTAATATCTAGAAAATTCTTGTCTCTTGCCAATGAATGGGAGTCTCTCATCCTCGGTTCTTGACTCTACTGTTAGGCTGCTGACTTCTTCACTATCAGTTTCCTGTTAGCAGTGCATGTTTGGGCCAATCTTCCAAACCTTTGTGAACAGAACATCAACCACTGGATCATGAAGTGTGGGAAAGGTAATTTGAAGGTAATTTCCTCCATTCCCTTTTATTTTTTTCCTGTACAATAAACTTGAAAACTAAACAGAGAAAATAATAGAATATATTCTCCAGCACAGCCAAAACCAATGCTTTCAGGAATAAATGTTTTTAGGACACACAAAACCAAAATAAATCACTGTTTATAGTCTTTTAACAGCTTACTGGGTATTACAGTCTGCAAAAGCACATACGTATAACCTGGTAATTATTATTTTCCTACTATTATTTCCCTATCATATCACACATGAACTGTAGGGAAATCATTACACAGATGATAATCTAGGTTTGCCTATGAAGTGAAACATAACACTACCTTGCCCCAGTTGTGATAGCATTGCCCTTTATACCAAGTGACAATTCCAGTCAGTACACATAATATGTGAGTCTATGTGCTTATTTAAAACCTGCTATGGTGCTGTTTACATTTTGCCAGTACCCAGGGGTAAAGTTTAGTAGTTGTTCTACCACCTGATGACCCCTTCCCAGCTGAGAAGGGAAATTGGGGAAAAAAAGGAGAAGTCCCATGGGCTGAAGTAGGAACAGATTTAATAAAATAACAAAGCTAATACAATCACCAACATAAAGTGTACAAGGTTATACTCAGCCTGATCCTTGGGGTCAGCAGCAGAAGACTAACAGAAAGAAGGCCCAGGAAGAGAAACTGAACCCCCTGTGAGCTCCCTCTTTTTGTAACGAGCTTCATTCAAGTGGTATGGGATACACCTGTGAGTCAGCTGCCTTGAGTGGAGTTCCCAGCTGACTCAGGGCTGCTCATGGCCTGCCTGCCATGTCTGGCCTATGGGTCTGTTCCTGGGAAACCAGGACAGATGCATATTATATTTAATATGAGAAGATTTTTCAGGGTAAAGAAACACCACATTGAGTATGCAGTAACTGTACTGATTCACAATAGCCAAAAAGTACTAATAAGATTACATTCACTTTTACAGTCCCCTCTTCAGAAATGCTTGAGGAGTGTGGTCAGCAGGTTGAGAAAGCTGATCCTCCCCCTCTACTTTTCCCTGGTGTGGCCACATCTGGAGTCCTGTGTCCAGTTCTGGGCTCCTCAGCTCAAAAGAGACAAGAAACTTCTGGAGAGAGTCCAGTGGAGGGCTACAAAGATAATTGGAGGACTGGAACAGCGCTCTTATGAGGAAAGGCTGCTCTCAGCCTTTGTCTAAACAGCCTGAGTCTGTTTAGCCTGGAGAAGACTGAGAGGGGATCTTATCAATGCTTATGTACATCTAAAAGTGAGTGTCAGGATGGGGCCAGACTTTTCGGTGGTGCCCAGTGACAGGACAAGAGGCAATGGGCACAAAATTGAACATAGTAAGTTCCATCTAAACATGAAGAGGAACTTCTTTACTTTGAGGGTGGCAGAGCACTGGAACAGGCTGCCCAGAGAGGTTGTGGAATCTCCTTCTCTGAAGAGATTCAAAACTCACCTGGACATGATCCTGTGTGACCTGCTCTAGGTGAACCTGCTCTGACAGGGTGATACAGGGGCAAAAGAGTTAATACCAATAGTTCAACTAAAGAAGTATGCAACTCTTGCTTGGGAAGTATGTAACCTTGCCTGCTAAATGAAACAGGGGCTACAGGACACTGATTAGAGGAAGGCCGCTGAGAAAAGGGAGGACTGTTCCTGCTCCTTCTGATAAGAGAGAGGTTGGTTCCCATCTCTTCAGCATTCGAGCTGGTGGGAACCGACCCCATGGTCTGGAGAAGAGCCAGAGGCCCACAGAGCGCTGCGCAGGCTCAACCAGACGAAGCAAGAGGCATGGAATATTATAATGACCTGATGCAATGATGTAATGTTTTATGATGCACTTCTCATGAATATGTATTACTTTGTGCTATAAAAAGAAACACGCTTTTGCCCCTAGGTGTGCGAGTTTGCAGGAGCGATCCCCCTTGCACCCGGCGCTGAATAAACATACCTACTTTATAACTTTTCAGGAGTTATAGAGTTTTTTCCGTGCGTCAAGGGAGGCTGGGCTAGATGATCTCCAGAGGTCCCTTCCAACCCTGACAATTCTGTGATTCTGTGATTCTCTAGCTAATTGTATGAAATTACTTTTGTGGAAGGATGCAAAAATTTCAAAGTTTCATGTAATGTCCGACAAGAAGAGATTTTCCACACCAGAGAGAAGCACATTGTCTACACTTTAACAGAATACAACACATAGTTTTAAAGACAATTAAAGACATTAATCAATTTACAGAATTACTTCGTTCAGGATTGTAGAAAAGGCATACCACTTAGGATCAATCTAGTGAGACTGCAGGTGCTAAAAGGTGTCCCTTGTGCAGAGGATCTTGCTACAACTGTGGCTGGCACCTTGCTGTCCTATCTGTGTCAGTCAGTGCCATGGGAATAGCTTTCATGTCAGGTAACAGCAGAAGCATTTGTGGTGTGCCTGGAGTCCTAGAGAGGAAGATAGGCTTTATCCAAGCTCAAAATAAATTGCTTTTGTTAAACACAATGTACATTTGACTGTGTCATTTGAGCGGGAAAATAAGTGACTGTAGTTACTTCTTCAGCTGAGCTTGAGAGACTTCAATAGTTTGCCTTCATTCTGTGAGCACTGGTGATCACTACGTACAGACAATTTTGAGTTAAGGAACAATAAGACAAAAGCTGAGTGAATGCTTATGGATTTTCCTCAGTGTAATGACTAGTTGGTAATACGTTTGTAAAAAGGTACAAGGAACTATGGACAGAAAACAGCAGTGATAATTCATACCACATTAACTGTAGCTGATTTCCTTCTCGAGATGAGGGAGACTGCATTCAGCCTGGACCCTTCCTCCTCCTCACAGACCTGGCCCTCACCTTCATGTCCTGCTGGCTACCAAGCCCAGCCAACAGCTACGGCAGCATCCGTCCCTCACCCTTTTCTGAAGCAGAAGACAGCTCAGCGCTGGAAACAAAGGGATGTAACACCTCCACATTTCAGACTGCCAGAGGAACAGGGAATGTCCTACATGGTGTTGCTTACATGCAAGGCAAAGCCAAAAGTAACTTCATTCGGAGTTCTTTTATAAATTATCTGGATATGTGGTTTTGAAAAAAAGCCTTTATCTTTCTAATATACCCCACTCTTCTGAGTGTTTTCCATTTATCACCCCTTGCCAGTTTTCAGCCCTGAGCTCTTTGCTAGCTGTCTGACATAATGTCAAATGGTAGTCCCCTGTGGAGAGGTGCAGAGACATTTTGTCTGGCTTGCTTTGAAATCAGTTCCTGTTACCTCAAAACAAGCAGTAGTAAAGAGCTTGACACAACCTGGCCCAGAGAGGAAAAACTGCAAGGAAAAACTGGAAAAATAGCCATGCACAGGAGAAACACTATGCTCTGGTTTATGTTACTTTGAGTTTGTTTATATTAGCATTAAAAGACAAGCTCCAGGAAAGAGGTAAGTTTACACAATATAGAATATGTGCAGATTCTGACTGCGTGATGAAAACAACACCTGCTGAAATCTTTCAGACTTGCATATATTGTTCATGAAAAACTGCACTTACTTTACTCCTTTATCCCAACTATTATGTACATCACTTGCTCTTCTTTGTATTCTATGAATGAGGATTAAATGCACAGGTTGCCAATGGAAAATGCAGTCTCCACGTGTCTCCTATGTAAACATGAACTTTTAACGTTTACTCTGAGTAGACTTTATAAATAAATACCATCTGAGGGCAAATTTCGCTGAAGCTTGTGTAAAGCTGGAGTAGTTCCATTTCATACCCCATCATTATGAACAAGCAATTAGTTCTGAGTGACTGCATTTGCTGATTACAAAATCTTCTGTGAACAAACATCCACCCTCTCTTTCTAGACCCCATCATGGGGCACATAAAGCTTTCTTGTCTCTGAGCATGTTCTGATGTCAGAACTGACACCTCACCTACTGAGGATAATCTCATTCAACCAGGAGAAGAGAAAATAAATGCGAAATATGGATTAAAACCCAAGTGTACGTGAGCTGGAATCACCAGGACTGATGCAGATAGCTCCCTTGTCCTGCATAATATTACACATCCCTTTTCGTCTTCATATGGGCTGCCTGAGCTATGTGCCTGTGTGAGAGCAAAGATAGGCTGCTCCTTTATTTCTAGCAGAAAGAGGAGAATTGGGCAATGACTTGACAGCAGTCCTGTTACGGTACTAGTACTAATCTGCACTGGAACAGCCTATTTCTGCCTGGGCATGCATGAATAGTCTGGGTGCCAAAATGCGTGTGCGCTTTGCCATTTCTGCAACTATCGATTAGTTTTCCATAGAAATACTATAATAGCATCTTCTGCACTTTATCCTACCTTTAAAACTGGAGCTGGACTGTCTTAAAACTGGACTTAGCCCTCTTCAAAACTGTAAAATGTCATAAGTATTGGGAAAGGCCACGTGGGGAGCAGCAGATACATAGCAGTTACAGCTTTCAGGAGGGAGGGTCAGTATTTAAAATGGTGCATTGTCTTCAGTTCAGCTTGTCCCATTCACTTAGTCTCAACCTTGCCCCTTTTTCAGTTGCAGTTCACAGACTATAATTAAAGGGTGCATGGAAAGCAAGTCTGCAGTCTAAAAAGATACTTAAATCATATACAAACCCTGGCTCATTGGTAAACACAGAAATCCTTAAAGATATTTCATACTGGAGAAACTTTCAAATATGTTATCACAGGCGGTTTGCTCCATCTCTGTGAACATGCTGTGAACCCATGAACCCAAATTCAATGTGCACTTGTGGTTTTCCTGCACTTCCATTAGTGAATAGGATTCATGTAAATACATGCAAATTTGACCTAGATTGTTGCCTTTCATACCTCTGAAAAGACTTCCTTTTCATGTTCACACAGACAAAACACCTATTAATTCATCAATATAAAAACTATGTGTAGAACAAAATAGAGTTGTGTTTCAGATCCATGGAGAATGTTTCCAAACTCACATTTTATACAGATTCAGATTAAATGGCCAATGCTGTGCCTATTCCTCTTCTGCAACAACAAAAAAATGGCTGGAGAACACACAGGGAATTTATTATTTCATTGAAGGTTACTTGGAGGACAAATAAAGATGCTATCTGAATTAAAAACTACAAATGAAATAATAGCTAGAGATAATATAATATTTAGAACCCTTAGTACAATTGACAATGAATACTCTACAATTTAAATATTTTTCAAAGTTTGCTGACACTTGATTCCCTGAAGAAAAAAATGATTGTTCGAATACAGACTAGTTATGCATCTAATCAAGTACTTTGAAAACAGATGCTGTCCAGCTGAAGTTCATTTAAGTTGTTATTATATTCATGTCTATTCTGTGGATGGGGCAGTAAGACCATTAGTATTTTGCAATAAACAGCAGCATGTCTGCGAGGTTGTGGAAACATGATCAGATGCTAGCTGCTAAAACTCAGGTATATTCAACTGTGCGTTTATGCCCTAAGACTTAGGCCTATAAAAATGTATCACTGATTTGACTAATTTACACCCAGTGATAAGAGATTTATTTATTTCAAGTGTTTTACATAGTATTTTCATGACACAAGAGGAATTTCTTCTTACTACTTGTTTCAATAGGGATGAGATTTATTCCAAAGAGTGCTTATGGAAGGTAGCCAGGCTTCATGTAACAAAACCACAAGGATTTGTGGCACATTTTGGCAATATATATTAATTTTATCATGGATGCCTAGAAAAACTGTATCTGTAAGCATATCTATCTATCTATCTACAAGCATATATATATAAATATATATTTGACTGTTCTTGTGATTTTAAAAAAAGGAGTGAAAGACCTGAACACCCTTTGGTTATGGATCACCTGATGAGGCATTCCTAATCCTTTTGCTTTCCTCTCTTTTTTTTCAGTCCCAACAAATCAGGACATTTCTCTAGTAAGGTGGAAGAGACGGTAAGCTTCACAGACGTTAAAGTCCTTTGGTAGGTAAAGAACTCTCAGCCCAAAATACTTATCTAGGTTTGCCTTGTGTTGTATGGCAATATTATTTCCCTGGAATAGAAATGCAATATCGAAAAAACCAGTAGTGAAAACAAACCATTCTTGTCTTGTTTGAGAGTGTGACTGCAGATTTGCACTGTTGGAACTTTACACTTACGATTTTGGACTGGACTAAAATACTGTGGTAGTGGGCAATGGGAAAGCATGGAGATCTTGGTTATAAACCGTTGGTTGTTTCTGTTTGTTTGTTTGCTTTTTTAAAATTTTCTCTCGAAAATCTGTTCAAACCATTACAGAAATGACACTGAGTGGCTTTCATTTAGGGCATAATTTGGATACCATGGGTTTATTCAGACGTAGCAGTGGCCTAATTTGTTCGAGACCCTTTATTGTTAGTGATGCAAAAAAAGAAAAGAGCTCAGGGCACACACTGAGTCTACTGGTGGCAGTTAAAAGAAAATCTTATTGCTTATAAACGGAACATATGTGCCATGGAATCACAGAGAGAAAGCAAACACTGAAACCTACATTTTTTTAAATAAAAAGTTTCATTTCAAAGAGGAGTTACTCTTTAAACTATTTATTTTATTTTTTTTTCTCTTAGAAGATACAGATATCTTAAATACATATTGACAGATCTGCACACAAAAACCATAGTGCATTTGGACCGAGCCCACAAACAGTCCTGATATCTTTGATACAGTACTGCTGTGGTACAAGAATCACTTAAAACAGTGGGCAATTCTGCTTTATCAATAAATGTGAAAAGAAGGCTCCTTTACAACAACAGTTAAGATCCTTTATAAAACCAGACAGCAGAAATAATAGCAGCCTCCACTAAAAAAAATAGGCATACATCTTCATCTGGAACCAAATGATATGCAAATCTGACGTGGATGTAAGACTTTTGCTGAGTTCTAGGTAAGGATATATAATAGAGGTCAGCAGTTTCATGACAAGATTGTTTAAGATTAATATAGAATTATTATTTCTACTGTTTCACACTTAAACACAATTTCCATTTGTTCAGCATAAAACTTCAGTTCATCCTGCAGGAAAAGTTTTGGTACTTGCAAAAAAAGCAAAAATAGGTTTCAAAAAGTTTCTAAGGAAATGTTCTTTACAGACAAGTACAGTGTCAGATCATTCATGTGGCATATACAAGGGCTGGGCTTTAGTTCTGCATATGTTCATGTAGAATGCAGGAACATCAACCCTGCCTCCTGTGAGGGAATCAAATGATCATATAATGGTTTGGGTCAGACGGGATACACCAAATGCTGTGTCTTTCCTGAGAGCTCTGAGCACAGGCACAGTATGTTAAAGGGGATTGATACACTTCCTATTATATGAGTCCTTTTCCAGCTGAAAACTATTCAGTCAGGTTGATCTGAAGTCGGGATCCCTTTTTTGGCTGCCAAACCCACATTTTTCAATGAGTTTCCTCATTTTTCAGTGAGTTTACAGAAATATCCCTCAGAATAGAGAGAGCTTTGACCTTTCGGTCTCTCCTCTTCCAAAGAGCCTCTGAAGTAGACCAGACAGGGACCTCTACTCCAGGGGAATGAATTAGAGTTGCAATCTTATGTCTTGCAAAAAAGAAAGATCATTTAGGTCAGAGGAGCTTTCGTGCTTTAAAGATCAAACCACAATGCTGCAGCCAGAGAGTACAGAAGCTAAACTAAGCCATGTTCCACATCTCTGCTGAACTTCTGGCTCACTCCTGAGGACCTTGAATATTGCATCCAGTTCTGGGCCCCCCAGTTCAAGAAGGACAGGGAACTGCTTGAGAGAATCCAGCGCAGAGCTACAAAGATGATGGAGTGGAACATCTCCCTTATGAGGAAAGGCTGAGGGAGCTGGGTTTCTTTAGCTTGGAGAAGAGGAGACTGAGGGGTGACCTCATTAATGTTTATAAATATGTAAAGGGTGAGTGTCATGAGGATGGAGCCAGGCTCTTCTCAGTGACATCCAATGATAGGACAAGGGGCAACGGGTGCAAGCTGGAACATAGGAGGTTCCACATAAATGTGAGGAAGAATTTCTTCACAGTGAGGGTGACAGAGCACTGGAACAGGCTGCCCAGAGAGGTTGTGGAGTCTCCTTCTCTGGAGACATTCAAAACCCGCCTGGATGCGTTCCTGTGTGACCTGACCTAGGTATTCCTGCTCCAGCAGGGGGATTGGACTAAATGATCTTTTAAGGTCCCTCCCAATCCCTAACATTTTGTGATTCTGTGTCTGTGATTCTGTGACCTGCACTCTGGGCTATTTGGACTGTGAGCAGTGTAAATGCATTGCACTTCAAGACAAGGACAAGGAGAACAGTGATGTCATGCAATGCTTTCATAGGGACATTTCAATATACAAAAATAAAATTTATTTTTTAAATGGCAAATTAAATGAGATACAATGAAGACCAATGTGGTTTTCTCCTAAAGATAAAGAAACGTGAGAGCAAAGTCTCAGGAAGCTGGAACTGATTCTTATTTACCACAGCTGTTTAAATAGATGTTTGTTGAATGTGGCACTAAAAAAGTTTTGATATGGAAAAACTGCTCTAAAAGGGCTTATTTTATATGAGAAATGTTTTTGCTTAGGTAGATATGAGAGTTTAATTTCTTGTTTCGGTGTAAAAAATCAAAAAAAATATCCAGTTGCAACTAATGACTTACTATTTCAATTCGAGGACATAAATTCCAAACATATAAGCAGTGGCCATGGCTCTTTCTCTCATAAAACGTTAATTTGAAATGGTCCTATTAGCAAGTAAGATGTCCAGTTGGATGTGTTTACAAGATTGGACCTTAAAATAGAAACTGTAATCAGCAGGCTATGTAATCTCAGCTGAATATCTGTAAATATTTTTTAATGACACCAAAAATACAAGAAAAAGGACTAATGTGAGAGATAGTCATCTTAAATCAAGCGCATCCCTTATTTTATTCAGAGATCAACTGTTCTATTAATGTAAAACATGCAAATGAGGCATAATATACTGATTTTTTCCCCCCTGTTCAGTTATAAAGGAGCAATACAGTAAAGAAAGAATTTTCCTCCTTTTAGTAGTGTTGCATCTCTTCTTAAATAGGGAATTAGTCTGGATTATATTTGCAAATTATGCTAAAGCGAGGAGAGTTTAGAGTACTGTATTATACCCTGATAATTTCTTATGCACAGATTTTGAATGTGGTTGTGTGAACATAAGGAGAAAGAGACTTAGGAAATCATCACTAAGAGATGGTCTCTATGTTTCTTTCTGATTTAACCATCTAGAGGCATTGACCAAGAACATATCATGAACGTAGGGGTTGACATACTTTTGGCTCTTTCTTGCTAGAACAGCAAATACAAGATGTGCAAGGGGCCATGAAGGACCATGAATGTATCCGGGTCCCACTTTCCTTGTGCTCAGACTCAGACTCAAACTGCAATGCCTGGGATTGCCAGATCCGTTGCCTTCTTTCAAATCCTCGCATCATCCCATGTAACAATTGCGTACATCCATATTGTCCTGTCTTAGAAAGCTCAGGCAACAGCATCATCTTTGAGGCCATTCTAAACGAGTGCCTTTTCTTCTGTTAATGGGAATATTAGACTTTGGTCTGAATAATTAGCAAAAGATCATTTCCTTTCTAGTTTTGTGCTGATTCTGTAACTGAACCCTGTGTCTAATTGAAATCATCAAGACTTTCTATAATCAAAGCATAAAGTGATTTTTTCTGTGCTCTTCAAATATTGTATGAATTTCAAACCATTATGTAAGCAGCATCTTCTGCATCTCATATGGTGTGTAACTCAGGCTGTTATAATAGCAAAGCAACATTATTGCCTTTTTTATTTTTGCAAATAGGTTATTTTTTCCTTCTGTTACTTATAATTGCTTCTAATACCTATTATAGAAAGACCCAATAAAGGAGAATCTCTTTGTAATTACTCAAACAGCAGACTAATTTTCTAATTAACAACAAAAGTCATGATATCATAATTGCTCAATTTCCATACACACAAAAAGAAGTCCTGATGATATAATTGCTTCATATATATTTTATAGCACCATGAATGAATTTTTCTTCCACTCTCAATTAAAAAAAGTTGTTCTATATAATTAGAAGTTATTTCCTTCTTCCCTTTTCATATTCATGTAATTAGAAAACAGAAAAGAATGTATTTTTGAAAGACGAATACAATAAAAAATACACTCTCCTTGCATTCTTATGCTTGTACAGAGCAAAATATATCTCAAGTTGGAAATTCTTCAAATAAAACACTCAAGTTATTAAAAAATAATCAAGACTCTAGTGTATGCACTTCATATTTATGACATTTTATCAATATTTTTAGGAAACTGGAAATTTTGACAAGTGTAATTCTGCTATATATTTTATTTATATACAAGAGCACACACATATACATTCACATACAAGCATGAGCACACAAAGTTTAACTGGTAACATGGAAAACAGAAAAATACATTACTTGTTTTCTAGGCAATTTTTCATATATTTGTAGTTTTTGAACTTCTTAAAAATCCAAATTATATTTAGGATGTTAAAACTGGAGTCTTTTCCTTTTTGCCTAGGAATGTCTCCCAGGGGAAATACAACTATTTTTCTTATGACTAGGAATTGCATGTTGTATTCTCAGGGAGACACAAATGAACTTTCATTACTAAGCTTAAGTTTTGCATAATTTCCAAGATACAAAAGTCCTAAAGGGCAGCTGGTTTCCTAGAGAAGAGGTCTCCTGTAGACAATCTGTGTGCAGACCACGGCACTGGTTATGTTAAAGAAAATGTAAATACTACGTCTGCATTGAGACTCTACAAAAAAAATATTAGCTGGAATGAATGCAGCCTTTGCTACCTGTTTTACTGCTACGAGTGCAGAGCTGGTGCTCTCTCAGGGTGGGCTCTCAGGCTGGGCAGGAATGCAGGATGCACTCATGGCCCCGTCCTGCATCTCTCTCCTGCTGCTAGGCAGGAGGTACCCGAGCACCAGCACTGGCTGCAGCCCCACTGCACAGGGCAGCACTCTGCTGCCCCAGACCAGAAAGGCAGCCAAGGGACCCCTGCTCACCCCAACTGTCTTGGGCTCTTGAGACCTCTACCCAGACTAGGGAATATGAGAGTGATGAAGGAAGGGAAGAGAAGGCACCATATTGACTGCCTGCCCTGGCAAGTTATTTTGTCCTCACCTTCGAGGCAACAGGACTCAGTTTTGCTTACACAGCTGAAAAAGTTTAAACGAACTCCAGGTCTGTTTTTGTTAACAGAGGCTTCTTGCTGGAGTTGTATTTGAGGCAGCTGGGGTAAATCCTTTGATGCACAGTATCAATTATTTTCAAGCAAAACCAACTTACATTTTTACAAGGAAGAGGAGAGAATAGAGCCTTTCTTTGTCGGTTCCCGACAATAGCCCTAAGGTGTGGCTCTCCAGCTTTCAAGAAGCTGTGCTGGAACAGAATAACAATAGTTTTTTCACTTCCAGTACAAAACACCGTGAGATATTTGGTCAGCTTTGCCCATCATCCAAAGTTCAACAGAGAAACTGCAGAGATTTGATCAATTTTTTCCACATCCATGTGAGGATCATATGTTTCACCAGCCCCAAATTTTCTTTGCCCTCAACCTGAAGCCTTGTTTACATCCCAAAATGAACAACACGAGTGTCCAGGAAGCCTTTGGGAACTTGCACTGAATGAGGTGAAGCTTAAGTCTTAACATCTGTAGCCTGCCTTATTCTGTAGTCACCCACCATGGAGTTTGTAAAGTACAAAACCAGGTCCTACGGTAGTTTACAGGACTTTTCCTTCCTTACATGTTTCATAGTCAGGGATGCTTCTGAATAAAGGGTTACTGGATAACTAAGGACCGTCTGGTGCTACAGTGTGTGTGTATCTATCTATCTATCTATCTATCTATCTATCTATCTATCTATCTATCTATCTATCTATCTATCTATCTATCTATGTGGTGTGTGGATGTAACAAGTTGCCTAGACACTTCAGAGATGCACAAGCTGGAATACAGAGATTCAGACAGACACGGTGTTGGTGACTCTGAGTCACAGCCCCTTTGACATGTGGCACTCCTTGTAAAGGTGCAACTGACTCCACTCTGCCCCTCTTGTGGCTGGTCTTCTGTCCATCTTGCAACATAACAAAGGGAAGCCTGGTGCATTTGACTGCAAGTTTTGTTCTCCAGCTGCACTTATTCTGCCGTGTTAGCACCCAGAAGGCAGCAGCTGAGTGTAGATTTGAGGGAAGATACCAACTCTTCTATAGCATTGTCCCCATTAAGCTAGATATGGGCATAGCTATGACTTGCTTTTTATCTTGGGCATGTCAGAACTCCACATTGCTAATTTATGGATGAACTGTTTCAGCATTACCATGCTCAACTTCTGCATGGTAACACTGCAGCTCCTCTTCAACCTGCTACATCTGTTTAGGTCCAGCATGAACTAGTCGTGAGCTATTGGACTTTGCTGAGGTGAGCATGCTGATCTAACATGCCTTCATGCAAAAATTCTTTGCATCACCTATGACCTGTTCTCTTACTGGGATTTAAGTCTCACTTTCTTCATCTCACCTGCTTAGTTCCTCCCTCAATGACACTAAACTTTTGTGTGACGAGCCAATATGTGTTAGATTAAGAGTCAACACTGAGATGTCACTTCTCACTAATTCTCATTTTGTCTTTAGCCAAATACACCTTTTACAAACAGCCACAGCAAACATACTTCTCAGAAATTTAGAAAATCATGCTTTTAGTGAAAATGTCCACTCCAGCAAAGGCAGACATTGAGTCACCAAACCAATGCCATGCCCAGCAGTGGATTTGTGACTAAAACTGCCTGCATCTCATTCACTGAGCAGGCAGGGACCTTGCTCAAACAGAAGTCAGCTACAGCTGCTGGTTGATGCTATGAGAGTCTTCTCTGTGCCCTTTCTCCCAGCAGAAATCTCATTTGTCTCTCCTTCTTAACACGTCAGTACACAGGACAGCCTATGCTTGAAAGACCCCAAGGAATTTATTTTGGGAAAGGAGCATGCATTTTTCTGCCTCACCTGTACAGCCACAAAACACTGCCTGATGTCATGTGGTGAGAGAACAAGCCTATCCCCAAACTGATAGAGAGATGAGAGCAAAAGAAAGACTTTTTTTTTTTTTTTTTTTTCCCTCCAGAATCATGGTAGAATCCAGTAACAAAGAAGGCTGTAAAATTTAGATCTCCCAATTTTGTTAGCAGCCAGACCGTCCTCTGGGACTACTGAAAGTGCACACGTTGTTCTTCATTACATCTACTTAAAGCTGACCTCCCAGCAAGAATCATCCTAATTCTTCCTTACAGAAAATATGACTTGGTAAAGGACAATAGTTATTTTAATTTTTGTTGGGAGTATGGCAGATCTCAGAGCAGCATGTCATTTCACCAGCTATAACATCAATCATGAGAGTGTGTGTTTCCTTCTATTTAATATGCTGTAAGCGTGGGTACTAAAGAAGCCTTTGTGTTGATCTTTCTGCCTTCTGTCTGCAGCTGAAATTGCCAAAAAAGATGGACATGGTATATCTGTGCTGGATTGGACTGATACAGAAGTGGAGCGCATAAAACTAAAGACAAAACAGGGCTTCTCAAAAACTTTGAGAAGAAAAAGCGGGGGAAGAAATAGCCTACAAGATTCACATAACATTTCTGTATTGCTCCTTAAAGGGTCATTGCAGGAACATTTTCCGGAACATAATTTGTGCAATGTTGTTATCTGTAAGGAAGCCACTATAAGAAGGTACGATATTGCTGGCTACATTCCTCGCTTGTTATATTAATTACCCCGGTTTGGCAGTTTGGTTCCTGCACTCTTCTAATGTATATCTGCATGGGAGGAAAAGAATTAGGAAAGTTGTAATTAAGCTGTTAAGTTTAAATAAATTTCCTTGGCTCAGTCACTCTGCCCTTGAACACCTAGGCTTCCTGCAACAGAAAATTATTTTAGCATTTAAAACGTTGTGCCTTTATTTCTGCTGTTTGCACTCAGCAGTAAGTGTTGCTTTTGCTCCCATTTAAAAACTGCTGACAAGGATGAGAGGTAGGTGCTTGCCTACCTGAGCAAGGAAAAGTTTTACACCAGAGGAACAGAGTTTAAGGTCCATCTGTCAGGTCTTGCATTGACTAGTGAACAGAGATTGTTCTGATTTACACTGTATGCCTGAAAAATCCTGTGCACATGCTGCTTGTGTGGTTTGTGGTTTATTGAAACTCCATAATTTAACTATGGAGAGTGAGTTTATTCTTATGTGCCCAAGAAAGTCAAAGAGTTTATTGTAGCAGTACTCCTTTCAGTGTGACTGACTTTGAAGAATTACACGTGCTGATGCTTTGTTTGTTCTGTTGCTCCTGTGAATATTTTTTTTTAAAATCCCAGCACTGAATTTACCACCATAACAAGAAGGATATCTGCATTGCTAGTCCTGGATCCTCACCTCAGGTTTTGGTCTGGCAAGCCTAACATCCTACCAGTGTTATGTCCACATTTGAAGTCATACATTTCAGAGAAGGGAGACAAACTAACATCTCTGAGGAAATGTATAGGTTGCTCAGGGCCTGGCCACATGAGTGCTTGCCCTCCTCTCCCAAGGAATGTCAGCCAGGTGAGATTAGACCACTAGTGGCTGAATGTCATGCCACTGGTCTTCAGCATTTCTCTCCCAGTAACTTTGCCTTAAAAGGGATTCAGATGTGCTGTTAAAGCTGAGTTGCAGTTTATGAAGCTATTCTCAGATTTGAATTTGTTCATGACTTTCTGTGCAGCTTGCTGTTACTTCATTTAACTTGCTGTGATGGGTTGACCAAGCCAGCAGCTAGGCACTCACACAGCTGCCTACTCACTGCACCCCTGTCAAGGTGGGAGAGGGAGTCAGAAGAGAAAAATCAGGATAGATTGAGATAAAGAATTTAACAAGCGAAGTAAAGCTATGTGTGCAAGGACAATAAAATAAGGACTTTATTCACTGTTTCCTGTTAGCAGGTAGATGTCCAGCCACTTCCCAGGAAAGCAGGGCCTCAGCATGCATCATGGCTACTTGCGAAAATAAATGCAATAACCATGAATGTCCTCCCTTCCTCCTTCTTTTTCCTGAGCTTTTGTTGCTGAGCCCGACAATGTCATTTTGCATGAAGTTGCTTTGGTCAGTTTGGATCAGTATTTCTGGTAGTACAGCTAGCTAGCTTTTTATGCAGCCTAAGTGAGGGCAAAACAAAACACACACAAAAACCCCCACCTTGATGCTGTGCAAACAGTGCTCATAACCTGCCAAGACACTGGTGTGTAATCAACACTGGTTTAGTCATAAACCCAATATATGTGGGCTGCTATGAAGAAAATTAACCCCACCCCAGCCAGAGCCAGTACACCTGCCCACAAACTTATCAAGGAGGACGGTTGTCTGCTGATCATGGGATCTCTAAGAGTTTAAAGTCAAGAGAAAAATCAGGCAGGCCATGGAATGTTAACTTTGAGAATAGTCAGTGATTTCAGGGACAAACTTGCTCTCAGACATGCTTCAAATGGTCATATACCTGTATCCAGAGGAATCACATTGAATATAAGCATAACTGAAGCTGAAAAGTTTGATGCCAAGAGTAAAAGACTTGGAAACAATTCAAATATTCAGCTATAGATAGCTACCAATTTAGTTTCTGCATGTATTGAAGGGGTGTTATTTTTTTTTTCCTACCAAAATTTCCAAAAGGAAGTCAAATATACCCTATCAGCCAATTAGGTGTGTGTGCTCAGGAACAGAAAAAAATTGGATACTTCTGTTTCCATGAATGTAATAATTTAGATACACAGAAGGAATGAATCACATTGAATGCTTAGGATATTTTCTTTTTCTTGACAAGGTTAAGAGTTACCAAAGAAAGCTACTGCTGCTCAGAAAGTAATATCTAAAATATGAACTATTCCAAAACTTTAAAAGAAATAGTTGTTTAAAAAACCCACAAAAAACCCTATTGAGAAATAGGTTGTTTTTTGCTGTAGATTTTTTGTTGTTGTGTGGTTTTTTTTATAAATGTCTTCAAAATTTTCCTTCCTTTTAATAAAAATTATTTTGACACCTGCTTTGAAACACTTTTTGTGACTAGTCCAGTCTATTGCAAATGGCAGGAGTAGCCATACAGTGGATCCGGAGCTGTGTGCAGTTTATCTTCCCTTCAACTCTCTCCTATGCTGTATGTACATTATGTAGCAGGCTCTCCAGGTCAATTTGAATCCATGCTTGCAAAATGAAATGTTATTACATGGGCTGCTGTGTTAGCATTGCAGGAGTTCAGCTTCAAAACCTGCCCCTTTGTGTACTGCAGTGGAGACATGGGATGCTTGAAGAGTTGCCACATGTCACTTGTGAACTACTTCTATCCAAACAATGTGACGCCTTATGATTTTTAGTCATAAGAGGGTTTTTAACATCAAGGAGTTCAGTCAACCCAGGGAAAAAAAGCCCTAATTATATGTCATGATTTTTTTGCTTAAAATAAAATCTAGTTTCTAGTAATAAGATGAAGGAAACTAAGGGTGGGCATCTGAGATTCCATTTACATCCTCACCTTCTCAACCATGATGTCAGAAGGTGATGTAGTTTCAGTGGTGAAGAAAAAAAAATAAAAATCGGGGATTTGTGTTGGATAAAAGCAGCTATTGAGTCTAAAGAGTCTTTGTTCCACTCTAAGGGAAGCATTTTGCAGGAAAACCTCTGGCAACTGTGGGAGAGATTGTGAGAGTTGTGTCTACTTACCACCTCCAACTACTGTACACATACACACACACACACACACACGTATATATATTTGCACATGCAAATGCACAGAGGCACACGTGCATGCACACAGTCACTTCAGCCTCCTATCTTTTCTAAATATAATAAATAAATGCAGCAACAAGACAGTAAATGCTGGTATGGGAGAAATCTGTATTTTTCCTCACACCCTCTCACAGAAAATACAGATTCTATCCAAACACTCTGGAATTGTAATAAATAAATTCAAGGTCTTTTCAAATCTTCAAGTTCAATATGATAGAGAACACATTCAGAAAAGGGCAGTAGATATAAACATCCAGGTCCATTCCAGCATCCAGACTCCTAACTCTGATTTTATTGAGACATTTAAGACTTATGGAGGGATTAGAAATCTAAATTCTTTACTGAATCTGAACCGAAGACATTTGAGACCATTTTTAGGGCAGCAAGAAAAATATTTTTTCCTAGGGGAGGTTCAATGGGTCCACTTGAAATCCTTATGGGGAACAAATTTTCCCATTTTCCAGCTTTGTGCTAGTTTTATAACCGTAGGTGGAAGCAACTCATGTACACTTTATCATCTTCTACAAAATTTGAACTCGGATTCTCAAGGTAACTGTTTTTTTTTTCTCTATCTGTGACTACAAAATTACAAAAAAAAAAAAAGCTCTTATCTTTAATGTCTCCCATGGATAATAAAAATAGAAATGCATTTGGGGAGTTCCATTCCTTGCAGGTGATCAGAGTCTGATCAGATTCTAATATTCCTTATATTTCTGGTAGGGAGTGAACAGACCATTGTGCGTTCCCAACTGTAAAGTTTTTAGTTTACTTTTTTTTTTCTTCCCAATGGTAGTTTAACATTCATCCAAGTTCTAAGACAAATTTAATTATCAATGACTTGAGCCTAGTGAAATACTGTTGAGGCCAGCATAACAGGTCTGCTGTTATCCTGTCAAGGCCAATTAGCTAGAAAGTTATTTTTTCCTTTGTCAATTCCCAAAAGACAAAAAGATAACTTCACTTGGTTTGACAAGTGCTAGTAACTACTGGGAATCACTGAACAGAGATATTTCTAATAGAAGTTAAAAAAAAAAATCAGGAAATGAAATTTGGTGTGTTTCATAAGGCAGGTTATAGTTTTACCTATATGTGTCTGTGGTGGGAATAGGAGGAGCTATAAGCCATCTCTCAGAATTAGTAAATACGGCAGATTGTAGTGAGTTGCAGAGGACGTTTTTACAGAAACACTAGAGATACTGATCCTGTAATGAGAAAAGAGTACATTAAGGGAAATGTTAAATAAGTTGAAGTCTTCTCATATTATCTGCATCACTGGGGCACATGAATCAAGCATCATGCATGCTTTCATCTTACTTTGAAGGGCATGGCTGTTTGAAAGGAAAAGGAACATTTTTTTAGTGGTCCATGTTAGCATTAGTTCTAACTGTTATGTAGGGGAACTACTCACAGAAGTGTGTAGTATAGGCTGCAAGAAGTCTTAGACAAAGCTGTGATTTCCTCCCCACTTCAGTCAGTAGAGCTTCAGGAAAGGTGAATACTGCACGCAGTTCAGACCATCAAAAATTGTCTTTCTTTTCACCTGTAGGCAACTGAAGAAGTGTCACGCCTCTGAAATACCCTGCAACTGCCATAGTCAGTGTGTCAGTGCCTGTTGCATGTGAGCAACAGGCACAGTCTGATCTGATATGCTGCTGATTAATAATCCTTTCTATTCATTTTGCACAGTATCTGAGGGACTGAATAGCATAACTCAATGAAATAGTTAGATATTCCATATGACTGACATTATGTTACCAAAATACTTAGGGAGTCTGTTATTTCTCCCATGGAAGCCAGATAAATTTTTCCATTGATTTTAAGGGCAGCAATGAATACAAACTCAGCATTGTGCACCTTGGCCATAGAATTCAAAGTGCTTACTAGGTGATATATAGATAATGTATCATTTACATGAAACTCAATGTTCAATGATTGTCATCTGACGCGCAGAGAAACTTATGTTAACTATTCAAGTAAGCAACAGAAAACCATCTCATACAAGGGGGTTATACTTTGCTAGTACTGTTAGCATAGTAACATGAGAAACGAAAAAAGGACCCATGAAGAATTGGATTACTGCAGAGGCTGGTTTCTGTCAGCAGAACTAGAGAATGAAGTGTGTTAACAGGTGCACTGTCAATAACACAAACACCCTGGGATATCGATAACAGATACAGTGATTAGCACGGATGCCACAGCTAATAACCTCATAAACAATGTGAAAAATAAAACATCCCCCCCCCCCCCCCCCATGAGGTTATGCATTCTAAAATATATATTAAGAAAAAGGCTATATTAGACAAGGGGGCTATTCTCTCCAGCCTGAGCACTGCTGAGGACCTACATCTCTGTTTCTTTCAAGCCAACAATTCGTGTTGCTTTGAGAAACTCAAAGTCTCACGATAGCCTTGGCCTGAGGCTGAGAATGTGGTACTTTCTCTCCTCTTCTCTCCCCTCACATGATTTATGCAGCGACCTAACTTGGCCTTTTGCCACCTCCCTCTTCCTTTTCTGGGCTGTGACCCAGGGCTGCCTGCCCCTGAAACCAATTCTGAACATTGAGGTTTTAGTTTGCAAAAAGGAGAAAAGCTGTAGAAGAATCAGGAGAAAAAAAAAATTTCAAAAGCCCTGAAGAAAGTTATAGTCAATGACTTTCAATGAAGTTTAAGTTCCTAAATCATAGAATCATAGAATGGTTTGCATTGGAAAGGGATCTTAAAGATCATCTAGTTCCAAATGATGGAACATCCTTTTGAAAGAACAGTCTTTTGCCTGTCAACTCACTAGGATTATTTAAAAATCTGCATTTTTCCAGTCAAAGTATTACCACTCAAGTGGGGCCAAAAAATTCAGACCATTCCATGTGATGTGTTTGCAATTATTTATATCCTTGGATATTAAACAGATAGCTACAATGAGTAGATAATTTCAAGACCTATTTGCTCAAATTTTACACAAATAAATTAAAAGATATATATATCCTTGTACTGCCCAATTAATGACAATAACAAAGATTACACCTACTGAGGAAAGCAAGAAAAATAGTCACTATTTCTGTATAATCATGACTGATCTAAGCTTTTAAATATGTATTAAATACTTTATTCCTCATTATCTGTGGAATGCAAGTTCTGCTGTCCTTTATTAGATTTAACATTTTACACAACTGAAAGGACTAAATTATCTGATAAAAGAAGCAGAGCATGCCTCAGGTTTTGAAATAAATTTACTTAGTTAAAGATTTCTGCATATTTAATTTATTGTATTGTAAAATATTTTTTAAACTTAAAAAAATATTTATTTACCTATTTATTTTTTATTTACCTCCCTAATTAACTGTAGACATAGTAGATTAACTTAAGAGTTATTTGCTGACATATATTTAATATTTTCCACCTTGGGAAAATTATTTAAGACACATAGAAGTCTTTTAATCACAGTGGGTTTTCCTTTTTGCTTCTAGCAGTATGCACATAAAATAAAATCTCCTACATTCACATGTCCAGGTTAATTAAAAAAAAATAGTTTATCTAGCTCGATGACCATTCAAATAACCTTCTGTTTAAGACAAATGGCATCCGAGTTCATCCTCACAATATGTAGATGTGTACTATGACAGACTGTACTCTTTTGAATGATCATGAGCACCAGATTTAAAGATAAAGCTGGCTGGGAGGTACCAACAAAAAGAAGAGAATCTCCAGATCTTTTTCTGTCCTATCAAAGCCAACTGAAAACAGCTTTATGTTACTAAGAAATACAGGTGGAAATTTACTTTTGCTTGCAGAGAGACTTTTTGTTTCTTGATTCCTTCCTATATCATCAGTTTTGGTAACAAATGTAATTTTATATACCAATATGGACAGCTATATCTGTGAACTGATTTTGGAGAGGGTATTTGATTTTTCCTGCATCATGGAGGAAACACCTTGTAAAGCACAACTGCATGTTTGGATAATTAATACATAAGGAGACATTGTCAAGGAGAAAGCTAAGAGAAAAAAGGAAAGAGGTAGGGTAAAAGCCCTTTTCTCTCTCAGCTGTAAGACATAGTAGGAATCAAGTGGCTGGTGTTCCCTTGGTGGCTACAGCTAAAGACACAGGAACACCTGTTTTGCACTGATGCAGTGAGGAAGAGCTCACCATGGCAAAATCCAGTTTTATGAGGCCTGAGTGTATAACATCTCCCCTAATGCCTCTCACATTCAGGTTTCCATGGGAATCCAACCTCCAGTCTGGAGGAGACCTACAACAGATCCCCCAGCAGGCAATGAGGGACCAGGGCTGCAGGATACCAAGCTGACTACAATACTACTGACACACTGTCATGAAAAGCACAGCAGACAGTGCTACCATTTATGATGGTCAAAATTACTTCCCTTATTTTCCTTCTTTTTAATAGAGCAATTTTAAATTTTGTGAAAGTCTAAAATTTTTTTATATTAATTAATGGTCAGTATTAAAAAACATTACTATATTCTGAAAAGAATCTCAGCAGAAAATTCAAAATATTCACTGAAAACTGACCATTTTTCTTCCTCTAGCTAAAAGTCATCACTGGAGGGAATGAATAGACATAAGGAAAATACTTATCAAGGATGTCCATAAGAGATGACTGAAGAGAAGTAGGATGGCCTGTAGGATGGCCTATATGCTGGCAAATAGAGAATAGAGGATAAGACACAACAAAAGAAGAAAATCAAAACAAGCTGAAGAGAAACAGAGTGCCAGAAGCCTTTCAAGTACTGCAATGACCTGCTCTGCCAAGATGCCTGTAACTTTAGGCTTCTAAAATCCAAAGAAAATAACTACTCTGTCTGCTGCTAATGGAAGGCATCAGTCACAGTTTAGAGAGATGCATCTGCCAGACCTTGTGAAGAAAGTGTTATTTTACTGGTAGTGAAAATTTCTATATTTGTCAAATATCACCAGTTCAGTTCTGCTCTCCATCTAATCTTTCACTCTCAGCCAAGCCATTGAGACAGTAGTAACAGCAGCTTCATTATGAATAGAAATCCATCTTTCTTGAAACTTTCTTGAGTGAAAGAGGCTGCCATGAACTTGTGTTTTGGTGTTGTAATCCCAACGGATAAGGAGTTATTTCTTTCAAGGCTGCATCCCTTCAGGGCCATCGGAGATTTAAGCCATCAATGACTTAAACCAAACTGCATCACTGATTTTGTATCAACACACAGTGCAGAAAAATACATCTATCCTCTTGGACCAAACAGCTAACAAGCGCATGGAAAAGTAACGAAAGCTGATGAAAAAAACCTGTCATACAGACCAGGTAGGAATTTCAGAAGAAAGTGTATAATCAGGAATGCAGTTCATCTTCCACCTGTAGCAAACTTTCTGCACACTTAGGCAAAAGTTTCCTGTCATAAACTTGTCAAAGGGGAGACTGAAAAAAAGGAAAAATGAAGAAACAATCCCAAGCAAAACCCCAGCCGGTACAGAAATGAAAGTAAGTCTCTGCTGTGACGCATCTTTAACTGATTTAGATCATTATGGATCTAGAAATATCCAGTGAAATTTTGCTATATTATACCAGGCAAAGATTAAATTTTTGAAGTACACCAGTGAAAACAAAATAAGAAATTTTTAGGTACAATGTAGACAGGAACTATACAAAAAAAAGGGATCTCTGAGATACACAGATGTACAGAGGTTATAAAAATGTGCTAGAAAGGTATTTGACTTTTTGGCAGATTTCTCAGTCACTTCATCCACCAGAAAAAGACAAAACCTAAAGAAATTAGCAAATATGGAGAACTTTACATTGCCTTAGGATATTTTCCTTTTTAAAGAGATTTTTTTGTTACTCACACTGTTCAGTTTGATTCAGTGAATGTGTTGATTTAATTGTAGAGACAGTTAAAAGAAAACTTATGTGTCTATTTGTGAGTGTTACTTGCGTGTATTTTTATTATTCCATGACTTGCCTGTTGCTTTCACTTCAGTATTTAATCTAATGGCATGCAAGCAGCATTATCAGGGTAGATACATAACAATATTTCTGGATTTCCCAGGATCTTTATAGTCTCATTTCAATAATCTCATGATGCAGCTTGATTAAATTATTTCTCCTCTTTGAGCTTTCAACTTCTTTTGTTTCTTTTTACATATCTGAGCTATGGGAGAGCAATGAGTAATTTCTGAAATGCCCCATTCTCTCATGAACACTGTTCTGCTGGTATTTTAACTAAACAATTCATCTTCTGATAGTTACATTTCCTTTTTTACAAATGAGAAGGTGAAAAGGTGGCTATAAATTTTTCCTGCCAACTGAAACTCCTCAGAATGGGAAAAGGAGCTGTGTAGACTACACATTCAGCTATATACAACTTTTTCACACATTTAACTGACTCCTCTGTAGCTAAAGCAAAGGCTTCTATGCTCAAGTGTGGGAGAGAGGAAGAGACAACGTGAAGTCCCCTAGGGAACTCCTTGTTCAATTGCCTTAAAAAGCTCTTAGGTACCATGGTAATAAGAGCCTAAAATAGCTCTAAGCTAGATATATACATTGTAACGACTCCCTATTATGTTACTAGTTTTCCAAAGGTTGTGGGAAGTGGTCTTGATGATAATTTATAGTGTATAGTTAGAGGCTACAAGAATGACTTCATTATCATCATCTGTTTTTAGTGTTACATCAGTCTAGATAACACTAAACGATGACTTAATTTATATACTGGATGCAACCCCTGCAAATAATGTGTTCAGGAGATGTTCATGTCTTTGGTCCCTGGGTTGATCCAAGTTTTTTTCAGTATTTCATCAGATACTTGATGGTTATTTTTCAGTGAAGAGTAGCCCTCACAGTGTTATTGTTCATAAGAACATGACAGTACTTTATTTCCTTTGACATCCTTTCCACTTGCACTTAAAACGGGTATGTTTTTACTTTGTCACTGCTTGGATGGAAGTGACAGAGGGACTTCTGTCTTTGAGCTCTTTTTTCCTCTTTTAATTCCTACTGAAACTTGAATGTTAATCAAAAATATTTTTTTCAAGCACCAGTAAAAGCCACATGAGAGCTTTTCATTCCACTAAAACCTGAAGAAAGATCAAAAGTGTGATTACTAATGAGATGCTGATGGAGTATCTTTATATGATAAATCTTCCATGAAGGACAACTGTATCCTTTTAGGTCTTCTCCTTACTTTAACATATGCAATGATCACAGTTTAACAAGGAAAATCTTTGGTCTTCGTCCTTTTCACACGTACTTGAAAGCTGTTTGTATTTTTTTTTTTTTTCCCCTCTGGAAGAACTAGCACAGGAGATAGAGAGCTATGGTCACTTGTTAGGGAATATCTACTGAATATTTGTGTTAACAAACGAACTCATTTGAAAATAAGCTTAGCTTATTTTCAAAACAAACAAATAAACAAAAATGAAAAACTGCTATGAATTGCCTTTAATGTGAGCCTTCTCTGTCTATACGGCGTAATTACTAACATTTCATTAAGGAGGTGACATTCATCAGACTGTTTAAATCAACAGTACCGATTGTGTCATGTGGGCAGCTGGTGCTGATGCCTGCACTCCAGCTGGCAGTCCAGGCAGCTCCTAGCAGCCCCCCTGTGCAAAACAGCTCCCCTCTGGGCTCAGCCTTGTGCTGCACCCCTCTCCTCCTATCAGCATCAGTTCCTTTTGCCCCTTCTACTTTCTCAGGGCTACCATGGAACCAGAGATCCCACTGCATTTTCTGTTACAAATGAATGAGAATTTGCAGGCAATTTGGAGAGTGTTCATAGATAGAAAAATGGGTTCCTGAATGAACAAAAACTTTACTTGGAAACAGTCAGATGTTATCTAAACTAGATAACTTATCTATAACTAGGTGGATAGATGATGGTAGAGCGGTAGATGTGGTTTATCTTGATTTCAGTAAAGCATTTGACACTGTCTCCCACAGCATCCTTGTAGATAAGCTGATAAAGTATGGGTTTAGTGATCAGGTAGTGAGGTGGATTATGAACTGGCTGAAGGGAAGAAGCCAGAGAGTTGTGGTTAATGGGACGGAGTCTAGTTGGAGGCCTGTGACTAGTGGAGTCCCTCAGGGGTCGGTACTGGGACCGGTGTTGTTTAATATCTTCATCAACGACTTGGATGAGGGTACAGAATGTATCCTCAGCAAGTTTGCTGATGATACCAAACTAGGAGGAATGGCTGACACACCAGAGGGTTGTGCTGCCATTCAACGAGACCTTGATAGGCTGGAGAGTTGGGCGGGGAGAAACTTAATGAATTTCAACAAGGGCAAGTGTAGAGTTTTGCATCTGGGGAAGAACAACCCCATGTACCAGTACAGGTTGGGAGCTGACCTGCTGGAGAGCAGTGTAGGGGAAAGGGACCTGGGGGTCCTGGTGGACAGGAGGATGACCATGAGCCAGCAATGTGCCCTTGTGGCCAAGAAGGCCAATGGCATCCTGGGGTGTATTAGAAAGGGAGTGGTTAGTAGGTCAAGAGAGGTTCTCCTTCCCCTCTATTCTGCCTTGGTGAGGCCACACCTGGAGTATTGTGTCCAGTTCTGGGCCCCCCAGTTCAAGAAGGACAGGGAACTGCTCGAGAGAGTCCAGCGTAGAGCCACAAAGATGATTAAGGGAGTGGAACATCTCCCTTATGAGGAAAGGCTGAGGGAGCTGGGTCTCTTTAGCTTGGAGAAGAGGAGACTGAGGGGTGACCTCATTAATGTTTATAAATATGTAAAGGGTGCGTGTCATGAGGATGGAGCCAGGCTCTTCTCAGTGACATCCAGTGATAGGACAAGGGGCAATGGGTGTAAGCTGGAACATAGGAGGTTCCACATAAATGTGAGGAAGAATTTCTTCACAGTGAGGGTGACAGAACACTGGAACAGGCTGCCCAGAGAGGTTGTGGAGTCTCCTTCTCTGGAGACATTCAAAACCCGCCTGGACATGTTCCTGTGTGACCTGATCTAGGTATTCCTGCTCTGGCAGGGGGGTTGGACTAGATGATCTTTTAAGGTCCCTTCCAATCCCTAACATTCTGTGATTCTGTGATTCTGTGATTCTGTGATTCTGTAAACAGAAAATATGCACTGAGTTCATCAAGTGGATGTGGATATGCAAGGCTCCAAGTTCACTAGATGGGTGTGAAGCTGTTAGGCAACTCTTACTGGGATTTTGGCTGAGACAATTTTGGTCATATTCTACATTTAAGACAGCAGAAAATACATGTTTTTAAAGCTCTACTGTAAGAGAATCTTGATTAGAGGCTGATTGTTCAGCCAAGGCAATGATTTCACTAGAAACTTTTGGCTGAAAAGTTAAAAAGAAGCAATCACAACACCAGAACAAATGTGGGTAATAGGTATTTTTTTACCCAAGGTGTTGAGATGCAGCCACAGCATTTATATTTTTACATACATTTATGCTTTTCTGTGTTAATTTATATCTCTGTACAGACATGAATAAATCCAAAAAGGTAACAGCATTTGTTATGAAGGCAGACTTCGAACCCTTTGTTCGTGCTGAAAATCCTCCTTGTTCTCCTTAAGTTTTCTTTGACCTCACCAGAAGTCTGAGACTTCACCTCTTCACAGAGTGAAGCACATGAATGAAGACACTTAGAAGAGGACCTAACTCCTCGCATGCGCGTGGCTTTCAATGATGTTGAATAGAGCTTTTCCTCAGTAATGCTCAAGGAGAGCTTCCAGGCTTTGTCTCAATATTTTTGCTTTCCAGTTTGCATCAAAATAGGTTTCTTCCTTTAATGCTGGTTCTCAGCAAGGGAGAGATTGTAGTGGAAGACCATGTTGGCTGCAATGAGGGCAGAGAAACCAAGAGACCTTTCTTGAAGTTTAGCAGATTTGATTGCTCTCCTGAGTAATCATAACAAAGAGTCACAGTTGTCTGTGGCTTCATGATGTGATTTTCTGTACTGTTTCCATACTGAGGCTACTGTTGTAAACCAGATGATCAGATCTGACTCACAGTTTACCAATAAACACTTTTCATCATTGTTGTTTAGTACCACAAAAGAATATGACCCTCTGGCATTTGAAAATGCTAAAGTAACAGAGGTGGTTTTCTGAAATTCCCTTGAGATAAACATTACCTTTGTGTTAATTGGATAGTTTTGCTGGCAATTGAATTTATCTTCAGATATTCTTTCTTATTGAACAACATATGTGTGTAGCCTCACCTGCAGAAGAATAAATTGCAAATCCGATTTCAAGATGAATAATTGCATGCAAATTATGCTTTTCACCACTACAGCTCTGAGACAACTGGAGGATGGGTTGCAGGGTGCTCTTCTCATACCTTAGAGCATACCACATTTGAAAAGGGAGAAATGTTTTCAAACAGTACTTTGTATGTTACTGTATTTTCAAATGTGATACTTAAGCAAGAATTTTGATTAAATGATTTAATTTGATTTAAAATACCAGGCAAAATTATGTACATTGTATTGTATGTACACATATATTACTCTATAAAATATATAGTACATATATATGATATAATTAAGAAATAAATATATGTATATACTAATATTTTTAAATCATTGTAGTTGGCTCATAGTTAACAAAACAAGCTGATAAACCACCATTGCTCCAAAGAGCCTCCTTGTGGCACCAGACGCCTGACAGCCTCTGAGCTGCTGCCAATTTTCCTTCCCCATTTGGTTCCTGAACATCCAGCCATTTTGTTTACAAATCAGTTTTGTCTGTTAGTCAATTAATGTGCTTCACAAGTCCTGTAGCTAGTTGATTATTCGCTTACTTAGCAAATAGTGAGTATGTTTTTTCCTTCCAATGATTTTTCCTTCCACAAATCCCTGCAGCCACAGTCGGGTTTAATTTTTGTTTAGGGACATTGACAGATACGATTTAAGCAGAGTTTGAATATTTAGAGAGTGACTCTGCTTTTGCAGCCTTCAATGTCAAAGTCCACCTGAGAGCACTTCTGTACAGGGAGCAAGTCTTTGTAATGTAAACTGCAATGTGGTCTCAACATCAGTGACACAAATGCACAGCAATAACACAAGCTGTGAATATCATGACTCCCCAGCTCCTGACAGGTACTGATGCCTGTTGCCATGGCACTGGCTCAGATTCCTGCCAGTCCTGAGCTGCAGACTGTAGCTCTTCCTGCATCCAGCTGTCACTGTGGTGCAGAACATTTTTCCTCTGACATCAGAACACTCAGCTTTTTAACTAACACTCTCCATGTCTGACAAAATAAGTGCGGACATAATGCATGTATTTCCCCAAAATATTTGTGCATCTGATCTGTAGTTTTCATCTGCATGCAAGTGTGGAGAGAGAGAGATCCACTGCTGTAGAAATTATTGTGTGAGTAAGGCTGAATGACATTTATTCCTGAAACTCCTCAGTGCTTCTTGCCCTGCTCAGTGGCAGGGGGTGTGAGGGCAGCAAAATAGAGCAGAATATATCATCATTCATTAAGTGTGGGGTCAGGGAGCTGTGGAACTAGATATTGTCCGTTAAGCAGAACACATTACATGAAGTTCAATGCCCGTTATCTATGAGATTCAGGATGTTCCCTGGGTATGAACTTTTCAAGGTAATATAAATTACAGAATAAACTCTCATGCATATTCTGAAGTGCTGGGGACATCTCTGAGTCCAAAGAAAGAAGACATAGACTTCTTGCAAGCCTCTGTCTCTGCTTATGCGAAAAGAGCAGAACGCTTGGAAGGTCTCAGAGGCATCTAGAGGAGAGGCAGAGGACAGTAGTTCTTGGCATTATGCAGTAGCAGTCTCTGAAAGGGTACAGGGGATTTCGATTAAGGCCAAATAATCATGTAGTTCTGCGTGCCCATCATCTGAGATCTGAGCCACCAACATGCTGAGCATGGAAGGGTTATAATCCAGCAAGATGGCTGGATTTCATACCTGAATAATCTATCATGAAGATATTCCTGAAGTGAAAGGTGTTTCTTGTAGCAACTGCAATCAAGACGGGTAAAATGCTAAGGCTACTGTATTGTTCTTCCAAATGCATGCCATGTTAAATTAAGTTAAAATGAGGAGCTGTAAACTGTGTTGTGATTTCATGGTATCCACAACAGTTAACTATGAACAGCCAGGCCTGGCCCTGCTCCTTTTCCTCTAGGAGCGGCTGGGATGATGCTCCTTTTGTAGACTCAAAGCAGGTCTCGCTTCTCTCTTTCACCTTGCCTGCTTCCTGTCTGTGGGGCTCATCTGAGCACTGGTGCTGTGCTACTGTAGGACACCCCTCAATGGAAGGGATAGAGGAGGAAAAAAGGGTCCTCATCTTGTGTTGAAGCTTGAAGTCCCAGAGGAGCAGACCGCAGCTGTTCATACAAGGTCACACTGGCACAGGAGAAATGGCTAATAAGAATGGAGAGAATTCATGTCCTGCTACCCACAGTATATATATACATATATATGCATACATTTAAATACGTCTTCTGAGGAAATCATGTGACTCTCTCCTTTGGGAATTTAACTCTGTGTTAGAGGCTTAGAGGGTGGGGGCGACAGACCAAAGCAGATGAGTATCATGTTCCTGTTCATGTTCTGGAAAGTTTGAGCTCTGGGCAGTGACAGAAATGAGAAGAAGAATGGCTTTTGTAGTATCTCTTAAACCCTTTCATAAGCATTCATCTTTCTTACACAGCCTTGCTTTTCCGTTGTGTTTGACTATTTTTTCCTATGTTTTCCCAGTTGTGCAGTATGTTGTAGGTCACCTCTTTGCCTGCCTACGTGCTGCTGCAATAACTTTCCTAGCACTTTTTTATGGTTCCAAAGAGTACGAGAAGTAGAGGCAGTACACAGGGAGAGGTGAATTACAGTTATTACTTCACAAAGGTAAACTGAGGCAGGGAAACTTTCAGACAGGACAATTTCATGGGAAAGAAGCCAGGCTTCTGGAATCCCCCTTTCCTGCTTTAACTCCTAGACCACAACCAGGAACAACATAATGTATTCTGGAACTGAACAATGATTTTTGCTGGCAAGTTCTGTAAATCTCATGCTTTCAGTATTCACTAAAGCTTAAGCTAATGGCTTCCTTGAGCTTTGTGTGCACACTCCTCAGGGTTGTGTGCACAAGCCAAAAAGGAGGGAAAGGAGATGGCTGTAAATACTTGGCTCCAGTATGTGCACTACATCTGTCACAGGGGAAACAGTGAGAAAGGTTTGAAAAATGCAAACCAGTGCAATTAATCCTGTCCTGGCCAGAGGTAAAGTAACATTTTAAAAATCTCCTTTTAATGGAGATTCTGCAAGACATCTTTATATGCATGCAGAATATAAACATACAGTTACTATCAGGATAGAAAAAAAAATACTAATAAAGGAAACTTTAACAAAATATGCTAATTTAGCCCCTATATAACTCAGCTGGAGTTACCCAAGATGTTAATATGACTCCAGAAATCAGCAGTGGTCCCATTGAAAAATTGCACAAATTCATATTTTAAAAAGTAATTTTCATAATAACAGTTTCATTATTTTCCAGAATAGGATGACCATGTGCTGCTGAATAAAAACTGGGATGGAAGCGAGGGCAGGAACCATCCATCTAAAGGGAAAGTAAAAAAATTAAGGCCATAAGGACAAACTACTAGTATTTTGCACACTCCATTTAATTCAGACTTGCTGACTTTCAGAAAGGCTACCTGATGAAGTCTCAGAGGTGGCAGTTTAAGGGACCTTGTATTGGCTGAGTCCAATTCCTTGCCTGCCATAAAGTAGCAAAGAAAGGATACAGTGAAGTCCTCAAAAGAATCCACATCACTGATTTTATGATTAATTCCTCACTTTCTAGCTTTAATCTCGATGGGGAACCAGTCACCTAACTTGAGAGACATGGAGACTAAAAACATTAAAATCACCTGCCATATTTTAAACAGCTGTGTTTGGAGAAACTGTGGTCCAGGCCACCTCTGTGCTCTATGCACTATCATTGACCTCAGGTATGAACCTGAAGGAAAATTTTACTGCTTCTGAAGTTGTGTTTCATTTTTAAGCACACCAGCTGGATGTAGCTACACTCCTATATGGGACATTTAGTTGCTGATCTGCATGGGCAAGTCATTACTGGAGTCTAACTGGAGCCTTCTGCTCCCAGCAAAGACCTGTCTTCAATGGATTTGACTGACTGGAGCTATGGGAACATGATTATTCTAAAGCATGATATTTTCAGGCTAGCAAATCTCAATTATTGGGCTTTAAACAGTAGCAAACACTTTTATGAAACATTTAAGGAAGTAGGGACAACTTCATGAGGTGTCAGAACAACAGTTTGCTCTCATTCACTGGAAATGTTTTATCTTAAGGGCTCTGTAAAGTAAAAGCTAGAGAAAAAAAAAAGAGGGCTATGCTTCAGCAATATTATCCCATCTGTAAAGAGGTGAGGCTGGTTCGTGGTGCCACTTGCAGAACACTGAAAAAACTGCCACACACCCGAACTGTCACAGTGCATTCGCATCTGATGCAGAAGAATATATTCCCACCTATTCATCATTCTGTGATTAGAAATGCACCAAGTAGCCAAATTGGTGTCTGAAGGGGATGGCTGAAATGTAACAGAATTGCACAAAACTAGTGGAGAAATGGGGAGAAAATGTCATGCTCAGAAAATTAGGTAGAATGTGTTCTCTCCCTTCCTTTCACAAGAAGGAATGTCAAATCTTTGATACTCCCATTTCCTGCCTCTAGGTTGGGCAAGGAGCCAAAAAAATAGTCTTATGAAAACAAGAAACAAAAAATACAAAGAGTTTGAGATCATATCAACAGTATTCCATATGAAAGTGCATCTTGCATGTGTCCACCGTTCAGGGTTCAGACAAAACTCTGAAGTCAGTGAGTGCTTGTGAACATTGTGGCATTCTGTTATTCTCCCAAACAGAACATTATTTCTTATTAGAGAATGTTGCTATTCTTTTTTTCTTGGTGGTTGTTCATTTTCCTTAGCTCAAATGGGAAAATGAAGGGAAAAAGAGGATCAAGACTGAATTTAAAACTGTTTTCAACAAAAATCATGAGTGGAACAGCAGTTTGCAAAGAGTTGCTGATGTTGGTGGTCCCCACTGGCTTTCTTTGAGCAGTACTGTCATAACAGAATGCTACTCTAAAAGAAAGGATAGATTTGGAGTTTTTTAATTTTCTTTTGAGGACAAAATTATAGGTTAAACGATTGTTTGTTGATTGTAATAGTGCTGCCAGCTGAGAACTACATACAGAGGTGGGTGTATTAGAACCAGTGATCTTTGGAAAGACAGCTTCTTTTTGACACATTTCTTTTCACTACTTTAATAATTTTTACTTCTAGATAACATTCACTTTCTTCTATATAGGGAGTGCAATAGAAAGGACTATCTATCTTTACAGTAAGACACTGGAAAATACAGTGATGCCAACAGGCATCCATCTTTGGCTTTTGGGACAAACTGTGATTAGGAAGTCTAGAAATATTTCTTTTTAATTTATCTCCTCCGGTGAAAGTTATTTTCATAAGCTTGGCTGAAGGTAAAAGACTGATGGTGTCAACATCTCTGTCTCTCATGAGGAAACTATTCTTGACCCTCTAATGTCACTGCTGGCTTTTGTTTCCAAATGCTGGTCCCTCATAAATTACCATATTCCTCAAAAGTTTAAAATTCCCGTTGTTTCCTCTCTTTGTGCTTATGCATAGCAGAGGCCTCCAAGTGCTTGCAATGAAGGATGACGCCAATCCTTTTCAGTACAGGAATGTTCCCAAGGAAATGGACGGCTCCTGGGCCCAAGGGAGACAGGGAGCAGAGCAGGATGTGCTACAATACACAAAGCAAAGTCTCTCTAGCAAAAGCGATGCCACCTGCAAGGGAGAGGTGGACAGGATGTGAGTGATGCAGAGGAAGTGATGCAGGCAGGAAACATGAAAGCCAAGTAAAGAGATTTCCAAAGTAAAACAGGAAAATGGTTGAAAGGGAAGAAAACTAAATGACATTGAAAAAGATGACAGGGTTTTGTTGTGTTTTGCTTTCATTCGGACTAATAGTAAAGCTTTGGCAAAACAACTGAGGTGTGCTTCCTAAACTGATGTAGCATGGAGACCTTTGCAGCTTAAGTGTGAGGTCTTGAAGTGGCCTTCAGAAAAGCCTTCTAAGTTGTAAATGTCTTGCGTGCATTCGTATGCAGTGTGCATTACAGCTGTATGTGCACAAAGCATAACAAAGCCTATATGTGCTTCAAAAGGATTATTTTAAATAGACAGTAATCTCAAATTTCCTTTCCCTACCATAAAATCCCTTCCGTGACAAACTCTGAACATGAAAAGGAAGATTCTATCTCACATCAGTGATTTCAGTGAGTTTGTGTCCAAATTGTACCAGTGTCTCTGCGACTGGAATCAAGCTCAGTCTGTTTTTCTGGGACATACTTTAAGTTTGACAGGATGTAGATTGGATCATGACATATGCTACGTTGTACTTCTAGAGTTTAAAGAAACTCAGGAGTCTATTTCTTCCTTTAAGTTTATTTCCAGTGTCACTAATGTGTAACATTAATTATGCAGTTAATCTATCCCCATAAGGAAGAAGAACAAAACAAAAACATTTTTTGGAATAATAGGATATTGTAGCTTTCAGTAAATTGCACATGCTTGTTAATGATACACATTGCAACTTTTACTACCTTTACTACCTTAGAAATACGACATCATCATTTGCTTCATTTCCTTCACACACAGTTTGCAAAAACATATCGTACCAAAAATATAACATTACTAAAATCTCAAAAGTATTATTTGCACAAAGTTAGTCAGTTATATTAAGCTGCTATGAGCCTTCACATAGGAACATTGTAAAGAACTGGTATTTTTATTGTTGTTGTTATTACTATTAAAAATATCCACTATTATTAAACATTGTACTATTCATAATGGTCCAAGGTTCATTTCTTACATTGAGGTAAATCCAAAGGGATGATACTGCTAGACTCCTGCTTTTTTTCAGGGCCTTGAGCTGCTGCAAATTGAACTTTCTGATTATTAAAAAGCCAGCAAGAGTACTTTCTGAGATGGCAAAGAGGAGATGGCTATTACAATGTATAGACTCTAATGTGAGCATATCACAAGATGGAGCCAAAGAGACTGCATAGGAGACCTGGAATGAAGAGTGTAAGTGCAGAGAAGAAAACAATTATTTCCTATCTGAGAATGGTGAAGAACTCCACAGTCTTCAAAGAGCTATTTTCTGGTAATGCTATAATTCGCATGCCTCTTTGACAAAACAATCACTTTCAAGTAAATAAAACAGTGCTGAAAAACAGTGTGATCTCATGCATTTGCAACAAAGAGTATTAATTTTTGGACTCTTATCTTAAACATAAAGTAAAATGCAATTGTGTCCCATTAAATAAACTGCTAAGAAAAAGTGCTTACTCAGAAGACAACAGGCTAGAACCTAAGAAAACAAGGGAAAGCGTTTTTAACCCAAAATATCTTAGGGTCTCCTCATACACTTGCTGACTTCATTTGTGACTTCAGCAAGGTATGGGGTAATATAAACTGCCGTCCTCCAGTTGTGATTAATTGACAGGACAGCTTCGTGAGCTCAACCCCTGGTGCACTTTGACAATGAAACATGACGTTGTCTTCAGTGTTTACACAGTCTATTCCTGAAGTCACCCTGTTTCACTAACGTAACAGTTGTGTTTGACCTCATTTCTGGACTGGACCTCATTCTGACTTAAAACAACTCTTCCTGGGGTTCCTGCATCTTTTGAAAGGACCAAGAAGCCTTCCAGAAGGGAGGGAAATGAGAGGTAGCCATGGCATTTCCAGTGGAAGGGGTCCTATTTGCAAAGCACACATTTTAGATGTGTTTATTTGCTTTGGTTTTGTTTGTTATATGATAAGCTTGAGGTGAAGACAGACTTTACATATTACTACCTGATAACACTGCTAGGATGAAAAAAACCCCCAATGTGTGTTCCTGAGGAAAGGGATATTTTCACCATTCATAAATGATACCTAAGTTCTGCATATCCTAAAATTGAGTTACTTTGTCTTCATGTGTGAAGATCAAAAGTAATCTCTGTTTGATGACTTCTTATCAGATTCTACAAAATTGATTTGATAGGTTTACTTAAATTGCCAGGAGATATTAAAACCAAAGACCACTGACATTGTTCTTGCCTTGCAAAGAGCCACAGTGCTAAGGGTGCATTTTCATGCACTGAACAGATGATGCTCCTAATCTGGGAGGGGCCCCTGTCTGCTGAGACCACACAGCCTCTGAATAAATATGAGCTCTGCTTACCAGAACTGTCATTTCAGATCCTAAAGCAATTCCTAATTCTCCCATGTTTCTTGTCCTCTTTCCCTGCAGTGATGGATACCTGCCTGTTCAAGTGCTATTGCACAAATGCCAAATACAAAGTAAGACATAGCTCCTTTAATTGAAAGCTTATTGAAATCAGAGCTGTAGCCTGCAATCTGATGCTCACATACTCAGGTTCTAACTTTTGCTGAACCTTATTGTTATCCAGTAATTTCAATGAATGCTTATACTGAGCTGAAGGAAGATTTTCTTTTCTGATGGAAAAAACAACCGGTGAAACTATATATTCTACTGCAGATACATGGAGCAGTATTGAAGATGCTTGGAGGAGGCTACTTTGACCTAATGTGTCTCTGGCCCTGTTTTCACCTCTGCCATGTTTCCTTTGTGATTCTTGCTTACAGAAAGCAAATCTGTGGCTCTAGCCTATGCCATGTAGCAGGTGCTTTACCCGTGAAATTGGGTCAAAGCCCCAAACTAGTCTCCTTCCTGGCACAAGTGACTCATAGCTCTTCCGAGGAGCTGAGGCTTAGATCTACCTCTCAGAGAGTGCCAGGGAGCATTTGCTTGCTAGGCTTTAGTTATTACACCACTGCTGCTGAACCCGTTCTTAACTATGTGGAAATGTAAGGAAAAAATGCTCCCTCTATCTTGGTTTCAGAACAAAATGATTCCTGGTAGGGTTATATAACTCACACTGTATTTCAAGGGTGTCCCGTGTGGGCAATAGATTGGATGTGAAGTTATTTTTATTTTCACATATCCATCTGCCACGATTCATGTTTTATCAAAGCAGTTTACATGATTCCAGGCAAGGCTGCTAAAGAGCATTGGTTTCTGAAGTTGCCATGGATACCAAGCAACATGTTTTCATTTTATGACGTGATAATTTTTTACAATTTTGTGTTAATTTATTTTTTTCATGACACTAGCTTCTTCATCCAGCTCTCAACCACAGCTTGTGACAAAACCTTGACAGAAGGGACTTAGCGGTGGGAATGGGAGGATTGCACTGCCTATAACCACAACAAGGAACCAGGCAAAACTAGACCATGGATATGTCATTTCAGTTAGACTGAAATCAGTGAGTACGCTAGGAGATGGTGTTTTCATGAGCCATTCAAGACAAAATATTTTCCTCTTGAACATGATCCCATGCTCATTAAAGATTTCCCTGATGCTTTTTGAGAGAGTACTTTTTTTTCTTTATGTTCTTGTCAGGAAATCTCTCTTCCTTTCACATTCAGTATGATGCAGGCCAATTGTTTGTCAAGATGCCTCTTTCCTTTACAAACCCAAGCAAGCTCTTTGTTGATCTGAATTAGTATTCCAGTTTATAACAACTAAACTTTCATACGTATCCAGTATCACACAATCCTTTGCTCCACAATACCAGCTGCCCTTTTCTCCCAGAGGATAGCTTAGTGCATTTCAGTGATGTTGTGCATCTAGTAGCAGGGCTTTGTAAAGCACTTTGGGATCTATCCTGACAAACACTGCTCTATAAGTGAAAGCTGTTATTAACTGTCAGGAGAAATACAGTCCTTCTAAAATTTCATATGCTTCTCCCATAGCCAGCTGTAAAAGTTTTCAGAGGCCTTTTTCCTTCCTCTTTTTCTTGCCTTTTCAGACCAGATATGAGATCTGTGATTTATCAGCACTGAGATTTAGTTGTTGTACAGCAATATGTCTTAAAATATGTTCTTTCAAAATGTGCTGCAAATGGAGTTGTGATAAATCCAGTAAAGCTGAAGGCAAACAGGTTCCTTCTGCTGAACCCAAATTTAATATTTGACTAAGCCCTTCTGTTCAGTGAAATAAATTCTGGACAGCTAAAAGAATTTTGAAAGCAGGTAGTTGCTTATGTAGAAAAGCTCAACCCCTTTACTAGTCCATATGACTTGATGTTCGGATTTAATGAAAGTGAAATGTTTTTCTTACAAGAGGAATAGTTAGTGAGTCTTTACTGCTGTCAGTAAAAGATGTGGAAATTAACATCAGATTAAATCTATAGAATTGATCAATCTAAAACTACAGCTACAAGTTCAGAAATAATTACAAACAAGCAGAAATAAATTTGTCTATACTTGGCGGGAGGAGGGCAGGGATATAGTTAACAGGGGTCCAAGAAAAACTTGGATGTGCCATCCAGATGTAGCTCACATCTATCTAACTTGCTATCTGAGCTGGTGTTATATTAGACTTGATAAAACAGGGCATGGAATCATTGATTAACTCATAAAAACTGTGACAGCTGACATGCATCGAGCAATTTTTTCCCCAGCTAGCTAGAAGCACACAAGTCCAAATCAGCAAGTCCACAGTACGCTGTTTTGGGTGCTCCTGAGCTGTCATTCCCAAAGACGAAGCCAAAATCCTTTCTTTGTTTCAAAGGCAGTAGCACTACTGTATGATTAAATGCTCCTACCAGCCTTAGATATAAACAATCCAAGGGATGGGTAGGAGGCCATGTTTCTGGTGGTCCTCTTGGCCTGGCTTACCTGAGCTATTCTGCCTTCTGTTTGCTGTGCTTCATCTGATACCTGTCTCTGTGATGGATATTCTCCCTGGCCATACATGAGATAGTATAGCTCTCTTTTAAATAGGAGAAGGCTTCTGTGAATAACATTGCTTGCATCACTGGATAAAAAAGAAAACCCTTGGTGGGCATGGCTGAGCTTGGAGGTCTTGGTGAGGACAAGTTGGAGGCAGAATTAAAAAAGGCCTGGAAAATAGAAATAATGGAACAAGAGCATCCAATTTGAACGGAAAGAGAGTGAGAGGAGGCTAGAGGAAGCTAAGGGAGTGAGGACCAGAGGAGCATTAAAAAAAAACATAGTGGGGAAGATATGGGTTTAGAGTCCTGGCTGGAGTAGAAGGTGTGATATAAGAATGGGTGAGGGGACACTGATTGAGATTCAGGACTAGGGTTGAGCTATTTCCTTTGTGAAGCATTTTTCTTTTACACTCAATTTGTTAAATTGATTATAATACAATTACCAGCCCACTAGATAGCAGGATGTTTCTTATACTTGTCTCTCTCTGCTAACTCCCAAATGAAGCATGGGCTGGCTGTTTGCCAACACAAAATTAACAATAATTTTCTGCCTTTTAAAATAAATATTTGAAGCCCTTAACTGTGGCAGAGAATGCTAAAAGCAGCTCAAAACAAGATCAGTTCAACATGAAAGCTTGTCTAAATGAGAGAAACACTTCATCCATGCACCTCCTCCTTTATGTGTAGGCATTCTTATTTTGTTTTAAGAATACACAGTGTAAATCAGAGAGCAATTGCTTTTTAAAGACCTTTAGTTCAGCTGGAAACATTTTTCTCCTTAGTTTCGACAAAGCTATTTATGTGGTTCAGTGGGAGGTACTTTAATGCCCTGTCTCTATTTACAGTCTTGACTAGTATAACAGACTTGTTTAGAATATGCATTTACCTTACCTTTTCTGCTCTGAGACAAGCAAACCAGCACAATGAATGACAGGCAACAACGACAAGACAGCCTTGTTATTTGCTGCAGGCTGCTGCTTAAAGGCAAAAGGAAAACAGACTGGAACAACAAATTACCACTACTTTTACAGTTACTAGTAACCACAATTTGATCCTTTCTACCCAGTAAAATTAGATCCAGAGGAACTACCAGGAACCAGTAAATAATTATCTGTAGATGTAGCTGGCAATTACTGATTCAGAGTGGTGCTGGGGCCCTTAATAACTCCTTGTGACAATGACTGGGGCATTTTCCAAATTGCTTTTCTATAGTGATTAGCACCACTGATTTTTCAGTGTAACTGAAGCTATTTTGTTCTCTATTTCCTTTTACTCAGGTCTTTTTATCTGACTGAAATTTTAGTTGTGCTTTATAACCTTAATTTGATGCCCATCAGTTATTCCAGTAACTCAAGAAAGATAGAAATCCAGTAATCCTTGTATAAACAATACACTAAATAATTTCCTGTAATTTTCTTGAAAAGTTTTAATTAACTGCTCATTTTTTACAGGTGTCTGTTCTGCCAGATAAAAGCCACAGGTCACTGAAACAGTGCCAGTATTTTCACACTTTGCTGCTAGCGCTCTTCAAGCCTGACCTGCAGAGATAATTTATTAAGAACCTCCCAAAGCCGTGATGCACTAAAGAGTTTTTCTTGATTAGGGCCTGAATGTATAAGAATCCCTATGGCTGGCAAATGTATTTGTATATTTAGGATATAATTATATATTATGTTATTTTTTTTCATTGAGGATGATAAAAACATACTACTCCCAGATTCCTGTCCAGCAGAGGCTTGTGCCAAACAGAAGGGTTTTATAACTTGTGACTGAGAATGTCTCCCTTAATTCTTCTCCCCCAGATTTGCACTATTTTCAATCATCAGGTCTGTTACTGTTTGTCATACAGTTTTTGCATTATATGTGGGGAAAAATATTACTGCTCCTGTTGAGAGTGCTTCTATTAGCATACTGTATACTACTCTAGAATTGATATGACAACAATCAGCCTCCTGAAGTCAACAGTAGACTCATCTGTGTCTTCTGTTACCATTACTCCATCCAGATTAATTGCTTATCTACTGTAAATGGCTGCATAACAGCTGAAGGTAATGCCACAGACCTGAAAACATTTTTCTTGCTTTCCTATACCTTGCTGGTACAGTGTGATATGTGTAACACTGCATTATGTGACGAACTTTAATACTGCAGCTGCCTGTCTCTGAATAAAACCTTTCTCTGGTTTACTCAGAGTTCATTTCCACTCTGCTGTTCTATTTATGAAACTATCTTCTGCTGATGTGTAAACTGGTTCTCATTGACTTTCTTATCATGTGCCCACCTGCTCAGCATGCTCATGGAATGCTTCAGTTTTTCTGGCCATGCTGATATTTCTTCTAAACCAAGTTATAAAGACTTGTCTTCATTTCAGAGTATCTTTCCTTTGTTTTATAGAAAGTAGCAGTAGAAATAGTTGGAAAAATATTCTAATAAATTTTCAACAGTTGCAATTAGTCATTATTAAGGAAGAAAGTTACTCCAGTCAGTCTCTCTGGATATGTTTCTGTATGAAACTGTAGTCCAACAAGGAATCCTAATTACTTTTTTGAGCATGTTTTTTCATATTTTATGTCTGCTTCATATTGTGATATATTATGGACCTGGTTTAGTAGAACTAAGTTTTATGCTGTCCCTATGTTTCTAAACTCTGCCCAGGAATTCAGTACCTTGGAAGGATAGATTTGAAATTACGAATCACTAAATCACTCAATGGTTTTAGAAAACTGGATTCAGTGTGTTCCAAATGCCATATGGCTTCAAAACAGATCATTTCAAGGGTGGTGTTATTTGGTTCTAACTAAAGATGACAAATATAGTAAGCCTCTATGATACATACATTGGGAATGTTGCAACAATACCTTAGCAAACCTTATTCAGAGGAACACCAGCTTTGTAACAGACTCTTCTAGTTCTCCTTTTACAAGCACCACACCCACATTCCTCATGAATGCATTATTTATGATCTCACCCTGCCTAACTTTTTTCCTCTAGTAATTATGCAAGCAGCAAACACTCATCCTGTGAACAGATCTTCACTAATACAATTAAAGATTGTTTTTTCCATTAGGTGATCTTTCAACTTTTACCTTTTTGAAGATCCAAGTATCTCTCTCCTTGTAGGACAGACTATTTGTGTCATCAGGAGTTGCTCAGAATTTTATTGAAAGAGGCATGACATACATCTTTTAGTCAACTCATGCACTTGGTGTTTTACATTGCTCTCTACTGTATCATCAGAAGTATTTATCTGCTATTACAGGATCTTATCTTTATATAAAGATGTTCCAAAGAAGGAAACATTATAACTATCAGAATTAAGAAAAAAATTTATATATATTATACAGCTATATTGTTGACAATACACTTTAAATAGTTTTATGCCTTCCTCGTATTTGCTATCTCAGTAACTCAGTCCTGTCCAACTGCACAGACAAGTGAATTGTACATTCAAACCCTTATTTTCCACTGTAACTAACCTTCTATCTGGCCTTGATTGGCCATGTTTCTGAATACTCCAGGTATTACATTTGCTTTCATCTTCCAAGCCAAGGGCTGGCCTAGTTATTTGAGTAAGACATAGCTAAAGACTGCATGCTAGTTCCTGCTTTCCATAAAGATTTCAGTCACCAAGTAGAAGGTGCATTGTGGCAATCAATCAGTGGTGACTTTAGGATGGCTGTCCCTCCTTTTCTGGCAGTCATTTGGAGGGATGCCTTGTTTGTCCACAGGGCAGAACAGCCAGATTTCCAAACTGTTGTTTGGAGGGCCCCCCTTTTTTCTTTTACATCTTCTTTTTTACCCTCTGTTTTACCTTTCCTCCCTCTGCCTTCAAATAAAAAATTCCAGCCTCATTTATGCTCACTTTCTTAGACCCTGATTGCTTTCTCTCATAGCATCTATTTTCTGCAAGTATCTCACATTACATTTTCCTGTGCTATCATCCCTTTCCCATCTTTTCAGATCAGGATGTCAGAATCAAAACTGGTGGGAACTCCTCAAGTTTGTCAGTTCAAGGGAAACAGAAAAATTTATGAATAATTTCCTATTCTAAAATGAAAGTTTGGTGATTAAAGCTGCACAGACATACCAAAAATCAAATTTAATTAGATATTACATATAGGCAAGAACTAATTTTCTCTTCAAGAATTACAGGTTATATTATGAATGACTGAAGGCAGCAAGTTCATAACTGAAGGCCTCTTGCTCTTCATCCATTGAAAATACCCAGGGAAGGCATCTTCAAAGGCTTTTTTTTTTTTTCACCACAGAGATGTGTACTGTGACATCAGCTTCAATAAATGCTGTGATTTGATCTGTCCTTTCTGCACTTGAAAGTACAAGCACAAGTTTTTGCACCTACAAAGCTTTCCTTCTCCAGTCCTTTCTGGCTATCATGCATGGAAAAGCCAAACGTAAGGGTCCAGATTAAATATATGCTTTATCTAGACCACTGACAGCACAAACAGACTGGGGAGGAAACGCTAGCAATTAGGCTCCAAAAAATAAGCTAGATCTGTTCCTTATGTTAACTTCTCCAAATGGGTGGACACTGTCACTGTGGCCCAGGAGCCTACACTGCTTCCAGCCTCTGCAATGTTGTGAAACATTTTGCACAAAGCTGCTGCTGTGAAAGCTTGTATACTAATTAGGAAGCCACCTTCCTGTGTCTATTTATATGTGCACAAATTCCTTCCTTTTCCTTTTTTTTTTTTTTTTTTCTCTTTCCTTTTCAAAAGCTTCATAATAACTATCGAAGCTAGTTCTTCAGTTGGTGTAAAACAACAAAGATAAGACCACTACTGTCACTTGAGAAAGCTGTGCTTCCCTCTTTTCTCACTGAATGTGGGTGAAGAGGTAAGCAGGAAAACGAGGAGAGACCTGGAATCTAAGCAGGCTTCACAGATCTGTATGGAGCTAAGCCCCACCTGCCTTCTTCTGATGCAGGTGAGTCACTGGAGGGAATTCACCCTGCCCACAGGACTGGGCAGCATGAGCTTCTGGTGGTTAAGGGGCAGACTGTAAATCAGACACTGTCCTCTGAAGTACAGCTGTCTAGATAGCCTGTAGTCAGCTGATGATAATATGATATACATTTAGATGTCTCTTGCTAGTTGCTAAATATATGTAAATCAGCCACCACTCCATGCAATACAGTATTCTCACTGAACAGAGTTCGAATATAGATTCAATTCAGTACATTTTTGCATATTTTTGCTTATTTTTGTAAATACATTTCTCTCTCCATCCCTGTGAGTTAGTTAGTAAATGTTCCTCAAGATGTACTTCTGTGATATGTAGTTTTACATTGTTCAAGAGATAAGGTACTAAGGAGGAAGTCCTGACCTTGCTGAAGTCAATGATAAAAGGCTATTCTCTCCACCAGGGTCACAATTTCACCTGAGTGTTTATTTTGTTTTCTAAAGGTCGCCCTTGACAACAGGGTAGTGACGTGGTATGTTTTGAGGCTATCAAAACAGTGCCTTTGAGAATGAGCTGCTTAACTATTGGTTAATAACCTTTTCAACTAACGCCTTATGTTGAACAGATTTTTAGACAAGTTTTAGCTGCAGATATATCTTGGTAGAAGTTTCCTGTCAAGCAGAATGTTCTTAATAAGAATAGAAAAAAAAATATAAAAGAACTGAAGCCTGCAATTTTATAAAACTGCATTCTCCAATTTTTACAGCATGCTCATTTTCACAGGCTAGCAAATGATTTTCACCTCTTCCCTTAAAAAAAAAACCAAAAACAAGCAAGAAAAAAGAAAAGACTGCTGTAAGACTAAGGGTAATCCCCAGTGGACTTGACATTTTTCCAGAAGAAATTAAGAGCAGAATTCATCAAACATTAATGTTAAGAAGTCAGAAATTCTGGAATGTTTGTCCAAAGTCCCAAGACTCTGAGCAAACACTGTCATCCTGCCGGGCTCCAGCCGAAAATCAGAGCCAAAATAAACAGAGGCAGAAATTCCATCTGACTGATCCTGTGGAAACAGCTGTAACCACTTAGGTGGAAAACCACCTCAAATTCTTCTCCCAGAAAATACTGATGACATGGGAGATGGCAAGCAGGAAAGCCCTGTTAGGGTCTCTCTTCAGCTGTGGTCAGGAAAATATTTTTTCTCCACAACTGTAAATAGAAGGGTTCAACCCTGGTAACAATAAAATGCAACCACGTAAATGTTAAATGCCTCCTTTTTCTTGTCCTTTTCTCTTGTGCATTTTTTAACGTTTGATCTTAAGACACCTTCCACAAAGACACCTTCCAGACCTTCTTGTCTGCAAGAAAGTCTATTCTTCTGTAAGAAACCTGTATGCAAAAGTGTAATATGATGAGGCTCTAGTGTTTATGTTGAGATTGTGATTTACAAAATTTTGTGAAACATACCCCCTTCTTGATTTGCTGAAATGAAGCCAGTATTCAGACTAAACACCTTCTGTTCAGCCTTTTTCTTATTATTCTCTTTAGAGGGCTTTTGTCAAATGCTATTTGGCAGACAAATAGGAAGCATGTTGGAAGAAATAGCAAACATAAGCAAAGCTGAAGAAGTCCAACTTGGGTTGTCCAAGCTACACATGGCTTCCCTAAGGAATCTGACAGGTAGAGGAAACAGAAAGAGAGGATGAAATGGGAAACATTGGGGGGCTAACAAGAAAAGAAAACTGGATAGCTGCCTCCAAGCTTCCTCTTTATGTCAACTAATTCTTGAGCATACTAGATCTTCAAGGTGGAATAGAGAGCACTGGAGGAACACAGTCTGCTTTCACATTTTATTCGTTGCCAAAGGCAATAATTCTGGATTCCCTGTTTTTATAGGAAGGCAGTGTTCATTTTCCTGAAATTTCCACTCTGGTCCAGGAATTATACTTAGTTTTAGCCTATCAGCAACTTAGCAAAAGTACATAGACGGTAACGCTTTAAGATGTTGCTAACATGGAAAAATCTTTACCATTTCTTGTCCTCTGTGTCTTCCCAAGTTCATCAAGACTGTGACCTACCTGCTTAACTGTAGTTCCTTTCAGTTGTTTTTCTGGTACTTCAGTTAAGAAGATCTTATTTTCATTCTTTCTGATATAAGTCATCGTACAATCGTGGTGGTGGTTTTCCTGCCAAGCCGTATTTTCAGAGAAGATTTTTCATGCAAGAAGTAGGAAGCTGAAGGAATTAATTTGTTTGATCAGTATGGATGGATCTGTTAACTTCATTTATTTCATGGATTAAACTTTGCATATCAAATGTGTTAAAATCAAGTGATTTTTTTTTTCCTGCTTGAACATTTCCACAGATGAATGAAAAAGGCAAAAATCATTCCTGTCCGGATGACACAGTTTGAGAAACGCTGGCACAATCAAAATGTTGTGAGTATTTGTGAAGGCACAGCTATACTGCATGTATTTATAACATTGTAAAAATATATTTATTATGTGTGTGTAAGACAATGTTTATTCACATGTTCTGTATATATACATACTCTGAATTTAAACAAGTGTTTTATAATATGTTAAAAACAATTAGTCTTTACAAGCTTCTGCAAAATTAAGCAAGAGTTATAATAGGCCTTAAACTTCTAACATTTCCTTATTTTTGACAAATCAGACTACACAGCTTATTATATAGCATACTTCAAACTACCCTCCTTTCTCCCAGGTGTGCCCCTTGCCTCCCCATCATTCTTTACGATTCTGATCCTTCTTGCAGTAGATCCCCATACAAAATATTTAGGGACTATTTCCATGACCACTTGAAATTGCCATGGGCATGTTTTTGTTTGTATCATTCAAAAAAGAAACAATGACATGTAATACAGGTAACCTTCAGGGTATTTCCCAATGCAGTAGAGATCCTTCAGGGATGTATCTATGTGAGATATTTCTGGAAATCCTCTTTGAGTCTTTGGTATGACTTAGATTTTGCTCCTTACAGAACATATAAACCAAAGAAACAGCTCACAGAATGAAGGCTGGTGTAGGTATTTGCTACTTTACAAGCAGCCCACTGCAAGACTTTTACATGGGTACAGCATAACTGAATGGATTTGAACTTCCGTGTTTTGCAGACGTCACAGTTAGCACATGCAGGAGGTATGAACTGAGGAAAAGCACAGTGATCAGCAGAGAAACAGCTCCTTATTTTCCAGATCTGAAATCATTCCAATTGGGAAGGGGTAAGTAAGAACAAAGACAGCATGGTGGTGGAGAAAGAAGTGTGGTGGTTTGCAGAAGGGATCCACAGAAACCCTATGACTGACTGACTAATGCTACCTTGACCGCTGGTGCCAAGATGATGTAAGCTGAAGGGACAGAAAGAAGATTCCATTATTATTATATGTATCCTTTTTCCACAGCTGCAGCTGGATGAGAGCCCAGGAACCCAGAGAGTCCAACAAAACCCCTTCCTCAGAATAAAAACATTACATGAACATCTGCTGTGGCTATGAAGGCCAGAAAAGTAAGGTCTGGAGCGGGATATACCACAGATGACACCTCTCTTTGGACAGAGAGGCCCCTGGACTCAAATCCGACAATCACATGTGATCTTTCTTGTGAACCTCAGAGGAGAAGAGCAGGTGTGATCTCTCAGTTTCATAACAACTAAGTTGTCTTCAGGCCTCCTCTGCAGGGCTGGGAAGGGCGTGATGGGGAACGACTCTCTGCCTTTGCTGCTTGTTAAGATTCCCAACTGATACAGTAGCAGATCACAGCAGTCAGAGGATGAGCATGCCATTGATGCAGAAATGCTGAAGAAACTGTTGCAAGTCAGATTTGGGCAAAGTTGAGCAGCCAAGTTAGCTTCAGCAAAATGAGCGAGCAAGTAAGCAGAGAAAATATTGGAAGTCTGCTTCAGTGGTGTTTTTTCAGCACTCCAAGCAAGGTTGCGTTCTGAAATGCTGGAGGGGAACATCTAGCAGAAAGACAACTCTGTTCACATTGTCATGGGTCACAGCTCTCTCTGTGACTCCTCAGCTCTTCTTGCAGTCTGAAACCAGTTCTCCAAGGATCACAGTCCAGTCTAAGTCAATCTGTTCTCTAATACTTTCTTTGGCATTCATCACAGCACATGAACATGAAGAGCATCTGCCTAGAGATTAGTATGACTGGAGGAGCAGCTGTGCGGTTCTACTGCCTATATGCTTAATGACCTCCTATGAGGGTTTGTGGCTCAAAACAGCAAAGATTTTGTAGCGTGGGCTTTAGAAAAGCCTTAGAAAGAGCTACTAGATTTGGATAAATAATGTCACTTAAATATATCTTGCCATTTTCAGCAAAAAATTATGTCAATACTCGTGTCTTTTGAAATTGGTTAAACTGACTAAATATAAAAATAGATTCTATTACACTGAATTGCATAAACCCTTCATTGTTACACATTGTGATCAGATGGGAACGTGAGAATTTCCAAAGTAAAAGTTATGAGCCATGATTAATTCCCATTGCCCCTGTGCAGAAAAGGGTTAATTCCCTTTCACTCTTTGCACTTGTCTAATATTCTGAGAAGCGCTTCTATTACGTACCATTGGTGATCAGTCTATTAACGTCTACCAGGACCCTGCATTAGGTACTGACTAATCTGGCTGCTTCAGGTGATAAGGTGACTTGATATGCAATAAGAAGGTTTTGTCTCTCATGTTACATATCTAGCCCAGAGCAATAATGGCTAAAAATGTTGCCATTAATTAATACTGAGCCATATGATTGGTCTATATGATATAACTGGAGTTCTCGGACCAGCTTTTAGTAGACTACTGCACACATCATGAAAAACAAACAAATGAATCCATAAACACATGGTGATATCATCTTTGTTGGAAACCACAGTGGAGATGCCAAAGGCAAAATAGCTAGGAGTGCTGAAATATTCTCTTATCACTGCATAGGAGGATGTAGACAGTCTGTGGAGTTAACATAAGGATGGTTTTGCTTTTCTCTGAGCAGAAGATGGATGGAGAAATATAAACCTCTCATCTCAATACTGTTCATCAGCATGAAATTTCCTATTAGAGAAAAAAACAAATTAATCTTTAATTTTTGAAAAGGCAAGAGTCTTTTGGTTTTGCCAAGCCATCTGCTCCAGTCCCCTGCTACAAGGACTGAGCTGGTAACACACAGCCCTGAGGGTGAGATCCTAATCATTAAAAACACAAGATGTGCCAGGAGACTCCAAAAACCTGGCTCTTGGTATTCTGTGTATTAACCTCCCCAAGCCGCCCAGAGATTAGCTGATTGGCTTCTATGATCTGCTCACCTAGTGTGAGTGGGCACGACGCCGTGGTAGCAGGTGGACTAAGGAATAGATTTACCAGTGGACATGTGGGTTTGTGGAATCTAAGGAGGACTGTCTTCCCATGCGGGAGTGTTGATTTATGCTTTGTGAAAAATCTCCATATAGGATTAAGCAGAAGGTACATCAGCCCTACTCCTGCTTAAATCTGGAATGATTCACATCAAACTCTCCAAAACATAGATTTTTTATTATTTTTTTCCTCTGTATGACTGTGGTTTATAACAGAGCCTTGACTTTTTAATGTACATGAATGGTTTTTATTCTTTTTATTTTAATCTGAAGAATTCAAGAATTTTTACTTCATTATTCATTTGTTCCTAGCATTAGAAGCAAGTGTTAGGTTGAAAGGAGAAATGTCAGTTAGAAATAACTTCACCAAATAATATTATCCCACAAAGTCATTGTTAGTGGCATTTATTCAGGTTAGAAAACAGGGTTAGGTAGAAAAGTGCCAAAATTTGTTGCAAGAGGGAGTAGAGAGGAGGAAATCTTGAACTAAGTTCTGAAATTTAAAGGAGAAGAGCTAATTTAGAGGGAGAGCCAGTGCACTTCTTTTCTGAAGGCCTAGATTATCAATTGGGAATTTGGGGCACCCATATGCATTTTGAAATATAGGATATGTCAGGACTGAGGAAAGAAGTAGCATTATCTCCTGCCATTCTCCTGGTAGGCTTCTAGTTATCTCATTTACCCTGGGGCAAAAATCTGGCTTTTAGGAGTACTGCAATTTCTGCCTATGTGTGTATGTGTGGAGGAGGGAAGATGAAAGCATATCTTACATACACTCCACAGTTTATGAACCTCTGGATGCTGGAAATGAAAGGAGGGATTACCCCCCAGACTTCCTGGTGCAGTTGGACCTATAACCCTTCATGGACACAGTCCATGGAGTAGCCCATGTTCCATGGAGGATTTGGGCTCCTACCTCTGCTCTCTACTGCATTCATGCACTATCCAACACGTGAACAAGGAAAGGAGCCATAAACAGCTCTGTCCTTGGCTACATGAGTCCTCTAACTTGTAGGAGAGATTTGGTTTCCTTCTTTTCTCACTTTCCTTCCACATGCATGACTCCTGCAGTCCTGGCTGCAGGACAAGTGGGGAGATGGAGTGCCCTGCCATCATTGCCTAGGGTCCCGTGGTCTCACTGATTTTCTGAGCCATTGGCTCATGGTAACTCATGTGGGCAAAGTCCTAGTGTGTGATTCCACAGTTCCTGACTCAGTGCTCCCACCAGCATCAGGTTTTGTGAAATGTTTCCCTCTCTAGAAGGTAGAAATCACTTTCTGCATGCTCCTTGACATGAATAAGTGCCTAAAGATAATGACTCAGGGCATTTTCTGGTGAAGAGAGGAAGTGTGTAAGGAGTTCAAGCACTTAGGAGTTTAGGAGGTCTACAGAGGAGCAGGACTGCACGAGTGTAAAGTCGTACCTGGGCTGAATCCTTGTTCTCTGCTCAAGATCTCAGCGGATAAACCTTAAAATCAGATCTGGGTAGATAACTGTCATTCTTTCTCTTCCCAGGGGAGCTGTGGCCTCACTTGCCTATACTTCAAGCTGATTTGTCCTTGAATGAAGCTTCTTGAGTCTCACCTAAGATGCAAAACTCTGATGTGTTAGCTTGTTTATATATAGGTCCTTTGAAAGTATGGTATTTCAGCAATGAAGAAGAATGAATAGCTTTGCTTGCCCAAGCCACAGGTGCTTACGGTGCTATTCTAGGTTTCTGAAATAAGAACACAAGGCAACAGAGGCTCAGTGGTATCACAGAAACTCTGTGATACATGACCTAACAATGTCCTGGACAATACTGTGAGATTCTTGGTGGAAGCACGGTGTGGAGACATTACTAGTTTGTTGGGTGATTAGGCTCTTATAGTAGCAGAAACTTTTTGCTGGAATTTGGTATAACTAAGTTTTTCAGAGGATCATGGTGATCAGAAACCCACTCTATGTTTTACTGACTCTGGCTTTTTCGCTCAGGAATATTTCAGAGGATTCTGGGAAGTGGGGTGTTTTCCTCAGTTTATGATGTCCAAAATAGAACCACTTCTAGCCATCATTCATTTCTCAGGTATTAAGTATCTGGAAAATAATTACAAAGTTCCACAGGCTTTAGTGCCAATAAAAGGAAGCTGCCATGCTATGTGAGAAACCGAAGAAGAACTAAAGGTATTGTTAAGAAGCAGAAAGACAACGTCTGTCAAAACTGATTCTCCAAGTGGTTGAGGAGTATTTTCCAAGAGAGAATATTTCCATACAGCTAAAGAACATAAACACGAAAACTTCAAAAATAGCAATTGTCTGTACAACATCCTTAACTCGTGTCTAAGTGTCAGAGGAAACTTACAATATCTTGTAGCAGTAAGTCATTGAATTCTGTTTTTTCCTATTTTTTCCATACAGCATCAGTAGCATTTTAACAGGTCTTTTGAATTGTTACCATCTTTTTGCCTAAAAACACCTGTACCATGGGGGCATTAATTCTTCACACTTACTTGTTTTATTTTTATATCAGTTACTTCAGATGTGCACACATTGGTATCATAAAATCTATGTAGTTATGGCAGAACTGAAATCAGCTGCAAAATCAAATTTTAAAGACTACAGATGTGGGAAAAAACCCATTTCTTGCAAATTCTGTATATCCATTGGCACTTTATCTCTAAATTCTACCGAACTTGTCATATTGTATCCAGAGATATGCTTTTACTGTCATGTATGTTAAACTAAGGTCCAAAAATAATTTTTGTTCCAAGATTATAAACCCTCTAAAAATAGTGTTTTAGAATGGAAAGTATGACAGCTCTCACCTATAGCATTGCAAACGTGGTACTGTAATGTCCCTTTCATCTATTCTAAAGGTATGTCACATAAATATGTCAGAATACTTGTCATGTTGTGAACACTTGTGAGTAGCAATTGGAGCAAATTTGCATAAACATATTAGAGGGGGGAAAAAAGCATATGCCTGGAAATCCAAATAGCCCAGAAAGCAAAGAAACCAATGATAAGAATAACATTGCACGTGCATTCAGGTTGCCTCTATTTTTTCCATTTCATTTTATGAAACTCTGGCTGAGTGAGACTTGTCTAACTGTGTGCAAAATTTTAGTTGCTCTCACTTATGATTGCAGTGAACAGAGGATAAATAACTTTTTTCCTGCCTTTATTTGCAAATCTATAATGGGACTCTTAACCTTATTTGCAGATATTGTTCTTGTGTGAACAGGAGGTTTTGTTAAATATTTTGAAATAATTGTATAAGGGTCTTCCATAAATGCTGCTCATAAATGTAGGGCCTCCCAACTGCAAACACCTATGTAAAGTAATCAACTCAAACAGCATTCATATTGCCTATACTTCAGTAACTGCATTGAGTTCCTTGTGACTGATTACCTGTAAGGCTCGCTCAGTCAGGCAGCAGTGGACAACAAAGGATACAGAAAAGGCCCAAAGATGAGGACTCTGACCCAGAAAGGCTCAAGACACTGACATTTTCCAAAGAGAGGCTCCAGAGTTGCTTTTACAAGTGATCTGAGTATCCCCACTCCAGCCAGTTTATACATCAGAGCTTCACTCTGTTGAGCACAGCTTGCCCGGAGGAAGGCTGTGCTGTGGTCATGCAATGCATTTAAGAATGTACATGCCTCCATCACACCAAATAAATATTCAGTAGGTGTCAGTTAAAAATCTGTCCAAATCACTGGACTTTCTGATAAAAGTCTCAAAGGTAAGGAGTTATTATGGGCACACTTGAAGAAATACAAAAACAAAGGGAGGAAGATGAGCAATAGAGGTAAGGTTACAGAGGAATTGAGGAATATGAAGGAAAATTGCAGCCAAAATCCCAAGTAGTTTTGCATAAGCATAACTAATGTAGACCCTTATGGCTTCTCTGGCACTAATTAAAACCTCTTGGAAAAAGAAAATCTATTCACATGTTTTTCTGTACTGTTCAAGCTGACATGTAACAGTTGAGAACTATTTTAAAAACAATTTCTTGTTTCTTCTCAGGATGTACAAAATGAGAAATATATGGAGAAATAGAGTTTGTGTTGTAAAATCCAGTGAACAGATTAAGAGATTTTCAATTTGGAGAGAGACCACTTGGGTACTAAAACCCATTGTTAGTATCTTCCAAATCTGCTGCCCCTGCTGCTGACCCTGAGTAGAAAGATTTCAAAGATTGCCAAGTAACGTAATTTGTGATACTCACTCACTATTTTTTTAATTATATTTTAACAGATCCAATTACTGAGAATGAAAGGATGCCATTACACATAGCTGCCTACTTTTAAGACAGTGGAGTGCTCTTCCAGTTAACCCCATGTCTGATATTATTCTGGATCATTAAAAGTAGGCTTCTCCCCTCTACCTCCCCCCCACCCTCCCTCCAATTTTGATGCAGAAGGTCACATACAGTGTGTATATGCATGTTTATATCACAGCAATTTTCTTAGTATCTCTACAATCTATAGGAAAGAGCTTCCACAAAAGAAAAATACTCTGAGACCATTGCTGTGAAACACGAAACTCCAGTCTCTGTAGGAACATAAGAAGGCAATGAAAGTTTAGAAAAATTTTCAGATTTTAATTCCTGTTAAAGTCAGATGTTTCCAGACCAGAGACTGCTTTACTGCAGATCAGATTATACCACTGGTCTCCTCCCTTTTATTAATTTAAGATGCCTCTGGCTGTGCTGAACAGAAAAGGCACCCAGTCACCAGTGGTGAGGAGTTAACAGGACGGCCGAGGGGAGCTCACATGCCTCAGCAGCTCTATCCAAAAATTCCATTTAAAAATGGAGAAGTTTTACAGGGCAATATAAGATCAGCTCTCTCTTACTTAAGACCCATATTTGCCTCCATCTGTACAGGTGCAGCCTATCTTACCTGAAATTTTTTCACACAAATGTTTAGCTAAGGCAGTCTCAGTAAAAAAGAATCATAAACCAGGAGGAAATTAATTCCTGATTGCAACCAATTCATTTTGTCCTGTATCCTTTCCCACTCTGCTTGTTCTAGGTGCAGCAGGAAGAAATGAATATTACTTCCTCGGCTCTTTCATACTTTGATTTAGAGAAAGATATTTTCTGAAATTCTATGCGTACATACATACGTACTTACACGTACACACACACACACACACACACAAAGAAATCTGTCTGATGATGTTCTGAGATTGAAACTGCTTTTCTAAGTCACTTATTTCACTTGCAATTTAATATCAGGTAGATTTGAAATGGAGACTACTGTAATAGAGCATAAATAATGGAGGGTGAATTATGCTATTATCTCCTGTGTGTCACTCAAGAGCTTTAAGCAAAAGTATATATTTTTGAACAGGTATGTTTTCACCTGATAATCTCATCTTTCTCTGGCTAGTTACTAGAGCCAGACTATTATTTTTGAAAGAAAAACACTAATTACCTCAGAAATACAAGGATAGTTATAAAGAACTAGAAAAAGCTCATAATTTGAAAATTTTCATAATTTGATAAGTGTCATGAAAGAGAAAGATAATAAAATAAATGGGTTTTATTTAAGCTTTTATTTAATTTCAGCTGCCTGGATTTACTTTTTAGGACATTTTTTGTACCTAAAGAAAAATTTATCAGAGGTTGTTTTATGAAAAAGTATGTGTATCAGTAGTATGTAATAAGTAGATTTAGGACAGCTAGAGTTAGTTTTATTATCTAAAACCAATGAGATTGCAGTTGCTTGATGGTCCCAAACTTGCTGTTGATATGTCTTAGCAGCAAGTCCAGGTTTGTTTGGTAGTCCTAACAAACCAAACACTGTAAAGGTATATGGTAAAAGGCATCCTATACAAAGAGTTTGCAGTCTGAAAGGCAGAGATTGAGTATTTACTCTGATTTGTAATGGGATTTCTACTCAGAATCTCCCATCTGGGTCTGAGTTTTACACGTTGCCTTCTGGTTCAGACTGGTGCTCACCAAATACAGCATATGAGTATAACATTCAGCATGAAAATAGGAGTGGCATGGAATCAGACCTGACATCCAGTTTAGGCTTTATCCTTTTCAGCTGCTAATAGGCATCATTTGCCAAAAGCTGGACTAAATTTTATTTTTAGATCTGGGCACAAGCTCAATGATGGCAATTGTTTATGCAAATGCCAGGGCAGAAATTGGTCCTCAGTGACCTAAATCACTGTTTGCTTTCAGAAAGACATAGTTCTCTGTTCACAGATTACATGATAATAAATTCATAATCTCAGTGCCATTATTTCATCCAAATAGAAAGTTGTTTTGAAAGTAACTGAGGATAAAATGAAGGCCCGTGATATCTGTGGTTATTTCAGATCCGCTGGGTTTCAGACTCATGCAGATTTCTTCTGAGTTTGTAACATAGTACTGACTATGAATAAGAGGATGGATGGTTTTGACCACTCTTTTAGATACAACAGAATGGAAAGAAATTTACATTCTGTGTGTTATATTTTAACCAGTTTCCTCTTTTTTCCAATAATTTTTCAATGATAACATATGGCACTAACTGGACTGAGCAGAGAAACAGCTGCTGAAACACTGTAATATTATTTGCCAATTGTAAATACAGTACGCATAATGTTAAATGAATTTCTTCTTGGCATTTTATCCTCCTATACCTCAGCTCATCCCAGTTAGGAGCTGTGATTTATTTCACACTTTTCACAGAAATAATTTTTTGAATTTGGTGGAATGAATTACTACAAAGAGGTACAGTAATGTGACAGAGGAAAAACATTTGAGTTTTGTGTCATTTGCAGTATCTAAAAAATTTATGACTCTTGTTGCCTCAATACTTTAGTACTGGTGAGTGATGTCACTAAAGGCTTTATAACAAAGACATATAATAGTATAACTTTTATTTTCCAGTTCATAATGTTGTACTAGTTGTTTAAGTGTTAGGAAGCCTTTTATCCTGCATTCTTGCAGAGTGTAACAAGTTGAGATTTCTTTTTATCGGAAAGTTTTTTATTCAGTGAAACAGGCTCTGCCAACAGTCCCTCTGCAGGATAACCTTGTGAAGACATGGAGCGAGTGGCTGTGGAGCTCACCTTTCTCCCAGCATTTCTGGGGATTTAGCTTAGGAAGCCAAACTGGCATCACCAAGGGGAGGCCCAAGCCTACTAACCGCACCCATGGGAGCGAAGCAACACCCACAGTGAAGTAAGACAGCTGAGGAGTGGAAAAGAGACAAACATCATACATATCTACTGGAAACAGGATCTAGGGAACTACAGGGTGACCAGCAGCTCAGGTCTTGAGAAGATTATGAAGCAAATTCTCCCTGAACGCATTTCCAGGAACACAAAGGACACATGAAGGAGGTAACTGGGAACAGTCAGCATGGATTTGCCAAGGGCAAGTCATGCCTGACCAAGCTGATAATATGAGTGGCTGTGTGGATAAAGGGAAAACAGTGACCTAAGAAAAAATCCCAGATCACCATGTGGGTGTCTGCACTGGAACATGTTTCCTAGAGAGACTGTGGCGTCTCATCTCTGGAGACAAATGGACAATACCATAGGCAACCTGCTCTAACTGACCCTGTGCTGAGCATGGGCTTGATCTAGAGACATCCAGAGGACTACATGTTTCTTTGATTCTATGACAAAGTGAACTCCACAACCCCACAAAGTTTCTAGTGCATTGCAAAAACAATTGAGACTCACAGTTTTTAAATGTCAGAGGGTACCAGGATACAGTGTGTTAAGATGTTTAGCAAAATGTTTGACATGTTTCCTTGGTCTTTCTCTCCCTTTCATATTAGATGGCTCAAATGAATTTGGTGTTTTCCAAGGGTTTCGTTGATAATGAGTGAAAGGAAGTTATTTTCCAAGACAAAATTTTTTCTTTTTTTCTACATCTGGTTTTCCTGATAGGATGACTAGATGAAATAGAAAAATAGGCAAAAAATATAAACCAGCTGTATTTAATTTTCTCTTGATGGACAATAGTCTGGAAATGCAGTCACTGACCTGCTGATATGTGTTGTGGATGTATGGTCAGAGAATTAGCACAGCTAGAATAAGACGTGTTGATCTTGGATCTGAGCCTGATTTTGTATATTTTTGTTTGATCAATTCATAACTAAATGTTGGAGAAAGGAGGAAAGCAACCTCCTCACCCATTTTCAGGCAGAATCAGATGTAATGTACTACTCTATATTTTCTTATACTTATTGTATAGACAATGAGATCTTTTAATTACTTATTTTACATAACATATTAATTTCCCTGTCTCTTTTCTTTGAGTTAATCGGGCATAAACAGTTGCTTCTAAACCTGCAATATTAAAATATAAATACAAACCACAAGAAACTGCTAACACTTCAAAATTATTTGTATGAGACAGACAAATAATGAAAAATAACTCCTGTTAATGTAATCATTTTATTACTGTTTTTCATTTTCTAAAAAATATTTTTCATATATTTAGACACTTATGAACACTTACCAAACAGCACGGAAAACTTTCTCTAAGAAACAAGGAATTTACCTAAACCCATTATTTCACTGAAACTATTTTTAAAATCCTTGATTACTTCAACTCAAATTTACCAAACCCTTTCAGTCGTGAAAAATGTGGGGATCATTTTATTTGCCTTTTAGTCAATGTTGTGTTATACTCTCATTGCCATTTCTATTCTCTGCATGACAAGTCTGTTTAAATCCACCTTTCAGGGCTCCCAAGCAGTAACTTAAGTGTCAAGCTTAAGTCACTCTGTGGTATGGGACTTTTAGGCTGTTTTTCACTGTATTATTCCAAAAGCATCCTAGAATGCAGGTGTCTCACCTCAAAGTTCAACACTTATTCACTAAGCAGAAGAGTCATTCTCAGTCTTTGTGCTCAGTAACGACTGAAGGATTTCATACGAAACAACAGCTGTAATAGATGATCTCACAGTTTAATGAACAAGATACTGTTTTGGAAAGTAAGAGCCACAGACAAATTATTTCTGGTACAGGTGGAACTGGGGTGGTCAGTCACTTCCCACAGGATGAGAGCCTAACACCTCTGTGAATCCAGCCCTTCAATTCCTCTTCTTCCTTTACAATAAATTTAATGTTTAATTCCACTAGAAAGAATTTACCCAAGCTGAATTTTCTAGTTCTTCAAAATTCTACCTATAGCAAAGTTTTGATGTCAGAAATGTTTTACTCCTGTGGGATCAGATGCGACTAAAATAACCTCTTTGCTAACATAGAAACTCTTACAAAGAGCTTTGGAAAACAGATGTGCTAATAGTCTTAAATGGAAAACAATATATACTCACACCATCCATTCTTTAACTTAGGATGGAAAATAAATGACACTAGTCTTCAGAAGTTCCTATTTAAAGATTCATTGTGCTTCTGGAATCAGGATGGGAGAGAGGAAAAGTATAGGTGATCATAAAAGGAGAATTTGGCTGGCAGTTTGTATTTAGAATTTCCCTGGTGGGAGGAGGTAGAGAAGGTGAGATTTCACTTGCTTTCTAGAAAGTCATTCTTTTAATTTGAAAAGTGCTCAAGAAATGACAAGGCCACTCACACTAGGGCTGTGCTTCTGAGCTTTCTGGACTGTAGCAAATGCTTTTTGTTTCACAAAATCCTACAACCTCAGATTAAATCAACGTGCACAGTTGGTAGTGACACATTTTTAACAGCAGTGAAATAAAATAACTGGTTCTATGACAAAAATACCCTTTTAATTGTCCAGTCTGGGCAATGACCCAAGGTAAAACAAGCAGGCTAAATGGCCCATTGCCATATCTCTTAAGAAACAATTATAATATTGTTCTTCCATTCCTCGAGTTGGCTGGTTTCCCATTTCTTAATCTGTCTGTAAGGGCTGACATTATTATTTTTCTGTACTTGTTTTTTAAACTGTGATTTCTAGAGTTTCTCTTTTTATGTATCTCTCAACCTCTCTCTCAGACTTTTCTGCTTTGCTACTGTATTTTCTCATTGATTCCATTTCCATTTTTTTTTTTTTCTTCCCCCTCCACCCCCTTTTCTTTTTTTTCCTTTTTTATCCTGACATTGGTTGCTAGTGATAGTTGTGAGGTTAACTTACGTCTATCTGATTTCCATTCACTTCTCTAACTTTTCCCAGAATGTGATCATGCAATGGAATACTGAAAAAAAGTCAGTTTTACCTTTAGAGAAGGAAAGTGTAAAAATGATCCTGATACTCAGGCAATAAAAGAAGGCGACAAAGGACGGCTGACCATTGGTGTCATATATTGGTGAGGTGGCATGCAGGCTGTAAGCTCAAGAGAAGGATGCAAAAACTAGCATCTAGACACTACACACTTAGCACAGAAATCAGTACAGAGGGGAGCACACGGACATTTATGTTACGTTTGAAGCCATCTGGACCACACAGAAGATCCATTATTGTGCTCACTTATGGCCTGTATCAGGCACTTGATTGGAAAAGAAGAGTCTGTACTCTAGGCCTTTTATCTTCTTGGCACTGATGAAAGTGAGGGTGGAGAAACAAGTTTTTCAGATGAGCTTGTCTCAGAAGACCTTGACAGTGGCATTGCTGATGTGTCTTGCTGCTTCTATTCATAAAGGCATATTAAAACTATCATTGTACATTTAAGCCATTCTGATCTGAAAGCGATTTAAAAAGTATGTGCAATGATATTCCCTTTAATGTCAACCAGGATGCTGTTATAGCAGTTGGGATCCTGTGGCACCTCCAAAATTGCTTTAATAATAAACTTCATGCCCTCACCCAGAGTCCCGCTGACTGTTCCTTGTGAACTGAAGAAGAAAGTGTTAACATTAAGAAATAAAGAAAGAAAAAAAATGACTCCATTTTGAGCAGGAGAGTGGACAGAAAGGAAAGTCAGCTTAGTGTATGGGAGCCCCAATGTCTGCCTCCCCTGTTTGCTCTCAGGGTAGAGCTCGGTGGGGAGGAATTCTAGGAGAAAGGTTCTTGGGCAGCTAAGAAAGTAATATACTTTTCAGCATAAAAGTAGACCAATTTTTATTGTGCTTTTTTTTCCCTCTGTGACCCTATCTCATACTTTTCAGTTGAGATCTTCACTTCTTATTTTTCCACAGGAAACCAACACATTTTTCTCCATTTAGTTGTCTGATATTAAAAATGAACCCAGAGGTAACTGTCAGTCCAGAGTATACACATCTATATTAGTAGTGAACCTAAGTAAAGTGATGAATGAAAGCATTCACAAGGGAGATGTGTAACATGAGACATATTTAGGAAGGCTGGGAGCTGGGTTTTCCTTCAAACAGTTTAGATAGCATGAGAGCTGGGATTGCAAGGCACCAGCTTCTAAGGAAAAGTCCTTCCTGTGCTGCACCAGCCAGCACCCATCTGGCAGGGAGCAGATAGCAGAAACACAGCTCTCACCCCTAGGGCATGCCCAGGCTGTCACAGAGGCTCAGAGCTTGGCATCATACTTTTAGAAATTACTGAGCTGTGTGTCACAGTACCCAACTTCTTCTAGGACCTAGCGCTTTCATCCTGAAAAATCGATGTACATAAGTATCCTTTTGGCAGAGCAGTGCAAAAAATGCAGCAGGAATGAATCTCAAATGTTGCTGCAAGAGGGAGTGCAGGAACTGTGTTTGTCCCTTCAACATAAAGGTTAACACTGAAGAAGCAGGAACAGTGTGCCACTAAGCACACCATCAGAGGCTGAAGGACCTTTGTGGCCCTCTTGCTCCCTGCTACACTCTGTGGCCCTTTCAAGGCACAGGGATAAAGCAAGCACAGGACCGTTCGGACACATGGATCTCTCTCCTGTGTGTCTTGATCAAAGAGAGAACCACATCACTCACAACCACAGCAAAATATTCGTTTTCAACTGTAGTCCTTTGTTGGCAGAAAGTGATCAGAACAATTGCCTGTCAACAGCAACAGAGTTAGAACTTACCATTTTTATTATTTTTAATGGAAAGCAATCGTCCTTGCAGGGTAAAAATTAAAGATAACAAGCTGGAATCATGCACGGCTTTATTAACATAGTGAGCTGAATTCCTCTCCACTCTTTCAAACAAAAACCCCTGCTGGGCCTATGAAATGAAAGCTGTCTTTAAGGAAACAGGGAAATGACATTACTGAATGAATGGAGCTGCCTAACAGAGTCGTGTCTGGTAACTGAAGACACTGTTTCTGAGAGAAATGGACTGCAAATGTTTGTTAACAAAACACTGATTAAGAGATAAAGGACAATAATCTGTCCCCAAAACAAATGTTTAGGATCTGTCCCCTGTTAACTTTTTACCCTCACTTATATATTTCTCTTAAATTATTGGAGTCATGTCATCTAAAGAGGTTCCTCACAGCCTGCTGGCCATTTCAGCAAAGGTTATCTCCAATTGGGGTTACTACCTGGAAATAAAAAGTTAAGTACATATTTCTGTATGATTTAAGAGAGTACCTCTAATCAGCACTTCTGTGTACTTCTATCAACATCTCAGACATGATTGTACACTATATTTATTCACATAATGCGTTTGCTCTCCATTTTCTTCCCATCCCTTCTCCCCTCAGGGTTGTCTCAAAAAGCTAGTATGTGCGTCTGTACAAAACTGCTGTATTCAGTTGCTCCATTTACAGAAGAAGAAGGGTGTATCCCTGGTGGTTATGTGAGCAAGGACAGTATTGGATCCCTTTAAGGTAATGACCCATTCAACCTCCTAAGTAATTGTCTTTTTTCAAATAGTCAGCTTGGTCTAGTTCCCCCTCTTTAAAAACTCGTTTTGTGATAGACCCTATCTTTTTTGGCCAGACTTTTTCACAGCCTTCCTGATTTTGATAGACTTCACTCATTTCTTGTTTCTGTCTCTTGGCCATCTGCTCATAAGTTTTCACTTAGTTTCCTTAAGAGTATGAGTAAAAAATGACTGCATTAGTTCTAATCAAATGTTTCATTAGCTTACTGTCCTGCCTTTGGTACTCACCAGTAGTGAATATTAAAGAAAACAGGTAAAGAAGAGTTCTTTCTTCTCAACAGCTTCCAAGCTTGTAGCAGTTAGCAATTTAAGGACTTCCTTTTCAGTAGGTTATGTCCAGGACATTGAATTTCTTAGCCTGCTCATGGCCTCTCTTCCACCTATTCTTTTTCTAGATTATGTCTATTTTTAGTCTACACAATAATCTGTGGCACTACTAGCACAATGCATAAAATGAGGTTCTTCCTTTTATTTTGGTTGTAATCATGCTACTTGTTAATTTCATTAGATGACTTCATACTTGGACACTGTGAGAAATACCACAACTTCATTCATGATCTTATGAATCATGATTTTCTTGACTTGTACTATATTGTCTTTTAGATGTTCTCTTTCCACTGTGAGGACTCTTACTCTTTTTGCTTATTAATTTGTATTTCTTCTTGGATGAAGGTTGCTCAGTACCTCTTGTTTTCAGTGGTTTTTTCGTTCTCATTTAACTATATCCTTTCTCAGATAAGAAAACGAGAACTGCATTCAGCATTCAAGAACAGACACAAGATGTTTTCTATTTTTGCTTGCTTGTATGTTTTCCTTTATTGCTTTTTTAAATGTATCTGAACTTTCTGTATGGCAATTTTTAACACAGATGTTTTTCTCAAATTGTACACAATGCTCCACAGATATCTTTTCTACACCCTTCAGTGGACAGAATCATATGTGTATATAAGTAGGCCTTTTTTGTCTACAATATATAACACTTTCATTCGTGAATACTGAATTCAACCGATCAAAACTTTATATTTTCAATGGTCAGTCCCAAGTTTAACTACTCTGATTTTGTATCAAATCTGTTATCTTGCTAATTAAAACATAGGCTAAAACCATTGGTAGATCATTTATTTTGCATTAGAGTTTTGTTTGACTTTTTGGATAAATAATGTCTGGTACTCATGATCTGCCGGTATTCTTTCTGGTTTTTTTTTCCAAAATTCTTTCTCTAACTGGGGAGCTTGAGAGAGAGAGTTGGATCAGATGATCTCCAGAGGTCCTTTCCAACCTCAGTCATTCTGTGGTTCTCTGATTCTATGATAGTGCTTGTTTTGGACACTTCTTCCCTGGATGGCAAGACTCCAATATAGGAACCCTGCAGATCTTTCCATCAACACTGATACAATACGTCCACTTAGCTTTTCTGTCTTATTTTCCTTTAAGCTCTCCTTTTCAACTCAATTATCTATTTGCCCTACTGGCTCTCAGCAAGCATCCTACTCCTGAAGTTTTAAAAATGTTTTTATTAATAGTTTTTATGCCTTTAGCAAGTTGCTCAGAAAAGTATTTTCTGGCTGGCCTTATTATGGTTTACATTTAATCTACTGAACTTTAATCCATTTTCCATTTTCTTCAGTTGAATATTACTTCTGATTTTGTGGAATGCCTTAAAGTTTTTTGGTATCTTGATGGTGTGTATATTTACTGTAGGCTTCTAATTTGATGACTTTTAAGTGTTGTGTTTTATTATTATTTCCTTTCAAGTCAAATGTCTGTCTTCATATCATAAAGACCTTCACAAAGCAAAGATTTTTAACTGTAAACGTTACATAGAATACTTTAGGCTTTTTTTTTTTCTCCAATCATTAATTCTGTTTCATTCAAGTATATTGTATTCACTGTTACAACATGAATCTTCAAGAATAAGATTTATACATTTTCAGTTCTTTTCCTTTATCTCAAAGAATTGTCAAAAACATCATTTGTACTCGCAAGTCCTCAGTGGTGTGCCTGAAAGTTACTTCTTCAACTAACTCTGAAAAGTGAATCACAACCTCCTTCTGTGCACTGCAACTGACTTTACACAAAGCGATAACCTTACGTGGTGTGGAATTGCTACTTTATCATATAGCTAAACTATACACTAGGTAGCATGTACTTCTGAAAATTCTGCTGAAATTATACTAAGAAATGAATTTTTAATGAAAACAGAATAGAAATTCTGATTACTGGTGCATCCTATCAGCAGGCAAATGGGATTCCTCCCCCCTTATTATTTTTCAAGATTTTTTTTGTTATTTATAGGAAAAAAAACGCTAACATAACTTGCTAAGTAAAATGTCCCTTTGGCAGCTATCCCAGAATAGCAACTATAAACACATGTTTAGGTTTTAAGCAGTGTTATACACTAGATAATTTATCATTTCCATACTATATCCATTTAATTTCAAGTCACTAGTCAGACCTGTACAAATAAATCACAACTAACAAAACTTTAACAATCCGTATAAAGGAAATGGCATTCTCGTCTTTTCTATATTTGCAGAGAAAACTTGTAACGAAAATTTAATAGAGGTGTAAAATGCTTACTTTGCTTTCCACCTTATTAAATTATATTCCTAGATATTTTGTTTCACTGGGGGATTAGTCTTTTGATAGCACCGGTCTTGTTTCTCTCTCTTCAAGTATACATTCCTTTGTGTTTTGTTTGGCTGAGGAACCCTTCCCTCGCTGTAGGGTTAGTCATCATATTTCCTCAATTACTTCATGCACAGAGTGTGTTTTTCAGGGGTGCATGTCATATAATTCTAGCAAGTAGGCTGATGAGAAAGTGTCAGACAAGTACTGACTGAGATTTCTTTGCCAATAATCAGTGAAGATTTGGAGTATAATTTACCTACATTGTGAGGGAGAAATTTAGACATTTGAATTTGGCCCACTGCTAATTGCTGTCTTCAGTAACGCATTGGCTCTGTGTGTGCTCCCAGCAATAAGTTTTGGCTTTCCCTTAATAATAGTGGTTGTGATTAGGACTTAAAAATAAAATAAAAAATAATATTAAACCCCCCTCCAAACCTATTTTGGCCATGGTCCTCAGCCATAGGATATTTTGGCTGTGATTCTCAGCCACAGGATATTTTTTTATTCTTTAAACTATGCAAATTGTAAGCATGAATTGGTTTACAAACACTTGCCAGTCATGTGACTTTAAAACTTCCTTTATTCCTCAGGGATGTATTTTTTGCTCTAGAAAGTGGATCTAAGAGTAAGACTGCACAACTTAAGAAATGCTCAGTTTTAACCTTCCTAGTAAGTTTATCCAATAGCTTAGGGAAGTGTTTTCATCTGTGCATTTCAAATCAGACCACAGTGGGCCAAAGAAAAGCTTCTCAGCCTAAACCCATTAAGATTGCCATGAATACAGGGGGGGTAGTGGGAATGACAGGGGGATTGTCTTTCATGAGGATTCTGTTTGATTGTGATTATATTTAAATTTGAGAGCTTATTATATTTACAGCTGTGACTACGTTGCTATGACAGCAGCAGCCACACTGCTGTCCCTTGTACAGGAAAAAAGGACAATTATTTGCATATTCCTTCATACAGCTTGAGTTTCACTCCTTCCACACCCTTTTCAGTTGTGACTTTTGCATAAATACGTTTTGCCTGGCCCCTCACTTGTTTTTTTTCTGGGAATAGTTACTCAAGAGTAGCATAGGTGAAAGCAGTTGGGCAGGGAGGAGTAGTTGTTTAAATCCTTCTGCAGAGCCAGTTCTCAACACTTTGCTTAACCCTTCATCCTTTCTACCCTGGAACCTGATCTGTGCTGCGCACCCTGTTTTCAGCCACACATGCTCCTGGCTTCAACGCCACAATACCAAAGCTCAAGAGCAAGCAAGCCACTCTCTTGTTTCTGGGAAGAGGGGCCCGTCTGCCCGTCTATCTGTCAAGTGTATGAACTCCTACTGCTCCCCAGAGTGCCAGCAGAAAGCAAATCTCATTGCGCTTTCCATTTCCTAGCCAACACTAGCACAATGGAGAGCATGTAAACAGTTGGCTGGGCTGATTGTTACAATGATTGAAGCAAATCAAGGGCGGCTATGCCATGAACAATGAATCCACACTCTGTATGCAAATTCCTCACTGCTTTCACTTCTGTTTCTCATCTGTGCCAGCATGGTCTTAGTAAACCTCCTATGAAGTACAAAACAAGTTGCGAAACCTTGCAGTTCACTTGTCTTTTATTATAAGCTTTCAGTTTCACTTACTTTGCACAAAACACGCCTGAAAGGAGAACCCAGGCTTCACAGCTGGACCCTCTCTGGCAGCTGTTGTCTTCTCCACCCCATGTTTTTTTAATACTGAGTTTTGTCTTCTTATTTGCAATGTTATTAAATAATCTGATTTAAAAAGACACAAAAAAAGGGTGACTGCACTTTGCGAATCCCATGATTCTCTATCTTTTCTACCACAGTTCAGTGTGGCTGTTTGATTTACCAAACTCATTATGATTCAGGAATGCCTTATATCACTTAAGGAATAGCCTTATTTTTACCTTTTGTGAAAAAGTAACCTTGCTAGTCAGTGTTGAGATCCCAGCACTTGCCTTACCTTTTGCTGTGTGTGAATGGCCACATGCCAGATGCTGAATGTAAGCATGTGCTCTCACTGATGTGAAGCTTGAGAGATTCAAGAGATCAATTCCCTGGCTTTCAGTGTTGCACTAGACTGCTCCATGCAAGCTGTTTTGTTTTGTGTTGAGGGAAACACGTTTGTCCTTTCTGGGCCCTTGTGCCAAAACAGAGTATTACCATTAATTTAGTTATGAATATTTCTGCTTTGTCAGAATATGCATTTCCATTCAGCCCACTCCTAGGTGTAGTTGGAATTGCAATGATTTGTTAAGATTGTTAGTAGTCGTTCAGTGGCCACTCTCAGATATTAGTTTGAGTTGTAAGGGAATCTTGTAATTTTGTTTCTAGAGATTTCACATCCTGTTAGAAAATTCTTTTGAAACTTTTTCTACAAATGAACCACATCTCAGGATTGTCCTCAAGGGGTACCACAGCTGTAACATATATGATTGTTAGCATCCTGCATTTGCTGCATTGTTTGTCTTGTGCTAATAATGCCTACTTTGCAGACATGCTGTATTGTGTGTGACAAAACATGGCATGAATCCAACACAGCATAGAATCATAGAATCATAGAATGTATTAGGTTGTAAGGGACCCTCAAAGGTCATCTAGTCCAACCCCCATGCAGTGAGCAGGGACATCTTTACTGGATCAGGTTGCTCAGAGCCCCATCAAGCCTGACCCTGAATGTCTCCAGGGATGGGGCCTCCACTGCCTCCCCAGGCAACCTGTTCCAGTGATCCACCACACTCATACTGAAAAACTTTTTCCTTACATCTCACCCAAATCCACCCTTTTCTAGTTTAAAAACATTACCCCTTGTCCTATTGCTACATGCCCTTGTGAACAGTCCCTCCCCTGCTTTCTTATAGGCACCTTTCAGGTATTGGAAGGTCACTATAAGGTCTCCACCAAGCCTTCTCTTCTCCAGGCTGAACAACACCAACTCTCTCAGCCTGTCTTCATAGGAGCGGTGCTCCAACCCTCTGATCATTTTCGTGGCCCTCCTCTGGACGCGTTCCAACAGGTCCACATCCTTCTTATGTTGAAGGCTCAAAAGCTGGACACTACTCCAGGTGAGGTCTCACCAGACCAGAGTAGAGGGGCAGAATCACCTCTTTCAGTCTGCATCCATGAATGCAAAATAAGGGGGAGGGAGTTAATCACAGAAAAATAATTTATTTCTTGTTTTGCTTGTTGACCAAAGAACTGTTCAGCCTCATGCTACTTGGTTTCATTCCCACATCGTGGTTCCATCCAGAGAATCTATTTTTTCCCTAATTTTCTGCATATGGCGTGATAGGACTGAAGACCTGAATCAGATGTCTCCAAATTAAGGTTCTTTAAAGATTTAAAGGGGAAGTCTTTGGAGCAGTCTGTAAGATACATCTGTATCTGTAAGATACAGAAGCATGGTTCATTAAGTTCTCCCTTTCTTCAGACATGAATCTTGTGTGAATGGGGGAAAAGCATGGCCAACATAGGAAAATAAGCAGGTCATGAAATTGAATTGAAGGGAAAAGAAGCAGAGAGTTGACAGAAACCCCCACTTAGTAGGGACTGTGGGAAGGTAGCAGAAGATAAGGAACATCTAAATTGAAATTGATGACCCAGAATCAATTGGGTCAGACACAGCTGCACAGAACCTTGGATGGAGAATAGTTATAGAAGTGTTTGCATTAGGACAGGAAGCATTCTTTATTTATTTATTTTATTTTAGCACAAAAAACCAAAGCCAAAGCCATCTTCCCCTCCCCCCCCCAGCCCCTCCCCGCCCCCCCCGCCCCCCCCCCCGCAGGAAGATCCCTCTTCACAAGGAGATAAACAATGTCACATGTAGCCAGTCATCACCAGGGTACCTCTACTGTAAGTACGGAAGCTTTGACTTTTTTTTTCTAAAAGTAGGTTTCCATTGTTGTTAATGTAAAACTTTGCACAGCATCAGCTGTATAGTAAGATAACCACCTTTCTCTGTCAGAGAAAGGTTTGGTGAAGGGGTTGTGTGCGTCTGGCTGGGGCATAAATATTAGCTCAGTGACAAGCAGTATCCTCCAATGTTTCTGTACAAGCAGAATTTTCAAATAGTAATGAGACCTGTCTAGAAGTGCCTCTGAGATAATCCTCTTTAAAGATACTTTATTTGATATTGTGTCCCATTCTTTCAAAATTCAAAGAATATAGAACACTTCTTTACTGTGAGGGTAATAGAGCACTAGAACAGGCTGCCCAAGAGAGGTTGTGGAGTCTTCGTCCCTGGAGACATTTAAAACCTGTCTGGACGTGTTCCTGTGTGATCTACTCTAGGATCCTGCTCTAGCAGGAAGATTGGACTAGATGATCTTTGGAGGTCCCTTCCAACCCCTTCCTCTCTGTGATTCTGCGGTAAGAAATCTTTTAGTCACTCCATGTTTATATCATTAATGTATTAAGAAATGAGTGACCAATTAGCCTGTGAAACCTGGTTTCGCAAAAAACTCTACATAGGACAGAGTTTCAGACTTTATTTAATATTTAAAAAAGCAAATAAAAGAAGGAAGCAAATCAAATGCTTTTGTTAGGCCCTTCCTGATGACATTCTTCTTGACTTTTCCTTCGTTCTTTTTTGCCTTCGGTGCAGACATTTGATCTTTATAAAATATACTTTCCAACAAAAGAAAATATTGTACATTCTTACCAGCAAAGCATCCAGACTGTTCATTACTTAATCAGTTATGAAAGCGAAGTCTCATAAGCTGGATTGTTTATAGAAGCTGTATTTAACTTATGGTCAGGTATTGTTCTCCCAAGACATTTTTTAAAAGATCAAGGAAAGGTCTTGTGCTGTGTATTTTTTATATCCAAATAACAATTTAATTGTAAATAAGGATTGTTTTCACAGGAGTTATGTTTAGCATGCTTTAATATGTACTGGAAAAAATAAAATTATGAACCCTGAGTATCAATTTTTTATGAGGTAATGCTATCAACATAAATCAGTCCATTAACTGGTGTCCCTTGACTGTAGTTTATGGCAATACTGACACAAGTGCAGAATTTTACAGGAGAGAGCGTGTCCAGAACATGCAAATAGATACACGACTATTACCTGGAGGAAACAGTTGGCAACAGCCAAGGTTCAGATTTTTCTATCAAGTCAGCACTTTAGCAGGGCAATTCAAGTTTGTGACCTCTTGTCACATACCTGAGTTAGAGCCAACACCGACTGGCTGCAAAAGTGTACAGATCATTTCTCTTATAATCCATCCTGCTATATTTCTTGGGATGAAATTTTGACATATGTCAGGCATAATTTCCTCTTTTGAAAGAGGCAGAATTTAATTTGATTTCCTCCTAGCCTCCTGGATTTTTTAGAAATAAGAGTTTATACAATATAGACAAATGTTACAGAGTTTTGACTACAATGGCCTATCTTATTTTGGTCTGGTTCTTCAGGAGCAAATATGTTCTGTTGCGCTTTTTACTAAGGAGGTTTTCTGTTCAGCATTTTCTTTGCAAGTGAGATTGATTGGTACTAACCCTTATTCCACTTCTTGTATTCAAATGTGCCTTTCAGGACTGAAGAAAAAATAACTTCTTAATAGAGCCATGTATTAGATCTGACGATGTTTCAAATGTTCCTTAGTGTGTTTACTAACATGCAGAGCGGTAAAAAATGAAATCTGGAATACCCATTTAAAGTTAAATGGATTAAAAAATGGGTAAGTATAATTATGACCATCTAATTCAGTTAAAATACTACAGATATCTGAATATTTAGACAATAAACAGAGAAAGCTGCCACCAGATTGCAGCTGACCTAAACCACATCATTTACTTTCAAAACCAGCTAAATAAAAATGTTTCTTTATTTCTTTCCTAAGCGCATTATTGCTCACTCTTACCCCCAGTTCCCAGTTTTTGAGACCTGTTAGCTAAACCCAACAGGTTTCCTCAAGACGTTGTACAGTCTTATTTGCATTCAGAAACAAAGTTCTTGTTTTAGGTGGTATTACTTTTGAGCAGAGAATGGTAAAACCTGTGATGCTATAAGAGCTATAAGAGCTCCATCGGATTAGGCTTCTATGTTGTTTTATGTATATTAGTTATTATTAATGGAGCTGACTGAATATTTCAGAATGAAAAATTCAGCTTTAGTTTCTTTATTGCTTGTAAAATATCTTTGATAAGATTTTGTGTATTAAGGAAAGATATGTACAGTACAGGATGAGGATCTAGGTGGTGAAAAGTTCATAAATATTCATCTTGCTAGGTGTGCAGCCCAGTTTTGACTGTGCCATGAATCACAGTGTTTCTTTTCCTTCATGAAAAGATTGTGTAAAAACTTGAAGAACATGTGTTTCTAAGTACAGAGGTGGATGTTAGAATGAGTTTTAACAAAAATTGCCAAATACAGCTTTATAACTCTTTTTTTCACAACTTGCTGTGCCAGTGGAATAAGGAACGTTTGAAGGCATAAGATAACTGAAATGGCATGAGAGCAAAGAATAGAAAATCTCTTCAAATTCGCACAAATTTTTATCTGAAAAAAACCCCCACCATCTTTCAATTCTGAGGAACAGTCTGTGTGTGTACAATTTTACAGGTATAATCTTTGTATTAATTGAACTTTCAGTATTTTGTACACTTATTAACCAGCTTCTTACAAGTTTTAGACTCTGGCATTTCAGCTAATCTTCAGTAAATTAATAGAAAACTGGAAGCAATTACTGCAGGCTTCTGATTGGACCTCCATAACACCGACTGGATGATTATATTACTGTTTGAATAAAGGCGTATGTTTAAAAGGAAAGAACTCCACCTTAGTTTACAAGTCATCAATAAGAAGGAAACTTCATCTCAACTTTTGCCAAGTTTGGCAAATTGCTTCAATTGTTCATTAAGCTGGCTTTTGAAAAAGACATATTTTCTATTTCTTATGATCTAGTATATAGCTGGGAGATAATGACCTGTGCAACTGCCTCATTTTTCACTCATCATGGGGAAAATTCAACCCAAGACAAATGAATAAACTGAGACTTATGATTCAGGTAGAATAAAGACCCCAAAGTTCACATTCATATCTGAATTATCCATAGTAATTAGCTTTCCATGATGTAGGGTGGTCAAAGAGCTTCATAGATGGGTTACTATTTTGATAATGGAATTTTATTGGCTATCCACAGGTGAGAGGAAATAGATGCTAATTTATCTATCATCTGGCATTGTTTGAATGGAGGATTTTTTTTTTCCATGGGAAATAAAGAAAATAAGAAAGATATCAGTATCTTGCCTCCTGTAGAAATGTGATCAGAAACAGCTGTGATAAGCACAGACTAGATAGATAGAGGCACAGCCTGCATACCAAGGTAAAGCAATAAGATAAAAAACTATTCAGAGACTGTAGAAAAGTTAACTAGTATAATCTGGTTTGCTTTTTACATAATAGGGACATCTGAATAGACTCAGGCTTGAACACTCTTCCACAGCTATTTAGTCATGGTCACACTCCCTTAATGGGGTTTTGGCTTGTGCCATGTTGTGATCACTGAGACATTGGCTGTGACTGTTGCAAGGGATGGCATAAGTCAGGGACGGTTGCTAATGATGGTATAGTAAGACTGTCCTGAGAAAGGAGAAATCATAGGTGTAGATGGGAGTCCTGCTGCATCCTTCAGCCTGAAGTCTGGAGAGTAGGCCCAATACCATCTTATTTGCTTGCATAGGAGTCTTTATGAATGCTTAACAAGAAGACAGTGTGCCCTACAAAGGCTGTAGTCTAAAATACTATAGTCTAAAGTCTAAAAAGCAAGAGATATTGGGTAGACACAGAGAGAACTGCAAGACAGCAATGAAAGAGAGACAGAGTTGTAGGCAGTGATCTCAACACACTGGCTGCTATTTCCATCGAAAACATTGCAGGAACAATGATTTTTGGTGTGTCTGCATGTTACAGATTTTGCCTTTAAAGCTGTTGTAAATGATGCTGTGTGAGAGCATTTCTGGACTACAGAAATCCAAATAACAGAGAGTTGTTTTAACTTCCAGAAAACAGCTGTATACTAAAATAATCAATCATATGGTAGAATCGTCTGGTTAATCATTATTTGTCATTGGCTGCTTCTCTGAGATATATGAGGAGCTAGACAGTAGGAAGAGACTCTTCTATGCTTGCCTGCACACTCCATGGTCAAGGCTCTACTCATGCCTAAGTGACTCACAGACTGAATGTAGCTCATATCCTTGTTATTGTACTCCATGAGCTAAAGGAAATCCTTAAAATGGCATATGCCTGCCTTTTAGTCACCAAACTCAAAGATCAGATGTCATTTTACAGGATGAACCTGAAGTCATGTGCAAACTTGGGCAAATGCTGTGCCACCATACCCTACCCTTCCTCAGTAGTGCTTGTAATGACAAAGAAATAGAGGAACTCCACCGTTCACAAAGCAAGGAAGACTGCATACCTCTTATGTGAAGGCACAGCATGAACAGTCCTTTCCTGGCATCTCCCATAGATGGTCAAATCTCGTAGTGCCCTTCCCCAGGTAGGTATGTCTTGAGGAGGAATGGAGGACAAGCTAGTCCATATACTGTGAAATAATTCATAGAACCTATATGAATTCAATTTAGTGAAAATTAGTTACTTTCTTAGAAGGTGAAGAGGGTGATAATTTCTATTCCAGAGGGTGATGATTTCTATTCCAGACACGTTTTGCCTTTTCTCATTGAGAACTTGCCTGCTCGGAAGACTATTTTGTCAGAGTGCTATAAACCCCTGCATATTAGGATTAATAATTGAAGTACTAATATATCTTTAACTATAAAATTGCAAATATGGCCATGATGCAGTTGCACGGAATCTATTTAGCATTCCTGCTACAAAAAAAGGACCTATGCAATTTTCATGGATGTTTTATATTGCAGATAGGCAGAATCAGTGCTTAATGCTGCTTAATAATAACATTGCAAACAGTTTTCTAAGGAGGCAAGCTGTGTTGCCAAATATGTATGGCGTCACCCATCCTACCAAAAATAAGCCTTCTGGTGATTACATTATATCGTGTATAACATGCACATGCACACAAGCACACACACACACACTCACACAGTCCCTCATCTCTGTCTATATATATACTTACAGACCCTCACACGCAATAACCAGCAAAGCATGATGTTCATCTTTTAAATGGATAATAACTTCAGCCTCATTGGGTTGCCATTTTCCCTCCACAACTGTACGTACCTATCTGAGCAGATGATAAAATAAGGTGGACAGTGAAAGACAGAGCATTCTGACAATTTAATCACTGTTACTGCTTTAGTCACATTTCAGCATTATGCTGAGGAGGAGAAACAGGAAAGAATGAGAGGTAATGAGCTAAAAAGAAAAGCTTCCATCTTGACATGTGCTATTCCTTATCAGCATGTCCTTGTCTAAGCAGATATCATATATCTCTTTCAACACTTTCTATATTGTCCTTCATAAAAATATGATAGAAATGAAGGAATAATTTTACAGGAAAAATGTGCATAACATTAGAGTGTGCTTTTGTTGTTGCTCATTTTTCAAAGCGTTGACTATGCTTGTTAATGCCTGTGTATGTCACATGAGACTGTTCCTGCTTCCTGTCTGGAAGAATATAACTTTCCAATCAGGAAGGGGATAAAAGGAAACCATTGAGACTTCGATTTTACGGAGGATTAGTCAGGAGATTAATAGTCAGTAGGTGACCAAAACCTGAGCAATCTAAGAGCATTTTTTTAAACTCTCTTTTTTCTTCTTTCTTTTTTTCTTTTTTTTTGCCCCCACAAAAGGGATTTATTAACTGCAAGATATCACTTTTAGGTATTCAGATTGTTAGGACATTTAGTGGCTTGAATGGGAAATTTCACCAAGTTCTGTCATCAGATAAGTATTTGCAGACCAGCTGTAAAAAGGACACAATTAGATTCCTGTCTAATTCAGTGTGTCAACGCTCTGGCCAGAAATGATTTTGCCAAGCCTTATCTTAAAAGCAGACAGTCACATTCCTGACCTATGACAGAAAGAGCAGTCTCTCCCTAATCACTACTTTCTTATTTGAGTATTTTGATGGAAACAAATGGAGACGAGGCAAAACCAGACAGTTTGTTTATTTTGCCACAATGTCTTAAAAAATTATTCACACTAGTCTTTTTTCCAATGACCAGATGAGAGAACATTTGAGGCATCCACATGAAAGAGCTTGTGGGGTGTCCATCCATCCCTAATGCACAACAAACCCATGGTCTGCAGGGGGATACTCTTGGACCTGCTTGGAAGTGGCTGCAGAACTGATTGAGTCCTCTGATTTTCAAACTGGTGAAATGTATTGCTCTGTACAAGAACAGAGCTCAGTATCCTTTTTAATAATGAACTTCCCAGGAAGTGCTTGTTCTTCAGGATGCTTGTTCTTCAAGGCTTACTTTTGTAGATAACCTTTGTTATTTTTATTGTTTTTCCAGACAAAAGCTGTTGTGATTTGGGATTAACCAGCACTGTTTTATAAGATCTTTTTCACACTGGGAGACAAAATTATTTTGAAATAGGCAGGGAAGTGTGTGAATTTCCTGAAGGAATCTGTGTTTTATGGCTCTAAGCTACCTAAGAATTACGCAATGATATTAATTAAATCAATTAGTTTGATCGATTATATTGTTCATTTACTTCCCTTTTAATTTTGACTGAATTCATCCTAGTGCAGTGCATCTGTGCATGGTTCAGGAATTGCTTAATATCCATTGCACTTTTAAAACTAAATACTGCTTTTGTTGAGCCTTCTACTAATGGATATATTTACATCATATTATGACTTTACTGCTGTGGAGAGGTATTATATTCCTATTGCCAACAATTATCTCACTTTATCTTTACCATGCACTCTTATGAAGCTATAGTAATATACTACTCAAGAAAATAACATGATATATCATCAATGCATCCAGAAAATACAAGCTTGTCTCATTAAACAAGTGTGAGTTCCAGCACTTTTGAACTGCTGTAATGATGTCCTGCTTCTCCTGCAGAAAAAACTATATAAGTTGATATTAATCAAGGTGAAATAAATTAGAATATCTATTGCTTGACAAGCTTTCAGAATCATTTTTCATTGATGACAACAGTGTTCAATTACAACTTAACCGTCTTTGAACATGTGCAGCAGCAATGTTCATGGGCCTAGCTCACCTCAGTCAAAATATTAGTTGTAAGTGTTCTTTTGCAAATACATATTTTGGGGCTGCATAATGAAATGAGATGTAGCACAGCAGGACTCCCTTTCTGGTTAGCATATATGTTCTACACCAAGAATTAGGATCCCTGATGTGCTGCAAAATACTTGGAGTCACTATTGAACATGAAAAAGTCTAAAGAATTTAATAGGCATAATACTAATAACAGTCTTTATTAGATTTAACCCCAATTATCTTCCCTCTAGCAATCCACACAGAACTGGTTCTTTCACAGCACTGTAGCTGCTCTCTGCGTCCTTCTCAGCTAATGAGACTTTATACCATTTTGCAGCAGCTGGAAATGTGAGTCTGTCCCATGCACGCAGACTTGCACCATCATATGTCTCAGCTATTTGTGATTTGCCATAAAGCCTTCTGCTGTGGGATATAATCTGAACCTGGGAGAAGGAAGGGAGAAGAGCTCAGCTCAGCCTGTTCCTGGTTTGATTGCATTCACTCCTGACCAGAAGGAGCTTAGTCTGTGTTCTCAAAAAATGTGTATCAAATCACTATAAGATATCCTGTGTTCTAAAGAAACCATAGAAGAAGGAAGACATCAGGTATACAAGAAAAACAAACTTAAGGGAAGGGTGTTTTTACTTTTACTTGCTTTACAGTCATATACCTAGATAAAAACTCAGCAAATACTTTCAAACTTGTTTTCAAAACTCCAGAAGTAAAATCTCATCTCATTCGTCATGATGAACTGTTTAAAATGCTTTATGAAATATAGTACAGTGTAAACAAATGGAAGTGTTTCCACTGAACTATGCATTGATTATCAAATGATAAATCCATGTCTGTTTATCTGCAGGGAGAAAACATTGGACCTCTATTCATTATCTGCAGATTTTTTCAGCAGTCTTCAGTGAAATACAAAAGACCACTGTAGTCCTACAAAGGCCTTATGTCTAGCAATCACTGAATTTAAAAAAAATGTCCCCTTGTTAAAAATTAGCTAACATTATCTCATATTTCATTGTCATCTCCTCATATCTGAAAATTTTTTGCTAATTAGAATCTGTAATGGAGAGCTAAAGTGCTGTGCTCATTTGATTTTTGCCCTGCCTGCCACCATGTGGTCTGGCCTAGTCAATAATAAAGTAATTGATTTTACATTACTTTTCAATGGCTTAAGAAGCTGTAATTAATCTCCTTATTTTGTTAAATGCAAATCCCATAAAGCTGTCTAATATGCTTATGAAACCAAAACACCAGGCCAGTGACTTAGGATCTGAACCATGCTGCTAAGCATACCCCTTTGCATAGCTTTTACTGATGAGATTACAGACAGGAGTGGTGAAAACTGAATTCTATGGTCTTACAATCATGTCTTCCACAAGTGCTAGCAAACATAAACACAACAGGGAAACATATTAATTTTGGCTGATTCTCAAGATTTTGTGTTTGATATAGGGTGGCCAGTTGAAGATAATGAGTATTTCTTCTGACCTAGTATCATCTCAGCAGCAAATTCAAAGGTTTTACACTGAAAAATAGGAGCTTCTAGTTACTATTGATGCTGAAAGCTCTGCAGACATTTCTGAATATATAAAGGTCAATTGGCTTAAATTTGGAGGTGAAAGAAAGAAGGCATTGATACAAATGCAGCCTCTGTCTTACTTGCTAACTTTCAAGACAGTAACAGGTCAATAAAATTTCCTTGTTAACCTAATCTAATGACCTAATGCACCATTTAACCAAAGGGAAAAAAAAACACCTTAGCTTATCACATGCTTAGCACGAGACATGCTATGTGCTTGTTACCTACTGAAACATTTGCTTTTTTATCATAGAGTTTGCATATAGAATGTAAAATAACATGTATACATTTTTATACTCTAAGCTTTCTTGTGGAGAATCTTTAAATAGCATCAGTAACAAAATAAAGGGAAAGATCTGACAGGAACACAGAGCAATCACAATGTTGAATATAGATTTGTCTTCAAATGTGGATTAAAGTATGATTGAAATGAAATAAACAGAACAGCTTCAGAAGTTTAGAGCTGAAGGGAAGTCATCCATCACAGTGGAGGAATGTTTGATCAGATGTACAGCAGTTTAGCTCACAAACTTCATTGCTAAAAACACTTATCTCTGCACTCATTGCAAATTCTAATAATAGAAGGCACGTCCTGAAGAAATTCAATATGACTAGTAATTGTGAGCATCAGTCTTATGGAATGTGTAAAAAATAGACACAGTGGACATTTAGATACATTCTGTTTCTGTTTGTGCTTGACGAGAATGAAAAAAAAAATCTCATAACAACACGTACATAAAATGTCTCAGCTATTTAACAAGCATGTATATTACTTGCAGTTTTTAAGGAAGATGTCTAAATGTATGTTTCTTAACTGTATGTTGATTGGCAACTGAATATTCATGGTAACTTTTCTGTATTTCCTTCACCTTGTTCTAGACACTCCAATCTTATTAATCAAGATTCTTATTATGCTTGTTGTATATTCTGATTTCCACAGTATTCAGATGTATTGAGAAATATAGTCTTCCCCAAAGAGCTTGTCTTCCAAAAATAATAAGCAAGTAGAAGCTCAGAAATAACCTAAGATTACTGGTTATGATCAGCCTTCTGATATAATATTTTTTTGAATGCATAGTTGAAAGTGTAATCCACAAATAGTCCTCAATAACAGATCTGAACACGAGCCAGCAGTGTGCCCAGGTGGCCAAGAAGGCCAATGGCATCCTGGCCTGTATCAGAAACGGTGTGACCAGCAGGAATAGGGAGGTGATCGTGCCCCTGTACTCGGCACTCGTGAGACCACACCTTGAGTACTGTGTCCAGTTCTGGGCACCACAGCATAAGAAGGACATTGAGGTGCTGGAGCAAGTCCAGAGAAGGGCAACGAGTCTGGTGAGAGGTCTGGAAAACAGGCCTTATGAAGACTGGTGAGGGAACTGGGGTTGTTTAGTCTGGAGAAGAGGAGACTGAGAGGAGACCTCATTGCCCTCTACAACTACCTAAAAGGAGGTTGTAGTGAGGCTGGTGTTGGTCTCTTCTCCCAAATTACTAATGATAGGACGAGAGGAAATGGCCTCAAGTTACATCAGGGGAAGTTTACGTTGGATGTCAGGAAGAAGTTCTTTACTGAGAGGGTGGTTAGGCACTGGAACAGGCTGCCCAGGGAGGTGGTGGAGTCGCTGTCCCTGGGGGTGTTCAAAAAATGGGTTGATGAAGCACTTGAGGCCATGGTCTAGTGGTCTGATGGTTATGAATATAATGGGATAAAGGTTGGACTTGATGACCCTGGAGGTCCCTTCCAACCATAGTTATTCTATGATTCTATGACATGGGGTAGTGGTGACTTGGCCATGCTGGGTTAATGGTTGGACTTAGAGGATTTTTCCAACCAAGGCTGTTCTGTGATTCTGTGATCTGATCATTTTATCAATTTGTCTTTCTCCTCTTCTTTTTCAGTCACTTTAATGTACAATGTGTGAACAGTGTATTCTCCTTTCAGGCAACAGAAAAAGTTCTTTTGACATTCTCAAGGTAGAAGGGCATAGAAAGAAAAATTACATCTTCTCCTTGGATAACATAGTTATCTTTTCCGTGATACTTCAAGGTTAATTCTTGCAGTTTAAAGGAGATTACACTTTGACAATGGTGCGTCTTGACCTCTAATGCACTTGTGAAGTGTGATTGCCTACAGAGAACACAGAACTTTAATAAATACATAAGTTAATTACAGTATCAGCATACACTCAGATCTGTGGTACATGTCCTTCTTCTCCAGAATATATACATGAGATGCAGAAGCATGGAAATGAGTAATTTTTTTATACAGCATAAACCTATAGAGTGATAAAGATGTAGAAGAATAGACAGCTATGAAATCTGGTACTACTGGATAACTAAAGGGTACACTGATAAAGAAGGAAGGTGTCATAAAATTAGGTTGATATAAGTTTTTGTAACACCTTTTCATAGGATTTCTTCATATTCAGATTAGAGCAAAACATGAGGCTCATCTTGAATAACTTGTAATTATAATTTTAATTGTTGCATAACAAATGTTTACAGATATTTTCAGATTTTTCCAAATTTAATTTGGGTGTTTTATGGTGTTGTGGGTTTTTTTTATTGTGGCTCTAGACTTGATATTTTCAGACTTGAAGACATTGATTGGCGAATCATCTTGATTGTAGAATAAAATTTACCTTGGTAAAAGAGACAGCCTTTCACTTTATTGAATTGTTCCAGTTTTGATGTCTCCAGAGTGCATGGAAGTGCAAAAGGTAAGCTTTGACCCCTTCCATTTTCATGAGTATTAACTCTTCTCTTTCACCAGTGGGCCCTGTAAATCCTGGGACAACAGCCATAAGTGTAGAGACATCATTTTTTTATGTGTATGCATTGCATATGATAAACATATTATTTACCTAGATATCAAAAGAATCTGAATAGAATACAAAACTAAATAGAGATTATTTTTATTAAAAATAGGCATGGTGAATGAGGGACCATACCAACTATCTTGTTGAGTGGTTACTTAAGAATCTGATGTCCTTGTAGATGCTTCTTCTTCCAGATATTTTTCCTTTTTATCAGTGCTATTTACATGTCTTGGTGTAGTCAGTAATGAGCTCAATTAATGCTTGCCTCTACCTTTGTTAAGAGGCTTTTCCAACTTCTTTACCTTATGAAGTAGATTTTCAGAATACTTAGATTACATTTTCCTAGTCTACATTTTTAGCAACACAGGCGTATGTCTTCTTATTGAATAGAACAGTCTATTTTATTCTCTTGGAGGATGTGATTAGTTTCAAAGGTAGATGTCGAAAACAGATATTTTTTTCTCTTTCATCACATACTTTCTATCTGGAGAACCACATTTTTTCACCAAAATCTTCCAACCAGCTGTCACCAGTGCACACAAGAACATTACCACCTTAAAGCTTGTCAGTTCAATTTTGCAGTCATCTTCTTCACTTGCTATCTTATGAAAGTCTCATTACTCTTCCCACTCTTGTAGGTCAGGTCCTGGATCAACACTCCAAAAAAGAAGTATCACAACTTCCAGAAGGTAAAACACCCAAAGAGTTTTAATTTAAAATTCCATCTAGTGATGCCATAATATCATCACACCATGGAGAGCTATTGTACAGGCAGTTTTAATACACTCATGAGTTAACCCATGGTAGTGTTGAGAAACTGAAAGAAATTTTATGTCCAGGAAGGAAAAGGATGGAAGCAGTGATGACTACAAGGGCTCACATATCTAAGCTCTCATTGGTGTATAGTCAGAAGCTTCTAACAAACTTTCTGAAAAAACACAAGGTTAACTATGAATACCACTGGTGGTTTGTTCCTTGGTGTTGCTTAGGAGGGAAAAGTGGATTTTATTAGTGCTATTATACTAGCATTAATGGAAGTGTCACTGTTGGAGTGCTTGCACTGAAGTTTATGACAAATTTAACAAATTTGGAAATTTTGATCCAGTCTTACTTTCAGTGACAAAAAGAATCCTCAAGCTGTCCTAATTACAGAATCAGGTGCCATGTCAATAAGAAGCACACAATCAGAAATTTAGCATCACAAGTTAAGCTAGTTACTGGAGTACTCATGAGCAGTATAGCAGTATAACCCTTGTCAGATTTGATATTGTTGTCAATGCACCCTTCATTACTCAAACAGAAATTAGTGAAATTTGGTCAAAGGATGGTAGCAGTATTTTATATCATGACCGTCTGAAAATCTTGCCTGAAAAGTTTAATCTTAAAAACTTTTGTGTCTTAATAATAAAAAAAGGCTGAACATCAGTAATTTTAACAGCTGTAGTATTAACTGTTGCTAAAAACAAATAAAGAAGTACGGTAAGTAGCTGAAATGCAGACAGATGTCTGGCATCTAAGCTTATTCTGTAGCCCAAATCTTTTAATAGCAGAAAACAGAAATGAGAATGTGACACATTTTTTGTGGGGCTTAATAGCAATAACACTGCTGGACTGCACCAAAAAAAATCCTGCTTTAGTCATCATCTGTTCTCTCAGTTTGTATTGGTCAGTCGCTATAAATATAAAAGCAACTCGAAGGCCACACATAGTAATTTTTCCCAGCCACTTAAATTTTAAACGGGTAAGCTGCAAATATCATGTTATGTGATTTAACACCATAATAGGAACACAAAACCACTGCTAGAAATATAGGATCTTCTTTCACACTTCTTTCAGTGTGCATGTCTAGAAGCTAGAGTATGAATTGTGTGCCTGGAACCAGAAATAGCTCATCAAGATGAAAAATATAAAGAGGTGACTCAGGTGTATCCTCTTGCTGAAGATCCCAGCTGTGATGGTCTTACCGACTGGTAAAGGATTGGCATCTCAATTAAGGAAAGATAGATATTGTGGCAGAGCTTCTTAAGAAATACAGATATGACTGACAGAAAAGACAGCATAAGCATAAAGAAGCTTCCTAGTGATCCAAGAGACAGAATTATCCTTCACTGTCACTGCAGATGAGTCTATGTATCAGCTCCAGAAAGTTATAGAACATCAAACAAGCAATAAATGACAGGAAAAGCAGCAGATTGATCATTGCAGAGAGCCATGTACAATGGACGAACTAACTCTGCAAACCAATTCCCTTAAGAATGACAAAGTAAAAATTGGTCTTGACAACCCCTGAGCTGAACTGAAAATTCATTGAACTGATCCCTTAATGTATGTTCAACTACTTAGAAAATCCCTGAGCACTTCTGCAACCAAGTAAATATGTATCAGAGTAGATGAATTTCAGGCCTATGACTTATTCAGTCATCTGCGTGACTTAAACAAATGCCTCGTCTTCCATTGCTGATCATCATCTGTGGAAGAGCACATTTGTCAAAGAAACTGAGCTCCATGCAGGAAAGTAATTTACTGGTCAAATCTCAGTATCACTCACCGTATTGATAATGCCCTTGACAAAGATAGTCTCATGTGCATGTTTGTATACTAGATCAGTGAAGGTTTCATATCAAACGATTAAGCTCTAATGCTGGTGACAATGAATAGCTTGCCAACAGTACAGCAAATTTATGTCAATACTGTTCAACATCTGCAATTCCAATTCATATCTTAATATACAACATAAGTGAAAAAAAACATTTCTACCAGTTAAAGACACGTTCATATCTTCAAATTCCAGGCTATTGATTACTGTATCATAAACTAAACATACTGTGACCTGACTAAAGCATGATTTCACCTCCGTAGTCAACAGGCCAATAAGAAAATAATAATCATGGGTTCAGTAGAAGTAGGATTTTTAAAACATACTATCTTCCTCTTCCACTTCCATGATGGTATCTTATATTTCACAGGGTATAAATTCTCTCTCCCATTCTCTTTCAGATAGCAAGATAAACAGTTTAATTTAGCTCTCCATTTGGAACAGTATTCTGTTTTACAAGGTACCAGCTATCTTTTCCCTCAGTCTAACCAATTATCATATATTACTAAGTGGAGAGCAATTTTTTTCAGCCTGTATTTATCTTTGAAGTATGCTGACTCTGTTAACAGAAAGTTTTTGATTTCTTGAAAGCTTATCTATTTTTTTCCAGCTCTACTAGTTATCCATATGAAGCTTTTTCTCTCTTTCTACAAACCCTGACTTTTATCATGTAGACATATCATCCCATTTGGAGCTAACTCAGAGTAGCTCTTAATATAACTCTGCTTAGTACAGTGAGGTCACCCTATGTGAGTGGTGACAGCTGGATCCAAACATTTGAAGGTTCTTGTTGCTTTCCAAATTAGCCCAAAAGACAGAAGGGTTTCATGTACATCTTGATATATAGCAAACAACATTTCAGAAGAGCTCCCTCCACAGATAGCTGATAAGCTGTCAGGGCATGACTGCGAGAGTAGGCACTTCAGTACCTCTTACTGTAATTTCCAAAGAGAAATACAACCACAACAGGAATGAAGACCTACTAAATGGAGCTGATAGGATCAGGAAGGGATCTGGTTATGCTCCTTTATACAGAAACTAGAGATAAACACTCCTTAAAATATCTGCACAAGGCAGAGAGTCTTGCTTAGGAGAGAAATTGAGAGTCCTTGTAGCAAAAGCTTAATCAAGAAAGCTAGTAGGGAAAATAAATTAATTTCCATTAGGAACTCTCTGTCCTTTAACAAGATAAAAAAAGACTGTGGAATCCAAAAAAAAAAAGTTTGCAAAGAATGGAAAGTTTAGAGACTTCTGAGTCAGAATGAGGTATGGCTTCCTATATTGCCTTTCTTCCTCCCATGGTGATAAAAATAATAAAAAATAATATAATATCTTAGCATGTGTAACCTGTAGCATTTGTATTGATACACACCTAATGTGTGGGCACTTACCTGAAGAGATCATTTGTCTTGACCTTCTCAAGCTGACTGTTAACAGTAGTGTAAGCTACAGCTAGTGTCAAATACAGCTCGTGTAAGCTTTAAAGAGCTGCAGATTGTTTGAAGAGCTTCCGTGCTACAGTAGGTTTCTGCTAAATGCTTCCAGCAAAAGTCTCTGAAATAAATACTATATTATTGATGATGTTATAGTATTGTCTGAAAAAATGTTTTTGTGTTCTTGACTTGCAGATTTTTTTCTGGCATTCCTCGAATTCCACTTTCTTATTCAATGAGAGGCTATTTTAAAAAATATTTAAAATTGTTTCCCTGGAAAAAAAAAAAGAAAAGAGTGTCAGCATAGAAAAATCTGATTTCATTTCTTTGCATTTGACTTGTTCTCAATCTCTGAGTGTTCACTGAAGAGATCATGACAGGACCGACATACATAATTTCTTTTACATTTACATAATGCACAGAAACAGAAGGCCATTGACCATCTTTGAACACAGATTGTTACTAGGATTACAGTACGTAAACATCTTAAAAGAAGGCTCCACCTGTTGGAATTAAAATCCACTGTATAAACATATCTAGCAAGTATAATAACAATTAGATGTGGTAATTAATACGTCAACTCTCTCTCTAAATCAGGTAGGAACTTCTATTTAGTGCACCACTTAAAAACAATTTCCACCCATGCAACTTGTCCAATTTGGATGTCAGAATTTTTTCCAGTCAGCTAATAGAAATATTCCAACAGATACTGTATATTAAAATCTCACGATTTTTCTGAGGTTTGATCTTCTGATTCAGACTTTTCTGAAAGCTTTGCATTTGTAGAACTGTAAATTTCCTTTTGATGTCTATGAGGATGGTTCCATTAGTCCACATGGCAAGAGAGGTTGTGATAGTCTTCTTTAGAAAGAAGCTGTCTTTTCCTAAAATTAGAGTACTGTAAAACCACACAATAAATTGTTAAGCTTGGTCCTAATATTGAAATCCTAATGCCATTTACAACCACAAGAAGAAGAAAAAGAACCCTTCCTTATTAAGAAATCAACTTCTAATCAGGTGTGCTACCTCACTGCCTGTCATAAAACGTGCATTTGCAAACTGAAACTCATTAGTTTAATGACTGTGAAAGACCTGTGCAACTGCATCAAACCTGTAGGCAAGGTTTGAAATTAGAGATACAGTTATAGCTCTTTCAGTGAAGGTTATGAATAGCACAAACATTCCCCACAGTCTAATGCTTAGACCACAGCTTACTTCATGCAAAAAAAAATAATGACTTTAAAAAGAGTTGAAGAGTTTTGTAGAAATGTCCTACTATTTCTTGGAATGCTTTAAAGTAAGGCATGTTAATATCATGAAGGAAATAAAATGAGGTTTTATGGTTTACAGCAGATGTCAGACAAGATCTTTTCAGTGATTTTTCTGGCCTTGAAAACTTATGAACCTGTGGGTCACTCTTACATCTGTACAACACTTTGCCTACATTATAGGAGATTGATCATAACTTATATTAAATCTTAATTTGAGGGAAAAAGCAGACATATTTTCTTTTTCAAAGTCTTGATCATTCAAGTTGAAAAGACCTACATTTATCTTTTAGTTCAGACTGCTGTATGGCAAATTTACTGATAAAGAGAAGATTGTATGGAACCTTTTTTTAATAATTAGTGTTTTAGAAATTCAATTAATACTGTATTAATCCATATTAATTACTTGAATTACAGCTTCTATATATTACCAAACACTGCGCATTTGTGAATGTGGAAGATTTTCTTTTGATTCTAAGAGATTCAGAAAAACGCATTTCAGTGATTTCAACATACATTCCAATATTTCAAAACTTCCTCAAGTGTGTCTTTTTCTTGCTTTTACATTTAATTTTGTGATTAAGATTTCAAACCTTAAAAATGTATCTTATTGAGAGAAAGGCTTCAAAGTCCAAACTTAGGCTGAAAAAAACCCCTAGCTTTCAATGCTTATTTGAAATATCCTAAGATAAAAATTTCGCATTGCAAGTCCTTCTGTAATCAGATGGAGTTTCTTGTTTAAAGAAGTCATTATCATTGTTAAAAAATGCTTTTATAATTAAAGGATCTAACATATCTCCTTGAAGTCCTCTCAACACAGTTTCTTACATATGGTTCCTACTATCTACAACGATATGGTATTCACTAAAGTGAGCATGTATATGTTTTAAAATATGACTTATTTTTAATGATATTGTATATAAGTTACAATGATACAACATATATTATGTATTCCTAAATTATATTTTCACCTAATACAATGTGAGTGTAATCCACATTGGAAACTGAAGCTGAAATAAAGAAACAGGTCATCTCTAATTACTGGTTTAAGATATGAATCAGTTCTGATGTTATCTTTGTTCGGGTTATAACATAGGAAAGCATAACTTAAGTTTGAACATGGATGCAGAGATGTGCACAAGACCCACATTTTCATGTCTTGTCTACTCAGATGGTTCTGTGTTTCAAAACTTAACATCTTACTATTTTGATGAAGAAATATTTACAGAGTGACAAAGCTGCAGCTACCATTCAGAGCACACCCAGATTCCACCTCCAGCACTTCTTACTGCCTTTGAGGCAATAAACTTTCGGCAAACATTTGTTTAATTGCTTGATGTAGTGTAGCTTGCATATAGTCTGCTGTGGGACTCAATTTACTCTTCATTGACTCCTCGTTTAATTTGTTCTTGTTCCTGTAGGCCTTCTCCACACTCTTCCTAACTTCACTGTGTTATATGATAACTTCCTGGTCCCTACTAGCGCTGCAAGGGAACAAATGAGCTACTCAACCCAATATATGCCTTCCTTCATGCCACTCTCTTACAACAGACCATATAAAGTTATCCCAGTACAAATCTTGTCCCTGTCTGTTCAGATGGAGTGCTTGCCACTTAATACTCTATAAAAGTCTCCAATTTCAGTCCCAAAAACTGCTGAGAGTCTAATGCCAACTCTTTATAATCTCTTTTACACTGCAATGTGGACTGTTACCTTCTATGATTGGTTGTAAGGGAATGTAATTGTTAGACCAAGACTGGTGTATTTGTGCAGTGTTTGTTCCTTTGGTGCTGACATTTCAGATTGGCACTATCTGGCTGTGCCTGTTCCCTGCTCATTGTTGTTCTGCTGGAGTGGACTGTTTGGAGGGCACCCAAGAACTGTGATAAGGTGTCTGGAGATGTGCTTTGCAAGGTAACAGGTAGCCAACATGCACTGCAGAGACAATTAGTTATTGTACACTGCAGCGAGTGATTAAACATCAAGGTGTCTTACCTTGGGTATCCACAAAGCAACAGGGTGACATATTGGGTAAAAGTGACAATTAAAAAATAGACAGCAAAAGCAAATGGGAAGGCAAAGAACTATTGTGTTCTAGGAACTAGAGAGTACCTGCTCAAGATAGCCATTCCATGAGGCAAAAATCTCTTGTTGCCTTTCAGAAAAATAAGTATAGTGCATGGGAAAGTGTGACAGGTGAAAGCAAAACCACTGCAGGTGTTTCACCCATGAGGGCAAATGGGAGCAACGACTGAAATGCGCAGGCTTGAGTTGAGCCTCCTCCATCCATGGCTCTGAACGGGTAAACTCAAAAAAGATGTATGCAGCTGGGGCCAAGTGAGGTCAGGGGAGAAGCAGTAAACATGGCTGAGGAGTGGAGAAAGGTGCCAAGAGGTCAGAAAGCTTCAGGGAAGCTGAATGAAGCCAGGCCTGCTCTTTCTTTTCTGCTTCTCACTCCTGGAACGCCTTTGTCTCTTCCTCAGGAGTACAGGGTCCATGTTCCCATATCAGTCTCTGTTCCCCAGTCCCACTTCTGTTTGGTGTTATAGGCCACACTTAACACCAAGGTTTCACATCCAAGTATTCCTACTCTTTTCTCTAGTTCCCAATAACTGGCAGATAACTGTAAGTGGTCCTGCTCCTGGTGAGAGGGAGACCGTGAATCTTGGGCGCAGGCCAGGGAAGACAGCCAGAAAAGAGTTTCAGAGGAAGAGCTATTGTTGCTGGGAAATGCCTCCTTCCTCTCTTTCCAGTCCTCCCTCCTGTCTTTGGCAGCAGCAACAGGAAGCCAGTTGCAAAGATAAGGTGAGGATTTGCTGACCGTCCTGGAAAGGCACATTTTTCTTTCCTCAGGCATACTCAGAGCAGGCAGTTTGCCATTCCTTCTAGACTGCAACTTTTTTTGCATCCTGCCTTACTCTGGGATTTCATTAAGTTGTGTATCTGCCTGTCCATATGTCGTGCTATTTCATGTTTATTCCCTTTGGGGATCATGCCTCATCAGTGCTCTTGAACTCCCAGAGATGCCTCTGTGCCCTGCTATCAATGTTATTGGAATCCCAGTGCAGCTTCTGCAAAGTAAAAGGAAAGCAAGATGCCAGGAAACTTTTGCGTTTCCTATAAACCAACAGGAAAACACATATGCACAGTGACAGTGACAAGCCTGCAAGAATTGTCTGTGCATAAGTTTTGAGGTACTGATGACAGATTGACACTTGACCTTGAAGGTGAAGGATACAATGGGAGAAGAAAGGCAAGATTTTGTTTACAGCAATGGTAAAAAATTGTCAATGTTTCACAACTCCATGATTACTTTTGGTGACCTCTGGAGAGGTCATGACCCCCTCACTGAAGAGACCTTGGCCTAGAACATGACTTTACAGACTCAAGGAAGTACTACTACTGACTTTTCATTGCATAGGGCTTTCCCTGTGAACTTGTGACTGCTTTGAATACTACTTCACTACTTGTCACTACTTGTGACTTTTCTTTGAATGATCATCTCTGATTGGTCCTGACTCTCCTAATGATAGCATGCTGCTGGGATTCTGGTGAGAGCAGGGCAAGAAATCAATCCCTTCTTTACCCTTTCAGTCCCTTTCCTTCGCTTCTTCATCTTGTCTACTGAGAATTAGTGTGATTTGATTGAATTTGCTTACATGACAACACCAAAGTGAAAAAAGTATTGTCACAGAGGTGGTTTGTTTTAAATCTGTGATCAAAGAATGAGAATGGTATGGATGAAGAGAATGAGTTTGACTGGATCTTCTCCAAGGGCCAGGATACCCAACTGTACTGAAGAAGGAGGAGATAGTCTGTGCTCATGATGTTGAGAAACGGAGATTTCCATGATGATGGAGGTTGGAATCTGGTGACTACTTGCACTGGGGGAGGATGACTCCTGCACCACCTGCAGATTGGCATTGATGAATGAGGTATTGGTAGCACTCTCCAACGAATCATATGAGTCAGCTGAGACTGAATCACATGGTAGCACCAGGAGTAAGTGGCAAGTGACAGCAGTGTCTTTGCTGCAGGGGAGACAGGCCTCCAGCTGCTGACCTGATCTGCTGTTGGGAGACATTTTCTTCTTGCTGTGGGGTGGGTTTTGGACATTGTGAGAAGACTGACCAAGTTTGTCCAGCCCTCAGACAACAGTACGCCCTTGCTGCTTTTTCATGTCTTCACCAATGATGGTACCAGAGAAGATCTGAAGCATTTCAAGCATGACTACCTGGATCTGGAGGTGATAGTTGAGAGCATGGTGGTCCAGATGGTGTCTCCTCAGTCCTGATGGGGAAGAGAAGGGCCTGAGAAAGAGCGGGCATATCTTGCGGGTCAACAGCTGGTTGTGCAGCTGGTGTCAGCAGCAGGGTTTCAGTTTCTACGACAATGGGATACTTGTTGAGAATTAAGGACTGCAAGGAAAAGACAAGACCCACACAATTAGTGGTGGAAAAGCTTCTTTGTCAACAGGCTGGCCAAATTGATGAGGACAGCTTTAAACTAGGAGCAATGGGTGAGGGACATGAAGAACCCTTATCAAGTGACAAAGTGGTAGACCAGAGTGGCAAGCATGGTGTTCAGAGTGATTTGGACAGAAGAGAACTCATAATCAAGTCCAGCAAAGGGCCATGTTGGTGATTAAGGGACTGGAGCATCCATTGTATGAGGAGAGGCTGAGAGCGCTATGCTTGTTAAGCTTGGAGAAGAGAAAGATCAGGAGGATCTTCAACGTGTCTAAATACCTGATGGAAGGCTAATAGAAAGGATGGAGCCAGACTTTTCCATGTCATCCAGTGACAGGACAAGAGGGAATGTCATATGTCATACTTCTGTGTATGTAGAGATGGAACTGTCAAGTTTGCTAGAACTGCAGAAATCAACATAAATTAACATGGTTAGAGTAACACTAAGATAGCAAATTACAAAAATACTTCACTATTGAATTCTTGCTATAGCATCTCACAAACATTACAGCTCAGGCTAGACTAGAAAACTAACATCAGTCGAACCTGTTGTCTGAAGTAAACATCCTTTATATTACACAAAATTTAGTTCATTAAACAAATTTCAATTTGACCAAAACCATCAGGTCCATCATTGCCTCCACAACTGAGCCCAGAGTCTAACTCAGAGGAGGTAAGAAATGATCACAAGTACAAGCCTAGAACAGAAACAGCAGAAGTAAATACCCAGAGGCAGAACAGTGACATATTTAAGATTTGGCTGTGGATATGGAATTGAAAGTAACTCTTGCTGCTCTAGTTGCTGACTTCTACATCTCTACACAAACATGACATTTTCTCCATCTCCTCTATAATTTTACTCGTTTATTCTCATCTGCTATCTTAAGATGTTTCTTTCAGCTTTCTGTTTTCAATGCTGCTCACTTTTCTTTTTCCCTTAAAATAAAGTGCATTCTGAATTACTTTTTTCATCTTCTCTGACCCAAAGGTCAGGCTGTCTTTGACCTCTGCATTTCTCATATTCTCATATTCTGCATATTCATTTTATATCCATAAATCAATGGGACCAGATGGAATGCACCCAAGGGTGCTGAGGGAGCTGGCAGAGGTCATTGCTAGGCCACTCTCCATCATCTTTGGTAAGTCATGGAGAACAGGAGAGGTGCCTGAGGACTGGAGGATAGCAAATGTCACTCCAATCTATAAGAAGGGCAAGAAGGAGGACCCGGGTAACTATAGACCGGTCAGCCTCACCTCCATCCCTGGAAAGGTGATGGAACAGCTTGTTCTTGGCACGATCTCGAGGCACATCAAGGATGAGGGGGTCATTAAGAGCAGTCAACATGGTTTTACCAAGGGTAAGTCATGTTTGACCAACCTTATTGCCTTCTATGAGGAAATAACTAGGTGGATAGATGATGGTAGAGCGGTAGATGTGGTATATCTTGATTTCAGTAAAGCATTTGACACTGTCTCCCACAGCATCCTTGTAGATAAGCTGATAAAGTATGGGTTTAGTGATCAGGTAGTGAGGTGGATTATGAACTGGCTGAAGGGAAGAAGCCAGAGAGTTGTGGTTAATGGGACGGAGTCTAGTTGGAGGCCTGTGACTAGTGGAGTCCCTCAGGGGTCGGTACTGGGACCGGTGTTGTTTAATATCTTCATCAACGACTTGGATGAGGGTACAGAATGTATCCTCAGCAAGTTTGCTGATGACACCAAACTAGGAGGAATGGCTGACACACCAGAGGGTTGTGCTGCCATTCAACGAGACCTTGATAGGCTGGAGAGTTGGGCGGGGAGAAACTTAATGAATTTCAACAAGGGCAAGTGTAGAGTTTTGCATCTGGGGAAGAACAACCCCATGTACCAGTACAGGTTGGGAGCTGACCTGCTGGAGAGCAGTGTAGGGGAAAGGGACCTGGGGGTCCTGGTGGACAGCAGGATGACCATGAGCCAGCAATGTGCCCTTGTGGCCAAGAAGGCCAATGGCATCCTGGGGTGTATTAGAAAGGGAGTGGTTAGTAGGTCGAGAGAGGTTCTCCTTCCCCTCTATTCTGCCTTGGTGAGGCCACACCTGGAGTATTGTGTCCAGTTCTGGGCCCCCCAGTTCAAGAAGGACAGAGAACTGCTCGAGAGAGTCCAGCGTAGAGCCACAAAGATGATTAAGGGAGTGGAACATCTCCCTTATGAGGAAAGGCTGAGGGAGCTGGGTCTCTTTAGCTTGGAGAAGAGGAGACTGAGGGGGGACCTCATTAATGTTTATAAATATGTAAAGGGTGAGTGTCATGAGGATGGAGCCAGGCTCTTCTCAGTGACATCCAATGATAGGACAAGGGGCAATGGGTGTAAGCTGGAACATAGGAGGTTCCACATAAATGTGAGGAAGAATTTCTTCACAGTGAGGGTGACAGAACACTGGAACAGGCTGCCCAGGGAGGTTGTGGAGTCTCCTTCTCTGGAGACATTCAAAACCCGCCTGGACATGTTCCTGTGTGACCTGATCTAGGTATTCCTGCTCTGGCAGGGGGGTTGGACTAGATGATCTTTTAAGGTCCCTTCCAATCCCTAACATTCTGTGATTCTGTGATTCTGTGATTCTGTGATTTCTCACTCTCAGTTACTTTTCCATGCATAGATCACAAAGTTGGTACTTTAAAGCCCTCTTTTCTTGACATGAACTTTAGACTGACTTGTTTTCAGCTGCTATGCTTTTTGCTAAATTCTCCAAAAACATTGAACTAATGTAGTAATCATGAACAGAGCATTATACCTATTATATCAGATGGCTTTCATTTTTTATGTTGTACAAATGGGGTGACTTATGGAGGTAAAGATTATTTACAGCTTTCCAGAGTTTAACATCTATATTATAAACCTTTTACTGTTACAATCTCCCGTCACTTCCTAACCAGTTTTCCAAAACTTTCACCCTTCTTACTGAAAGTTTCAGTGTATCTAGCTTTCTGAAAGGTAACTTATTTTTTTAGAAAATTTAAATACAATCTACTCAGCTCCTCAAATTGTATCATACTGTTTGGAATTCTTTTAGTTTAACATAGAACTTTAGAAACAACTATGTTTGTTTTCCACGGCAGATATAGAGCAGAGTTTTCAAATATAGGATCTGCCTCTTCTACTGAAAAGGTGGAGATTCTGCTTCTGAGTGTGCTTGTTAGTCACCTTAATACACCCCTTGTAGAGTTTACTGGAATCCGTTCACCTTCTTACTACTCACTGACAGTCAACAAGTCTGGATGAAACAGGAATTCATAAGAAGACCCATTGTGCTCAAAATGTTTCTGACAAGTTTTGCATCTAATAAAATATATATACAACCTTGAAATATTCAGAATATATCCACTCTGCAAAGAGACTGGGATGTGGGATACTGCAAGTACTGAAATGCATTAGACCTGAAATTCTAAATTTCTCTCACTGGGAGTTAGTCACCAAGGAGCAAGACAGACCTCTGCATGATATGATTTGTTATTGTACATATGGCAACAGGCTGATGTGGTGATTGATGAATGGTAACAATTACTATTTCCATGTGATACCATATACATGACAGCTAGTTCTGTGCTAGCTCAAGAGAACACAAAAAGAAAATTCTAAAATAAAGCACCTCCTATAGGTACTAGGTTTTGAGTTTCTCCAACAAATTTAGCTGAAATGATGTTACAAAAATTCAAACTCTAATGAAAGAAAGGGAAATTACGTTTCTATTTTTTTCTATGAAAAAATATTATCTGGTGATATTCCAGCACTTCTTTTAAACACTAAGAAGTTTGATCTGGTTTAATTTGTTTTTTCTGTGTGTTTAAAGAAAATAAAATGAAGGCTTACGGAGAAAAAGAAAAATAAAAGGTCATAATTCACATCTGCAATCTTGCACTGAGCAGACTTGGCAATCTGGGCTCCTACAAAAGGGTCAACAGATTTTCATTCTTTTTACTTGGCATTTTGGCTCTTTGTATAGGTATCTGAGGTCATAAGTTTTTAAGTTTTGTCTGCACATCATATTGCCTGATGACACATATTCCTACAGCTAAGATTCATAGGAATTGACCATAATAATAAAGATATGTCTTAAAGGTATTTTATCATCCATCTTCTTTTGACCACTTGGAAATCTTAGTTATGTGTAATGACTTTGAGCATAGCATCTTAAACTAAACTCAAGCATAAGTCAAGTTTCTGACAGTGATTTTTTAAAATAGTGTTCTCCTTCATTACAAATAAATTAGTGTAACAACTGGGAAAGAAAACCAAAAGAAAAAAAGAAACAATAAAGAAGGAAATATCTTCAAGAGTCACATTCTTTTCTTGTTAAAAATTTTAAGTTAATTTTCAAATTATTCCACAAAATAGAAATGAGTAATATTTAAAAGGGATTTTTCAGACAGTGTACCCATTTGGGTTTTTTTCCTTACCATATATATTTTTTCAATAAAAAGCTCTGAAGCAATGTTTTGAAATCCAGTTTATTTTTTTCTCTTTAGTAAGTAAGTTTGAAAATGCCTTCATTCACCTTTTCCTTTCCTCATCTTCTTTTCCAGCTGGTTCCACTGTTGCTTTGTGGCATGGCCTGCAGAACTGGTGACACATCTCTTCTGCCTGAAGCCTGTCAAAGCAGCAATGAGAAGTTCAGCCATAACTTCACACCAGGCAGTCCTGCTAGCAGCAGTGGCACTGAAACTGCTGAGGAAATTAAATGCTCAGAAGCTGTGATTGGCATCTCGAAGGAACACATTTTCAAAAGTACTGAAAAGTACTGTTCAAAAGCATTCCAATCACTTCTAAGCTCAAGTCTCATCTAAGCAATTTTAATGTGTTTTTTGTTTGGTTTTGTTTTGTTGTTTTTTTTTTTTAAATTGCTTATATTTCAGACTCAGCAAGATATCCTATAATGTCCCGCTCCAGCACATACACACATGCATATTTAACCTCCTGAATATGCAGTTCAATTGAATTCAGGTTGATACTGAGTCATGCACATGTTAACTTAGGCCTTAACTGTTGCAGGGTCCAGAGCTGCCTGTCGAACTTAGAAAAATAAGTAGAAATAAAAAAAGGAGGAGAAGGGTGAAAGTTATAGGAGTACCGCTATTGTTGCCTGAAGACATTTGATCCAACACTAGCACTTTTATCTTGCCAGAATTTCCGATATTTCATTTTTTATTCACATCTTCAGTCAAAGCTTAAATCAAAATATCAGGCTGTAGTATTCTCATCTGCACTGATTTGTTTTGAAATGTTTCATTTAGATGTTTCATGGTGGTAAATAAAAATTATGAAATGAAAAAACCCACATTCCTCATACAAAGAATATTTCTCTGAGGTAGACCTCACTAAACATCAGAGTAGTAAATGGCTTGGTGTTGCAGTCACATCATATTTGTTCATCTAACCAAAGATGTGATACTTACGTATGCAAGACAAAGAAAAAATATTGAGAATAACTACAGGTATGGTACAATAGACAGAAATTATTTTTAAATTGGTCACTATTATTTTTCAGACAATGGGACAGTTTAGAGAAAGGAAGGCTTTATACTTAGAAGGAAACTGGTAAATCAGAGTGAAGACTCCCATTTCCTCTGGCGTGTTACTTTTCTGCTCATTCTTTTCTAGCCCCACAATCCAAACTTTTATTGAGGACATAACTGAGCTCCTGACTTATGTCCAGAAAAAGAGGGAAATGCCTGTATAGTCAAAACAATTGAAAGAGTTTTCTTCAGTCTGAGAAACATTATAGTTGTATACCTGTATGACATACATTTAATTGAAAATACAGAACATGGTTGTTACAGTGAGTCTTAATGGACAAGAATATTGGCAAGCTGCTCCCAGTGTTGAAGCCAGTGTAAAACAATTACCCATGGGTCAGGCTGACTTCAAAGAGAAATCACCTCATTAAGATAATTGTTGGAAACACATCTCTGTAGGTGTTAGCAGTGTTTCAGTCCTTCCAGTTACTAACTCAACCAGTTTGTTTTCTTACACAGTTAATATTGTCTCTGCAAGGGAAAGAAATAGGATTTTAAAAGAAATCTTAAAAAGATAGAAGTAAAACCTTACGTAAGACCCAAAAATATGAGTACTTACAGATTTTACTGACCTGCAACAGTAGATTTAGGAGTAAGAGAAATGGCTTATTGTATATTTATTTTTGTTAAACATACTTTAGTAAACATACATTGTCAAAACAATGAGCATAGTTAACTTGCTTTCCAGTTTCTCAATCATGTCATAATTACATTAAAATAGTTTTTTTCTAACTTATTAAGAATTTTCATTTTACAACATTTCTGTGTTATAGTTAGTGCTTTGACTTTGCTTGTTCTGAGCAGAGATGCACGAGCTAGGTTTTGAAGTACTTTTATCCAGCCACTTAAACTGAGATGACTAATACCATCCAACCTGTAATCTTCTATGGACAGACCATGCTTCACCATCTCCTATCACAGCACAGGAACTCCAACAAGATATCTGCTTCCAATTGCTGTGTTTTATGACACGTCAGGAAAGCTCTATTTCTAACAGGATATTCTTCAGATCCTTTCCTACAAAGAAGTAGGTTAGATGCAAACCAGCTACCAATCTTTAAGCCTTCCCAAAGCTGTAGTTAAAGAGCTGCCAGAGGAAGCAATCAATCACCCAAGCTGAAACTGAGAGAATACATCTTCACAGCTGGGAAATCATTGTGCCTCTTCACTTAAGAAGAGTTTCAGGCTAATCATCCAAATGATTCCTACTTTCAGCATTTACATATTCAAGGCCAATTCCACCTCTAGGTTTCCTCTGTAATGATAAGTACTAGGTTTACCTTCTGTGCTTGGCCAGATCTCAAAGCAAACACCAACCCGTACACAGTATTTGTATTAAGCCACCTATGAAGTTATTGTTCCATTTTTTTTAATCATGGTATTAGTTTTCTCTTGTACTTTTGTATTCTTTGAGAGGATAAATAGCATATTAACTATCTGATGGGAACCCAGAACATATGAATGATAAGCATTAAAAATAAATATTACAAGTAATTTGTTGAACTAAGATGTCTCTGTGAGAAGTTTCTTAATTTCTTCAACAATTAACTTAGGGAAATAACAAAATCAGAGTTAATATAACAGAATTTGCCTGTCCTGTAGATTTTTACAACCGATTTTTTATTTCTTAACACAGGAAACAGCAAATGAGAAGATATTAATTTATCTCCAAATTTTTAGGACTTAGCTATGCTTAACCTGGAGGCTGCACTAAAGATACCTTCATTTTATTTCATGGAAGCAAAATAGTTTTGTTATGTAAAATCTACTTGTTAGATAAAAAGTTAGCTAAGTGGAAAAAAAAATTAAAAAATAATTTAAGGACCTTGTTCTTTGTTGCAGTTTTATTGACTTCAATTTTGTGCAAAACAGTCAACATACTCTAAATATAACTGTTGTCAGAATTTCCAAAAGGAGCAATACCTTGTCTGCATGGAGGTGGATGTCAAATCTGACTTTAGCAGTGGCAATACTTCACCTGAATACTTCAATCCACAACTTGGACACCTGACTGTTTCTTTTAAGAATATCCTACACATCCATCATCATTATTTAGTTAATTAAACTCCCATCACTCTTTCTGGAAGAGAATCCCAGAATTATATCCCATGTTTGCTGGAAAAGCTCACTGCAGAAGAAAATACTTACTTTAAAATGGCCGAAGAATATGAGTTGTTTCAAGTTTGGGATGACAATATTCAAGGCCTCCAGAAATGCAAATTCTGAGAATGAGGTTTCAAGGAGCAGCTGAGCTGTGAGCAGAATGAAATTTGAGAGTGAAGAGATGACAAAAAAATGGTGGAGTTTCATTTTCATTAGTTCAGGAAAGTATGGCTTCCTTCCCCTCTTCCCAGCAGGGTTATTCCCTGTCATGTAGGATGGTGTCTGTCAAACAAGGAGTTCCTCATCAAGTACTCACTCCAGTAAAACTACTGTCAGGTGAAGATGACTGGGAATGCTATGAAAGCTAATTTCACTGCAGCAGTTCCCTCTACAGGCAATAATGGGGTTTCTATAGTATAACAAGGCAAATGCAAAAGAACAAAGCTTCAAAGATACCAAGTTAATTGGGACTTCTACGACTTTGCAGTACAGGCAACTAATGCTGTGGAATCAGTCTCCTTACTTGTCCCCTTGCAGTAAGGACAAATTGCTTGTTTTATTGAAATATTTGCAGATGTGTTCCTATGGTTATTTTGGTATGCTTTTTTGGTACATCAGGCACTTTGATGAAATTGATGAAACTACATTAAATATTATTAGGACAGTATGGCACTGTACAATACAATTAGGGCATTATAATAATGTAACATGGGAGTGATGGTAAAAAGAAATGGCTTAATATAAAAGAACAATTGTTCATTTCTAAAGTGCAGGAAACAAGAAAACAAAGCTAGGAAAATTAATAAGGAAGTAGTTGGATGATACTGGAAGAGTGGAACTGCTTTCACAAAGATGAGAGGCTCACCTCCTCTTGGTCATCTTATTCTCCCCAGCTGAAGAAATCATTAGTATGAAATACATAAGGGGCTGATTTTATATTTTTTTTTTTTAGCAAGAGTTTGGCTCCTGTTATACAGGCGCACAGACACTGCATTACTAAATTAAAGGTAATTTTCAGAAAACTGAGTCTTGTAAAAGTGCTGATATCTAATCTACCTATACCTGCAGGTAATGCTTCACTAGAGTGGAGTTTTGACTACTTTGTGGTCAGCTAGAAAAACAATATCTGATGCTATGGTTCTTACAATGGTTTGAATCTCATCTACCTTAGACATCTATGGGAACACCCACACTAGTATTTTAATTCAGATCATTAGTTCTCATTTGAAGCAAATCTCTCAGTTATCCAGAATTTACTGAGCATCAGTTCATATCACAGAGCATCCTCAGAAGGCAAGTTACCTTCTTAAGGTAAAGCAAAACATTATTCCAGGAATGCATCTAATACACTGTACTTGTTAATGGAAGACCTGCTAATGTACGTCATAGTAATTAGGCTAGGACCAAGCCAAAGTGAAATATCCTAAACACACAAAGAGAATATATCAGTTCCTAAGCATCGTGTGTTTCACTCCACAAATCTTCTCTTACTGTATCATACTACTACCTAACATGCTACACTATACCTATATTACATACCCCTACATCTGTGGAAATCATCCTAGATTTTCTTTCTAGTCAGTGGAAAGAAAAACAACAAAAACAATGGGAAATTCATAGGAATTATTTTAGATATTCACATGGAGGGGAGAGGGGATGGAACTGCTCTAAAAAGGAGATCTGGACAACTACCTCATTTGGTTAAATAAATCCATCTTTGGGCTTTCAAATGGGACACAGTATAGCAGTCCATTAAACAGGCCTCTCTCAGAGTTTAGCTTCCTTAACTTATAGGGTATTGCACAGGAGTCTGTGGCAGCCCAGGAAGCAGGCATTAGTTCTGATATAGTCTGGCTTTCAGACCTCCAATTTTTCAGAAAGATTCCTTCAGGTTCAGTTATGTCAGCCATTAAAGAAAGAATAGTTATATTTTGTTATGTACTTTTTGATCCCTAAATTCAGACTTTAATTAGCTTAACTCTTCAGAGGGAGGAGAACATTTGACAGAAGTATATTTTGACAAAAGAAAAACTGAGTGATATAGGAGTCCTGTACTATTCTACCCTCATTTCACATTTTCATACTGCACATTATAAAGCATTATACTTCAGGTGTAGTATGTTAAGGGTCTTCCCATATTTAAGAAACACTGGACTTGCTCCAACAGGTCTATGTCCTTCTTATGTTGGGGGCCCCAGAGCTGAACACAGTACTCTAGGTGGGATCTCACAAGAGTGGAGTAGAGGAGGAGAATCACCACCCTTGACCTGCTGGTCACGCTTCTTTTGACACAGCCCAGGATACAGTTGGCTTTCTGGGCTGCAAGTGCACATCGATGGTTCACGTCAACCTTCTTGATAACCAGCACCCCCACGCCCTTCTTCTCAAGACTGCTCTCTATCCATTCTCTGCCCAGCCTGCATTTGTGCTTGGGGTTGCCCCAGCCCAGGTACAGGACCTTGCACTTGGCCCTGTTGAACTTCATGAGGTTGGCATAGGCCCACCACTCCTGTCAGGGTCCCTCTGGATGTCATCCCTCCCCTCCAGCATGTCAGCCGCACCACACAGCTTGGTATCATTGGCAAACTTGCTGAGGGTGCACTCCATCCCACTGTCTGTGTCGCCAACAAAGATGTTAAACAGCACCAGCATGACCTCTGCTTTTCCTGGGCTAATTATTGTAGATGTAAATTATATGTATGGAATCTGTAATGAGCCTAACATCCAGCACCCCTGGTGGCTGAGATCTTGGTGTCCAGATCAGATCTACTATTACATTTCTCAGCAATGAGACATCCAGAGCACTGCCAGTCAGACACATCATGCTACAGATCACTATGATTTTGTGTCTGTGAGCAGCAAGAGCGGGCTGCTCCTGGAGTTGGAAACAAGGCAGAGACAGCAATTACCCTGACCAGAGCACAGCACCCAAGGAAGACCAGGGTGGTGAAAACGTATCAGGTGCCCAGGTTTGAGCCTAAATGAAATGAGCAGATGGTGCTCTGGTGGGGGTCCAGGTGAGACTGGATCAGGCAGGTCCACTTACCACAATCAACAATTTTTATGTGTGCAGGAGAAATTTCTTTGGCTGTTACTGTACATGGGAATATGAATGAATAGGAAAACTCACAGACTGCCACTTCTCTGAGCACACCACTAGGTCCTGGCTGGCATCACCTGGGATATCCCCATAGGTTTCTGAGCATTGGTAAGGGGTGTTTATTTTAGTTCAGGCTGGGCACTTCAACCTTGCCCAAGCTTATATTTCAGAGGTACTTGTTCTTGGCTCTGTCTCTGCTGGCCTGATTCCCTGGCTGCAATTCCAGGACTGATCCAGGACCTGGGTGTAGGCAATCTTCTCTTCAGTCCTGTTTCAAGACTGTCTCCTTTTATTCTTGCCTGGGCTTCCTGGCTGGGACCTGGCTCATCTATCACCCTTCCTGGGATTGTTGAGGGAGGCTGTGCCTATCACTGCCCTGGCCCTGCATAGATGCTGTGCCCCATTGGAGAGAATGCAGCCTGCCCTGGGACCACCCTTGCCCCCAGCTCATCTTCCTCATGGAGCAGCTCTTGCTGCTCCCTCACAGGAGCACTGGCAACAGATACTGAATAAATGCGTGAGCCTGGAGCTAGGCAGAGATGGAGTAAGATATGGAGATATTCATGCAAATATGGTCTATTTATACAGATGCAAATTTGACAAGCAAGTTCTACAGCAATTCAAAAGACTCAAATCCAAACTGGAAGAGTTTGTTTAGCTCAATTTTATGTATGTATGTCAGATACACAAATTCAGTGGTTTTGAATTTAAACTCAGACACCACTTCTTATTTCTCTATTTGAATTAACTGTTGCCAATGTTTCTGTATGTACTCATCCACAAATCCCCATTTTAGTCAGAAATATCATCCCTAGACAGTTTGTGTCTAGAGAGAGGATATGGATGGTTTTAGGGCTCAGATCACACCTTGGCATATAAACCAGATAAACAGAATATGACTGGTTAACAAACCATTTTTCTAGCAAAGCCCAATCATTTTTTATCATCAAAATTTCTGTTCAGTGATCTACAGTGTCTACATAGCAAATTTGTGGATATTATCTAACTTTCTTTCTTGTGCAGATGATATTTCTAAGAGGTTGTGGGTTTTTTGCTAGTTGCTTTTTATAAATTTTCCTTTAAAGTAAGGCTTCAATAAAACCTCTGCTGGTTGATGGATGTGATTTTGCAGCCTAAAACCAGATGCTTTTCTGATAGTCTGTTTTTAAGTCTGCAGCCAGCACTCATCATTTATTTTCCTTATGGCCCCATCTGAATCTTGACTGAATACTATAGATAGTTCCACCCCTCCAAGGTCAGAGGAGAATTTTCACATGACCCAGTACAAACCTACAATCTGGAAAGTGTGTTTATTTTACCTTGGTATGTATCACAGACTTCTGCACAACCTTATCTGCTTTATTCCTTGCTGGTGTGGACTATCAGCCATATAGCCTACAGCACTCTAGCATGGGCCTTGAAAATTCACGATGAAGTCCTTGATCTGTCATTGATAAACTCTTTGACAAATGTATTTAAGATAGTGAACTATTCAAATACTATTGAAACTGAGGGTACATGGGAGATAGTTATTTGTTTTGTATTTTCTATTATCTCTTCCCAAGCATACTTCTACGAACCAAGATAAACCTTTAGAGATTTAAAGCAGGGAAAAAAACAGGATTAACAATCTTATACAAATCTAGTAAGTGTACAAAGAAATATTTCCAAGGAAATCAGCTCATGTTAGAATATCTCAGCCTTTGATATTGGTAGAAAAGCTAATTGTTTCTTAACACCACTTATTTCCCCTGTTTAATTTCACTGCATGACATTCCCTGCTCAGGCCTTTAGTCCTCTATTTTGAGAGGGAGCTCCTTCAGCTGAAATCCCATAACACATTCCTCTCATCTCATTCTCTCTCAGGACAGCAGCTGGGCTTCCAGGTGCTCCACTTAAGCAATATCCTACAGTCTTTCTATTTCACAGTGGTTTGGTCATATCTATCAAAGATGGGCATCCACTCACGTAAAATATTCTATATAGTTGCCATAGGAAAATTAAACAGTTTTGTTTCACTTATTAAATTATAATAGTGCTACAGTAGCATCCAATTTCTCATTTATTATGACTTTTATCTTCTGATTGGTGATGATTTGTTACCGTCTTCATCTTTCCCTTGTAGAATGACTTAATGCTCTGTGCCCTTCTCTGAGCACAAACCAAGAATTATCTACTGCAGTCGATTAATTTTGTTTGTTTCCACTGAATACTTTGCTCCTTTTGTAATGGTATAAGCATGTTTATTTCAGAAAGAATAGGGTGAGGGACGTGGTGTGGTATTACTAATATGTGAGACAACACAGAATGGCTTTGGATTTTATTTTTACTTGTTTGTTTTGCTGAACCTCTACTCAAATGGCAAACGTATAAAGGACAGCAAATCCAGAGATCAGTTACCGTAATTCAGTCAGTGACTTTAGAAACTCTAACTAAAATTTTTTCTTTAGACAAAGCCTCAGAAAGCATTAATGAGAGCATGCTACCTCCAGCTGTGGATTATTTTACATACCCTTCAAACTACATATGCTCTAACATATGAACATCCCCCCACATAAAAGCAGTAGAACAATTGTGGCTTCCCATTCTTTTTCAGTCAATGTCTTGAAGAAGAACAGTGTGTTTGCTGTGGATTGTAGGATGGGGTGGACTAGGATTTGCCTTTGAGGAGTGATATTTATCCAGCCCTTCCCTGCATTTCACAGCTGGGTCTGGTCCTGGAAGACCTGACCTGAAGCCCTAGTGCAGAGCTGTCCTCAACGTGCTGGTGAGGAGCAGCCCTCTGAGCAGCTCCCTAAGAATGCCTGCAGGCAGGAGCACTGTAATGGGACCTTTAGGAGAACATGTGAACAACACTGGTTAAGATTTCCATCTTTGAATGGCAGCTAAGGAACAGCCAGGAGTGCTTTGGTTAGAAAAAAATCCATTCTTCAATGTGGCAAGGATTAGAAGTCATAGAGATGTGTCCCCATAACCTGCAGGGTTAGTTAGAGCTGGGAGTAATAAGAGGAGGAAGGAGAGTTCATAGGAGGATGTGTTGTGAGAGAGACAGGTGGATCTAAAGGTCTGTGCTTCTGTCTAAAGTAAGTGAGAGATCGTTGCTGTCTGCCAGTAACCGTTGCTGTCGGATGCCACGTGGACAGTCAGGAAAGTATATTAAATATCAGTGGCAGGGCAATGAAGAAACGCCAACTGCATGGAAGAAGTGAATGAAGTTTGAATGAGGTTTTCAAAGTGGGAACTTCAATACAGACTCCCTAGCACTGGAACTGTGATAGCTCACCTGGTGTAGTCAGGGTTGTCCTTGGAAAGTGCAGTTTTTAGAGCTCAGAACTAACCTGTGCAACAACTGCAGTTTTTTTCATCTCGAATGAACACAGTGTATCTATGTGAACACATTGTTTAGGTAATGTCATCCTGAGAGCTGACCACAACTGTGTACAACTGAAAGCAGTTTAACAAGATTTGTGGGTTGCTTTCGGTAAAAATGGCTCTTCTGATTTCTGTTAGAGTATGCGGGCCTTTTGAATTGACTCTAGCCATTTTTTTTCCTTAAATGAGGCCAATGTTGTTTGCTTGTATCAGACCACATCAAAGGGTCTTTTCTTGCAATGACAAGATTTATTTTATTTTTTTTCCTTAACATGTTCTATCTACCTCACATCTCTGGGCAGAGTTACTCTCTGGAAAAGAACAGGGCAAAGATGGCAAGGTGTGTGTGTGCAGAAGTGGAAGGGGAGTAGTGGTACTTTGGAAATGAGGAGAATGGGAGGACTGAGCCTATGAATGAGATATGGTGACAGGTCTACCTGCTGGGAATTCTGCTGTGCTGTCTGCATGGGTCTCCCAGGATCATCTCTGGTGCCAAAGTAGGCTGTGGATTTGGAGACCAGAAGCAGGGGTGATGGTGACACTGTGGCAATGGTGTTTCTCTCATTTTGAATTCCACCAGATGCCTCTCATGTCCTTCCTGGATCCTGTGAGTACTCTGTGACCTGTACTCTCCAAGTGATACAGATGTGGATGCTGAAGGGTAGGAGTGAAAGTTCGTCACTACTAGCAGTTTTCTATGCATCCCAGGACAGTGGCATTCACTTCTATTAGTCAAAAATATTCTTCTAAACTTTAAGATGTCCTTTCAATGGAGGAAAAAGAGTGAGAAAGGAGAGGAGAGAGAGTAGAATTAAAGAAAAAAAAAAGTCTGAATGAGCTAGTCACTGATTTTTTTTTTTGTGTTTTTTTTTTTATTATTATGAGTAGATTTTATTATTGAGATTTACTGCATCATCACAAGAACAACTTATACAAATTGTAATAGGTGGCATGGTGTGTATAGAGAAAAAAGAGAATTCACGCTTAGTACAAACTGACCTATATGATATGACTGGTTTTAGTGGTGACTTGGCAATGTTAGGTTAATGATTGGACTTGATGATCTTAGACGTCTCTTCCAACCAAGGGTGTTCTGTGATTCTGTGATTATGTAATATATGTATTGCAGATTAATGAGCAACAGGAATATTTAGGTTCAGATTTAAGTCCAAGGTATTTTTAGTATAATTTAGTAGAACCCATAAGCAATGGAATTTCACAGTGTAGATGGCACCTTGTTAGATGTCTTATTGGTGACACTGTGCCAACTTATTAGAACTCAAAAATTGTTTACAAAGCAAAGAATAAATCTTTACTCACTTCTTGACAACATTTACTGTTTTCCAGTCAATAACATTTACACAAGAATGAAAAACAGTCAGAAAAGTAAGCCGCAAGAAGTCCTGTGCTCCCAACTGCTCCTACATTCTTCAGAATCAGGATTTTATCCCTCTTAGCAATGCTATGGTATAGGGATAATCAGAACACTCTTACAGAGAATCCAGGTACACATCTTTTAATGTACATCTGAAGGCAGAATATTGTTCTCATCACAAAAGTTGTCTCTTCTCACAAATGCATACATACACTGTCAAAGTCAAGAGTGGTTGTTAAATATTTGTAGTTATAAAATGGATTATTATCTGTAAACTGTTTTGTAACCTAAGTAGTTCATTTGTAAATGCTTGTGGTATGAAATGTTTTGTGATTAAATTGTTAGACAATATTGTATTAGTTATACTGCAGTTGTTGTAAAACAAGCAAGAGACATTGTTCCCATTAGGGAGCTAAAGGAAAACCTTATTTATGATAACTTGGTTAACATACTGATTCTAGTTTCAAGAATGAGCTATCAGTTTTAGAAAAAAGCCAGCAGCATATAAGGTACAACACACAAAGCAAAGGTGTGTGCACTGGGGGCGCGCCACAGGGAAACAAACCCTGGGAAAATATGAATCTAGGCCAGTGTTGTATGTATTTTCTGACCCAGTTTATATGAGGTTTTTTTCACTCAGTAAACTTTAAGAAAATTTCAGAACTTTCTTTTTTCTTTTTTTTTTTCCTCATAGGGAAGTTGAAATTTTTCAGTCTTTTTAATATATATACATAAAATTAATATATATATAGTATATGTATATACATATATGGGAGATATATTTTATTTTCTTTATTACATATCTTTCAATGAAAGCTATCTTTAGGCATAGCTTTCTATGCAGGTACAGTATTCCCCTCCTTTCCAAGGAAACAAAGAGGTCTTGTGAGCTTTCCTGTAGCCTTTGGAATGCAAAATATCAAATCAGAGCTCAGAGGTGGGAAACTTAAAAACACACTCTTTCCTCAAGAACTTTTTGCAGAAATATTTGAGGGTTTTTCCAAAAGACAGTAGAAAATTCAAAGGCTTAAAGAATTAAAAACAATCAAAGGAAACTTTATGCCGCTGCAAGTCTCTACTGCCAGCCCAGGACACAGTAAGACAAGGCTTCTTTCCTTTATAAGTACATATCCTGCCCCTGTGTCTGCTACTTGCCTTGTTGGTGCTCTGCCTCTTTATATTGATAATCATGTGCAGATTTTAGGTGAAGCTGAGGTGTTACCATGTATTAAAAAACACTAAACACACAACTGGCAGATCTTCACTGCCAGTTTCATTAAGTGAATTATCATTTCTTACTGGGTTTTCCTGCAGTGTCTCATGTTTTGTCTTCTACAGTCAGATTTATTCTCTAGTAGTGAGCTCCCCAAATGTGCCTTTGCATTGATTGTGACATAAAATAGTGCCGAATTGTTACTGTCATCAACTTTATTTCAATTCTTATCACTGAACTGTATCATTAAAATTATTTCAAAGAATCTTCAGAACAGAAAGAGAATAAAAGCCATACTAAATGCACCAGGAATATGCCCTTTCTGCCAACACTCAATCTCTTTAAATGCATAAGAAGATTTGTACATATACATCACAATTTAAAAAATGACCCGTTTATTTTGCCTAGCAGTTTTACCTTTTCTCTCACTTACTGAGGAAGCTTTTGGAAATCCCTTGATGAACCTTGAACTCTTAACACTTTGCTGTTTTCTTTTTCGTGTGAAACTATTTGAATTGCAGTAATCATAATCCTGTGAAGCAGTAGGGGCTGGGTAGCATTAGAATGAGTGCAGCACAACAAAGGGTAGCTTTATGTCCCATTTTTTTTCTGATAGTCAGGAAGTGACTGGTTGGAACTTCTAGCAAAGAAAAACATAATTAAATGATGAACCTGGCTGCTCACATCCCCAACAGACACTGATAGTCATAACACAGTGACAAGGTGGATGCCCTGTATTCCCACAGCTACTCCCTCAGGCTCAGGGAAAACATGTATGAAAAAATCAGGCTGCATCATGACCAAAGGGTAAATTCCTTGGCAGCTGGTTAAACTGGCTCTATGGCTCCTTTGCTTTTGTGGAAGGATGCAAAAACACCAAATACCAACAGAGAACAAACTCTGTCACTACTGAATATATTATTGCTTGGTTCATTGTAAATCCTGGCTATCTGGGGAGTATTAGATGAAAACTTTGGGAGACCTCTAAATATTGTACAGTCTACATTTCCAGGGAATGAAAAATAGTGAAATTGCTATTTCCTTGATGTTAAAAGTTCAGAAGCAAATATCTGTGAATGTCAATACAGATTTTAAATCCTCTGTAGTTTGGCTTTATTTTAGAATAAAACTTAAATCCCAATGAATTTTGTTTCATGCCCAGTTTCAGACTACCATGTGATTATGCGTGCATGATTTGCATCGTGCCTGCATCCTGAACCCAAGGGCCATAAACCAGCAGTTCTGAGTGCAAATCATTACTGAAGTAATCTACTGTCTTGGAATATTGAAATTGTTCCACCAAAAGGTTCACATAAGAATGCAACACCTGCTGTAGATGTATAGAACAATGTATTTCACTAATATGTTTTCTCTTCTCTTCTCTTCTCTTCTCTTCTCTTCTCTTCTCTTCTCTTCTCTTCTCTTCTCTTCTCTTCTCTTCTCTTCTCTTCTCTTCTCTTCTCTTCTCTTCTCTTCTCTTCTCTTCTCTTCTCTTCTCTTCTCTTCTCTTCTCTTCTCTTCTCTTCTCTTCTCTTCTCTTCTCTTCTCTTCTGTCTCTTTGCCCCATCCCAATATTTCCTTCTTCAGGAAGATACGAAGACATAGCATGATCTTCAGTTATCACCAAACTCCTCATATTAATGAACAGATTATGTTTTAATCTTAATTCTGATCTTGGTCACTGAAATGAGAAGTAGTCTTTCAGTGAATTTTGTTACAGACTTGCTCATAGGAAAATAAAAACCAAGTTCACCTTTTGCTTTCAAGAATGATTCCTGATTTCTACAAAGTGAGACTGAGACCTGGCCAGACACACACGACATCTACGGATATGGAACCTACCAGAGAAGAAAGCAGAACTCTGTAGCCACAGCATTATAGGGCAGCAGGGAGTTACCTCATCCATGCCTTGAGTTTTAAAGAAGAATCAACTGCGCCTGTGTTTTTCCTGAAAGAAATGTCACTATTTTTCTTAAGGCTTAAACATTTGTAATTATGGAAGGACACACATTAGGTTTATTTTGTAATCCTCTGAGTGAATCAGTCCTCCACCTCCTGTTGTAAATACCAAAGTAGAGTCACTAGAGATAATATTTGGGTTGGCCTGTTCCATGAACAACTTGTTTATGGTATGTTCAGCTGCATACTGAAATACAGGAAGTGAGAACCCTATAATAGGCATGTTTGAAATTAGAATTACTCTTCTGGACCTTTCTTTGTCTTTTTGTGTGTGTCTGTGCAGACTAAATTGCTGTGAAATATATATATATATATTTATATATATATATATATACCTTACATATATACCTTACAGAAAGTGAACTTGATACAGCTGTTTTCTATACGGCTCATTGTATGTTTGTGTTCTCTCTTACTTTCCTATTTGTTTAAATAATATCTTTGGGAACTTTTTCTAGGAAATGACACACTGTTTTAAACTAAATGTCACAATTTTATTCCTTACTACAAATAAATTTTGGGGAAGGTCCAAATAATTATAAATGTCCCCAGAAAGGTCATTATTTCCGGCTTTCTCTTAAGTTTCATAAATTATACGAAGTAAATTGAGGCCTTATTGTAATTCACCATCTTCATAAGTCTGTATCATCTTCTCTTCTTCTGAAACCTTGACTTATTTTTCTACTGGACATTATGTGATAACAAAGTAGTGTTTACATGGATGCAGGATTTTATAAGGTCATCAGAGCTTACATAAGTAAAATAATGGTCAGCTCCTATTTATTGTGTTCTTATTTCTTCAGTTGATCCTTACACAGTTTTTCAAAGCACATTGAGTGCAAGGCAAGGCATTGCAAGGCTCAGCCAGTTTAAAAGTAAATCTTGGGTAATGAACAAAAAATCTTGGCATAATACAGCTGCTGGCATCATCATACTACACAGCAGAATTCAATTAGCTGTTTTCAGGAAGAAAAATGCCATTGTGTGCAAGAGACTGGACCAGCAGAAGGGTTGGATGAAAAAAAAAGAAATACAGCAGACTCTTTTTCTTTCTTGAAATCTGTAGAACAATTACCAAAGTGAGCTTCACGGACAGAAATGTACTTTGCCTACAGGAATCTTTCTGTGAAGCATCCTGATTTAACTTAATAGTGTTCAAGTAACTTCTTTAATAACAGTAAGAGTTTGAATTCTCATAAAGAAAAAAAATATCTTCAGAAAGTTGTGTCCTCTTTCTAGTATCCTACCCCACCATTACAATTCTAGGCTCTGTTCAAGTTCAATCTCTTCTAACAGATTTATTAGGCCTCCTGCTGGCAGTGTTATTTTTTAAATGCTGATGGGCCATTGCTGAAACACCTATATTGCATGGCCCTTTGCATTGTCTGCTTACGCATTTTATCAAAAAGTAACTCACATCTCCTGCAGGAGAGATGTGCAAGTAGAGGACACCATGGTCCCAGAAAAGGGGACATGTGGGTGATGCTATGGGTAAGGTTGTGGAGGGGGCATGTAACTCCATAAGCATGGGTGTGGGTGTGTATGGTCTTGGGGATAATTACAGAAAAGTGTGTAGAAATTTATAGATGTTTATTAACATTTCCTAAGCATCTAATACTATGGTTTACTTGTTGAATTACTGTTACTGAATTCAAATATATAGTTTACAGATTGCCAGTAGTTGTATGTCGTCAATGAATAACAAAATTCTTCAATCTTGATATGGTAAACTATGTGAGCTGAGTATTTTCTTTCATTGTGATAAACCTTTTCTGTGTCTGTAGAAAAATACGATGTAGGAGAATACAACAGTACTGGTTTAGGGCTTATTTGATCCAGGACAGGGAGAAAAGCCTAAAAGCTGTTCTAGCCTTCTCAGGTAGTAATGGTCTAAGCATCTTGAGAAGTCACCAGAGCATTGCAACACTACCTGGGATCACTGGACTTTTATTTATGCTGTCACTCTGTCCTTTCCCACTCTACAGACCCTTATGACTGAGCCTCTTTTGGTAACTGTGCAATATTTGGGATTTCTATGGGCAATTCTTTTTTAACGTCATCCTGATTTGTGCTGAAGCAACAGAGTACTAAGACTGGGATTCATAAAACAAATGAATAGCACAAAACTGGGGCAGAAAGTAAGTAGATATTAATACATGACACCACGGAAACAAGGATGAATAGCATCAATCAGTATTTACACCTCAGCCTAATTTCATTGTTAGCACCACATTATAGGCTTTGGCACTGATTAGGACCTGGTGGTGTGCTTGGTTTGTCTCTTGTTTAAGGCTTGCAGTTGCACGTATTCATGAAGAGGGCAAGGAGAGATGCTTTCAGGTTGGGCAGCTGTCATGGAGTTTCTGTCAGCTGCCATTCCTGTCTCTGTGACCTGTTGTTGCTCAGCTATGAAATGTTTCTATGCCATGCTCCACTATATCACTCTCATTTATATTTCTGCACAGATGCAGTAATACAAAGATATTGAGAAGGAAGATCTACAAACTTGAGAATTTAAGTAGGAGCTGGGAATATTATTGTGAATTGTATTAACGCAGTATTTTTTCTGCATGTATTCGCAATTTATTATACAGCAGACTTGGAAAGTTTGTAGAGGTAGACTGAAATCGGTCTCCTTATAACACATGCTGCACTCGGTTCACTTGAACTTGCATAGATCAAAAATCACTTGCCAAAAATCATGTGAACACCCCTTCATTTCCTTTCCTGTATCGCTATGTTTGCAACTTATCATCAAAATTCCTAAAAACTTGCAACATTAAGTAAAGATCTTTTGCTTGAAAAGACACTGATTTTAAAAATTATAGGTGTAAAAAATGGTTGTTATATGATTAATGGAGAATTGTTTAGCTGGCTAAATGCAGGTGTCTACTTCAGGTGGAGCTCAGTAGACCTAGATGGCCTAGTAACTTCCTTGACTAGATTGACTAGATCTCCATGACCACACAAGGAGTTTTCATATCTAGTACATATGTAGACATGTGTTGTATATACCTCATGTAGGTGGCTGAATCAGGAGCTGAATCCCCACCCCTTACTTTCAGTAAGTATTTCTTAGGAAGGACACAGTTTATTCCCATAAATGAGTTTTGAGGAATCCTATCCAGAATTTAGCCTGAAATTTTTCTTTAATTGCATTGATAGTAAGTATTAGGTGAATGTGGTATTTGGTGCATTGAAGTAAGCAGAGCCTGCATTGCAAGAATCTTTTTTCCCCCCAATGTTTATGTTGCACAAAAGCACTGATCTGTCCTCTAGTCTTTGATCATTATTTAATTAGGATTTTTGTTTGTTTTTTTCCAACAGGTCACATGCCCCTTTTTTTTGGGTAAATAAAAAAGCATTGACAGTATTGCTTTGCTGCTGTTTTCTAAAGCAGTTAAAAGGCAAATGATCACTAGTCAAATACCCCTCAGCAGAAGATCAGAAAGCAGTATGCATACCCCCCTGTGACACTACTACTTCAGAGACTCTGCCGGCAGAGAAGACGGATGAGAATTGGAGCTTGTGTTAATGTGTTTTCCTCTTCATGAAGCTTATTGTTGTTCAGATGTGTCCCAGAAAGTTAAAGACTGTATTTTGGACTGCATAATCTTTTGGGGAATGTAGGTCAGCCTAAAGAAGGAGCGGGATCTGTGATCTTCCATGCTGGCTTGTACAGAGCAGAAAGCTCAGGATCACTGCAGATAAACAGAGCCCAGGAACATTGACAGAGAGTAACAGGAGTGACAGAAATATGTCAGACATTGATCTGAATGACAGAAAAATATGTCTGATGGCTGACACACAGTGGCTCATGTTTTCTTTTCTGAGGATGGCTGAGATATGATGGATAATTGTTATGAAGCTAATTTGTGAGATTTGTATGGCAATTTGGCATTCTTCTTTTAAATTATTGTTGTTTTTCAAAGACTCAGGAGCACTTTGAAATGATGAGAAATACACTTTGTAAAGACTAAGGAGTGGAAGATATTTTTATCTGAATGCTGAATGCATTTGCAGGCTTGCCCAACATGTTTCTTGATGGGCTACTGTTATGGCTGATAATCTTTGGAGGTGCAGCAATAGCTTGAACTGTGTACCAACAAAAATCTACTTTTATTGTGAGTGCTGCCAGACAGCAGTGGCTGCATACTCCCATGAGTGACAACCCCAGAAATGCTGCCTAGCAAAACCACTCCATAACACCCAAACCTGGCATTGATGCAAAAAGAGAGGAAGGGGACAGAAATTGGAGGAAGCTTTATATGGATTATTAGGAGACATGATGGACATCTAGTAAGTGGAAATACTGTAAAGAAGAGCTGGCCTGTGAGAATATTTTGCTTGCTAATTATTCCATTAAAATACTAGCAGTAAAAAGTACTAGATAGGAGGATGTGAAAATGACACTAAGAGTTCATATCTGGAGTGCTGCTCTCGGTGAGAAGGATCATGATTTCCAAACTGCCTCTAGTTTCCTCTACTTTATGGGATGATTCCAGAGGCTGAGGAGAAACAGCTTGTGCTCTTCTGAGTCATGGTTTAGGAGTCTTAGGACTTTAAGAGCATAGTGGGAAGCTCTGACTGCCAGTACTGCCTTATCTGCACTGTCAATTTCTAGTAGCTCTCGTTGTGTGACTACTTACACAAATGTACTGAGCCAGGAATGCTAGCAGGAAAGAGGTTCCCTGTTGGGAATGGACTCCTTAAAATCTTTGTGTGGTGTCACAGCACCTGAGGTGAAGTGTTTTCACTGCCTTAATGGAGCCCAGGCAAGTAGACTAGCTCTTCTTGCTTTTTGGATGGCTGCTAAACATTCTTCAAGCTCTATAGTGATTAATGGTATGGACTAAACTTACTAAGGCATAGTATCGATTTATATGTTAACAGAAATAATGTATGTAGAAGAGGCAAAAAGAAGGTTTGCTCTATCTCACATTACTGAAAACTTTGCCAAGAGTCATTTTGGTGGCATATATGTTTAGGAAGTACTTGGTAGTACTCAGAACAGTGACCCATTTAACTTGCTAATGTTTGTCCACATATGGGCTAATAATTGGTCTTTTAAATGGAGTTTGTTCACAAAAATGCTACTGCCACTTCACAGCAGCTTGCTTTAGTTTTTGCATGTTCTTATGTACAACCATAAAGCTGAGCTTTAATCAATATGTCAGATATTCCTTTCCGATACCTACAAACAATAGGTCAGTGCATAGTGAGTTTTATTTGGATACCTTTTTTCTTCTTGGTTTGGGTTTGTAAATTAGAAAAATATAATCTCCATGATGGTTGATTTTATGATCCTGCTGACAATGAATTGAAAGAACTGAGCTTCCACTGGACTTCATTTCATAGTATTCTCTTTTTCAACAATTGTGTGTTACTGTTGAAATGGTGCTGATACATTCTATTAATGGGATGGATACATCTGACTACTGAAACACATTACATTTTCTCTATATCTTTTTTTTTTTTCCCCCCCTAACCTAAATAACTCTTGCATACTTTTAAAATCATAAATATATATACACTGTCATATCACAAGATGTCCCTTTTTCTTTCTTTGGGAGATTCAGTCTTTATAACGTCTTACAGCTTGTTGACCAAATTTTCACATTCAGAATATCAGTTCCTATATTTATTCAGTGTAAATGTAGCCAAGCATCTTTTGACTGTGCAGGCAACATTGCTGAGCAATCCAAATGTTTCAACTAGTTTACGTCATAGAATCCTGCAAGTTCAAAACACTTCAGAGTTTATGAGAAAGTTGGCAAATCTAGTCTGTAGTTTCACATAGCCTCCTTGCAAAGTAGCTTAGAGACAATAAAAGAAATTTTTAGGTGCAGAGGGAAATATCTCTTTTCAGCTTGCCTCACATGTAGTTATTCTGTAAGACAAAGTAAAACTAATGAGTTCTGTGAACCAAGGGAATTAATTGAGATATTAAAGTGTTAGGCTACCAGAGTCAGACTGACTCAGGGAAATAATAGTATTGTGTTTTGATAAATCGAGATAACTTTTGAGTGAAGTCTGGGTTAAATCTTATTACTAGTTTCAGACATCTGAAGGCACCAGAGTGAGTCTCTGTACAGGGACTTCCTCCTCTCTTACCTCTAGCTGTCCCAGGAAGACATCTTGGGTGTGCTACCTTCTCTCTAAAGTCAGTGGTGAGAGAGAGAAACCTCTAGATGGCAATTTATCACATTAAAGATAAATAAAGATAGGTGTAAAGATGCATGGAAATAATTGTCCTCTGGAGCTATTTCTCTCATTTCACTATTGAGGAGGGAGCCTGAATTATTTTGAGTTGAGCCTTCTCCCAGAAGACTGCTCTACTTGTCTTCTTTCAGAGAGTGCCTTGTTCAGCTCCATGCAGAACAAATCCCAGTGCAACTATGAAACACAGCAAGTTCAGAAAAAAGTTTCAGTTTATCACTAATTTAATTTTAAGCACTAATGTTGCAACACTATTTTTAATTAACTACTTCCAGGTCTTGCATTTTATACTCCTGGAATACAGCTTTATTGTGTCTTAAAACAGGAGTATTAGAGTATATAACCTCTGAGCTGATCAGCAGTTTTAAGGGTTTTGCTGTGCCCTTTATCCTTTTATTAACCTTCTTTCACATATTACCTGAGTGGCAGATTTCAAGTTTAGCATTACTATAAGAATTATCTTCGGTTCCAAGGTAAACCTTTATTAACTTTATTGTAATTGCTGTTGTTCTTTGTCCATATTTCTTTCAGTATTTTTATGTTTAAAAAAAGACAAAGATGAAACCCCTTTTTTTTTAGATTTCAAAACATGTTGCTGGTAAAATCCACTGAGTATCAGCAAATTAAGATTTTATGGTCAAAGTTTCTGTTGTTTTAATTATACAGTATGGAAAGTTTAAATCTCTTCTGACATAAAAAAATCTATCACACCTGTGGAAGACAATGAATTTTTCAGTTCTTCTTACTAAGGTCAGTATAGGTGTTTTCCCCACTGTACTACTTGTAGATATTCCTTCTTTAAATTTCCACAAGATGTAGCTTTATTTTTCATTTACAGTCCTGTTGTATTTCAGAAGACTAAACTGTGCTGATGTCACTTCTAATGTTGCAAATGTAACTTGGTTCAATTTTTTATAGCAAAACAAACTGACACATTCAAGTGCTAGGTAAACTCATTTCTGGGGTGTTCAGGAGGACTAATAATTTTTTTATCTGTGCTGAGTTTTTCCATAAAAACCTTTTACTTCAGATTTATACTAACCTAGACCACTCTGCTACTCTATCCAAATGCAGATGATTCTGTAGGGCTCTTAGCAAGAAGACATGATGCAGCTTTGTAATTCATGTCCATTTTGTCTGGCAGTGACACATTTCTTTATTAAATATAATCTTGACTGACCAGTATCATTTGATATATTAATTTTAACATAAACCCCCTATATAGTTTGAAGTCTGCAAATATTTCCTCAGAGGTTGGACCGTATGTGCTAATTTTTCTCAGTGACACTTCATGTGATCAACCACAGAAAGGTTTCGTTGACGTGTCTTAAGCTTCAGATTTAGTTTTTTTTCCTCTTACCTGACAAGGCCTTACTGTGTAGGCTCCTGAGACTGCCTTGAGATAAAACACAGCCAGAAGTTATGGAACAGGAACTATAGGAGACCCACAGCCTTCTGGAATAGCAGCTGGAGCCCAAGCAGGTTTTCCTAAAATTCCGAAAATCCCACTGGACACCTATGTTTAGCCACCCAGATTGCTCCCTATCATAGTGGACTATCTCTTCAGGCTGAAGTGTTGCCTCCATAAAGCTGGTGTGGACCTTGTGATGGGGCAGGAGAAGGAAGAGGGACTACAACTTGAGAAGCTGCGAGAGTAACTAGATTTCATAACTTGATTTAAGTGCTTGAATACATGCTTCCAACTTGTGGCACACATACATTTCTAACTACAAAGCAAAAGCACAATGAAGAAATAGTGAACCACTTCCGAATCAAAGGATTAAAAATTTTCCTTATTACTGTTTTGAGTGGGACTCCATATAGTTTTAGGATTGGGTCTTTATCATTAATTAGGCAGATTCAAACACTTCATGCAGAGAGTTCATGCTCAAGAACATGAAGGAGGGCACCCCCTAATGACAAACATATGGTTACTCCTGCCTGCTTTTTAAGGAGCATTCTGCTCATTAGATCTGCTACTGTCCTCTTGGCTAGAATCAGGAAACTCCATCTTGTTCCATCAGATCAAAAAGTATACTCCTTAAAATTTAAACTGTGTTTAAAGTTGTCACTGTGAAGAACTAAAATCAAAAAAAGGCTATTTTCTTACCTACCCATACGTGTCTTTTCACGTGGATTTATTTTTCGCTTGACTTACTGTAAACCTCATTTTTCCTTAGTAAGCACTTTCCACAAAAAAGTTTCTAGACGATTTGTTATTTCTTTCCTATACATTTCCAGATGTGCATATACCGGTGATTACTATTATGTGCCTGAGTTTCTAGAATATGTTACTTATGAATTATAATTTTGTAATTTTATTGTCTATTATTCCCATACCAAATTCTCAGGTGGTGTCAGTCAGTGTAGTGTCATTGATTTCATTGGCACTGTTTGACAGGTTGGACCATTTGAATATGTTTCATCTGAGAATCTTATTTTTTGTACTAGTCATCAACCACAGACTGCCATAGAAGGTAGTTATACATATTCCAAACTGAATTAACGTGCTGATCCAACAAAACAGTTACAGATATCCTTAAGTTTTATCAGGCTTTAAATGTGGCCATGTAGGTAATGCTACTGAGTGTTAAGCAGGTGCTTTAGTGTTCTGCAGAGCATGAACTAAACATGTTTGTTAAAAATCCCATAAACTTTCCTACAATTCTCCAACTGAGCAGTAAATACAAATAGTATGTAAAGTACAAGTACTAGCATAAACAGAGAAGGCACTGTTAAAAGTAAAGGTCTACTTTAAAGATGAGATTGAAAATGTGCTTTGTCATTCTGACAATTCCTTCCTACCAATGAGATTCTTGTGTGCTGAAAGAATGGGCAATGTCTGAAAACCAAGGGAATATCTTTTTTTTTTCACAGCCTGTGCAAGATCCCAACAAAATAGTGAGGTATGTTAGGCATCCTCTGGAAATTAAATAATCCAAAAAGTGACATAGGAAAGGTCAGTGGTACTCCAAGCCTTAACATCACACTTAACAGTGAAGTTGATACAGCATTATCAAGGCCCTGTTCAATACTTGCACTGATCTAATAAGCCTAGAAGATATAACTTCTGAGACACAGGGTCCAAAGTTTAACTAAAGTGAACATGGGATATGTGCCAGATTCTGAATGGAATATGAAAGTCCCTGCAATAACACCAAACAGAAAATATCAGCTGGATAACAAGTTCTTCAAGATCTTCTTTTGTCCCTATGTTCTCAAAATTTTTATTCAACACCTTGGTCTCCAGTAAACTACAAGACTTACAAAGGGAAGAAAAAAAGTGCAGTTATCTAAAAATGACCCATGAAAACAAATAAGCAGTATTTCTGATGAATGCTTGAGACTGTTGTTTTATACCTTTGGTCACCTTAAGCATTTTGACTGCTGATTACTCCAGCAGGAGTTTAATTAGGCCAAATAATGGCTCAATTGTAGATATAATAAAACATTCTCTTCAAAGCTGAGAAATCTGGAGCAGTGAGATAAGGATTAAACTGGGTTTCAACTAAGACTTCTGGTTCTTAATTATAAAACTTATAGTAAAGTGGTATCAGTTCAAGTTTTACTACCCACATTGGCAAATACTGCTTGTCTTTAGCAGATGCTGTTTTTTTTTGTCATAGCCTAGTAAAGTTTAAAAGACTTTTAAATCATCAGAAGACGAGTTCTTGCAGAAAGCTTTATTCAACAACAGCTCAGGATTAGGAAATCAAGTTTAAAAAGAGAACCAGTGATATGGAAGGTGTGACACTTTATATTACTTACACATGAACTATACTTCAAGCACTTCTCTCTATCTACTTCCTGATGTTTGTTCCCATTTGTGAAAACATGTACAGATTAACTACTGTCATATTTATTAAAATTTAACTTGTTCATTTCCTTTTGCTCAGGAATAATTTTATTACTCAAACACATATTTGCAGAGATGGCTAAAATAATTACACCTGTCATATATATTAATGAATTTATTTGTTAAGATGGTTTTCCAGAGCAGTAACAGAAAGAGACTAGTGATCAAGCCATACATAACTTATATGTTAAATTATAGATGGTATTTTTTATGTAAAATGGGCACAAATGACATAGATTTTTATTGACATGGCCAGTTGTGTTCTAAAATGAAAAACTCAGACCAAAAATCTACCACTTTCGAACTTGAGATCAGAGTCTAAAAGCTGAAGATAAAAAACCTAGACAAGCTGGATTCAAGTTGGATAAACATCACCTAATAAGTTGTAAAAAGCTCACATTAAAGAAAAAACAAACCAAATCAAACCAAAACCCCAAGACAACCAAAAAAATTACCCGATTTATTTGTTTATTTATTTATTTATTTTTACAAAATCATAGACTAGCATTTGGCAGAGCTTTGTATATTTTTGCCTGGAAAAGGATATCAGAAAGTAAAACAAAAGAGAAAAATAACCTACTTTTCAGCATGTGAAAGACACACTCCATCAAGTGCTATAACAGAAACTATTCCCAGTGAAATTGTTTTGCATGTCTGCAGAAGTGAAATGTTCACCTTTTAGAAATGTTATGTTTTCTGTGCTTTACTTTTGTCTCACTACAGTGCAGTGTGAAATAAGCTGACAGGTCTTTTTACGATTTTTTTTTTTTTATATTAGATGGCTCAATCTTATTACTTAGCATAAGCATTTATTTCTCCATAGAGAAATGCTGATGTATCATGTGTAGCATAGATCAGTACGTCCAACCTCTAACTGTCTACAGCTAATAAAATTAAGTAAATAAAATATGTATGGGGAAAAGTCTTGTCAACCAGTCTCCAGTCATAGAGTGTGGAAAGGACTAATGCAAATACACTCTTCTCTTAAATTAAATTTATTATATCAGAATATTTTTCTTCAAAGCTACAATAAAAGATAAAAAAAGCTGGTGCTATGTATAATGTCACCTGAAAAAGAGCTTCAGTCCATAATCAAGGCATTTAAAGAAGCAGAAAGCAATCTTAAGTCAGGTGCCTAAAACCAAAATATACGAGAGCGAACAACCCAAGTTGTGCAATATATCAGACAAATATTGATGGTATAGAAGTGGAAAAAATGGCTAGGATTTTGAAAATTTACAAAAGTAACTGGCTGATGCACTGTTGAGGTCATAAAAATAATTATTCATGAAAAAATTAAATTCACACACTTCCAAGCACGCATTCTAGAACTGGAGATGAGATTACAACAAGAAAATGATTACGTGATGAGATTTCCTTTGTGGGTTGGACACAGAATTCTTACAGGCTAATGTAAGTAAACTCAGGGTCTTCTGCTATAGAAAATTCACTGCAAATTGTCTGAATGAAATACCTGTATATTTAGAGACTAAACTGAGATGTGCCAAGGCAATGTTAATATGGAAGAGTTGAAAAGAAAATAACTTGTTACGATTGCATCATAATAACAATCTTGCTGGGACCCTACAATTTACTGATATTCCAACAAAGCCTGAAGGAGAAATAGCCAGAGGAAGAAGGAAAGAAAACTGCACTGACAGCTTGGTGTATTGAGCTATATCACAGTGGAACATGAAAGTGAAGGTACTGAAAACTGTTTGAAAGCAGTGGTCAATATCTGTCCTGTGCAAAATACTGTCTCATCAACAAATCACAATATGACTAGGTATAATACAGTACAATCTGTTCCCAAATAAATTGCTTGGAAGCTTCTTCTTCCTTGTACATCTTATTGGCATTTGGGTCACTGTGTAAAATAAAAAAAGATAAAGCAATGTATATGCATGTAAATATAAAAGTCAGCATTAACTTTTACAAGTTTCTGTTAGGTCTTATATGATTTGCAGGAACTTAACAACAAATAATTTAAAACACTTTTCATCTCACACTGAAATTTAGGATGGAGATGTGGGTCAGGACAAGGAAAGCATTTTGCAAAATAACTGTAATAAGTCCACTATTAATCAACTAACTTTCCATCATAGTGAGTTAATATGTTTCTACTTCAGTCAATAGGGATCTATTTTGATATAGAAGCATGGCAACAAGCTTCTTCCATAATTTTCTTGTCTAAAACTTTCCAAGATTTTGCTGCAAAAACTCCTCTCCAATATTTCTTCACACAAAAGTTGAAATGTTTATCAATAACCTAGGCCATGTTAGATTAGTATATGTAATCAGAAAAAAAACCAAAACCAACAAAACAAAGCTTTCTCGGAAAGCTCTTTTCAGAATATTTCACTAAGAAATTGTGTCAAGGAGATAGGCTGATAGATGAAAAGGCTGCATCACATACATAGTTGGTTACACCTCTATCAGACATTATTCAAAAGCTGTATAAGTCAGTGATTGGGTTTCACTAATGGAGATACATTTTCTTCCCATTTTCCCCACAAAAACAGAATAGCCTTCTTTCCAAAATGTCTTGTAATGAAGAGGAAGGTATGTATATGAGAGGAAGATAATTAGAGAAAGGAATAACTTCACATACCTAAAATATTTAGAAAATACTGCATCAAAAGTGTTCAAGAGCTCTTCTCATGTGATAACCCATCTCCCAGGAAATGTTCTATGATTCCTGAAATGCAACGTTCAGGTTAATTATGCAAACAACATAGAATGAGAAAATTCTCATCCTGAGAATAAGAACTGAAGAGATTGCAGATATTTTTCCATATAGTGAAAAATCATGTGGTGATTTTCCCTATTTGTGTTTTCTGTATGAAGGGAATTTTCTGGCCCTGTATCCCCTGTATTCAAGGACTGAACATACCTAAAGCATTTAACCAGTCTACTCACAAGAAAACTTGATATGACCTGGTTTCAAATGTCTTACAATAGCAGCAAATCATATTCTGTTAAGCACTTGCACAAACAAGAAAAGGCCTCTACATCGATACAAGCTACTTCAGTAGCTTCAGACATGAGACTTAAAGTGCCATGTTTTGGTTGGACCAAAAACTCAATTTGATTTGATTTTCCTAATTATGAAGCCAAAATCGTGTCTGATTTTGGTTTTAGACCCTTGACTGATAGAATAGATCCCCTTTTTATTCTGAATCACACATATCTTTCAATGAGCTTCACAAACAAATCTACGTTACTTTAAAAGAGAGACATCCTGACTTTCTCTTTGACATCTCAGCTGACATCTTAGTTAAAGATACTAACTTTTTTCACTGAAGAGTGTGCTCTTCTGCTAAGTTCATAGAATATTTCATCAAGATAACATTGAATTACACAAGTGATGAAAATGTTCTTGGTTGTAGTGTAAACATATAAACCATTTTTTCTCATCATGACAAAAAGCTGATCACTGGATTCCAGGTAATTTTTCTCAAAGTGTTTGTAAGAATTTAGGCCACTTTCAGTTTAGTTACTTCCTTTCCAGTAGGTCAGGTGAAAACTTCGGTTGACAGCCTCTGTCAAGAGTAATCACAAAATAGACAGATCTTTAAAATTCTTTTAAAATACTGCATATGCAAGAAACTACATGAAATTAAAATTCATATGCATTGCATCTACATGTCCTCCCCAACGATTTAATTTCTAGGATTAAGAAAGGAAGAACAAATCTTAATGCTTTTCAGTGAAGAGTCTGAGAGTATCAGAGAAGAGAAATAAGAAGTGGCTTGAGTATGGGATCACCACGTCGAATTGAAAGAACCTACCACTTTAAGCGAAGTGCAGCTTTACCGCTTATCAGATGTCAGTCACCAGCAGGACTGCATATCCTTGGCTAAATCAGAATCCCTTTAACAGTCTGTTATTCATTCCATGGTGAACTTCAAAGGGAATGGTTCACAGATGATTCAGTGAAGGCCGTCATTTGACAGCTTAGGTTGGTTCTTTGTGAATGAATCTGTTTCGATTTAGTTTTCTTATATCCTGATTATTTCTTCTATCTAGCATCCTCCCTTGAAACAGATATTTCTCTGACAATCATAGGCTGAAATCCCTTCAATGATCTTATATGAACACATGCACAAAAGGATAAAATAAAAACAATGTGACAAAATGGATTATGCACAAAATTCTCTCCCACATATACATATGCGTAACCCACATATTCAGTTATTGACACTCCCTTAAAACTATCAGTCACTGAAGTAAAGCAGCTGATAGCCTGACCTACCACATAACCTGTATACCCAGAGGTTGACAGGGTGGTCAGGTTGGAGAGAGTTGGCTATGAGTACCAAAAGATGGCAAAATATTGGGAGCAAGGAGACTCCAAAGTAAGATAAGTTTTCTCTTGTATTACCTGCATCTGCACCGTTCAGTTACATTTCTCTCTACATATAAGTTCATATTTCAGATGTAAATTATATATAAAACATATAAACCCCACAATATACTATACATATGTACACTATATATACTATGTATATAATATGCACTTACTAATAATGAAAGGATTAAATATACAAAACCATATTTGTCATAAAGCTGTACCTGCACAGTAGTCTTAATCTGACTTTTTTTCTTCAAATGTTCAGTTCATGAATTCACATTTTGTCTAAGAAAACCTAAGAAATATAAAAAACCTGTCCCTTTTACTTCACCATACAGGTGTTTTAGGTATTTCATCTGTTTTTTATAGAACTTTAAATAAAGTGAAAAAAATATTTTGCAATTTTACTTCTTAAGATAATTAAAGAGTTGTACAGAGTGATTTTGTCTAAGCAATCGCTCTAAATATCCTTGTAAGGAATTTGTGAGGTTACTTTTTAAAACTGGTTGCCATATTCACTTATTGCTGGCTTTGTAAAATCATTTAGAGCTTTACCTTCTGATGATCATGAGACTATCACCAGTTCCCTACTTTAATTATTCATGGACAACTTGGGATTGTTTATCTTTGAGTCACTATTGATTTTAAGTATTTCTCCCACCTTGTTCTCATCTTACATATTTGCAGAATGAAATGCTATTTTTATTGAATTGATACAAATGCTGTAGCAGCCAAGGCTCATAAAGAGTATAATATCTCTGGCTGCAGCAGATGGACAAGCCCAGAATCTCTTTACTGGGTCATGCCCAAATGCATAGTGAAACATTGCCATCAATGGGCTTGCAATAAAGATTAATTGAAATGGTTCTTTTAGTTCAAGCTAATATTGTATGTAAATTATATAAAAAAATTAGGGCCAAAAAAATATTTCAGTCTTTCTTTGACAGTTCTGCAGCATCTTATGGAAGATTCAAGGGCCAATCTCCTTCCACCAAAAAAAACAGTCTCCCCTCCCCAGTTGTTCCTTTATTGTTTTACCTGCATTTTTCCCTCCCATTAATATTAAATGTTTTGATTCTGACTTTTTTTCTTCCCCTGCTGTTGTCTTCCACCTGAAGAGTACATCTGAAGCTTGTGCAGCTTGAGAAGCAGTTTCTTTCTGTAAAATACATCCTGCGAAATAGATGTTCTTGTGCAATAATCAGGATATAATGGTACAAACAATACTTTGTGTAAGTCACCCAGTGATGATGCAATATACCATTTCCCATATCTTTTTTTTTTTTTTTTTTTTTTTGTCTTATGACAAAATTCAAAAAAAATATAGTGTCTATTGTTAAAATGACTGTCCACAACTTTGAGTAGAGGAAAACCAACTAGTACTAGAAGTTAAAACCTATGGAGTCAGCTGTTGTTACAAAGAGATTTTTAGAACTAAACATTGCACAGAAGTAAATTTCCTGGGCCAGATGACTGTATTATAGCCTGTTTTAGGACTGGTGTATATAACTAGTTAGCTGAGGAGTGGGGTTTTTTTTCCAACTTTTATATAAACACATGTATATACATGCATATATATGAATACCACATTTTTGACTTTACAATGCATTACTAACCCAGTCTACAATCCAAGCATTGCTTACTCACATTCTGTTTTTAGGCTCTTACAAAGTTTCTTTCTCACATCAGTGCAAGCTTCCAGACAACTGATGAACAGTCAAACTGACAGGGTGGAAGAGCAAATGCTCAGTAGTTTTTTTCACACAGACACAGCTACAAGGTTTTTTTTAACTGATAATTTCCTTTCAGCCTTGACTTTTTGCAAAATTAATGATTTTATGTCTTAAAATATTAAAATCTCCCACCAGTCGTGTGCATTTTAAATGCCCATGTCATAATCTGCCATCGTGTAAGGACAAAAGATAAACTAAGAATATGACATTCTTAAATGATAGTTGTCTTCATATTATAACTCAGCATACACAGATTGTATTATTCCTTTTTTTTTATTTTTCAGAACTGGAAGGAAAAAATACATTTACCGTGCTTCAGAAAAGTGGGCCAGATCTGTCCAATGTAAAGACATTTAGGCCAAGATGTTTCCTGATCTGATGTAGTTTGCTCTTTATGGAACTTTGCAATAGCCTTATCTAGAAAATGTCATTCTGAGCTTAATTAGTTCTGTCATGGCGATTACACCAACAGACAACATGGCTCTGTACGAGCTGTGCAAGGCACTGCTTTGTAGTGCAAGCTCCCACAGAGTTCATAAACTACTCCTCAGTATTGTTTGGCAAACAGAAGGACAAAACCACTGTTACCGCTGCTAGCTGGTATCTTTCTTAGTCTCATTAATGTAGTAGGAACTGTCAATGTAAACTGATGGCATTATTGCTCCCTCATCAGACAGTTGGCCTAGTTGTAATGCTGAAGCTATGGCACAAGTGCAGCATGGATATATCAGCCTTGGATATTACTGAATCTATTCAGCTGGCTATGCAGCAGTCCTGAACATGGGATGCAGACCCAGAAGCAAAATATCTAAGCAGTGAGAAATAGAAAATGAGCCACACAACATGGAATTTGACTAGAACATCTTATACCCATTATATGGTAGTGAGTAAAAATATATCCACTTGTCAGCAATAGCATCCAAAAGGTGGTGAGCCACACTTTCTTCAAGAGACCTATTCTAATTTTCCAGTTCTTCTCTATGGCTCATTTATTCTTGGTGTAAGTCTACATATATTTTGTATATCAAGCATGATTAGAGATGGAAGAGTAGGCCTGAACAATATTTTTGTCCTTGAGGTAAAGATGAAAAGCATTACCATAAAAAGACTGTGTTAGTGTTAGTTTTATTATTAGAATTTCTTCCACCCAGGAACCTCAGAGCATTTAATATACCTCAGCCTCACGGTTTGAAAAAAACAGGGAATAGGGAAAGAAGTAGAGAATAAGAAAAATAACTAAGAAAGCATGGAGCATCCAATTTTGTCCTTTTGAGAAGGCAGCGCTTAAGTATTTCCTTTCAAATTCATATTTGTCTATTTAGCCTGCTTACTCATTCTGTTTCACACTACAGCTCATGGGCACAGTCATAACAGTAGGCCAAGTTCTTCACTGCTACAGTGCATTCTCACACATTTCTGGTGTGAGAGTTGCAGAAATTTTAAATTTGTTTTTAACTCCACTTCGAGAAGGGGCTGTAAGAAACCAGATCTCTTCTTAGAATTTAAGATTATCAAAATTTTGATTTGTCTTTCTGTTGCATTTTCTGTATGCTACACTCAGAATTCTGACATAGTTCTAAATATTCCTTGGGAAGCTGTTCCCTCTGCTATTTCAATAAGGTTACTTCTTGTTCTTAATTTTCCTTCTTGTTATGCATTCTTTTTTTTTTAAATTGCTGTATAAATTATTATATTATTTCTTTATGTCTTCTGTGTTCAAATCCTATGAGCAATCTAAGAAGGAATACTGTAGGCTGAGGTATTCATTGACCCAACACATTTTCATTAAAACATGAAAATTTAAGGCTGTCCTGTTCAACTTGGTGCTTGTTTTCCCTTGAGTAATAGCTGGCCCTTTCTAGTTAAGAAAGATGAAACTTACTTTCACCTGGAAAAGGAAAAGCAAAAAAAAAACAAAACCCCTACCCACTTCTAAATAAATGTGTAGGTGGCCAGTAATTTCTTTCTTGTTCTAGCGCATTTCATCCCACCTTATTGGTAGAAAATACATGAAAATCTATCAATGGAAAGAGCTGTATAGTAACTCTCAGGGAGGTAATGAAATGTTTCCCAGAGACATTAATAAAATGAGGAAAATTATGAAGATTTATTGCTACTGTTGTAATTCGGATGGACCATTATCACAGTGGACACAAGCAAAAGAATGGATATGGGTACCTAAAACAGAAGTCACACAGATTTTGAGGCAAGTAGCAAAACTAATCTTTCCAGTCCCTTGATGTGGATCTAATCTCAATGGGTAAGGCATTTATCTTCTCCAAGAGGTCTAACAGTGTGTTTCACCCTGTCTCCATACATAACCAGCCTTAAAATCAGAAGAATAGCTAACTGAAGCTGGGTTGCTGCCTGAGCTCTCTCAGGACAATCCAGAAATTCCATAGAGGTGCTTAATGCAACCGGAAGAGAAATGTTTTCTAAATGTGTTCCACATGCATGATATGATGGTGAATTTGCTGTGGCTCTTAACTCTGGTACGATTAACTACTGTGATACAGTAATATAGGTTTTACATCGCTGATCAACTGATTGGATTATTGCCTGGAAAAAAAGATTGATTAATAGAGGTACATAAGTACACTATAAAAAAATAAACTTACTTCATGCAATACAATTACTACTGTTGACCTTACATATGTATGCCTTGCGTATGTATAAATGATGTATGATTAGTACTGCTCTTTTTGACTTGGAGACGAGGTTCTACATGAACAAGGATGTCCTGGGAAGATTATACACGTTACTGTTGAGAGGATGACAAAAATAAATGTGATAAAAACCAAGTACAAAAACAATAATTGTATCATAGTATGCTAATAAGGAACTCAGTCCATAAAAGACTGAGTTGGAAATATTTGTAATGTTGATGACATATTTAATAGGTATTTGAAATTGCATTAAAAGATCAAAAATGGCTAATGTTTTCTTTTCCCAAATTTTTTTTGCAAGAAAAATAGCTTTCAGTTATAGACTAACTCTAAGAGAAATACTTGTATGTTCTGAATAACATGATCTTTTCGTTCTTTCTTATATAGACAACTAAATAACTCAGCTAGTTTTATCACAGAATCACAGAATGTTAGGGATTGGAAGGGACCTCAAAAGATCACCTAGTCCTATCCCCCTGCCAGAGCAGGAACACCTAGGTCAGGTCACACAGGAACGCATCCAGGCAGGTTTTGAATGTCTCCAGAGAAGGAGACTCCACAACCTCTCTGGGCAGCCTGTTCCAGTGCTCTGTTACTCTCACTGTGAAGAAGTTCTTCCTCATATTTATGCAGAACTTCCTATGTTCCAGCTTGCACCCATTGCCCCTTGTCCTATCATTGGATGTCACTGAGAAGAGCCTGGCTCCATCCTCACGACACTCACCCTTTATGTATTTATAAACATTAATAAGGTCACCCCTCAGTCTCCTCTTCTCCAAGCTAAAGAGACCCAGTTCCCTCAGCCTTTCCTCATAAGGGAGATGTTCCACTCCCTTAATCATCTTTGTGGCTCTGCGCTGGACTCTCTCAAGCAGTTCCCTGTCCTTCTTGAACTGGGGGGCCCAGAACCAGACACAATATTCCAGATGTGGCCTCACCAGGGCAGAGTAGAGGGGGAGGAGAACCTCTCTCGACCTACTAACCACCCCCCTTCTAATACACCCCAGGATGCCATTGGCCTTCTTGGCCACAAGGGCACATTGCTGGCTCATGGTCATCCTGCTGTCCACCAGGACCCCCAGGTCCCTTTCTCCAGTGCTGTTCTCCAACAGGTCAGTCCCCAACTTATGCTGGCACATGAGGTTGTTCTTGCCCACATGCAAGACTACACTTGCCCTTGTTATATTTCATTAAATTTCTACCCACCTCTCTGAATGGCAGCACAGCCTTCTGGTGTGTCAGCCACTCCTCCCAGTTTTGTGTCATCAGCAAACTTGCTGACAGAGCACTCTATTCCCTCATCCAAATCATTGATGAATATATTGAATAGTACTGGTCCCAGTACCGACCCCTGAGGGACTCCACTAGATACAGGCCTCCAACTAGACTCTGTCCCTTTGACCACAACACTCTGGCTTCTTTCCTTCAGCCAGCTCACAATCCACCTCACTTCCTTTGTTTAGCTGCAAGGATGCTTTTGGAGACTGTGTCAAATGCTTTACTGAAATCAAGATAGACCACATCCACTTCTTTACCATCATCTATCCACCGGGTTATGTCCTTATATAAGGCTATCAGGTTGGTCAAGCATGACTTCCCCTTGGTGAAGCCATGCTGACTGCTCCTAATGACCCTCTTATCCTTGATATGCCTAGAGACAGCACCCAGGATAAGTTGTTCCATCACCTTTCCAGGGATGGAGGTGAGGCTGACCGGTCTATAGTTACCCAGGTCTTCCTTCTTGCCCTTTTTGAAGACCGGAGTGACATTTGCTTTCCTCCAGTCCTCAGGCACCTCTCCCGTTCCCCATGACTTAACAAAGATAATGGAGAGTGGCCTAACAAAGACATCCACCAGCTCCCTCAGCACCCGTGGGTACATCCCATCAGGACCCATGGATTTATGGATGTTCAGGTTGCTTAACTGATCCCTAACCCAGTCCTCATCAACCAGGACAAACTCCTCCTCTATCCTGGCTTCCTCTGGAGCCTCAGGGGTCCTGGGCTCCTCAGGACAGCCTCCAGCAGTATAGGCAGAGGCAAAGCAGGCATTCAGTAACTCTGCCTTCTTCTTATCCCCTCATTCATCAGGGCACCCACCTCATTCACCAGTGGGCCTACATTGCCTCTAGTGTTAGTTTTATCTGTATTTGAAGCAGCCCTTTCTGTTGTCCTTGACCTTTCTTGCAAGGTTTAATTCCAAGGAGGCCTTGGCTTTCCCAGTTGCCTCCCTGCATCCTCTGACAACAGACATATTCCTCCCAAGTGGCCAGCCCCTCCTTCCATGATCTGTACATTCTCTTCTTCCACTTGAATTTGCCCAGCAGTTCCCTGTTTAACCATGCAGGTCTCCTGGCACCCTTTCTTGATTTCCTACTTGTTGGGATGCACTGATCTTAAGCTCAGAAGAAGAGGTCTTTGAATGCTAACCAACTGTCTTGGGCCCCTTTACCTTCAAGTACCCTGTCCCATGGGATTTGCCCTAGCAATTGCTTGAAAAGGCCAAAGTTGGCCCTACTGAAGTCCTGGGCTGTAGTTCTGCTAGGTATTCTGTTCCTGCCACATGAGATCCTGAACTCCATCATCTCATGGTCACTGCAACCAAGGCTACCCTCAACCTTCAGCGCTTCAACCAGACCCTCCTTGTTCGTGAGAATAAGATCCAGCAGCGCTCCTCTCCTAGTTGGCTCATCCACCATTTGCATCAGGAAGTTATCATCAATGCACTGGAGGAACCTCCTGGACTGTGGATGGCTGGCTGAGTAGGCCTCCCAGCAAATAGCAGGGTAGTTAAAGTCCCCCATGACAACCAGGGCCTGCAATTGTGAGACTGCTCTCAGCTGCCTGTAGAAGGCCTCATCAACCTCCTCACCCTGATCCGGTGGCCTGTAATAGACACCCACAACAGTATCACCCATGCCAGCCTGCCCCTTAATTCACCCCCACAAGCTCTCAACTCGCTCCTGATCCGCCCCTGGACAGAACTCAATACACCCTAGTTGCTCCCTCACATAAAGAGCAACTCCACCACCTCGCTGGCCTATCTTTCCTGAAAAGGACATAGCTATCCATGACCACATTCCAGTCATGCGAGCTGTCCCACCAAGTCTCTGTAATCGCCACTGGATCATAACCCCTGACCGAACGCGGATTTCTAACTCCTCCTGTTTGTTCCCCATGCTGCGTGCATTGCTGTACAGGCATTTCAGAGAACGAACAGGGGAACTTAGTAACAATGTGACAATATTAATGTAAAGTCTTCCTCATTCTCTCCTTTCAAAGGACCATGGGAACCATCCATATGTCAGCCTTAATTCAGGGCTTGGGGTTCAGAACCCAGCACTTCAATGTCTGATTCAATATTGAAATACAACAAGAGCAGCCCTTATATGCAGGTAAATAATGGTAGGATTTCAGAAAACTGTTTTTTGGCCTTTAGTAATAAAATCATCTCATTCCTTTCACTGACAAATGACAGGAGGCATATATGCTCTCAGCGGTCTCAAGGTAAAGGATTCATAGGTGAATTGGTAGATGCCTTGGTAGATGAGGATTGGGTTAGGGATCAGTTGAGCAATCTGGATATCCATAAATCAATGGGACCAGATGGAATGCACCCAAGGGTGCTGAGGGAGCTGGCAGAGGTCATTGCTAGGCCACTCTCCATCATCTTTGGTAAGTCATGGAGAACAGGAGAGGTGCCTGAGGACTGGAGGATAGCAAATGTCACTCCAATCTATAAGAAGGGCAAGAAGGAGGACCCGGGTAACTATAGACCGGTCAGCCTCACCTCCATCCCTGGAAAGGTGATGGAACAGCTTGTTCTTGGCACGATCTCGAGGCACATCAAGGATGAGGGGGTCATTAAGAGCAGTCAACATGGTTTTACCAAGGGTAAGTCATGTTTGACCAACCTTATTGCCTTCTATGAGGAAATAACTAGGTGGATAGATGATGGTAGAGCGGTAGATGTGGTATATCTTGATTTCAGTAAAGCATTTGACACTGTCTCCCACAGCATCCTTGTAGATAAGCTGATAAAGTATGGGTTTAGTGATCAGGTAGTGAGGTGGATTATGAACTGGCTGAAGGGAAGAAGCCAGAGAGTTGTGGTTAATGGGACGGAGTCTAGTTGGAGGCCTGTGACTAGTGGAGTCCCTCAGGGGTCGGTACTGGGACCGGTGTTGTTTAATATCTTCATCAACGACTTGGATGAGGGTACAGAATGTATCCTCAGCAAGTTTGCTGATGACACCAAACTAGGAGGAATGGCTGACACACCAGAGGGTTGTGCTGCCATTCAACGAGACCTTGATAGGCTGGAGAGTTGGGCGGGGAGAAACTTAATGAATTTCAACAAGGGCAAGTGTAGAGTTTTGCATCTGGGGAAGAACAACCCCATGTACCAGTACAGGTTGGGAGCTGACCTGCTGGAGAGCAGTGTAGGGGAAAGGGACCTGGGGGTCCTGGTGGACAGCAGGATGACCATGAGCCAGCAATGTGCCCTTGTGGCCAAGAAGGCCAATGGCATCCTGGGGTGTATTAGAAAGGGAGTGGTTAGTAGGTCGAGAGAGGTTCTCCTTCCTCTCTATTCTGCCTTGGTGAGGCCACACCTGGAGTATTGTGTCCAGTTCTGGGCCCCCCAGTTCAAGAAGGACAGGGAACTGCTCGAGAGAGTCCAGCGTAGAGCCACAAAGATGATTAAGGGAGTGGAACATCTCCCTTATGAGGAAAGGCTGAGGGAGCTGGGTCTCTTTAGCTTGGAGAAGAGGAGACTGAGGGGGGACCTCATTAATGTTTATAAATATGTCAAGGGTGAGTGTCATGAGGATGGAGCCAGGCTCTTCTCAGTGACATCCAATGATAGGACAAGGGGCAATGGGTGTAAGCTGGAACATAGGAGGTTCCACATAAATGTGAGGAAGAATTTCTTCACAGTGAGGGTGACAGAACACTGGAACAGGCTGCCCAGGGAGGTTGTGGAGTCTCCTTCTCTGGAGACATTCAAAACCCGCCTGGACATGTTCCTGTGTGACCTGATCTAGGTATTCCTGCTCTGGCAGGGGGGTTGGACTAGATGATCTTTTAAGGTCCCTTCCAATCCCTAACATTCTGTGATTCTGTGAAATTACAGACATTTATTAAATAGCAATAAATTCAGCACAGTTGCATCTATAAATTTGTCATCTGCTAAACTCCCTGTAAGAAGGCAGATGAAAAAACTGTTATGAAAATATTTTATGATATATCAATCCTGCAATATTAAAATAGTTAAATACACAATAAAAGATTTTTTCTGCTTGACTAGAATGATAGCTGCAAAGATGAAACAGTGCGTGAAATACAATCAGACTGGAAATTCCTGGCGGGTTAGGTCTGTATATACAATATCAGCATGAGCAGAAGCACTTACAAAGATGTTCTCTTATATTTCAAACATGAGGTACCTACAAAACCTGAGTGTCATTCTGAATTTTATCATGAGTGAAAATTTCTTACTGGGGATTGATTCTTTTCTCCCCTCTGTCAGTGCTTGTGTCATTAGTGCCTCTTGTACACAGTGGTGGGTTGTAATAGCCTTGCACCCACACAGCTTCCATGGCAGGATTGGGCTCTATGTTTTTTCTCATCCTTCAGCTACTATTTTAAGAGTTCATATGACTGTCATCCAGCTTTCCAAAAATCTGTCAAAGCTCAAAAGCAGGAGAGTTTAGTGACAGATAGTTACAAATTGTTATTGCAGTAGATTGTAAGTTTCAGACTGATAAAAGGGCTTTTCATAGTAATAGTGAGAGAATTAACTTCTACACCTGATCATCATAAAGACAATTGTGCCCCTAAGTGATGATTAGGATCAAAGGTTTCTGTCTGTAAGATGAATAAATAGCATGACTTTGCATCTCTGAAACTGAAATACTTTAATTATTTGTAAGCAGCTTCACGAACAGTTACTGGAATAGTAACAAAACTACAGGATTTAGGCAATCAGGTGCCAAATCAACACTTTAAGCAGCTAATGTACTTGCACTCTAACCATATTTGAATGTTTATTAAGTGATTTCTTATAGCAGATGAATTAATGAAAAGGTACTTCTTTCATTGAAGTGTTACCAAAATATAAGGGAATATGTGGCTTGCTACAACTGGATAGGAGATGTCAGAAAGAGGCAGAGAACTTCCTCATTTCTTCACTCCCATTTATCTGTTTATAATATTGGAATAATAGCATTAAATTAATATCTTACGTTATCTTGCTGTTGTAAGAATTTCTGAATATTTATAAAGTAGAATTTGAAGGGTTTTTTTCATGAAAATAGCAGCAAGTTGGATTTAATGCTGTAATGCTTTGAAATATAATGGGATGGTTTTCTTTCTTATTATTCTCTGGCACACTGTTCCAAATGTATGCAAATCACAGTGAACTGTTGTATTACTCTTCCCTAGGTCACACAAAGACATGTCAAAATCTGTTTCAAGAAACCCTGCCTCTGCCTTTTGAGTCTTCTCCAAGGTGACTGTCTTCCTCATACCATCGCCAACAGAACATACCCGTTAAGGAATCACCAAAGCAGAGCAAGCAGTCAACAGCAATGAACACTAGCCCACACTTGCACTGATTTCAGCCCAGGAAGTGGCTGGTAACAAGATCATAAGCTAATGCAAACAAGCCTTGAGAGCTAAGAGCTCTGGGAAATTGCTCCCTGCATCTGTGGTTCCATCAAAAGAAATCAGTTTACACTGTCTAGGAATATTATTGCAATATCAAAAAATGCCAGAGTGGGGACAGATAAATGATGGTGCATTGGCAAAAACATAATATAAACAAATAAATACACAGAATTTAGTTTAAAAAATTAAAACCAGACAGATAATAACATTTATTTATTTTAAGACCCAGATAATCATAGAATCATAGAATCACAGAATAGTTTGGGTTGGAAGGGGCCTTAAAGATCATCTAGTTCCTACCCCACTGACATGGGCAGGAACACCTTCCACTACAACAAGTTGTTCAAAGCCATGTCCAACCTGGCCTTGAACATCTCCAGGGAGGGGGCATCCACAGCTTCCCTGGGCAACCTGTTCCAGTACCTCACCCCCCCCCAGGGTAAAGGACTTCTTCCGTATATCAAGTCTAAACCTACCCTCTCTCAGCTTCCAGCCAGTACCCCTCATCCTATCACTACAGTCCCTTGTAAAAAGTCCCTCTCCACCTTTCTTGTAGGCCCTGTTCATGTACTGAAAGGTTGTTATGAGGTCTCCCCGAAGCCTTCTCTTTTCCAGACTGAACAAGCCTAACTCTCTCAGTCTGTCCTCATAAGAGAGGTGTTCCAGCCCTCTGACCATCTTGGTAACCCTCCTCTGGACTCGCTCCAACAGCTCCATATCTTTCTTGTGTTGGGAGCTCCAGAGCTGGACACAGTATTCCAGGTGGCTTCTCACGAGGACAGAATAGAGGGGCAGAATCACCTCCCTTGACCTGATGGTCACACATCTTTTGATGCATCCCAGGACACGTTTGGCTTTCTGGGCTGCAAGCGCACACTGTTGGTTCATATGGATCTTATCATCCACCAACACGTCCAAGTCCTTCTCCCCAGGACTGTTCTCAATCCACTCATTGCCCAGCCTGTGTCTGTGCTTGGGATTACCTTGACCCACGTGCAGGACCTTACACTTGGCCTTGTTAAACTTCATGAGGTTGATCTGGACCCACCTCTCAAGCCTGTCAAGGTCCCTCTGAATGGCATCCCTTCACTCCAGCGTGTCACCCACATCACACAGCTTGGTGTCACCAGCAAACTTGCTGAGGGTGTACTCAATGCCACTGTCCATGTCGCCATGTGTCCATGTCGCCATTTTGGTGTTTACAAATTCATTTCAGAAATCTCAATTACTTGAATAACCAAAAACTGAAAGGAAAAACCTGTAACAGATTTTAAATTAGATATTGTAGTAATTTTTTTATATTTGCTTTCTGATTTTTGTTTTATTGACAATAACAGCTCTTACGTTTGCATTTGCCAAAATTTATGGAGTTATGGACTTTTCTCTTGTGATGTGTTAGGCAAGAACATGAGATAACAGAGAAGTGAGGAAAAGTGAGGAGAAGAGACAAGAGGAAGCTGGAAGTCCCTGGAGACTTCCTGTGCTTTCAGAGTACAGGAAGGTATGGCTATGAGTGGCAGAGAATTTGAAAATAATAACTATTTTACTATTATTAAGCAGACTAGACTCTGTGATTCTGAGTGTTTCTCTGGCCCTAATGGCAGCTTTTTCAGGGACTGGAGGATGTCTATGGTATGAACTGAGCTCATAGCAAGAAACAATTTATAAAGTACATTGCACTTTTCACATTATCAACAAATAAAACTTAAAAGAAAAGGTCTGAATTTGCAGCAGCTCAATACAAGACCCACTGTAAGCAAAGTCATTGCTAATAAAATTACACAAAGATGTATGCAGGGAAGCATTAATTATGGAATTAAATTGTGTTGAAAAGTGCAAAACTGAAGAGTAATAATTTTTAAAAACTCTTCACTCGTAGGTCAAAATCTACTACTTACTATACTGTTTGAAGTTGGTTTCATGGAAAATTATTTTGGTTTGGTTTTTTTAGATAACATTTTGCCGAAAGATAAGTAGCATAAATGAACACATTTTCCATATTTACTTAGGTTTAAAATATTTTTTAAAGTAATTTAAAATCTTTACTGGCATTTTACTGGAAATTTTGAATTAGCAACAGACCTCCATTTTTGTCAGCTCTGACTTTAATTTGTCTTTGCAGCTCATTGTTTTACACTGTTAAATAAACCAGGAACAGAAGTAATAACACTTAATCAATGACTAATTGTGAATTTTGAAGTTCACAATGAACAGATCAAATTCATTTGATAGGATACAAAATGGGAAGAAATTTGCAGATAATTTCTGGTCAGGAATACTTTAGAGAGCTTTGTAATCTGCTTTTGAATATTTCATGGACCAAAAAAAAAAAAGGGAAAATCCAGTGAATTAATTATTCATTTTGAATTATTCACTCACCTGTATTCTGGTAAGAGTTTAAATATCATTTCACCATGTTGTATCATGATGTGATGACATCTAGTGTTGCAATATTGAAATCATCTTATTCTATCATAACCTGAAAAAATCCCAGCAATTTGGTGTGTGGAATGAAGATTGTCTTCTGATTAATATCTAAGTCTCACACTTATTAGGTGTGTTTTGTAGCTCTTCCTGATGTTACAAACACAAAATTATCATTGATTTCCACTAGAAGAAAAAAGCCTGATTATATCTGGAAATGCTTCCTGGTCTGCTTGATTCAATTATCAGAAATATTTTGTATAGGAGAAAAGAAAATGCACCACATTTTCAGAAATGTTAAGAGAGGCACTAAGGGTTAGCACAAGTTATATGGTATTACCCTTATATTTTGTCTTGGGCAGCCAATGATCATCAAAGCACAGAACATCTATTAACAGAAAATAAGAGCCTAAAAATTGTTAAAATAATTTAAAACTATTTTTTATCCACCTAAATGGAAGTATCCATTGAAATAAAAAGAAAATTTTCCACTGATTTGGCTGGACTTTATGTCATATTTAAAATGTATAGATTTTGAAAACACTGAGAATTCATGATTCCTTGTCAGTATATAAACTTTTCTGTTCTCAGTAACAATTCATCAGATCTTGGTTCTGAGATCTGTACTACATATACTTATGGCACAATTCTGATAATAAAAATTGAAAATTCTCTATACTTTGTCATAAGGCTGATCAGTTTAAGGGAGATTTGAACTGATTCAGAATACAGATATAGAAATCCATAGCCTCTTAAGTAAATTATTTTAAAAAATTATTCTCAGGTGTATCCATGAAACCTAGTTTTATAAAGGCCACTAATTTTGTGTCAGGGAAATTCCAGAACTTAAATTATGCACATTGCTCTATGTTTTGTTGAATAACAGTGATTCTGCTGAATTGAAGCTTGATCATGGAAAGTTTAGCACCATTCAGCAAGGCTGAGCAGAAAACAATCTCTGCTTTAAACATTCGTATAATTCCTTTGACACAGTCAATGGCACTACGTGAATGCTTACTGCTAAGTGAACACTTAAGTGCTTTGTTAAAATGAGCTTTAGCTAGCCATGAAATTAGTACCCATTCACCCAATCAGACAATCAGAAACGCGTAGGAATAAACAAATACTGAAACTTAGACAACACCAGTACTGCTAACCTATGTAGCCAGTTACCCTTCTATTCAGAAAGAGCCAAACAACTTCCAGGACATTAAATGTATCTAACAATATATTGTCTTTTTCTTTCAACCAGTTTTAAACTTGGCTTATTTTGTAATAGCTCCCTTCAAACCCTGGCCACTTGTCTGTGCTTTAAAGGCAGGAGGTTTAAAAATCTTTCCATTTTGTCTTTAAAAACATTGAGTCATAGAAGATGGAAAGACATTAAACACAAAGTTCAACTTAAGGACATAAAAGAAACCACTGTAATTACAAGCTTGAATTTGAAATGAATTCATGTTTTTCCAAAGCATAATAGGAATCACATGATATGGTTTGACACTATAGAGAGCACTGCCTGTCATCACTTCCAAGTAAAATGGATCCTTAGCATAAATACTGAGAAGTACTATGGTTGTGTATGTCACCTTGCGTAATACAGATCTACTGATTCAAGCTCTGTCACCATCACTGTCATCACTAAAGATTCCTGCTTGTTCAAAACTCAGTCTAATTTTCCCACAAAACATTAACTTAGGTTGGAATTTCTTCAAAGGTTTGGAGGTGGAAAAAGGTATACAGCCCCCTTGCAATAAATTTGATTGTATGCTTGAACCCATTGAATTCACAAAAGGGTATATGTGTCCTGATGCCCAATCTGGCAATCAATACAGTGAGGTACCTCACACTTGTTTTGTATTTCACAGAGCAGAGCAAGGCAGCTACATGAACAGAACTTTACAATGGGATACATAATGTCCAGATATCAAGAGAGGAAAACCTATGCCAGCCAACAGGAATGTCACAGGAAAGGATATCCTGGGTTGCTTCCTGAGACTGAAATGCTGACCTGTGGCCTTGGTCACTCTCTAGGACTGGAATAGATAGACTGAAATAGATAGACTTTTATGTGTTCAAACATCTGAGAAAAAACAGAGAAAAGGAACAAATTTTTAATTTCAACAATTAGACAGTGAGTGACTACGGTTCTTGGTCCTCCTTATCTGTACAGTAAAACCCCCTCAGAAGTGGATGCAATGTACCACATTTACTTTCTATCCCTCCTGCTGAAGGATGAGCAGATTTTGAGGGCCTAACACAATCCAGGTTTTCTCTGTATTATTTTGTTGAGATCATGAGAAGATTTGTCTTTGTATTTTCTATTTTGTCTGTATGGCAAAATAGTTGACAAAACAATCTTGGACCAGTTTGGACTTCTTTGTCATATAGAAATACTTATTTTTTACATTCATGGCATTTCTCCCAAAGTTATTAAGTCAGCATACAAATCAGAAAGTCTGTATCAAAATTGATCAATTTACCTTTGGTTTTTCTTCTACATTTATTTCAGTTTCTTATCCTACAACATGAATCAAGTCACATATGCAGACAGACCTTGTTTGAGAAATTGGCCCAGAAATTGTCTTTGAGTTCAAGGCACAAAGTCCACAGCTTCTTTTCTGAAAGTGTCTCCAATGAAAATTCTAGAATTGTTAACAAAAAGGAATGGACTTTGAGAACTTACGTACAATCTCTTGAAAAGCTACTCCAGGCAGCTGAGGCCACACAGTCTGGAAATTACTTCACAAGCTCAGTTTGCCAAAAAGTTTAATACTTATTTTCTAGTACCTGCCTCCTACCAGAAATTGTTTGCTATGCAAGTGGTAAAATATTATCTTACTGATTGGTTCAATCCCAGTTCATTGTCACTCTGATTTTTGTCTTAATAACAGTGTATAGATAGAAAATTTAAGTTAAATCCTTCAGGGGGTTAACTAGCTTGATAGTCCAGACTGTAACATACTAAAAGTGATTTCCTTATTGTATTTTTATTCTTCCTATATTTTTTATGACAAGCAGGTCTTTCAATCTTGAAAAATAGGAATGCAGGAAAACCAGTCACAGTGATGAAACTAAACGTGCTTGAACTTGCTCAAATAGCAAGAGCTTTTTTCATTTAAATTTAAAATTGGGCAAACGTGCATACTTTTGGAAGAATCTTCTTTAGTGCTTCTATAGCATAAACATTTAAGTGACGAAAATAGGAAAAGAACACATTTACAACATTTATTTACTTTATACTATCTATTTCTACCAGCAAAGGAAATTTTCAACAGGCAAAGGAAAAAAAAGAAAAAGTAATGAAGCAGAACTATGCCCAACCCACCAGTCCATTCTAAACAGGACAAGAGTTCATTCTCAGAATCTGAAATAACAAGGAAAGAAATGTGAAGTTCTAAAATCTTAGAGTTTGAAAGAAAAAAATGTTAAAAGCTTCTCATGACTCTGGTTTGCAATATTCAAGCTTTCATTAGGAGTTTTTTTCAAATTATGTCAGACTTTCCCACAATTGGAGTTATACAATTGCCATCAAATGGCTGTAAGTTGCAGCATTCCTAATAGTGCGATATCAGGGGAATTCTCGAAAAAAAAGTCACTCTTTTTCCATTTGGGATGTGTTGACCCTGGCCAGCAGCTAAGCATTCACCTCTCCCCCATGATGGGATGTGGGGGAAAACCAGAAATGTAAAAAAATAATCCTGGGTCAAGATATAGATACTTTAATACATGAAGGAAAAAAGGAGGAAAAAAACAGTTGCTGCAAAGGTAAGCTCTCAACACCTCTCACCAGCAGACTGATGCCCAGTCAGTCTCCAAGCAATAGCTTCTTTGGAAGGAGTAGACAGAGATTTGCACCCAGAGTCTTAAATGAAAAATAAGGTGGTTTCAGTTTGGAGGAGTTTTAGACAGGAAAGTTCTTAGGCGTATTTTGTCTGACAGATATTGTAATATTTGGGCAAAACCTAGGCAGAAAGATCTACAGAAGGTTCTGAGTTGGGGGGACTAGCAGGATATGGATCAGAAAAAATAAGCAATGGAAGTATTGTCAAAGGAAAGTGTGGAGAGGGAGATGATTAAAATATTTTAGCTGTCTTCTTGAGTGCCTCTTGGTCTAGAGTACACATCTGGGAGTCATCCATATTAAGAAAATCATTGTATCTGGGTTTGTGATGAGGTTACAGAGAAACAAGTCACAGGGGAGGATGAACAGAGAAGCAGGTCAAAGAAGATGCAGGAGAAGTACTGGTTCTGAGATCTGGATAACAGCCAGTAGAGGCTGTAATAAGAGCAGCTTTATTTTGTGTAGAAGATAAAAGCAGATTTGGGAGGGATGTAGTGTACATCTGACAGAGAGACTATCAGCAATTATAAACAACATGTTGAGTTGACTTAAAGAGACAAACAATAAAAGAAGAAAGACAAAATAGCTGAAGTATTAGCAGATTATGAGATTTGGAATTGTGTTTCAAGTACAAAACTATTTCACAATAAACAGTTCATTAGATAAATAATTATTTCTAGTTTTTGCAGACTTAGGTAGATTTAAGTATTGTAACACTCTGATAAATTCTGTACATTCTTCATAACCTGTGCTCCCCTGTTTCTTTCAATACTTGTTCACATCTCCAAGTGCTTTCAGATCTAGTCAATACCTTCTACAATGAACCTGCACAAGAGAAAAATTTTGAATATGTCCATTGAATATATTCATGTATGTAATTTATTATTTTTTTTGCTATTTCACTGTGTCCCACAACTCTAATAACACTCTTAATTGTGGAAATGTTAGCTTTATAGATAGAAAATTGAGCTATTCAGGGAGATGATTTCTGCTTTCACAGTGAAATCTGAACTTTCTGGAAAATATTTGCTACTGCAAAATGAATAAACAATGGCCATTTTTTATTAGAAACTGAGAAAAAAAAAAATTTAGTATTCCCTTGCAGTCACCGACCCAGTCAACCTTTTCTCTTAGTGCTGTCTTCCAGGACAGTACAGAAAGAAATGAGTTGAGGGGTTTCAAAATTTGTAATTACTTTAAACTTTTTGGATTTTAAAAATTTATTTCTATTGTTCCTCATAAAACACATTTGGACACAGAACTTTTAGTTAAACATTTAAAATCTTACTATGCCATACAGCAATAGTTTTAGTTACATAGAAGTATCACAAGAAAGCAATTTCTAAGACATATAGTTGTAACTGACCAGTTATAGGAAATGTTTAAAGATCAGCTCCCCTTCATTCCCCTTTCCTATTTTTTCTTTTCAAATTTTAGAGTGATGAAGTTATTTTGCATATGGATTTCTGTGTCTGTGATGCCAGTACTTGTGTCTCTGAATGCTGGAGCCAAGTGGAACAACTCTGCAGTACATCATCTACTGCCACTTCCCACAAAGTTAATGATGCCAGATGAATCTGTGACACTGGTTGTCAGTGGTTGTGCTATACTACAATTCTACTGAAGAAATTCAGAGAAGAATAACAACATCCAAGAGTGAGAAACCTCAAAAACAATCACAAAAATGAAGTTACCATCCCTGAGAAACAGAATTCACTTTGAGTCTGTCAGTCCTGCTTCTTACATACTGTTCTGGGAAAGTGAGTAGCAAACATAACATTCACATTTGTCAGCACATCCTTGGCCCTGTCCTTTATAACTTACTTAGATAGAGGAATATATCAGAGCCACATCCATTCATCCTCTGAGTACAGAGGTTTGAGGATATGCTTCTGTAACCTTGATCAAAAGCACATGTGCCACTGTACCCATCATCTTCTTAGTAGATATGTAACTATAAATTAAGTGTGTTTTGGTTTGATTTTCAGCAAAGACAGTTATGTTAATCAAACTCCATGACCCCTATTTCTCCTGGGGCAGGCACTGACGATGTCAACGAAGCTGTGCTTAAATTGGGTACCTAAGTTAGATTGATGTCTACTTAGAAAACCATACATAGAAAACAATATATTTTTTAAAAAAAATGGCCAGAAATTGGTATGAATGTAAAAAAAAGAGGGTTAGATCATGGCCAGAGTCATTCTGGACCTGAAGGAGAAACTACTGAAAGCTAAAAGACGACCGAACAAAATCGTAGCTCTGCAGGAAGCATACACCTCCAACTACCCTAGCCAAAATACTTTCTGCAAACAGAGGTTGCCTTTCCACCATCATGTCTTGGTAAGCATATGGATCTAACCTTTCATTAGCACAGAACTTTCTAAAGATAGCAAATCATAGTAAGATGAGACCCTGTCAGTTTATTTGCATTTATTATAAGGGAAAGTTAGTAGTCGAGGGAAGAAATAAACCCAAGTTTCCTAGGCCTTATTCAGCAAATAAATTACAGAAACTTCTTCTTCTCAAGTAATACAGTTCAACTGTAATTTATTTTTACATCTTTCTAAGGAATTGCATGCTAAAATCATTTTACAAAATTGAAATGTACAATTATGAGGAGAGATTTAAAAATTACAACAATAGGAAAGAAATTAAGAGGTACTGTTAAAAATTTCCATTAAAAAATTCTGAACTGGAATATACTTAATTAAAAAATACACTTAATCAGGATGTTTCCAGAAAGCTGAGTAGAGTCTAAAGGTACTAATCATAAATAACTGCTGAGGTTGGGACAGTTACACTTTTAAATGGGATTCTTTGGATTTATTTAGCAGCTATCTAAAGCTACTACATATGTTCATTTTCATACAGGTTATGTCTGCTTCTTAACCAAAGTGCTGTTGTCCCGAAGTTGTAACACATGCAAAATATTTTACTAATGCTTCAGTTATGGAGGGGGTTGGATGCCATGCCAAGGACTTTTTTGACAAAGTGTCTGAAAGTACTTGTCAAGATGCAGGTTAAATCCCCAAGCACTTCTTACCAGTCCTGTTTGGTTGCTTGGCTTATGAAGCATCTCCCTTACTTGGGGTCTTCTCTAGTGCAACAGCTCTTATCATAACAAAAGGAGTTGTGTAGCAGCCAACACAGATTTGTCAAGAGCAGATTTTGTCAAATTAATCTAATTCCTTTCCACGACAGGATAACAAGACAGAGGCAGTAGGGGAGAAGCAGTAGTGTCATACATCCTGACTTCAATGGAGTTTTTGATACTCTCTCAGGAGTCATTCTCATAGCCACACCAGAGAGCTATCATCTTGGTTAAACTACTGTTGGATAAAATCTTGCTGGATAAGTCTACCCAAAGACTAGCTGGGAAAAACTCGCTGCCAGGGTGGAGGGATATAACAGGTGGAGTTCACTAAGATTTCACTTGGGCCTCAGTCCAGGCCTGCTCAGTGTATTAAGTAACAGGTGATGTACCATGGCCAACTCTATTAAATTTACAGAATATGAAGCTGCAAGTGCATTGGGAAACATTAAAAATCACTGAACTGGCAACAACACTCTGGAGAGAACTGTGGATCATTTCAGTAAACCACCGCAGTCTTTGTCCTACTTGAATTGCATTGGTCTCCAAACATGGTCTGTTCTTTATGTTCTCTGACAAAGAAGCAAAGAGCAGAGAGAGTGATCTATATTCATGTCCATAGTGGATAGAACAGGAAATAGTAATCTTAAATTGAAGATAGATGTCAGGAAAACCCTCTAGGATTAGGGGCATTAAAGGTCTGGAGCAGAGAGTCCAGAGCTTGCATCTTTGTCATTGGTTAGACATGTCTGATCCTAGCAGGATGGAGGTATCAGCTGATCCCTCCTGTCCTGGCCCCGCAGAGGTCAGGATGTTACAGGTCCCTGCCCTAGTACCAGCTAGCCATGCAGCTGGCCTGGTGTTCCCAGTAGGTGTACACACACACACATAGAGGATACATATGCCAGGACACAGCTTCACTGTAGTCAGAGCAGTCCTGGTACCAGTATCCACGTAGACACCAGCAGCACTCACACAAACATCAACAAAGCAGATGGCCCTGTCCTGCTTCTCCCCTTCTGCCAGGGGAAGCAGCAATAATGGAATATATATAACAATGTGTATCTCTTCAGCAGCTGGCCTTAGATGCTCGGTCTATCCAGTTGCTGGCCCTCAGACCCTGGTCTGTTCTGGTTGATGACCCATGGACCTATGAGTTCTTGAGGGCCTGCTCCACCTACTGGCACTTAGAAATAGGATTTAATGAGTGGAAGGCAGACTGCACTGATCAGAGAAGTATACCGAGTAGCATGGAATCACGAAATATTCAGAGTTGGAAGCAACCTCCAGAGATCATCTAGTCCAACTCCCCTGCTTAAAAGCAGGATCCCCTAGAGCACATCACTCAGGACTGCATCCAGGCAAGTCTTGAAAATCTCCAGAGAAGGAGACTCCACAACCTCTCTGGGCAGCCTGTGCTAGTGCTCTGGCACCCTCACTGAAAAAAAGTTCTTCCTCATATTTAAATGGAACCTCCTATGTTCCATCTTGTGTCCATTACCCCTCGTCCTGTCACCAGGAACCATTGAAAAGAGTCTGGCTCCATCCTCCCTCAACCCACCCTTTAGGTATTTGTAAACATTAATTAAATCACCCCTCAGCGTTCTCCAGGCTAAAGAGTCCCAACTCTCTCTGCCTTTCCTCATAGGGGAGATGCTCCAATCCCCCACTCATCCTCGTTGCCCTCTGCTGGGCTCTCTCCAGTAGTCCCTGTCTCTTTTCAACTGGGGAGCCCAGAACTGGACACAGTGTCCCAGCTGTGGCCTCACCAGGGCAGAATAGAGGGGGAGAATGACCTCCCTCGACCTACTGGCCACACACTTCCCTGTGCAGCCCAGGGTGGCATTGGCCTTCTTGGCAGCAAAGGCACATTGCCGGCTCATGGATAATTTGCTGTCTACCAGGACTCCCAGATCCTTCTCCTCGGAACTGCTTTCTGGGAGGTCCCCCCCTAACCTATAATGGTGCCTGGCATTCTTCTTCCCCAGGTGCAGCACCCTACACTTGCCCTTATTGAACCTCATGAGGTTCTTCTCTGCCCAGCTCTCCAGCCTGTCCAGGTCCCACTGCATGGCAGCACAGCCCTCTGGCGTGTCAGCCACCCCTCCCAACTTGGTATCATCAGTGAACTTGCTGAGGATACACTCTGTCCCCTCGCCCAGGTTATTGATGAATATGTTGAACAAGACCAGACCGAGTATTGACCCCTGGGGGACACCACTGGTTACAGCCTTCCAACTCGACTCTGCTCCATTGATCCCAACCCTCTGTGATCTGTCACACAGCCAGCTCTTGATCTACCTCACTGCCCCCTCATCTAACCCACACTTCCTGAGTTTCCTAATGAGGATGTTATGGGAGACAGTGTCAAAAGCCTTGCTGAAGTCAAGATGGATGACATCTGCTGCTTTCCCCTCATCCAGTCAATCAGTTATAACACCATAGAAGGCTAGCAGATTGGTCAAACATGATTTACCCTTGGTAAATCCATGTAGAACACTCCCAATAACTTTGTTCTTCAACATGTTTGGAGATGACCTCCAGAATGAGTCACTCCATCACCTTCCCAGGGATGGAGGTGAGACTAACAGGCCTGTAGTTTCCTCTTAGCACTTCACTGATCCCTCTTATCACCTTCTCCTTCTATTACAGAATCACAGAATGTTAGGGATTGGAAGGGACCTCAAAAGATCATCTAGTCCAATCCCCCTGCCAGAGCAGGAACACCTAGGTCAGGTCACACAGGAACATGTCCAGGTGGGTTTTGAATGTCTCCAGAGAAGGAGACTCCACAACCTCTCTGGGCAGCCTGTTCCAGTGTTCTGTCACCCTCACTGTGAAGAGGTTCTTCCTCACATTTATGCGGAACCTCCTATGTTCCAGCTTGCACCCATTGCCCCTTGTCCTATCATTGGATGTCACTGAGAAGAGCCTGGCTCCATCCTCATGACACTCACCCTTTACATATTTATAAACATTAATAAGGTCACCCCTCAGTCTCCTCTTCTCCAAGCTAAAAGAGACCCAGCTCCCTCAGCCTTTCCTCATAAGGGAGATGTTCCACCCCCTTAATCATCTTTGTGGCTCTGCGCTGGACTCTCTCAAGCAGTTCCCTGTCCTTCTTGAACTGGGGGGCCCAGAACTGGACACAATACTCCAGATGTGGCCTCACCAAGGCAGAATAGAGGGGAAGGAGAACCTCTCTCGACCTACTAACCACTCCCTTTCTAATACACCCCAGGATGCCATTGGCCTTCTTGGCCACAAGGGCACATTGCTGGCTCATGGTCATCCTGCTGTCCACCAGAACCCCCAGGTCCCTTTCCCCTACACTGCTCTCCAGCAGGTCAGCCCCCAACCTGCACTGGTACATGGGGTTGTTCTTCCCCAGATGCAAAACTCTACACTTGCCCTTGTTGAATTTCATTAAGTTTTTCCCCGCCCAACTCTCCAGCCTCTCAAGGTCTCATTGAATGGCAGCACAACCCTCTGGTGTGTCAGCCACTCCTCCTAGTTTGGTGTCATCAGCGAACTTGCTGAGGATACATTCTGTACCTTCATCCAAGTCGTTGATGAAGACACTGAACAACACCAGTCCCAAACTGTCCCATACTTTTTCCACCTTAATCCACGCTGATTCTTCTCTTTCCCCACTTTTCCCGTTAAATATCCCATAAATCTCTCACATTTCCTCCATGCCCTTAAAACTTTCCATGAGCTTTACATAATTCCAAAATTTCACTCTCTTTTTATGTTCATATGTTTATTAGTTTTTCACTGGGGTAAAAAGTGTTCTCTAAACTAAATGTAGAGACAAATCATAGATCTGCACCACTAATTCCCCGATTCCCACATTCTGTATGTATAAATGGTAGACTTCAGAGCAAAAGTTGAATGACTCCTGCCATTTTTGCAGAGTTTTTTTTATCATCTGTGTCCTAAGAGTCAAACACAATGGGAGCAGAATGAAAATTTACAGCAAGAATCTGTAAGTTTCATACCTCAACATTTGGTTTTACTCCTTAAAATTTCCATGAAAAAAATGTCTACACTGAATTAAAAACACAGAACTGATTTGGCTGAATAAGAGACAAGAAGAGCTAACCCACCTAAGTTTCAGGCATTTACCCTAAGCCATGTGAAAAAGTGATTATTTCAGTACTTTTTTACACAGTTTGGAGCTTTAGCTATACTGCCAGTGTCACAGTCTCCTATTATTTTAATGACTAGACATTTTGAAGAGATCTGCAAAAATCCATAAAATCTTTTCAGGAAGAGAAATACACCTATGTAGCTTTTACAGCTGTAAGGTTTTCAACACTTCCTTTTAGAGGACTATTTCAAAAGTTCTTTTCCAAGAATTTTACAAAATATTCACAGGACCTTCAAAAACAAAAAGCATGATATTCTAATTACATTGTTAATAGGAAGTAGACTATGATCTCTTTCATCACAATAGTCACAAAATAGCTTGAGGAGAACAGAAAGAGTAAGGGAGAGCTAGAACACATACTTGCCTAGTTTTCATGTCTTTGTAAAGTAAATAGAGGAAGAACATAACAGCTGGTTTAGATTGCTGCAGTATTTCAGTGAAAATAACAAACACTGTCTTAAAGAACAGAGAAAAAACCTCAGGTGTACATTTCATTGGCACAGGAATTGCAGAATATAATCATTTGGAAGTTTGCAAGGCTAGCAGGAAAAGCCAGTGTTACAATTCATGATTATTTTTAGAAGGAAAGTTACACTTTCTGCTTTTGTGTTTAATTATTGCAATAACCAGAGGCAAAGGTCAAATTTACCTGAAAAGGAGATTATTCCACTCTTCCTGTGTAGTAACTTACACAGAATTTTCAATACCTCTTTCTCACAACCATCATTAAGTGACTACCATTCTGAGAGTTTAGCAACTTCCAGGTTTTGCAGACCTAAAAAAAAAAATATGTAGTCAAATGTGTTGCATATGGAATAATATCATTTATGAAGCTCCCAGATGTCTCCCTCTCAAAAAAACAGAGGACGAAAAAAAAAAAGTGTTGATACTTACCAAGCTGAAAGTAATATGCAAGATTTCTAAAGGAAGACAAATGATGGAAGCAAGACTCATTTTATAAAGCTCCTTAATCCTTTCCAAAAGATGTTTAGTGTGAGTGCAGATAGTAGTGTATTCACTTCTCAGAAAGTTGTTATGAATTGCTGCATTACTTGAGTCCCTTCAACGATGTTTTATTCACTTTAATATTAAGTAAGAATTTTTTTTAATATATTAGGTGGATAATTTGGAAACATTACTATTGTTTTATCCATTTATTGTACAGTAAATTTAAGAGGTAAGGAACTAAATGGAGAATGTTCTAATGAGTTTCTCATAAACAAGAGCAGACACCCATTTTACCTTCATTGTTTCAGGTCCTTGCCTGTTTGCTAGGGGTAAATTCTTTTCTGTCTTGTCTCTACCAAAGTTGGAGGAGTGAGGAGAGCTAATACTAAAACGTCTTTACCAATCTTATATCAGCAGACCATATCTCTTTGAAAATAATAGAAGTGGGCCATTGGGACTGGAAAGAAAAGTCCATTAGGTTTATTGCTCTTTTTTTTTTCATCTTGGTAATTGTTATGATGTACTAAATGGCAAGTTTTACATTAAGTGTTGCAAATGAGGCAAGCGAGGAATATTGAGAAATGTTTTCATTTCCAGTTCAGAAGGATTTTTTTTTTTCCAGAGTACTAATAGGATCCACTGAGAGATGATCTATTAAAAATTGTTCATGCTTCATGGATTTTGGATTATTCTTTAATCTAAATGAAAACGTGTTGATTCTTTACTGTTTCAAAATTTATAAAATCAGTATTTTTCCTTTTGAATATCACACATATCTTCTCAGTCATGTAAAGAAACTTGCAGGATCAGCAGTTATTCAAGCAATTATGGTGACCTTGGCAAAGTTAAATAGTTCATATATTCCATATGGGTGAATGTGTCTTTGACAGCTGTCATGCATATCCTCTCTGTCCGCAGTTTTCAATTCTTTACATTTATTATGGCTTGCAAAAGGTAACAGCTCCTAAAATCTGTTTTTTAAGCTAAAAAGCCATTTATTGACATATACACACATTCCAAACACCATACACATATACTGTTTTTTAAAAGAGTCTTTCCTCACTGGCATGCTACTGCAGAAAACCTAACATTTTTTTTCTTTTTTTTTTCTCCACTAAATTTTCTAAGAATGTGTGTTTATGCACATTCCAAGTCCTACATCCAGAGTGCATTTATTCATCCTGGATGTGGAGAATTTCAGGACAGACATATTTTGGTGAAAGAACGGTGGAGAACGCCTGAATTAATACTGCTATAACAATATTCTGCTCTGCAATATTTGGGGGAGATGAGATGGAGAGAATACAGCTAGCTAATCTGATGCCACTGTGACAAACGACAAAGCCTAGGTCTCAAAAAGATCAGAATTCAGCCAAAAGCTTCAGCTGAAAGCTTTTTACTCACTATTTAAAAGTGGCCTTTAAAAGGGAATTTCAAACAGCAAGGGCCCTAGAACAGGCCCTAGACTTCATTTCCCGGCATCTCTGGAAATTCCAACCAACGCTAGTACTTAAATACCCTATTTTAATCACCAAAGAAATAATTTCTATACTTCTAACTTTCCACCTGCTGCAGCCGGTAACAGTTTTCCGGTGAAACCCGTCAGGCTTTCAGAGGCCTCCTCAACTTGTGTCGCCTTTCGGACGCTGCCATATTTTGGAGCTCTGACAGACTCCGTCAGCCTCAGCTCAGGCCACCCACCTGGGATTACCTCTTACATTGATATGATCTCTAACCAGAATAGGTTTTGTCAAAAGCAATCACAGCAATTCCAGTGGTCAAAAGCCAAGCTGAAACCCTCCTAAGGAAAGCTAGGTACTTGAGCAAGTAATATAACATGCTAGGGAGGGCAAAGGTAGCCCCCCACCTGCCTTAGCTCCACCTGGGGCTTTCATGAACCTACCAGTGGTTCAACTTCTGACTCTTAAAGCAATATAAATACCACATTCTCCATTAGTATCTTTTTATTTTTCACAGAGAATAGTAGAAAATCAAAGTGTAGTCTCATCTCCAATCTCAAAGAGACCTCTAATATCATTCAGTCAACTGCTTGAGAGAGTCCAGCACAGAGCCACAAAGATGATGAAGGGAGTGGAACATCTCCCTTATGAGGAAAGGCTGAGGGAGCTGGGTCTCTTTAGCTTGGAGAAGAGGAGATTGAGGGGTGACCTTATTAATGTTTATAAATATGTAAAAGGTGAGTGTCGTGAGGATGGAGCCAGGCTCTTCTCAGTGACATCCAATGATAGGACAAGGGGCAACAGGTGCAAGCTGGAACATAGGAGGTTCCACATAAATGTGAGGAAGAATTTCTTCACAGTGAGGGTAACAGAACACTGGAACAGGCTGCCCAGAGAGGTTGTGGAGTCTCCTTCTCTGGAGACATTCAAAACCTGCCTGGACATGTTCCTGTGTGACCTGACCTAGGTGTTCCTGCTCTGGCAGGGGGATTGGACTAGATGATCTTTTGAGGTCCCTTCCAATCCCTAACATTCTGTGATTCTGTGATCTTGCGGTTCAGGACCTCATCTTTGATAATAAATGTGCAATGCATGGTCTGCACCTCTCTTCAAATAGTATCTCAGGGACCACCTACCACAAACCCAGCACCTTGGATAAATGAAATTCCTTCATCATGTCCTTTCACAGTCTGAGCTCTACTGGGAAAGCAGTTGAAAGAGTTTCTTGCTTTCTTCCTCCCATCCCTCCTTCATGTCTATCAATAGAGTCATATGTCTCCTGGTTGAAACCCAAAAGGAAATAAAATCATACTTTTGATCAGAACCAAAACATTCTTCTAGAATAACAGCTGTCAAAACCTAGTCAAAAAACTTCATTTTAACTGTGTATAAAAAGTTTTACTCTTCAGTGTGTATGGTGATTTGTAAAAGGGTCAGTGGCATTGTCTAAGACTATAAGGAAGCACTGTTGAAAGCATTTAAAAGTTCAGGGGGGGGAAAAATCCTTGTCAATCAGCTTTTCAAACATTCAATGATTTTTTTCTCCTTTCAGTAATAAAATGTGCTCAGCACAAAAGTCTTTGGGTGTACATGCAATTAAGGATGGGGGAACACTACAGGAACATGCTGGGCATCAGACCTGACTGGAAAGAAAAAAGATTTCAAGCCATGAGTTTTGCTAAGGTACACTTCAGAATTGTTTTTGTTAAAAGACAATAAGGGCATTGTCTCCTACTCCTCCCCTTCCACGGGCACTCTAGGCTATTCTCTTCTACTTTGTTCAAAAACATTACCAATCCACAGTATATTAAAGGAATCATTGTTAGGTTGTGTACTTTTAATTCTCTTTCCAGACTGGTTTTCCAAGCTATCACATGTTGCTGGCATTTTTCTCCATGATGTGGTCTTTATACCCACTTCCAAAGCTCCTAGTCAAATGGCCAGCATTCTTTAGGGACAGACCACAGCTGCCTGGCCCTCCCTGTGAAGACGTGTGCTGGAACACGGCTGGCACAGCTGTGCTGAATTTACTCATTGGCAAGCCAGAGAAAAGGGCTTTTCTGGCTACGAAAAGAGAGGGAAAGGGCTACCAGTTGCCAGAGGTTAACATACAGAGGAAACAGGGACTACCTGCATATTTTGCTGCCTTGGCTGGAGTCAGTGATTTTTGTTTGTTTGCTTCTTGAAGACTGAAAGTGACTGGAAGAAGCCAGGGAACCATTGTTTTCACAACCTACATGTACTAGGTCTTAAGACTCTTATAAGAAAGTTTTAGGTTGACAATCTTTGCTTGAACTGCATACCACCAACCACCTAAGTCTTCTTCATTGCCTAAAGAAAAGAGCTCCCCTTTACAGTATGACAGTACTATAGGAAGTACCCATTGAAAGATCTGCCCTTGCGAAGTTCTAATGGCTCGCCTATATCACTGCAACCTTTCTGCACGTTTATACAGGCTAAATCCTGCAAGAGATTTCTTTTTGATGGGAGTGTTAAGACATTTTCCTAAATGTCCTCAATCATATTGTGATATGAACTGCTTTTCCAGTGCAAATTTGTTCTTAATAAGAGACTTCAGCAGTGAAATTTTGTTCATATATGCAAATGAAAAACTGATATTGACTATCTTTTATAATGCAGACCTGCCTGTGGTTATTTTCCTTCAAATGGCATAAGCTACAAGTTAATGCAGAAACAGCTAGAGCTGCAAACACAGATCTGAGAATCTGAAAGTCAAGTTGAACTCATGTTTTCTAATGCTTAATCAACCACTTAGAGTTGAAAGAGAAAAAACACAACCCAAAACACTTCATCTCTCCAACAGTAAAGTAAATGCAGTTGTCTTAAGTGGCCTTCCTCAGCACATAATTGCTCAAAATTTTGTAAACAAGCCAGATGTTGCCATACAAGATGGAAAAGACTACAGCTCTGTTATGTTCTTTCTGCTGTGTTAAAAGGTTTTAACACGGCAGTAAATTTCTTTCTGTCAGCTAATAATCCTAACCAGAGATACAATTCTAAATACACAGTTTTATTATATGCAAAGAAAAGAGATCTTAAATTAAAAGATGCCACTTTTACAGCCAATTTTTAAAGACAGTGCAATGTCTTTATTTCTTGGGAAGAGACTGGTTGGCTGTGGTGACTGATAAAAATACATTTTTTATATTTCTCATTATTTATAGCAGTTAAAATGTAAAGTTTTCTCAGATCACGTCATGCAACAAAATAAAATATAATTAGGAAGTTATCACAGAAGATCTAGCTAGTCAGAAAAGCATTTGCCCTATAAAACATAGGAAAAATTTTTTTCTCAAGTCTTCCAGCCCAGTTTTGAATTAAAATGATCTCTTGTCTTTTCAAGAAAAGAATATTTCAGAAGCAAAAAAAAAATTAAATTATGTATCAATAACTGGTGAAGGAAGTATTTAAAACTTCAGTATAAATTAAAAAAAAAAAATTATAGACCACTTGTAGCAAAGTAACTTCTTCATAAGGCATTTGTTGGATAAATTATTTTTCAATGCATCTAACTCCAGTTAAGAGTATAATGCCTTAATCCCTGTCCATTCCATCCAAAACCACCAATATGTTTCGTTTTGGTTTAGGTTTTTTTCACTTAAATGGACATTGCTAAAACAACCATATTGAGAAAGTGGAATAATCTTTTTGGGATAGTAAATAATTTCAACAGTCTGCTTTTAAATTGCCTGGGTGAATCAAATCCAAGTCAAATTCACAGCAAAAACCAGTATGAGAGAAGTTTGCCAATAGCTTTATTGCCCAAAGGCTGGTTGTAGAGTTAAAAGTATCACAGAATCACCGAACTGCAGAATAGCCTTAGTTGGAAAAGACCTCTAATATCATTAAGTCCAACCATTAACCTAACACTACCATTTCACCACTAAACCATGTCCCTTAGCACCTCATCTACATGTTTCTTAAATCCCTCCAGGGATGGGGACTCCACTGCTGCCATGGGCAGCCTCTTCCAATGCCTGATAACCCCTTCAGTGAAAATTTTTTCCTAATATCTACTCTAAACCTCCCGTGGCACAAGTTGAAGCCATTAACCCTTGTCCTGTCACTAGTTACCTGGGAGAAGAGACCAACCCCCGCCTCGCTACAACTTCCTTTCGGGTAGTTGTAGAGAGCAATGAGGTCTCCCCTCAGCCTCCTCTTCTCCAGACTAAACAACCCCAGTTCCCTCAGCTGCTTCTCATCAGACTTGTTCTCCAGACCCTTCACCAGCTTCATTGCTCTTCTTTAGACATGCTCCACCACCTCAGTGTCCTTTTTGTAGTGAGTGGCCCAAAACTGAACACAGTATTTGAGGTGTGGCCTCACCAGAGCTGAGTACCCGGGGACAATCACTTTCCTAGTCCTGCTGGTCACACCATTTCTGATGCAAGCCAGGATGCTGTTGGCCTTCTTGGCCACATTGAAATACTCCTCTGAAAATTCAGGTTTGATTTCAACAGCTGTGGCCAAGCCCCTACAGAGCAAGCAGGACAAATAAGGAATTCAGCACATCAGATCAGGACAAGGATTAGATTTCTGTCTCTAACTGTTTTGCCAATCACTAGGCCTAGTACAAAAGACACAGCCAGCAGAAAAACAATCCAGTAAGCAGATTCTATTGTACGTAGAGGAGTTATTATATAGGGGATCGCTGGGGTTACAAACAAGTCAGAGAAATCACAAACAATATAGACATCAACCCCAGCGACCCCAGGAGTGACACAGCACGACCAAGAATGGATGGAATAAACAAAGACACAAGGTGTCCCATAGAAAAAATGGGAGACAACCAACTCAATAGGCTGATCATGTATGATAGAAGTAGCCCCATGTTGCCTCCCCACAAAGCCCGCATTCGTAAATGCTAGACCTGATTGGGGCCCAGTTGCAGAGAGAGTCAGGAGATCCTTCCCCAACAGGAAACTCTACAAAGTGCATCCACCTCAGAGACAGACACTCCACCCTTCCTGCAAGTGGTCCCAGCTTTTATGCCCAAAGCAGGACACCTGGCACTCGTTACTGAAATGCAGGGCACCTGGGGCTTGTTTACCCAAGGGCTTTCCTTACAAGGCCGGCCATGCCTTGGAGGAAAGCCAAAAGGCAAAGTCATCCCCTCCTCTTAAAGGACCATGGGAACCACCCATATGTCAGCCTTAATTCAGGGCTTGGGGTTCAGACCCCAGCACTTCACTAACGCAGTTACTGATTTGTAGGGGTGCCATCATCATTGTCAAAGCCCAGGAAACAGAAAGAGTATTGTGAGCGGAACAAAGCATTGTGTACTCTTACTACCTATATGGAATGAAATACTCCTTATCTGTCTAATTATGTGTTATTTTTCACACTACTCCTAATCTAGTTTTGTACCTCCTTTGTTGTGCTGATGACATATTTCAAGAAGAGTTTCAAAAATAAACAATGGAGAGGAGAGGAGACTGCATCAGTGTGAAAGAGGGAGATCAACTTGTGGCAGAGGGTAGAAGTAGACATCTAAGGTCAGGGGGAAAATATTTCCTTCAGATGGCTTTGTTGACACATAAAATCTCCATGGAAATACAATTCTGAGCTCTGGTCGCATGGTGTGAAGCATTTTGGTGGCAGTGCTGCCTTAAGGACTCTCTGCTCCTCAGTTTCATTTCTGCCCCAGAGTGCACAAAGAAGTATTAAGAATAAATTGAAGGAAAAATTCTTTTTAGCATGGATCATCTCACTGAATTTATGTCTGTGTTACTGAAGAAAAAGTAAAGATGATGATAGGAATCAACAGGTGAGGCAGAAGGGAAGAGGAACAGATGAACAGTCCTTATGTAGGCTCTGTCCTTTCTGTCATGGAGTGAAAACCTCTAAGGGTGCTGTCAACAGGAATGGCACATCTATCTGAAGTCAGGTAAAAGACATGTTTTAAAAATAAGCTAGATAAATTGAGTTTACTTATATCTTTGAAATGACAGTGTGCATCTAACAGAAGCACATCTTAGCACTTTCAAAATAACATTACTTGAATATATTGCAAACTCAATAAACAGCAAAAAAAGGCTTTCTTTCTCAAGATTAGGTGCCTTAATACAAACAAATTTTAAAACACCTGTAATTCATAAGATACAAAACCTTGTGTAGTTTTCAGTGGTCTTGAATTTATTGTCAACTCTTTGGATTAAAGTCTACAAAGCAGACTAAGCCACTGGGAAATATTGTTAGTATTCTACCTCTGGGGAAACACAGTTCAGCTGTTTAATCTCTCTGAAGCAAAGGCAAATAAAAATGTTTCCCTGTGGTGACCCCTATGTTTGAGAGGCTTGAAACAATTAAATTCTGATCTCGTTAGACACTATTACTTGAACAATTATTGTCTCAATGCAGTTACTTGTAAATCTTAAAGATAGTTCAGTTAAATATACTTAAATTGACTTAATTCCATATAATCAGCAGAGATATGGCTGATATAGAAGAAGGTGCTTGTGGTGATGTGTACCCTCAGTGAATAGCATTTGTTTATTTCCAAGTCCACATTTTTATATAAATGCTATGACCAGATTAACTTGTTACTCGTAGAAACACAAGTGAACTGTACTGCAAAACACATCACCAAAGATTTTAAAAAATAGGATTCCTAAAGTTCTATTCATAAATCCAAATAAGTAGTCTGGTTTCCAACAGAAGGTGCTGACTGTTGAATAGTCTTTTCTAATCATGAGCTGAATTTATTTATTTGTGGAGGTAAGCGTGATTTTTGTAGCTTGATTTTTAGATTGTCTTTTAAGTGGATAACTAGGTTTTGCCATTTGCCTCAAAAGCCTCACAGAGAAGAAACTGCTCCATACAATTGGTCTAGTCTCACAATGAAATTATTCTGTCTAGATTAATGTTAAAGGCCCTGAGGAGTAAAGGAAGTAGGATCTAAAACCTTGTACCAAGAGAAAATGGAAAATATCCACCAGGCCAGTTTCCAGCTTCTTGTTGCCACTCAGAGTATGCATGAATTTCAATTCTTAGAGATCATGCTACAAATAGGAGAGTTTTGGTATGCTTAATGCAGTCACCTGCATTTTCTGTTATGTTGTAGTAAACTTCAGAATTGAAGAGCTCTTTTTTATTAGTAGTTGTTGTTGGCTGCCTCAGAAGTCCATTTACAAGAAGGGCAGGAAGGAGGATCTGGGGAACTACAGGCCTGTCAGCCTGACCTCAGTGCCAGGGAAGATTATGGAATGGTTCATCCTGGGGGAGATCACGCTGTAAGTGCAGGACAACGTGGAGATCAGGTCCACTCAGCATGGGTTCATGAAGGGCAAGTCCTGTTTAACCAACCTGATCTCCTTCTATGATCAGGTGACCCGCCTAGTGGATGAGGGGAAAGTGGTGGATGTTGTCTACCTGGACTTCAGGAAGGCATTTGACACTGTTTCCCACAACATTCTGCTGCAGAAGCTGGCGGCTCATGGCTTAGACAGGTGGACTCTTCGCTGGGTTAAAAACTGGCTGGATGGCCGAGCCCAGAGAGTTGTGTTGAATGGAGTTAAATCCACATGGAGACCGGTCACAAGCGGTGTCCCTCAGGGCTCGGTCTTGGGGCCAGTCTTGTTTAATGTCTTTGTCAACGACCTGGATGAGGGGATCTAATGCACCCCCAGTAAATTTGCAGATGACACGAAGTTAAGTGGGAGTGTCAATCTGCCTGAGGGTAGGGAGGCTCTGCAGCGGGATTTGGACAGGCTGGAGCGATGGGCTGAGGCCAACTGTATGAGGTTTAACAAAGGTAAGTGCTGGGTCATGCACTTCGGTCACAACAACCCCATGCAGTGCTACAGGCTTGGAGAAGAGTGGCTGGAAAGCTGCCTGGCGGAAAAGGACCTGGGGGTGTTGGTTGACAGCCGACTGAACACGAGCCAGCAGTGTGCCCAGGTGGCCAAGAAGGCCAACGGCATCCTGGCCTGTGTCAGAAACTGTGTGACCAGCAGGAGTAGGGAGGTGATCGTGCCCCTGTACTCGGCACTCGTGAGACCACACCTTGAGTACTGTGTCCAGTTCTGGGCACCACAGGATAAGAAGGACATTGAGGTGCTGGGGTGAGTCCAGAGAAGGGCAACGAGGCTGGTGAGAGGTCTGGAAAACAGGCCTTGTGGAGATCAGCTGAGGGAACTGGGGTTGTTTAGTCTGGAGAAGAGGAGACTGAGAGGAGACCTCATTGCTCTCTACAACTACCTAAAAGGAGGTTGTAGTGAGGCTGGTGTTGGTCTCTTCTCCCAAATTACTAATGATAGGACGAGAGGAAATGGCCTCAAGTTATGTCAGGGGAAGTTTAGGTTGGATATTAGGAAGAAGTTCTTTACTGAGAGGGTGGTTAGACATTGGAACAGGCTGTCCAGGGAGGTGGTGGAGTCGCTGTCCCTGGGGGTGTTCAAAAAATGGGTTGATGAGACACTTGAGGGCATGGTCTAGTGGTCTGATGGTTATGAATATAATGGGATAAAGGTTGGACTTGATGACTCTGGAGGTCCCTTCCAACCATAATTATTCTATGATTCTAAGTATGATGAGTGGAGAAGAGAACTATTTTTATTATTTATGTTGTTATTCCATTATCATTTGTAGGAGACTAGTGTACAACTGTAGAATTCAGGCCTTGGTTTTTCATAACCTTTGGTGCATTATGGGTTTTCAACATTGGGAAAAAACAATAAAAATATAACCTCTATTCCTCCATACTTCAGGTATGCTGATATTTTCCAGAGAAGATGGTCATAATCAGCCATGAAATCTATCTATTTATTGGCAAATATCAAATGCTGGAGAACCCACTCCTCTTGTGTGAGTTCCCAGCCCTCAGCTAGAAGCAAGATGGGTATCAACACCACTGCATACTAATAAAATCTGTCATAGGCTCAGGAGACATACAAGGATTCTCTTCAATTGCTCTGGGTGATCATATTTCAGTAATTCAGATCAATTAAAGGGAAACAAAAAATACTGAAAAATAGGGATATGCAGAGGTAAAATATTAATGTGGTCTGACTTGGAGAACAAAACAAAATCACCTAACTTCTAATAAAATGTTAGCATAAATCACAAACTAAACTTCACTATCTGTGAAAAAACCTCTGTGCATTGGGCATGTTTTGCTCTATACGTGGTGAGATGGAGACGTCAGAAGACCGAGAGCTGGGAAGATGTGGGGAACTCTTTTCACTCACAGCAGAGAGCAAGGGGTACCCTGGCAGAAAAGCTTACTGATTGTTTCCTCGTCTGCTAAAAATGAACTTGTCAAACAAAACACAAGCTGTTTGAAAAGGTGATGCCAACTTTATCTAAATAGAATATCAAATTCAGGAGACATAGGGAAAAAAGCATCATAAGATTAGATACTTCAAGTGCTTGAGAGCTTTTATTTTTAAATTGCAATTCTTAAAGGAAATTCCACAGAAGAGTGCAAACTAAAACAAGTTTTTGAAATGTTTTATGTCTTCCTTCTGTTCATATAGTAAACCACTGCCTGTGGGCTTCTGGTCTCCTAAAGAACTGGGGCAAATCTCACTTTAAGAGAAATTTGTTTTCTAATTCCAAGAAAGGGAATCATTAAAAACATCACCTGGCTACTCAGGTCCCCTAAGAGTAGACCAGACAGACTGTTGGTTTTACAGCTCCAGTTTCAGGTCAGATGCCTGGGTTTGAACAGGATCATTAAAAAGACACACAGTCCCGTTTGCAGGATCTAGGAAGACTGCCTCCAACAAGCAACACCTCAAGGGCCATGAGGGGAAAGGCTAGCACAACTTGGTCTGGGAGCCTGGTAGGTGCATGGATACACCTACCTGGCTGCATACTTCAGCATCTCTGAGGTACTCCATCTGGGAAAACATGCTGATACACAATGCCAGCACAATTCAGCATGAAGTAAATCAGTTATGGTCTCTTTCATGTGAAATCACAGGTGGAAAAGAAATGCTGGTGTTTTCATGGTCACTCAGTGGTCAGAGGACTAATGCAACAAGTGGGCATTCAGCTTTCTCTGGAGCCTGAAGAAATTAACATTCATATTTCTTAGGATACACTATGTCCTAGATGATGGAAGCAGTGAGAATGTGGGGATCTCCACCCTTGCTGCTAAAGGTAGGACAATGTGCAGCCAGTAATGAAAGAGTTGTAAGAGCCCAAGACTGAACACATGACACTTCAGCCACTGGTTAAGGAGGTACATTTGAAAATGGGGAGCTTGGCATTTAGACTCTGCTGCAAACATTGCTTGTGCATTTTATCCTAAGACTGCTTAATGAAAAATCCATGGCAATAGGGACCAGGATCCAGTCCCAGGAGAGTGTCCTTTACACCAGGCAGCAGGGAACAGGCTCCTGATTGCTTACTGGTTCTCTCTGTATCCCCATGAATCTTACATTTCTGACTCCAGAGAGGTCCAGACATTTTACTGGTAACTTCCCCTGTAGGTTTCCAATGAGATATTAAATGAGACTGGAATAAAGAGGCATGACTGCCTCCTAAATTTTTCATGACCTTCCTGTCCTGTTATCTGAAGTCCAACTAAGTGAATTTATTGCTTAAGCTAAATTGGCTAAAGATTAATTATTTTTTTTTTGTCAGCTGTTTTTCTTCCGTCTCCAATCATTACACAGTACATACTCAGGAGAACAGATTTAACCGATGCCGTGCATGTATGTGGTATCTTACTCTGAGATGTTGTTGAAGCTGGAATTTTATCTGTCAGTTTTCATCTATTATTTGGTAGTTAGGAGAGACACATGCAGGATTTCTTGTGTAAATTATTGATTTTGTACTGGGTGAAAGTCTTGTAACTGCATGTGTATGTCTGAGACATTAAATAGGATAGAGCTATTGCTGCTAGCTTTCCTCAGTGGATCTGCAGTCTCATGACAGGTATATTTAAATTTTGACGCACAACTTCAGTCAAATTGGTTGCTCTTTTGTGGGTTTTTACAATTTATTATATTTTTTGTAAAATTATGAAAAGCTATCATAATTTGTTGAAGTGGGAGGCCTTTCCCGCTGAAACTAAACAGCCGTGAAATCTAAAATCAAAGATATTTTTGGGCCTGCAATTAATAGTCACTTAATCAACCCTAGTTACCAGGAGGAGCAGCAAAAGAAATCTGCTTGCTTTTATATTTTCCTTTCCTATCCCAATCCTCTTTACCTACAGAGCAGTATTGCTTAGGCTTCTGAGCTCAAAGAGAGTGTAGTTTCCAGTCTGATTTTGGCAGATCTGGCATAAAAAACTCTGTGTGCTACTCACTGACAGTGCTTGGAAAAGTCAGGTGAAGACTTTGCTGAACCAAGAAGGCAGGAAGAGCTAGCAAGGAGAAGGAAAGGCTGATGTAATAGTCTTTCTCTGATTTCCTGGCACCTTGTTGCAATACTGATGAAAAAGGATTTTACACCTGACATGTTCTTCAAAAATGTCACTGTGCGCAAAATAAGCCCATTTTCACAGACTTTGTGGCGATGCTTGCACCTCCACAATGCCGTATGAACATGGCTAAGTGTCTTCTGACAGAGAGCTGCCTTAAGTCCAATGCAATTCGGAAAGCTCCTTAAGTGAGATTTGGCTTGTTTACTTTAGTGTAGACATACCCTAAAGTAGAATGTACTGAACTAAATTTTATTAAAAATACAAAATACAGAAACAGAAGGTGTCTAGAGTACTTGGGTTGAATGCCCTCTAGTTTGCCTTGACATGCATCAGTAGAGTTGATTGATCTGTTCAAATGTCAGACATCCTGAAGATCCACCATATTCCTGCCCCGTATTACCACTTCATTGCCTTGATGTGACTAACACAAATGTTTCAATGAGATTTAATAATGTTATTTATTTAGTTATGTCTTTGAAATTGGAGGGTTCCAGTGCTAGAGATGTGCTATGCCATAAGGCAACAAATAATAGATTATTCTGATGAAGCAAATTAATCTCAATTGAGAAACAAATGAAATAACTGGCAATCTGGTGCCTGAGATGATTTCTCCAGACATAGCAGGACCAGACGTATGTCTTTATCAACTCTTTTTTGATTCTTCTTGCCCTTTTTCTTTTTCTTTTTTTTTTTTCTCTATGTAAATATGAACATGGCTCATTCTCATCCCACTGAGGAATACAAATGTAATTTGAAGCCTTCAAAATTTCCAGGAAATAAATGTCTTCTTTTCAGCCCTCTCCCTTCTTCCAATCCCAACAGGAAAGATCTATTTATCTTCTCCCATTAATAATGACATAAATACTAGAAAAAGTCTAGAAAACTGCATTCTAATTAAAACTGAGATTTTTCTATTCTGCATATATTTTCTGCCTCTCTCAAGTCACAGGAGCCTAAGATTGGTTCTAGAGAAAGGGCAGTGAAAAACTAATAGACTCAATGGACAGTCCTTGAACAGAGATGTCAGGAGATACAGGAAAAGTGTATGTTTTAAGTGTTTTGTTGGACATCAATACAACTACATACTACTTAAAGGAGAAATTATGTGAGGTTAGGGGGATTTATTTCAATTCCAGTCCCAGTATAGATTAGAAAAGGTTAATACTGCTGTAAAGTATATTATTTTAACTGATGTCCATGTCAAGATAGCCGAATTTCAATCCTCTTTACTGTTATTCTGGTTACTTATAACTTGCATGCCAGATTGTGAGGAACAAAGTGATTGGATTCCAAGGGCCTCCATTGAAAATGCTTCCTCCAGAGGCATGCTCAGACTAGGGGAGAAAGCTTCATGAAATTAAAACAAAAAACCACACATTCACCAGAAAGGAAAGACTTCTTGAGACCTATTTTGTAGATGTACATTGAATCATTTAGAATGGATAGTAGGAAGAGTTTCTTCAACAAAAGGGTTCTCAAACATTTGAATGAGCTACCTAGGGAAGTGGTGGAATCCCTGTCCTTGAAGGTGTTAAAGAGTCATGCTGAAATAGTGCTCAGGGATATGGTATAGTCGAGGACTATCAGTGCTAGGTTAATGACTGGACTTGATGATTTTAAAGGTCCTTTCCAACCTAGGCAATTCTGTGATTCTGTGATCATTTCATGGGCTCTACTGCTATGAGGCTGTGTTCACATGCTCATGCAATGAACGTGTTTTGTCTTATATTAATATTTTTAATTATCCTTTGCTTTGCTGCAAGCACCATGCAATCAGTGTTCCTTTTTTACAGCCTAACCTCAGTCTGCCTTTTGAATAATACTCCAGGTCTCCAATTCTTTTTTCTAACTGAAATTCATAGGGCGGAATTGTGGGAGTCATAATGGACTGAGCAATAACTCACTGACCTCTTACTTAGCAGAAATGCCACATAGAAATTTTTACAGCAAGACTGGAACCTGTAGTTATCAAGAAGGGAAATTTGCTTTTATGCATCTCAGTGATTTTGAAAACCATGATCTTGATGAGATATATTTTATCTTCATGTGTGTGTGTCTGATACAACTCCAGCATTTCATTCATGTTCAAAGAAAAAATCTGACCTATTTTTTTCTCAACCTGTGAAATATTTTACAGAACATTTGTCTTGGAATAAAAATTTTATTGCAGTTTAAGAACCAAGTTTCTTCCAAACTGAAATAGCATTATGTGTGGATCTCATCAGCTGTAATATGTAGGAAAAAAAATGCAGTGAATGATCCAGCTATCTAACCAATTTGGGGAATAAAGTGATAATGAGAGTTACTTTGGCATTGAAGGAAACTCTAGAGCATTGATGCATCTTTCTGTGAAGGACAAAGTTTCAATTTAGCCAATAGACATCTCTTCTGAGATGTTTTGACACACAATTAGCTAAGTAATACAATATAATAATAGTAGCAAATGCATTAATAAACAGTAAAAGGCTATCATATTCCCCAGGGGTTCCTTGTATTGTAGTTCCTAATTACCAGTGCATGCATAATAATGATATCTCTATTTTTAACCTGTGATTTTCCCCAAGTACTTAATCATTATTATGGATTTATTTCCTGTTTTCTTGTAGGTACTATAATCAAACCTAGGGGTAAGAATTGTTCTTATCAGCTGTAAGACTTTTAAAAGGGACAGTCCTAACGCCTAGGTAAAGTTCACAGCAAAGTTGGGCTTGCACACATATTGCCAGGGAAGACTTAGCACTCAAGGCTCTTCAAAGAAGAAAATAAGTTTTCTCAAGAAAAGGACAAGTGAGTCACCAGGTCTAAGATTATGATTTTTACTTTGATGTTAATAAAAAATAAGAAAAAAGAAGCAACAAAATAAGCAGTCTTCTGAAACACCAGAGCACTTGAATGTATGTCGTGATTCAAAAGACCCTTTCTTTTGACTGTGTTTGGCAGAGTCACTGTGGAAATATATGACCTTTTACATACTCATAGGGAGAAAGATGAGTTCCTGAAAACAAAGCAGAGGCATTCTCAAAGAAACTAACAGGGGAGACCGTCAGTGCTGAGAAATCCCAGTCTAGTGTTTGGTCATCTGGAAAAAATCTAGGTTATCAGATTTTTTTTTTTATTAATAGTATCTCTTAATATATGTCAGACAAATTAATGTTTCTCATAACATAGGGGAAGACAGTTGTTTCTCATAACAGGATTTAGTTCTACTTTACTGCAGTAAGTGAAGCAGGACAAAGGGGACTGTAGGAATATTATACAACGTTTTCCATGGAAGTTCATCTGTGTTTTTTAATGAAATCATGTTAGAGATACCTGCTAGTCCTTTTGTTTTAGCTGTCACTTGCATGGCAAAATGCAACCCCAGCATAAGTCCAGTTAATTCAGAGGTGTTCCACTCGGATGGACTGGTCTGCTTACGGTTAATTTGGGGTTTATGAAAGAGGCACAAGACAAAGGATTGACCACTCAGTGATAAATTTCCCAAATTAAAAGTCAGATTCAAGATTTGTTTTGACAACAAATCATTCCAATATGTTATTCCTTCTTTCAGATTCAATCACATAGCTGGTTTGGTGGATCTTAGAGTCTGTTTCCCTTAGAGAGAGAAATGGCAGAGTGCGCAGTTTCTTTGATGCCCTTCCATTATTCAGAAAGAATATATCTAGCCTTAAGTCACTGACAATGGTGGGCTCCAAGAAAAGCTAATTTCTGTGCTCACTGCTCTAAATCACATGTAGGAGGACAGTGAGCCTACACTTTTTCTGGGTGCCTTGATCTCTGAGCACATCTGCTACATGTAAGCTTTGTTTCTTTCTGCTTGAACAAACGTGTTTTTACATCACTTCTCTCTTACACTCACATGCACTAAGCTGTAACTGAGCACCTACAACTCTTACACCAGCCTTGAAGGGAACTTCTGGTACAATGGCTTATCTCATTACTGTATTGTGAGTTGTGGAACCTGTTATTGGAGCTACTAGTTCTGAAAAACTGTATGGGTTTTTTTCTTAAATTCATGTTAAGTTACTGGCGACAGTTTGTCAGCCTAGTTAGTATTTCACTTGTGCAGAAACATGGAAGAACTGTATGTGTACATTTGTTGCAGTTTCATCAGTATATAGAAATAAATGCATTTAAGAAAGCTGATTTTATATGTCTAAAGATGTAAAACAAACACCCCAAAACACAGGCATTGTAAGTGATCATACAACGTGTTTCTCTCCTAGCTGTAAAGTTAGATTTGATGTTAATTTAAATAATTTTCATTCTGGGTCAGCTTTCAAAAAGATCTAAAAGAGTTAGTAAGATTCACTAAAATTCAGTGTCAAGGAACTTCCTGCAAAAAAAAGTGAACGTATCTTACTAATCCATGTTTGCTTAGTTGTCAGATGAAATTAAGTCTAAGGATAAGTGACAGTCTGCCCATCCATACAACTTTTAAATTCCCAGGAATCCTACGGTTTATTTAAATTGTTATAGAAGTATAGGAGCTGCTGAACTACGAAAGACACAAGCAAGGCAGCCTGTCTCTTACTTTTAAGGAAAGATTCAGTGCTTCAAAGAAAACTACTATAGAACATTAATCTGAGTTTATAATATCATGAAGTAAACCTGTTCCCTCCTCTTCCTTTAATACAAAAAGTTTATGCCCTGGAATATATAGAATGCCTTCACCTGTGTAAAATTCTTAAAAAAAAAAATCCAACCACTAACTAGAATCTAAAACCATGATTCATGCTTAGAAAGGTTTTCCAGAGTTTGTTTTAAAATCCCACTTCTCTCTCTGTTCCACGTCTCTGGGAGAGGAAATCACATGCTCTCATTTTACTTTCCCTGCACAAAGGAGTGGAGAAGAGCCAAAACTGAGGTTCGCTCATAGACATTCTTATTTGAATCTATTTGGATTTTCCATCTGAACACTGGAATTTTGTGGCTAGTTTTGATGTTTGCTTGTTTCAGTTGCTCTCCCCTAGCTGTTTGCTCCTCAATAGTTTGCTGAGGATCTGAAACCATAGCTGAGATAAAACATCTTTGTCTTTTGCTCCTACGCATATGCACACATGCACACACATGAGCACATCTTGGAAACTGAGCATCTTATTTGTAGTGTGCCAAACGATTTGGGATTCGTCGAGTTCCAACATCTTTTTTTTTTTTTTTCATACCTGATCTTGGCATGCTTAAAACCCTGGAAAGTCACAAGTTACTTTCCACGTAGACATCCTGGATGGCTGAGAAGCTGAGCCGTACAACAGGATATCCAGCTATTGAGTACTGCTGTCACAGGTGGCCAACAGTGCAGCTGCAAAGAGCTTCCTGCCAGGAGGGCAGAGTGGGTCCACAGGAAGAAATGTTCCTTTCCTCTTCCAATCTGTTTTCAACTATAAAGGAAGGCCAAGGCTCAGACTCCTATGGTAGATCTGCCTACGCAGCATTTTTCAGCTGGAACAAAATCTCAGCTAACATTTCTAACAACTGCCCGAAGTGGAGCAGACCATTTACAGGGCTTCAAACAGTGTGGAGCTCTACAGTTAATGCAAAGCCACCCCCGAGAAATCTTTCAGCTTGGTTGCATTATTGTTGTGCATAATTGTATCATCATTTTATAGCTCACTTAAGAGCAGTCAGTGATGTGCGAAAAAAAGGACAATAAAAGGAACGTCTACCTTTCTCTAGAGATACCAAAAACAGGCAACTCGTATGTTTCCTCTTTTGTCCTGCAATCAGACATAAAAACACTTAGAATAGAAAAATTTCTTCCAATAAATTGTGGATTTTTACTGTAAAGAAGGAAGGAGGCAGATGATTTCTATTTGTGAATTTTGCAAACCAGCACCTCAAATCAGGAGAACTAAAATCCTGGTTAGGTAAAGCCCATGAAAATGAAAGAGGGTGTTTGTTCATAGCAGTGTTAACAGAAAAGATGTGCAAGTTCGCAGTGTTATGGGGAACCCATGATTATTTCCAAGAAGCTCTTATGCGAAAAAAACACTAAGACTGGAGACTGGGAAAGGATCAGGTGAGAGAGAACAGGTTTTTTAAATACTGTTGTAGTGGGTCAAAATTTATATTGGGGCTAAAGGAGAATAGGCAGTTAGACAAAGAGCAGACAAGAAGCTGAACATTTTCAATGAATATACACAGGGCTCATCCATCTAAACTGAGGAGCAATTGTAGATGTCTTCAGAATTGAGGCCTTAATGCTGGTATGAAAGACCAATGAGATCACAGGAAAAATTTCAACTGATCCCAGAAGATTTTCTAGGTCTAATCCTACAGGCTCATGAGCTGCTGAAGGCAGGACCATGTATTTTTATTCCTAAGTAATTTTGTAGTCTTCTGTAGTAGTAAATGTTTCATACTAAAACTCAATTTTTAGGCTGCAGTTTCTCGGGGCCTTAAACATATACTGCAAAAACTTTTGTTGTCTGAGATCAAAAAGGTGAATTACATCCACCCCAAAATAGCTAATATTAATCTGCCAAGGTACGTGGAAAAGTAACACACAGCCATTATTTCTAAAAAGGCTGCAATTAAGACCAGTTAGTCCAAGAGACCATCTGCGGGTGAGAAGAATATCTGAATGAACTTACCAAGCACAATCAATTTCTCATCATTTGTCACATTCATCACTGGAAAATAAAATATGCCTTCTGGTGAGGGTATATTTTTAAAGCACTCAGGGAAGTGAAAAGGACACAAACATACCTTATTATCCTGGGAAACTGTCTGTTAAGAAGCTGATTTTAATAAATAAATTGCCAAACATTTATATCTGATTGTTCTGAAAATGGTATTTTTTAAAAGTGAATGCCACAAGCTTGAGTGTAAGATGAATTACACCATGCAATTTACTGCATAAACACTATTGATACTGGAGAAATCACTTGCTATTTTCTTAGAAGTCCAGCGTAAGGTAAAAATGTCCATTTGCACAACAAACAGGAACCATTACTACAATCTTCAGTGCTCTCTCTACTGTAATTTTAGAGAATAATGTTCCATAATGATGATTATTTGTTAACCTGAAATTCCTTGAAATACATTGAAAATACGTTCACCCACTTTCTCTGAGAAATAGAGAAAAATTACTGCCTTTCCCTTTGTATTGGCAGCTACTACGTACATACCAGCTAGTCTTCTCTTGTCATATACAAATTATCACAGGAAGTCTGAGGATTATCTTTTCACTTTCTCATCCTCCTATCTTAGATGTCAGACAAGAAGATGTAGGAAAACATGCAGTATTACAAAATCCCATTTTTAAAAGGTAATTGGGTTCTAGCTGATGCCTTGTAGCATTGAAAATCTTTGCAAAAACTTTCAAAATATGCTGAAACTCAGTTCTGTAAATTCATGTGGAACTTGTGAGCCTACCTGCAAAGACTCAGGGTAAGAACAGGATCTGAGGCTATCTGTGGGCTCGCCTTAATTCAGCATAGCACATATTCAGCATAATTCAGCATGCGCTTCAATTCCACTGACATCAGAGGGTATTATATTGGGTTTAAATTACCCTTCCCAGGTAGAAAAGCTTTCTCTAAAAAGAACCACATTTATCAGGTTAGATATTTATTATACCCTTTGACTTAAGTATAAAGCTGTGGTAATCAGTGGGTTCATAGTAGCCACCTGGTTTTCAGAGAATCATAGAATCATAGAATGGTTTGGGTTGGAAGGGACCTTAAAGATCATCTAATGATCATCTAATTCCAACCCCCCTGTCATGGCAGGGACACCTCCCACTAGATCAGGTTGCTCAAGGCTTCATCCAACCTGTCTTTGAACACTTCCATGGATGGAGCATCCACAACTTTCTTGGGCAACCTGTTCCAGTGCCTCACCACCCTTAGAGTAAAGAACTTCTTCTTTATATTCAGTCTAAACCTACCCTCTCTCAGCTTCCACCCATTACCTCATCTTATCATTACAGTCCCTTATAAAAAGTCCCTCCCCAGATTTCTTGTAGGCCACCTTCATGTGCTGGAAAGATGCCACAAGGTCTCCCCAGAGCCTTCTCTTTTCCAGGCTGAACGAGCCTAACTTTCTCTTTTCAGATTTGTAACCTTGCTGCTCCCTTTGTGATGAGAAATAATGAACACTCAGCCAACACCTGACTGTCCAGTGTAGCCAGCTTTGTCCTTATTGCTGTTTTAATATGATAAAGAACAGATTTTCATATGTCTTAGCTAGGCTTAAAACCATGCTTTAGTAGACATAGGATTATATTTTTATATTGAGAAAAGAAGACATACACTTCATCATGTGCTTTAATGTTCTTTTACCTTTTTTCTGCTAGAAACCAATAGTATTTTAGTAGTAGAATAGATCTTTCTTGCTCCATAAGGAAAATAACAAAGAAGAATGATAAAGTTACTTTATTTTGTGGAAAAAATGGTAGAGATTATAAGTTTAGTAAAGCTCCAGCAAGCACACTAAAGCATGACAAATGCAAGCATATACCACCTAGTTCACCAGTCTTTGACTGATAGTCATCACATAAATTATCTAGAGAAATAAGTTTCATAGATATAAGATCAAGTATATTTTGTACTGAGGCATTGCATCAGCACACACAGTCTAACTCTAGCATCTCAAAACCTCCCAAATTTTATAAGCCAAATCCACTAAATAAATACTATTAAATGATACTACTAGATCACTAGAAAAATAATCTCCTTATCATTTTTTGTAAAAGATTTTTTTTTTTAAAAGATCATTTTATTCACTTGGTGCAAATTAAGAAAAACAGACTAGTATGGTAATTATTCATATTCTGTAAGATATAATCATGAACCTCTTTTACAGAATTAATTAACCTTCAGTTTCACTTTGGTAAGATAGTAGAACTTAATGACTCCTCCAGATCATCTCCTCAGTAAGCCTATTGGGAATTGACAAAACCTGCTCATATTACAGTTGCTGGGTTATTGCCACTGCCTGATTTTAAGGTTTTGCATCTGGGGAAGAACAACCCCATGTATCAGTACAGGTTGGGAGCTGACCTGCTGGAGAGCAGTGTAGGGGAAAGGGACCTGGGGGTCCTGGTGGACAGCAGGATGACCATGAGCCAGCAATGTGCCCTTGTGGCCAAGAAGGCCAATGGCATCCTGGGGTGTATTAGAAAGGGAGTGGTTAGTAGGTCAAGAGAGGTTCTCCTTCCCCTCTATTCTGCCTTGGCAGCATCTGGAGTATTGTGTCCAGTTCTGGGCCCCCCAGTTCAAGAAGGACAGGGAACTGCTTGAGAGAGTCCAGCGTAGAGCCACAAAGATGATTAAGGGAGTGGAACATCTCCCTTATGAGGAAAGGCTGAGGGAGCTGGGTCTCTTTAGCTTGGAGAAGAGGAGACTGAGGGGTGACCTCATTAATGTTTATAAATATGTCAAGGGTGAGTGTCATGAGGATGGAGCCAGGCTCTTCTCAGTGACATCCAATGATAGGACAAGGGGCAATGGGTGTAAGCTGGAACATAGGAGGTTCCACATAAATGTGAGGAAGAATTTCTTCACAGTGAGGGTGACAGAACACTGGAACAGGCTGCCCAGAGAGGTTGTGGAGTCTCCTTCTCTGGAGACATTCAAAACCCGCCTGGACATGTTCCTGTGTGACCTGATCTAGGTATTCCTGCTCTGGCAGGGGGGTTGGACTAGATGATCTTTTAAGGTCCCTTCCAATCCCTAACATTCTGTGATTCTGTGATTCTGTGATTTGCATTATAAAGCCCTTTTTTCATTTCAGGCAACAAAAAAATTATAGAAATTTGGCTGAAGACATTGTCCCATCTTCATACAAGTTATGCAGTTCAACATATAGACTAAATATTGTCTATGTTTTTGTATTGTTGATCCCTATGCCAGTTGACCACTGAAAGAAATACTGAATAAACTGCCAAAACCCCCACAATAATAATGCCTACCAAGGGTGTGACATTTGTTAGATTTTTCATTTTCTGATGATCCTCAAACCACACATAAATCAATCAAGCCTTTGAATGGTTTTTGGTTTTTTGGGTGTTGCTTTTTATTATTATTATTAATATTGTTTACTCTCATTTAAACTCTTACAAATCTGGAGCAATGCACTGAAATGAAGTCACATCAGAATTGCAGTCTTATCACTGGGAACATATTCTGAGCCAGTGGGAGCTGAGTTTTGCCAACTGGCTCTACTGCTAGGATGAATTCTTACCCTGAGTGTCATGGTGAATTTTGCATGTATTTAGAAATGTCTGGGTAAAAATCCTACTTAAACTGGCTATCTATAGACAATTGGCCATGATGTTGCAGGATACTACTCGTCCATGGACTTCATGATTTAATTTCTCTAAATGTGGAAACTGTCATAAAAAGCAATATGCAATGAAATGTGTCCTGCAGAAATAGAGTTTCTTCAAAGCTGTTCATGCCCATACTTTTCAATAGTATTTTAGAGTGACCTTACATTGCTCAGTAGTCCTTAAAATGTAAGATGGATATAATTTTCCTGTGATGATTAGAGGGATATTACAATTTCCTTTATTAACAGATTTCAATTATTTTGATTTTTGTGCATTGCTTTGCCCTAAACACATTATCTTGAAAAGTGTCCAGATTTGGTTCTGTCAAATACGTACTTAACTACTCTTAACTTTCCAGATTGCCTGATATTTTTCATCAAGGGTTGCAGAAATCTGCAGTCAGTATCCTTATGTTACTTTTCATTAGTTTTGTTCACCAAATTTTAGCAGGGAATAAGAACAGAGACCATGTATCACTTCCAGAAACTAAATGACTATCAAATGAATGATCAGCTTAGTGTTAGAACACAATATGTCCAGATCCAATGGAGTTTTTAAATTCCTGAGAACAGTGTAAGGCAATTCTCCCCCTGAGGGTCTAATAAAATAAAATGTGTGTGAGGAAATGCTATAATAAACTGGTAATATATTTCCATAGGGGATACATAGGAATTTTCCATACATCCTCCTAAAATGGCAGTAAACCAGACTTAACAGCAGAAAGTAAGCCACATCCATAGTGAATAAAAAGAATTAGCTGCATAGCAGTGACAGAGGCCCAAGGTCCAGGTTTGATTTTCTGTTGACAGATGCTGTCAGCTGTGCCCAAGGAGCTGCCAAGGTTGAATGACTGATGCTGGCACAGACAGAAGTTCAGAGTTGTATCGGTCAGTTGGCTGATTCACAAGCATTTACTCATTGTACTCTCAGAGAACATAATGCAAGATATGTCTACATTCAATATATGTTGGGTTAGTAAGTGACTCTGTTTATGCAGAAATTTCTGGTGATAGTCACATAGAATTGGCTCTTTTCCCTTTGTTTTTCCCTTATCTTTAGTTTCCATTAAAATAAACTAGTAACAGAAAAGGCATTCATCTAAGAAAGAAGCAGCATATTTTACCTAAATTTTGCTTTAAAACCAGATTTTCTACTTTTCAGGAAATGCTTTTTATCTTCTTTCTTCTTTTCTTTTTCCCTTTTCTTTTTCCCTTCCCTTCCCTTCCCTTCCCTTCCCTTCCCTTCCCTTCCCTTCCCTTCCCTTCCCTTCCCTTCCCTTCCCTTCCCTTCCCTTCCCTTCCCTTCCCTTCCCTTCCCTTCCCTTCCCTTCCCTTCCCTTCCCTTCCCTTCCCTTCCCTTCCCTTCCCTTCCCTTCCCTTCCCTTCCCTTCCCTTCCCTTCCCCTCCCTCTCCCCTCTCCCTCTCCCTTCTCCCTCTTCCCTCTCCCTCTCCCTCCCCTCTCTTTCTCTTTCTCTTTCTCTTTCTCTTTCTCTTTCTCCTTCTCTTTCTCTTTCTCTTTCTCTTTCTCTTTCTCTTTCTCTTTCTCTTTCTCTTTCTCTTTCTCTTTCTCTTTCTCTTTCTCTTTCTTTCTCTCTTTCTCTTTCTCTTTCTCTTTCTCTTTCTCTTTCTCTTTCTCTTTCTCTTTCTCTCTCTTTCTCTTCTTGAACCGCATCACAACAACTTTTTGGGGTGTTTCTGAACTGTAATCAGTCTGGATAGCTACTCAGAGGAACTGACTCTCAGCCTTCACTGCTAATATAAGCAGCTAATGACACCCCAGAAACTCCTTACCATGTTGTGTTAGGGATGGGGACATAAAGCTTAAAAAGTTCCCAGAACAGTGCCTGACCTGCCAGGAGATCAGAAGGTTCTGCTCCTAAACTCGTCTAAGATAATAGAAGTCAGTTGAACTTTTAGCAGTGCCGTCCAACCATTCTGGCTTGAATGAATTAACACTTTTTTTTTTTTCTTAAAATCTGGGTTTTTTTTCCACAATGTATCCATTCAGCTCCAATTGTCTCTGTAGTGAACTTACCAAGACACAAACCAGGAGTTGTCTTGCCTAATTTGCTTTCCATTTCTGGTACAGTTGGCAAACTTAAGGAATGTTTAACCCCATGGCAATGGCTCCCCTTTTCCCCATAAGCCTATGACTGAAGCATCTGGGATGCAGGAAACATCTGCTCAGATTCTCTCTTTCCTGGAGATGACTTGGACACTCACCCCCCACAAAAATCTCCAGAACTTGTACACTCTGAAGAGGTGAGTGAAGGGAAAAATTCTCTTTACTTACGTGCTTTTGCATGCTTGTTATTCCTACATTTTTCATTCCTGTTTGCCTTGGTGTCGTGAGGCAAGTGATTCTCCTTACATACTGCATATGAATGTTGTGATGCAGAACATTCAGTCCTCAACTGGATCTAATCTCAAATACCAGCACGGTGCACGCAGAGAAAAATAAAATAAAGAAAGTCTATTTCTTTCAAGTTTTTCTTCAGGAGCAAATGGATTCCTTCAGGTTTCCAGACACCGAGGTATATGACTTTATAAATATTTTAGAGGCTTTTTTGCTAACTTGATTTGTGATGATGGCACACACTGAAAAGCAAGACCAGCTATAAAATTGACTGTCTTAGGTAATCATTGCAAAGGCAGAAGAATGCTAATAACAATGAAAGTTCAGTACTTGTACAGACATGCTTCAAGGCTTTGCCAGTAAAGCTGCCATATTCTGAAAGTGAATATCTAACATGGGCTCCCTTTCTTCCCCACATGCCTGTCCTTGCAGTTGGTCACTAATGTTATCAGACAACTTGGAAATAGAGAAGAAACTAACACAAGTTTGTCTGCTGGAGGCCAGAGAACCAAATTCTGGATATCAACCCAGGGATTGACATTAAGTTGATTCATACTGGAAGGCTCTACTGGGGAAAATGCTGTATGACACACAGAGAAGAAAAGGTCCATTGGCCTGGAGACCTTACTGCCTAAGGGGAAAGAGTAGAGGAGAGTTTGATTTGTATTTAACTTCTAAACTGTTGAAGAAAAAACCCACAATACTTATTTTTTGACAAAGTACTAAGTATAACCAACACGAGTAAAAATTAAAGTCATACCATTTGCCACTAGTTATGACCCTCTGAATTTGTGATTAACTGTTTGGTAGATGTGATTGACAGTTCTAGTACCTATCAGTGTATAGAACTGCAAAACCAACTATGAATATAAAGATTTCTGACTGGTGAAGTGAAAGACCACTAATATTTGCTGATTAGAATCACATTCTCAGTTGTTACATTCTTGTGGCTTTTGGTTCTTTTACACCCTTTAATTACATCATGATATTGTCTCATATATTTAATAAGGAAGGAATTTATTTCCATGATTACATAATTTTAAAAGTGAGAGAAAAATGCCACCTCAGTCATGCTTAAATAAGGTGTACAGACAGCATTTTAATGGCACACTGAGTCAGAAGTTATTAGTATTGCATTTCCTGAGCTTAAAAATTAGATGAAAGAATGCAAAAATGAAAGCCATGAAACACTTGGGAATAATGCAATATGTGCTTAACTACCAGCTGCTAGAATTATACAGTATAAGCATATCCAAGTCAAGATTTCCAAAGAGAAATCCCAGTCCCCTTATCTATCTCCTCCAAAAGCTGAAAGTCAGTTGAATTAAATGATGTGAACAGACAAAATGAATCACCTGTTAAATGATACTTCTTTTAAACTATAAACAAGACATCATCTGGTATCTCACCAGCAGCATTTCAGTTTACAATGTCTTTTAAATGAACTTCCCAAAGCTGCCTAAAAAAGTTAAATGTCTCAGGTTGAAACCCTTAAACTGTGATAGATATCACAGATAGTGATAATTAAGTGTAGTGGTACCTTATTCCTTACGCATGACCTTCAAAGAGGTAAACTTCCGTGCTTTTTATTTATAGTTTCATATTAAAATGACTAAAATTAACTATCTTTGTATTTACACCAAAAAAAGCACCAAAGACCCTCAGATGATTTTAATCAAAGTGGTTGCTTTCAAGGAGGTATACAAATTTACCCTTGCAGAGACCACCACACTTCAAATATTTTATTCTTCCTTGTGTGAACACTGGGACACAGCATTGTTATGATATCAGAATGGACTGAAAATTACACAAGAGTTAAAGGAACAGCTTTGTAACTCTCTGCTAATATAACTGCCTAGGTAAAAAATTTGTCTCTCTTTTACTTACTTATAAATAACTCACTATTTAATCAATTTTAATAGTGTTACTCTTGGTTTGGGTCAGTATAAAGAAATATTCAGTATGCAGAGTTTAAAACTTTTCATTTGTTTGTTTGTCTCTATACTTCTCAAATTGTTACACAATGAAACAAAAGTCAGCTTTAGGAAAACGTCAACATTCCTCCATTATTGGAAGTGAGGTTCACTTTTTTCTTTCTTTAAAGTCTGTTAAAGAAAATAATTAAAAATAAATGACCTTAGGACTTCCAGGCTTATTTCTATGGTTATTTCATGTGTTAGTTCCAGTGGACTAGTACTCTGTTTGTCTTTATCCAGAAGAAGCAAGAAAACCTTCAGAAACTTAACTTTCCATCTCAACATTAAAAAACTTTATTCCTAACAGTGGGGAAATGATTTGCAATGCATAACATATCAATCGAGGAATTTTTTTTCAGCTCACAGAATATATCATGATTTCCCCAGATATTCTCACATGAAATTTTCATATACCATTCCATTCTCTGAGCAGAAATCTAAAAACAATTTTCCATATGTATAGAAATAGTTGGAAAATGGAATTTCTGTTTCATGGGAAAATATGAAAGTTAAAAACTGATTTTTGTGTTCAGGATTGGACCAAAAGATTCAAAATGAGAATCCAGAAAAACACATATAAAGTGTTTTGGTTTAGGAATTTAAAGAAATTAGTATTTCATCTTGCTTTTTTTTTTTTTTTTTTTTTTCCTTAGCTCCAGCTGTAATATTATTTTTTGATTGGATTACAAAATGTAAAATAACATTTGAACCTCACTGAAAGAGAGATGTTTTAACTTAGAATCATAGAACTGCCTTACTTGGGAAAACCTCTAAGAAGCATTAACCTAACACTGCCAATTCACCACTAAAACATGTCCCTTAGCACCACATCTATATGTTTCTTAAATCCCTCCAGGGATGGGGACTCCACCACTGCCCTGGGCAGCCTCTTCCAATGCCTGATAACCCCTTCAGTGAAATTTTTTTTTCTAATATCTACTCTAAACCTCCCCTGGCACAAGTTGAGGCCATTACCCCTTGTCCTATCACTGTTACCTGGGAGAAGAGACCGACTCCTGCCTCGCTACAACCTCCTTTCGGGTAGTTGTAGAGAGCAATGAGGTCTCCCCTCAGCCTCCTCTTCTCCAGACTAAACAGCCCCAGTTCCCTCAGGTGCTCCTCGTCAGACTTGTTCTCCAGACCCTTCACCAGCTTCATTGCTCTTCTCTGGACATGCTCCAGCATCTCAGTGTCCTTCTTGTAGTGAGTGGCCCAAAACTGAACACAGTATTCGAAGTGTGGCCTCACCAGAGCTGAGTACAGGGGGACAACTTTATCAAACTCTAAAATTTTAATCAAATCAACATATGCTAAACATACTCTCAAAGAAAATTTGAAGTGGTGGCATGTGCCACTAAAGCAAAGCATGTTTTCTTAGAATGCTTCCTGTATTTGAGATTCATGTTGTGAGAATACCTTTAAAAGCAATAAGAATTGCTTTATGGTCTTTCATGTTTTATGTCCCTCCCAAAAGATGACAATTGGAGCCAGAGTCCACCAGCATGATCATTAAGAATGTGAATTAATATTTGCATAAAAAGTAAAGAAATCTCCTAGAATGTTTCTATTTCTCCACTGCTGGTCTAAAGTAAAGTGTTACGAATTTCATTGAGTAGAAAGATGCAACTTTTAGCTGTCATCTCCCACTGTATATATGAGTAACTTTATTCAGAATTTCCTCAAAAGAGTACAAAGCTTCAGTGTTCAAATCATCAAGCAGATCCTCATTTCTTCTCCAACAATAGATCAAAGGAGCACTAAGGCAGATGGAGCTGACTCCAGCAATCTAAGAATAAGGCATGAAAATGGCTATAATTCCTTGGGACTCACTTCTTATTATCCATCAACATATACCAGCTCCTTAAATGGCATAATTCGAAGAACATTGTACATTTTTTCACAACTTTGCCAGTTATATGCTGAACTACATGACTATATGTCTTCAGATCTTGCCCAGACCTGTAATATACATTTCATATTTGAGAGGAAAAATTTGCTTTATCTTCAAGGCTTTTGGAAGTTTGCAATGTCCTTAATAATATTCATTTAACTTCTGGGAGATGGGGAAAAAAATAATTAAAAAAAAAAAGGAAAAAGGATGTAGGATCAGCATCTTCTTCAAGTTAAAACCTGGATGAAGTGAGCTATATGGAAGTACACATTACTTGCATTTGTTCTGTCAGCTAACCACCTTTCCCTCCTTTTTCCTGTTGCTATGAATTACCTTTATTTGCTGAGTTCTACACAAACCTTCTGAGATATAGAAAGCAATTCTTATGAATACAATAAATGCAGAATGTTTGACGAGATGCCTGTGGCTTCATTTGTATTCATATTTGATTATGACAGATCATTTGAAAAGAAAGGAAATACCATGATGATTTCTTACCTCTCTTCTAATATGATGAAAGTCTGCATTGCTTTTTTTCTGAAATACTTTTATCAATCATTCTGTTATTTTTAGAAAGAGTACACACAAATGTAAGGAAACTCTACCGTATTTATCTTATAAATTGTCTTGCCAAAAAAAAAAAAAAGTTGAAAAATAAAACCCAGACGTCATTCAATTAGCCTTTAAACACAGATCAACCATGAGGGACACTAATTTATTTATATGACATTATGCAGAAAGATTAATTTTGTATGGAATACAACCAAAAGCCCCAGGGGTGCTTATCAACAGTCTTCAGTGGAGGAAATGATTTTTTTTTTTGATGCAAACCAAACAAACATAGGGTTTTTTCACAGCTCTGACTTAAGATCTCTCCTGCTGTATCTTACTGTGTTTTTAATCCATCTTACTAGACCCAACAGCAGGTGTGAGGCAACTGAAAACAATGTAAAACTGAATTGTTTCTTTCACTTCTATGTGAACTTCTGTAATTTGCATTCTTGGAGAGGAATTAGTTCAAAGTCAACATTATTGTCGTGTTAACAGGCTGTTTGCTACAGATGAACATTTGCCAAGGTCATTCAAAGCCTAAACTGCCAAAGTATGTGCACAACTTTTTCAAAGGAAAAAGCACAACCAGCAGACCTGAAAAAAAGTGTTATTATCCAAAGCAGGTAATTTTGAAGTTAAACTTTTACAGCTTTATTACTGGGAGGCAGGAAAGTGTCATTGCTAAAATATTCAGGACAATCTTGCTTCTTTTGAAAATGCAATAAAATTGGTTGTACATTCGCAATACTATAGGAATACAGGGTGCAGAAGCATGAAAGGTTTCAGGCTTTGCACGGAGGAATCATACTTTGCACAGCTACACATCATACTGCTTTTCAAAAGGCTCTGATCTGTTCAAAGACACAGAGGATCTCTTGTGAGGAAAAGCAGGAATGTGACAGTCTTGACCGCAGGGTCCACAGCTGGTTGAGCTCTTTGGCCTTGTGTGCTGCACGTTCCACAGTTCATACATAACTGAACAAAATGGGTGGGATGTATACAATCAGGAGTATTATGCAGATGACTAGTAAGTTGCCTGAGCTACTAAATACTGATGAGCTTGGGCTGGATCTCAGCTCATTCATATGTCTAAGGAGAGCTGTGAATCAGAAAGCTAGAATGGTGTTGAGCCATGTGGAGAGATCTGCAGATGAAATTAGCCTGGCTAGGGAGGCTCCAGGTTAGAAAGAATGGCAAGAACAAATGGTGACCTTTGCAAATTGCGATGAAGATCTGACACGCGTACTGACCATAAAAATCTCATTGAAGTTTTAAGATAAGTTCAACGCACTAAAGATTTATTACTGCCTGAGTCCCCATCTTCTTCTGTGCTCCATATGATATTCTCACCCTGTTCCTTTGGGTCCAATGAAGTTGCAGGCTAAGTAGCTCTTTCAGGGCTTATCTGGACATCTAGAAAAACATATAAGAGATTTTTCTGTGCTAGAGGAATTTGTCAGAATGGCAAGAGAACACATAGATGCTCACTGACCTCACAGATGGAGATGCCAGATAAAGATGCTAGTTTGTTATCCAGCACAGAAAAGAAATACTGGAGAACAGAGGGATAGAAGTACCCATGTTTGAGAGACAGGAAATGTACTTTCAGATTGTTTTGATTTTCAGGCATTCTTTTACTAATTTATAAAACAGTCAGTGGGTGCTGAGCACACTAACTCCTCTGTGCTCTGCTTTGTAACATTCACTTTTTAGCCTGTGGCTTTTCATTAAGCTAGGTTCCATTCAGCTGGGTTTCAAATGTAGTCCAGATGACTGTCCACTGCAGACTGTTAACTAAAGAGCCAGCAAAACACAGTGTTTAGTCCAGTTGGGTCTTTTCCATTAATCAGACTGCATAATCTTCAAGTAACAAAGTAATGCTGATTTTATAGACTACTTACATGAAGCATAATAATTCCCCATTCAACTTAAGCTAACATATACTTTAGTATGGATTATGCTCCCATAGTTAGAGAAAATGGTAGTATTTTCAACATAATTGATACTGACAAGAATTAACAGTCCCCTTCCATTTACTTTTATTTCAAGTATTGCTGTATAAATGAATTACTTTCACATTGTATAGTTGAGTTGGCTCAAACGTTCTGACTCAAGAAACCCATTTGAGCTAGATGAATTTATTTCTTGTAGACAGAAAGAGACTGAAGTTCCTCTCTGTGTCTGGCTAAAGCAATTCAGTACTGTTCATCTGTCACATTTTTCATAAAATTTTGGCAAGTTGTTTGGTATTATCAGTTTTCTTGCATCGTTCTTTCATTAATTTTCAATAAATCTTTTAAGGTGTAAAGGTAAACTAAGATTTAAAGATACCATCTCTCCAGCACTTTTCCATTAGGTGATATTGAGATATATTTACAAATGGAACAAAAGAATTTTCCTACCTAGCATCCACATGTGTTATACTACAGGCAGCAAAATAATCAGAAAGTTCAGAATGATCTAGTAGATGCAAGTTCTAAATCTTTGTAATAATAATAATAAAACAAAAATAATATTTGCAAAGTTAAAAACTCATTTACAGAATCCCTTATACTTGCATTTACATATCTGTATACACATATAGACTTGGGTCTGAGATTCTATAGGTGAGAAGGAGAATCTTTCCATTTAATTTTCTCACCATTGTCTTTATAAATAGATTTGTATCACAAACATACTTAATATTTACATATAATTATATTTTTTTCATTTTCTTTGCCATGGTACTTGAAAATAATCATGGATCAATTGGCTGTTTTTCCAGATGTCATATGAAGTGGGGATAAAAGGATGGCCCTTTTTTATTTACGGTCTAAATTGTTCATGAAAGTCTTCAAGCAAATCAACTTATTCCAACATTGTTTTAGAGAGCTCCCTGGGGTTGGTGGATAACTTTTCAGGGGTCCATGAAAGGCTATCAAAAATGCAGGTTTATTATCAATACACTTCAAGTGTACAGGGACCCATATCCCCATTAGGAAACTAAAAAATATTGAAACCAGCAGCAGTTCTGTAGTGGCTAACAGAATGGTATTTATGGGATTCATTGAACAGCAAAATCTCTCATTATCTTCCTCAGACTTTAGTCATCACTTGCATATCCATAGACTACTTTCTTGTGCACATTTTTCTGGGAAAGAGATAGAAGTTGTTTTCATACTATGTACTGCTAACATGATCTGTTTTGAAATATAAATTATTTCTTAGTATAAATTAAAGCAACAGTGATATCATTGCTTTTTTTTTTTTTCTGTTATTGTTACTGAGCTTTAATGATTGAATCATTTTAACTAAAATTAAACTGATAAATGTCATTCAAGCTTTAGTAAGGGAGGGATACAACCATCTCCTGAAACTATTTACTAATATATAACAGTAAATCAAATTGAAAACAAATAGAAGTACTGTTTCCCACAAATAAATCTCAGCTGCCAAGGAATCTCAGAAGTGAGGATGTGAAATGCAATTTATATTTTGCAGTAGTGACAGAAATTTTTCAATATCTAATGGCGTCCCATAGGGTGATATCAAGAAAGCTTTATCGAGTAATTTTCTGATTCTTCAGATAATATCACTGAGGACATAAGCTGTTAGAAAAGCATAGTTTTATCTTAAAAAATGCATGGTGGAAGATGATTCAATGCCATTTGTTGGTTCCTGTCTCCAAAGCAAAGGCTTAATTTGAATTAAAATGTGTCTTCTAGAAATTAAAATGTTCTTAAGGCACTTTTTGGTGTAAAGTTGCAAGAGAGAAGAATATGGTCTAACCTTTAAGAATTTGAACCCTAAGACTCGGATTGAGGTGATTGCTTCTGTCAAGAAGTAGACCTGGTTTTAAATTAGTAATCCAAGAGTGTGGTGGAGTTGAGACAATGCAGAAGTATGTTTCACAGGACACCTTGTACTGCCAGTCTCACCTATTACTGTCTGAAAGGCAAATTGCTGTCCTACAAAATAATACTCAGATTTTCAAAAGCAGTGGAAGGTGTAGTAAGAATGAGCTACCTAACTATCCTGAACAATTCTGAAACTCTAGTCAGAAACACAGTTACAGTAGACTGCTGGAGAACTGGTGTAATCTGTCTGAGGGTCTTCAGTATTTACATTAGCAGATATATTTATATGTTTGTGCTCATATATTGTTGTCCAAGTAAGATGTAGAAGAAAATTAAAATTATAAATGCAGCCCACCTTAAATACTAAACACCATTGCCCATTGAAACAAACTGCTTAGGGACATGGTGGATTCTCTATCCCTCTGCTTATATCTAGGTTGGGTATAAGTTCAGGGTCCAATATATGATTGTACCCTTTTCCTTAAGAATGCTAAATCTTAAAATTTGACTTAGAAATTATAGAAAAAAAATGCACCAGAAACTCTGTTCAGATCTGTCAAAGCATCTGGCCTTACTTTCTGGGAAGCAGCACACAGGTGCTGGAAATTATTTTAACACAGGCTAAAAGACTTATACTACAGCTTCACACAGAATGTTATGAGAAGGTTATGAAGGAATTTGGGTAAAAGTGGCTTCTAGGACAGAAGTACCTGCAGAATTACAGAAAGATGATTTGGAAGAGACCCTTGATAGTCATCTAATCTGACATCCTACTCAGAGCAGAATTATCACCAATGCAGATTCTAACCCCTCTGAGCTTTTGCTTCATGTATCCTATACTGGCATTGCTTGTGAAGTCTTTAGATGATAAATTGCCTGGATTATGGGGGAAAAAAATTTATTGTGAGTCTAAAGTGAAGGAACTGTATGCCAGCCTCCCATTAAGTCTTTTATAAGATAATAGGTACCCAACTTTTTTTCTAATACTCTCAGGTTTCAACTATGTGGTGGCTGAATATACCACTAGACCAGTCTTGAAATTTAGGCAGATTAGCTTTGCTCCACACAGGACAAAAACCTCACATAGTCTTTAGCTCATTTTTTTCTCTGAGAACTCAGGTAAGCTTAAAAGGTCCACAGCCTACCCAATAATGTTTTATTATAATATATACAGGACTTTAGATAATGAATGCTACCTGTGCCATCTTTGTTCATTTTGGGATTATGGTCACTTTCTGTGGTCCTCCAAAGCTTCTTTTTGTAGCACCCCAATATGTCAACTTTTATCCTTTAGAACTGGGACATTTTTTGTTTATGCCAGATTATTTTTTGACCCATTTATAAGCTATTTTTACGTTAGATTTAATGTATTTTTTATAGCTTAGCTTTCACTCAGTGATGACTTTCAGAAGAAAACTTTCAGAACTGTGTCCAGTTCTGGGCTCCCCAGTTCAAGAGGGACATGGAGCTACTGGAAAGAGTTCAGCACAGGGCCACTACGATGGTTAAGGGACTGGAGCATCTCCCATATGAGGAGAGGCTGAGGGAACTGGATTTATTTTCCTTGGAGAAGAGGAGGCTGAGGGGGCATCTCATTAATGCTTATAAATATCTTAAGAGTGGGTGTCAGGAAGATGGGGCCAGACTCTTCTTGGTGATGTCCAGTGACAGGACAAGGGGCAATGGGCACAAACTGGAACACAGGAGTTTCAATCTTAACATAAGGGAACACTTCTTTACTGTGAGAGTGACTGAGCACTGGAACAGGCTGCCCAGAGAGGTGGTGGGGTCTCTGTCTCTGGAGACATTTAAAACCCGCCTGGACATGTTCCTGTGTGATCTACTCTAGGATCCTGCTCTAGCAGGGGGGTTGGACTAGATGATCTTTTGAGGCCCCTTCCAAACCCTACCACTCTGTGATTCTGTGACTTAATCTGTTATGTTAGATTGATTGCTGTGTTCAGTATCATGCTGTTTTACTAGAGTGTGTTCAAACCTAGTGCTCAGCTGTATGCCATTTTAATGAAAGCTTTCAGATTCTTTGGATAAAGAATCTACTGTACTGTATACAAAATAAATCTGTTCTTTATATATTTCAGAATTAAGTAAATACATACGTGATTTCAGGAAACTGAAGAAGAAAACATGAAAGTTACTCAGACAGTAGAATAGTTATGTAACTGTTGAAATAGGTGTAGAGAAGCATATCTCCAAGAAAGTCACAGTGATAACTTGAAATATTGAACCATGGCCAGTCACTAATATTCCAGTTCCTTTAGAAATTGTTTATTACTCCTGTTCATGACTTTCTGAGATTTTGTAATTCAGGTTTATTTTTCCTTCTAATTTTATTTGTCTTTGTTCAAGTTACAGGCATATAGGTACTGGTTTGAATCTTGCTATTATGAAAGAGTAGCCTGATTTTTTTTTTTTCTCTGAGAAGAGAAATAAGAAGAGTAGGAGGACAGATGTCTCCTCCTCCACCCCTCCCCCTTAATTTCTCTTCCTTAAGGAAGTAATATTCTACTTCATATTCCTGAAAAAAATATATAAACATTATTCTTTTTCCACACAGTTCTGAAAGCAAAATGAGAAAGTTACAGCAGTGTTACCTTTCTATACCAATAGTAGGTAGTGAATACATATAAACTTTGAGCAATGGATTCTTCTGAATTTTATCCTTCACTATTTTTAACTGAGAGTAGAGTCCTTCCACTGAAAAGGTGTTCTAAAATTACTTGTTTTGATGATACATGGTCCATAGATGAATTGCTATGACATGTACAGATATCTTGGTAGGATAGAATAAGATGAGAATAAGTTTGTCTTCAGCTGAGTAAGAGTAGGAGGTCTCTTCCAAATTAATTGCTTGTAATAGCAAAAACACAGTAAATCAGGAGTGAGAGGGTTTTGTTTGTTTCTTTGTTTCTGTGTTTCGTTTTTGTTTGTCTGCTTGCTTTTCCTCTAGTCCAGAGCTCAGACTTGCTTTCTGCTGGTTTTTAGTAGGGAAGAAATCCAGTTTTTCATCTCTTCTAAAACAATGTGTGTAAGGTCCCTTGACACTTATCAAAAATATCTAGTAATGCTGAAAAGTGAAAACACTGTAGAGAGAATCCAGAAGAGAAAAAATCATTCAAGATCAATAGTCTTTTCAAACTCCAGTCTAGCATGAGAAACACATTGAATTAGCTTGGAAGAAGCTCTATAAAATCCTAGTATGGACTGTAAGTTCTCCTTATTGAACAATAAATCGATACAATAATACTCAGAACTGAGAGAAAACAAGCTACTGTAACAATCTACTGCATCCATTTATAAACTAATCTACCAATATTGCTGCTGGCAATCTGTTGGTATGAGAAAATACAGCAACTGACTGCAGACAGAAAAATCTGAAAAAAGTAGCTAAACATGTCAAATTTCATCTGCTACTGTTTGGAGCTAGAAAATACCATGGATGTGCATTATGTTGTGCATGACCTAAAAGCAGAACTTAAGAGCCTCCCTCACGCTATTGTGATGGTGATGATGATGGTGATGATTATTATTTTAACAGTGAAAAGAAGATTGTAACAAGACAATTTGTTTTCAAACTGTAGCTGTTTTCCATTTTCAGGTTGTTTTGAATTGCATCCATTTTGCCCAAGTGAATTAATTACATACCAGGAATACTTAATGTATCTACTGTTGAAGCTTTGCTTCCTCACTGGACTTTCAATTTGCTGCTGACAATCATAGGAGCAGCAAGAGCTTCTGCCTGTGTCTCTACAGTTTCTGGTCTTGTTCCCTGGCCAGAATGTATGAAATATCATCTTATCCATCAAAGCTGCAGAAAACATTGCCTGATAATCCAAGCCTGACTGGATGTTTAATTTCACCCCTTTTCAAGCTTCAGCAAGAAGCTCCTATTCTTTTGTCAGAAGACATATTTAAAAAGCATAGAATCAAAATAAGATCATCTTCCAAATTCCACATTTCCCTTTGGAAATGACCAGGACTATGCTTAACTAGTAATCGTTACTTAGGCATGACATTTTTCAAATGATCATACCTAAGGTATACAGGGAACACCCTCACACAGGAAATCTAATGTTTCTCCTATCAATAGTACCTAGCCAAGAACTGGTTTCTTCCCTCAAGCCAACTCAAACAGTCATCACAGAGCTGGTGGCTGTATTTTCAGCCAAGATTAAATTGGCCAATTTGTTTAAAGAAAGCTGAGTCCATGTACAAAAGCATGGGTAAAATGTCAGCAAAGGCAAATGCTGACATAAGCAAACAACTGGCTACCCAAAGCCTGGGTCTAGAGTTCAGTTCTGTCTTATTTTAAATTCCTCCTATTTTGAATTTAAAGGATTCACAGAACAGTACTTATTAGATGTTTCATTCAATTAATTTACACCAAGAGGGAAAGTCTTAGTCTACAAGTGAAGAAAAGCTGTGTCTCATATTCTGTCTTTCTACCTACTATGTACATTGGAATTTTCTTTGGTGAAAGCAGTTGCCAACCTAACCATACCTACAAACAGAGTATCAGATTTTTAGCCATAGAATTTTGCTACCAAGCAAGAAACTAGAATAACATTTGTCACATTCCCTGCTCAGCTGCTTTTGAATTTTATCTATAGGTTATTTTTAACACTTTTATTTAGGAGATAAATAATAGCTGGATTCTGTGGCAATTAAATTCTACCATTCAAATAAAAAAAGTATTTAATAATAGTTATCTGCAAGCAATGATTGTGGCCATGTGTGTTTCAATGGAGTGTGAAGGAAGGGAAGGCAGGATAGTATGCATTGAAAACAAGGGTGTGCAAACAGCTACCTAATTTTAGCTAGCATTTACCTTTAGATAAAGCCCAGATCCAGCCTCACACCTAAAGCATCTTCATAGTCACTAAGGGAGACTGTGTCAGTCACTGTGGGTTTGGTGTGCAAGTAGACAGGTAAGGCTATACAGGGGCTGGTAGCATGGGGTTGGTGCAAGAAGTGAGAGAAGGGATGAAATATTGCCAAGTAACAGACAGTGACAGGGTGGAACTGGAATGGACAAGGTCAGCTTGCAGGGACATTTGGTGAGGAAACTCAACAGCTTTACAAGCATCCCGAGACTATATGGCTAATAGACAGGCATTTTGTCCAGAACTAAAAATCTCTGTGATCTCAGAGGGATGGAGGCTGCACACATGGAGTTTGTACTTACAGCATTCATATTCAGCTGTAATCCTACATCTTTAAATTCAGCTGGAGAAAGGCAAATTCCCCTATAGCCTTACCTTCCCTCTTCCAGCACAAATGAGGCAGTAAAGATTTAAAACATTCCACAATTAACTCAAAGGCCAGTAGCAGTCTGAAATGAGTGAACTGAGGTGGACACTAAATGATGAGGGTTTATAGCTGTTACTAACTTGATTTGTAAAAAAACACCAAACATGATTCAGACCCATGAAAGTGATCTGTTGCTTCATCAAGTATTGTGCTGACACAAGGGAATAATAAAAGTCTTTCCACATGAAAGATGACACCAAATAAATACTATGACTGGCATTTCTTTTGTAAGTCTTGCAGTTTCAGTATATATACTCTGCCTATAACACAGGTAAATAAAGACATAAAACTGTAAATAACGATGTATATTGTAAAATGCTGCAGTTAGGCACATGCAGATATGTCGTTATGCACAACTCCTGTACAGTGCCAGGGACTGTAGAGAAGCAAGACTCATCCATACAGGCACCAATAATTACTTTTTGGTAGCTTTTATGGTTTTATTGCTCAAACCAAGGAAATAAAAGAGTATGGTTTATATAAGAGGGTGCAAAGAAAACACAAAATATCCAAAGAGAATTATCAGAGCACAAAGTCTGTTCTTTATTTAGAGGGGCAAAGAATCATAGAATCTTAGAATCATAGAATCATAGAACAGCCTTGGTTGGAAAAGACCTCTAAGATCATCAAGTCAAACCATTAACTCAGCACTGCTGATTCACCACTACACCATGTCCCTCAGCATCTCATCTACACATCTCTTAAATACCTCCAGGGTTGAGGACTCCAACACTGCTCTGGGAAGCCTGTTCAAGTGCTTGACAGCACTTTTGGTGAAGAAATTTTTCATAATATCCAATCTAACCCTCCCCTGGCACAACTTGAGGCCATTACCCCTCACGAGCAACACCAAAGGTACATATTTAAAGTTTATAGATGTAAAATAACATTGTCTAATTCCACCAACATAGACACAAAGGAGAAGAATAAGTTGGAAGTGGAAGGATGCATAAAACAGGCATATACTGAGTGGCTCTCTCTTTTGACACTTAAGAGAGATAGTAAGAGTTTTCAGAGGAAGAAAAACAAAAAATATTTTGCAACATATTTGTTATTGAAATAAATGCATGAACTCAAACTTTGAAATAAATTGTTTGATTTTGTTAATATCTACTCTAACTCTAAGTATTAACATCTGTCCCAATGCATTTTAAGTATTCTAAAATTAATAGTAGCTTGAAATATATGATAGAAGATGGCCGTACATTGAGACCACAAAATTTCGCCCCTAATCATTAGAATACAATACAATAAAAAATCTACAAAATACTCAACATGCCTCTGGTGTGCTTAATCTCACAAATCAGAAAAGTGGTAACAGTCTGAACCATATGTTGCTTTTTAATCACTTTCTCTCCAGGGACTACAAATCTAGTACTGCTCTTATTTCAGCAGTTCTTCTAGACTTTTCCTTTTGTTAGGCTTTTGTGCTTACTTTTTGTAATATGTGATATTATCTCTGTAACATAGGGTGCAAAACTGGGTATAGGAGTTCCGTATTTTAGAATATAGTGCCACATGTATGCTGATGGAATGATTTCATCTGGGTTTTTTTTCTGTGTCCCTGTGTACACTTTCTGTCACTTTCCTATCTTACTGCAGAAATACATTTTGCTGAGAGTTTTGTGGCTTTATTTACTGCATTTCCACTCCCAGGTTCTTTCCCTGCTTTCTGACAAGTATGCCCATTTAATATACACTGTCTCTGTCTGCTTTTAATCCCTGCACTCTTAACCTTGCACCTACATATTCTTATAGAGATAAAAAAGTGGAGCTCTTCTTCTGAAGAGCTAAATACACAGTGTGGGTTTTCACGTGGTAGTAATCATATTTAACAGTGTTCATCTTCAAAGCATGCTGCAGATGTGATAAAACCAGTCCTCTGTGTAACACCACACACAGCAAAGACTTGTTTTGGGGTACGGAAACAAGGCATTATAACCATTTGTGTCGAATACATATAATGTTTAATGGTACACATAGCTGTTAAATGGATTAGATGACATTAAGCATACACAAAACAGGGACACACCTTTGGATCCTGAGTGAGTTAACTGTACGCAGGGCTGTGTCTAGCCAAAACTGCAGATATTTGCATCAACTTTCAAGGTTTTACATTATTTGCTAGCCTGTCCGGAGTGTATTTTGTGATCTCCAGAATTAGTTATCATGTTGTTCACACTTTCCGTCTTTCTCCTTGTTCACAAACATGGAAGGGATGCAATTCCAGCGCTTGCTCAGGGGTGTGAAGCTGAAGAAACCACATATTTTAGATGATGCTTTTGTATCTTTTGTATTTTAAAAATAAATGTGATATTTCAACAAAGACAGTTGACGTGTAATAAAAGGAGAGTACACAAGCTGTTTTTCTGGTTTTGGGGTGTTGCCTTGACTTCATATCCTCCTCTGCACAGTTACAAAGGTCTGTTCTTCTGGCCAAAGGCAGTACACTTTCTCTAGATAAATTATGTCTAAATCTTGTCAATGCTTTTTTTTTCAGCTGTCTACAAGGGTAACTGTAGAACAAATAAACCAATGGTTGCAAAAGAAGTACAATGAATGACCCCAGGGCTACTCCCCAGCCACAGTTGTCCCAAACATCTCCCGTGTGTCAACTTACAAGGCTGTAATAAACCCCTCTACATTTCACATAGACTGATATTTCCGCTTCCCATTTTCTGATGTGAAAATACTGATAAAGTAGAAATGTTGAAAACATTTATTAATCCCAAAGTTGGATGCATTTTTTCTTGTTTTTTTTTTTTTTATTAATGCATTTGCTTCTCATTTAAATTTTGACTTTTCCTCTATCTCCTTTTTCTTGTTACTGTTTCCAATTTTCTTAACATACTTTGTTCTTTAGATTTCTCTCTCTCTTTCCCAGTCCTTCAGCTTCTCCCTTTTCCTATACCTTTCTCTTTTAGTGTAGCCTTGCAATATTTTTCCTGTAGGTCATTTTGCCATCTTTACCTCACAGTTTTTGTCCAAGACACTGACCATCCTCCTTTCCCTTGAACTTCAGCTTCCGAAACTATTGGCTGTGCTGCAACAAGCTCTGCCAATTTTACAAGATCACATATATGTGACCCACATCACACTGTACTGTTCGTTGGATAGGTCACTCTTCCTACAAACACTTTAAGCTAAATCTGAGTCAATTCTGTGAAGGCTAAATGCTACCTGTGACCTCTGGGGCCAAGTGTGGCTAGGAGTCATATGGGGTGACACGAAAGCAGTCATCACACTGACCTCATGCAGTCTCAGGAGAGGTGGTGACCAGAGAGGAGAAAGAAGCAAGAAAGATATTGGAGACCTGTTGGATGGCAGAGAGAAGCACAGACCAGCTTCAGAAATGAGAGCAAAGTTAGCAGAGATGGAGGACATGATGGCTTGTAAATGTGCATATGCACAGGCTTTCCAAGTAATATGGCAAGCTGATGTTTACAGCTCAGAGTGCCTCAGGAGACACTGAATGTCTGAAAAACTACAAAACCAACAAAAAACAATGTATGTAACATCATCAGGGAAATACTTGATCCTATGTCAGTCATACAGCTTTTTGAGCCAGTTTGACAACTGTTAATGTACTGGGCAGGGAGGGGAGGTGGCTGCATAATTGTTATTAATAATGGGGAAATGGAAGGATGTTCAGCTTAGTTTCACCTCTCCAAACACACTATTGTTTGCAATAAATTATCACTGTTGCTGATCATGTCTAAGGCTTGGTTTTAAAAATCACTGCCAAGTAACACTAACAAGAAAACTTGTGATGCTTTTGTAGTATGGAGGCTCAGACAGAAGGGCTACTTGCCTGAGGGCAACTTCTGGGGTGGAAAGGTCATTAAAAGGAGTGTAGACCTGATCGAAAATCTTAGCCTCTAAAGTGGGGACCTAGCGCTCTATTTTTTTACCCTGTACAAGTCATATTTGCTATGCCAAGCCATGGGCAGCTGCAATCCTTCCCCATATATCAATATAGGTGCAATAGAGAGTTGCCCTGTATCTAGTTCAGGCCACATAAAATCCAAGCTGCATTGGTGTCCATTCAGGTCAAACCAAGACATTGAGAGAGTTTAGATAAGTCAGCTCAGTTCTGTATCTGCTTTAGACAGGGACTCATAAATTTAGCAGAAGTTTCAGGCAAAGTGATGCAACATGTCTACATTGCTTTAGAAGAGAAGGTGAATGCTAGGACAGAAGACCTGACACACAGTGACCCATTCCTAAAGTGGATGCAACTCAGAAGGGCTGCTCTGCAGTGGTAGGTTTGCTCAACTGGAAACAGGACAGGTGAGCCTGGGAGATGGGTTCACCTGTGAAGGAGTCATTTAACAATCCAAGCCAATGGCTGTGGGAGAGAAGCAGTCCAGGGTAAGTCTTCTGTCACCTATCCCTCTGACCCTGTGCAGGCTTAAAGGGGACACAAAAACTCTGTTCCCTGGCATAAACATTTTATGATGTGCCTAGCCTTTTATTTCTAGATCAGGCAGTAACCTTGAGGCTGAATTCATGTCTGCTTTCTTATTTAGAAAATGGGACTGTGCAACACTGGTAGCATTCACTTTAGGACCCAGCCATGAACAGCCATGCAGACAAGACCATATCAATTTAATAATTAGAGTCAGGGCAGATTTTGTTCTTGTTTGCAGTTAGAATTTTCTTTTTCTGAATTTCAGAGAGGATCAGAAAATGGAAAACATATTTTAAAACCATGTTTATCAAAGATGTTTTCTTCATTTTTAAAATCAAATTTCATCGTGGTCAAGATTTTCCAAGTAAACACAAGAAATTATTCGGCCAAATTAATCCCAAGTGTATCTTAGCCTTTTGCACAGAAGGATTTAGTACAGAGTCAAGGAGTTCAGGATGTTGGAAGAACGTGGTTTTGGAGTTACTGAATTACAGTCTCTATAGTGATTTTCTTGCCATATGTTAAACAAGCAAGAAGACAAAACACATTGGGGAAGATTCTCCTCTAGCAAAAGTCAGCATAACTATAAGGGAACAACTTTCACTCACATGTGTGGAGTCATTGTTTCAGTGAAGAGCAGATTATACCCTAACAAAATAGCTTCAGATTTCTGTGGTGAGACATCTCACATTAGACGTGAGGAAGGATGTAAGGAAAGGTGCCTTTTTGCTATGGGGCATAAAGCGATTTAAAGCTGGGGTTCGGAAGTGCATAAGATTTCAAATAAAGCCTCACTGCTGACATTTTAAAGGTCTTTGCTTAAATTATGACAACTACAAGCACCACCTGCCTCTTTTTTTTTAACAGAGATACTAACACTTACATAGCTTACTGGAATATTTTGAAGGTCAGTTGCTTGCCATCAGTATAAAATTTTAAATGCCCAAACAATAATGGAGTTACTTATGTGTATATTTATTTCATAAGCCAATAATAATGTTTTATATTGCCTACTATTACAATCCCAAAACTTTACAGATATCTTTAATACTAAATATACTCTTTAAACATCACTTTTACATTGAGGAAAGTAGGATTAGGATGCTTTGAAAAGTTCTTCCTTACAGATCTACATCTGGTTAAGAAATAGAGAGGTGATGTTTTCACATTTGTACTTTATTTCATGCAATATATTTTTCTTTAACTTGTATGCACTTTATTATATTTTCATGTACACTAGTGCAAAAGTGAAGGAACTTCTCAGCAGTCATTACACCTCTGTTGCAATTGGCAGTTTTGAGGTCATGATCAGTTTCAGAAAATACCTGGCTTGAAGAACACACAAAATGTGTTTGGGTGGATTGGAAAAATCAGAGCCTCATTAGGTTTTGCCTTGATGCAGGAAACTTTCTGGCCAGACCTGGCTGTGTTATAGACAAGACAAGGGCATATGTGTACTCAGACAGAAGATGCAAGGAAGGGCATATCATACAGCCTCTCAAGCAGACTTCTCCCTGACCATTGAAAAATTCTGCCATTCTAGGTTAGACTCGTGTTATCTTCAACCACTACTGTAATTTAAACTATCACTACCACAAACTAAGCAGCTTATTTCTGCTGTTTGATTTTGCAATAGACTAGAACAAAGGATGCTCTGCATAAAGATTGGGTGGGGAACAAGCTTTAGACTGCACTAACCTCTTCAAACTATATTTATTAGTATACAGAAAAGACTTTTGAATGTAAGCTGTAAAGCCACAGGCTTGGGTCTTAAGGTTCAGAATGCTCTTCAAATGACTTGGTTTATAACCTTCAGTGAAGACTCTTTGGAGATTTCCAGCTTCTAGATATGCTGAAAATGCCCGTAAACAGCTTTTCTTACAGTGTATGGGTTTTAAGGGTAAAGTTGAGGAAGGCAAAAGAAGCGAATATCCTGCTGGGAGTCTACTACAGGCCACCTGACCAGGATGAAGAGGTTGATGAACTGTTCTGTAGACAACTGGCAGGAGCTGCAAAGTCGCAAGCCTTTGTTCTTGTGGGGGACTTCAACTTACCAGAGATCTGCTGGAAATATAACACAGCAGAGATAAAACAATCCAAGAAGTTCCCAGTGTGTGGAAGATAACTTCCTGACTCAGCTGGCAAGTGATCCCACCAGGGAAGGTGCCTTGTTAGACCTTTAAACAAACAGGGAAGGGCTGGCAGGTGATGTGGTGATCGGAGGCCGTCTTGGGCTGAGCGACCATGAAATGATACAGTTCTCGATCCTCAGCCCAGATAGGGGGGGGGCAGCAAAACTTTCACCATGGACTTCTGAAGGGCAGACTTCAACCTGTTTAAAACACTGGTTGAGAAAGTCACTTGGGGAACAGTCCTAGAGGACAAAGGGGTTCAGGAAGGATGGACTCTTTTCAAGAAGAAACTGCTAGAGGTGCAGGAGCAGGCTGTCCCCAGGTGTCGTAAGACAAACTGGTGGGGAAAACGACCAGCCTGGCTGAACAGGGAGCTTCTGCTGGGGCTTAGGAGAAAGAAGAGAGTCTACCACCTTTGGAAGAAAGAGAAGGCTACTCAGGAAGAGTATAGGGATTTAGTTAGGTCGTGTAGGAAGAACATTAGGGATGCAGAAGCCCAGCTAGAACTCAGCCTGGCCACTGCTGCAAAAGATAATACAAAGAGTTTTTACAAATATATTAACCATAAAAAAGATGCAGGGAGAATCTCCATCCTTTATTGGATGCGAGGGGGAACATTGTTACCAAGGATGAGGAAAAGGCTGAGGTACTTAATGCCTTCTTTGCCTCAGTCTTTAACAGTCAGACCAGTTATCCTCATGGTATTCAGTCCCCTGAGCTGGAAGATTGGGATGGAGATGAGAATAAACCCCTCGTAATCCAGGAAATAGTAGTGAAGGACCTGCTGAGTCAGTTGGACACCCATAAGTCTATGGGGCTGGATGAGATCCACCCGAGAGTGCTGAGGGAGCTGGCGGAGGAACTTGCCAAGCCGTTCTCCATCATCTCTCAGCAGTCCTGGTTATTGGGTGAGGTCCCGGATGACTGGAAACTTGCCAATGTGATGCCCATCTACAAGAAGGGCAGGAAGGAGGATCCAGGGAACTACAGGCCTGTCAGCCTGACCTCGGTACCGGGGAAGATTATGGAATAGTTCATGTTGGGGGAGATCACGCGGCAAGTGCAGGACAACAGGAGGATCAGGTCCAGCCAACATGGGTTCATGAAGGGCAAGTCCTGTTTAACCAACCTGATCTCCTTCTATGATCAGGTGACCCGCCTAGTGGATGAGGGAAAAGCAGTGGATGTTGTCTACCTGGGCTTCAGGAAGGCATTTGACACTGTTTCCCACAGCATTCTGCTGCAGAAGCTGGCGGCTCATGGCTTAGACAGGTGGACTCTTCGCTGTGTTAAAAACTGGCTGGATGGCTGAGGCCAGAGAATTCTGGTGAATGGAGTTAAATCCAGATGGAGACCGGTCACAAGCAGTGTCCCTCAAGGCTCAGTCTTGGGGCCAGTCTTGTTTAATGTCTTTGTCAATGACCTGGATGAGAGGATCGAATGCACCCAAAGTAAATTTGCAGATGACATGAAGTTAAGTTGGAGTGTTGATCTGCCTGAGGGTAGGGAGGCTCTGCAGAGGGATTTGGACAGGCTGGAGCGATGGGCTGAGGCCAGTTCTATGAGGTTTAACAAAGGCAAGTGCCGGGTCATGCACTTTGGTCACAACAACCCCATGCAATGCTACAGGCTTGGGGAAGGGTGGCTGGAAAGCTGCCTGGCGGAAAAGGACCTGGGGGTGTTGGTTGACAGCCGACTGAACACGAGCCAGCAGTGTGCCCAGGTGGCCAAGAAGGCCAATGGCATCCTGGCCTGTATCAGAAACGGTGTGACCAGCAGGAGTAGGGAGGTGATCGTGCCCCTGTACTTGGCACTCGTGAGACTGCACCTTGAGTACTGTGTCCAGTTCTGGGCACCACGGTATAAGAAGGACATTGAGGTGCTGGAGTGAGTCCAGAGAAGGACAACGAGGCTGGTGAGAGGTCTGGAAAACAGGCCTTATGGAGACCGGCTGAGGGAACTGGGGTTGTTTAGTCTAGAGAAGAGGAGACTGAGAGGAGACCTCATTGCCCTCTAGAACTACCTAAAAGGAGGTTGTAGTGAGGCTGGTGTTGGTCTCTTCTCCCAAATTACTAATGATAGGACGAGAGGAAATGGCCTCAAGTTGCATCAGGGGAAGTTTAGGTTGGATATTAGGAGGAAGTTCTTTACTGAGAGGGTGGTTATGCACTGGAACAGGCTGCCCAGGGAGGTGGTGGAGTCACCATCCTTGGGGGTGTTCAAAAAATGGATTGATGAGGCACTTGAGGCCATGGTCTAGTGGTCTAATGGTTAGGAATATGAAGGGATAAAAGTTGGACTTGATGACACTGGAGGTCTCTTCCAACCATAATTATTCTATGATTCTATAATATCGCACCTTCATCTTCTCTTCAAACTGGACATGTGGAGTCACAAAAGAGTAACACTAAAATAATAACATTGTTATTGTATTTAAAGCCTTACCTAGATAAAGTTAGCAAAAATAAGAATATCTGTATACATTTAATGAGATAACATTCAAGCCCAGTAATCAGGATCCAGTTTCCCACAGCTCTAGGAATGTTGCAAAAGTTGTTAGAGTCCTTCTCCAAAACTATTGCAGTTTTATGCTGACTGAGAGTATATCAGACCTTGAGAGTAAACAAGAGAAACAAGAAAAACAGCAATGAAAGAATGTCATGTTTAGCCTAAATAGTTGTTGCGTAGTCATAAAGTTCTGTAATACTGGAAGATATTACCCCACTTTCATGTTATGACAGTTAAATATAGACAGCTATTGTTGACAAACACAATAGTCATCAGAGACATTATTGTATATTAGGTCAGTTATTTTTTAACCAAATTATTTGCATCCTGAAATAATTATTTTGCAAAGCCCAATTTATGCTGCATTTGTGTGAATGAACAGCACTCACATGATGATACAAGGCATACATTTATTTAGAGTCAATTAAACTAGGGAAGGCATGACCTATTTAGAGAATAGGACTGCAGGAGAAACAAAATTACTACAGCCGTTATGTTGCTTCTGCCTATACTGGAACAGGCATAGTCCAGTGGTTCAAATACCATGCATTACCATAGTAATCAGCCTCTGCCTCCTCCGTTTTTCCTGCTATGATCACGTGAATGGGGCTCCAATTCCCATTGCAGGAGGAGGTGGGTGGAAGCATGCAGAGCTCTTCCACTGGACTCTAGCAACATTGCAGCAGGTATGGAAGACAAGAAGGGAGTTGCTGGTTGCAAAGAATAGGTGTGAAGAGGAAAGTTTCTGCCCCTCACAAAAATCCTGCAGCCACATTCAGCCCTTATAAGCCCTCTGAGCACACTGATTGGTTTAGAAAGCCCTGTTTTTCTGGAGAGCAAGTATTCTCTATATTATTTGCCGAATCTGTGCTGATTTTTCCTTTCAGTGCTGTCACTATTTTTATATTTGCAATGACCAGTAAAGGTATAAGGCATAGTCATATCAGATTCCTGTTGACTGGGTCCTGACACAGTGAATATTGTTCAAAAAACCTGAAAATTTAGGTTAAGTATTATTACAAATAGCCTTATTCTCTTTGGTTTATTAGTTTGCAGAGTGATGACCATGTTTCAGAATAACCACAAGCTAAAATAATTGAGTCAAGCTCACTGAAACTGTCAAGATAAACACAAAGACGATGTAAAATATTGGAGTCATAAATATTTAAAAAGCATATTCAGCCATTTGCTTCAGGTATGTTAATAATATTCTATGTGTTCCTAGAATTAGAATACCTTACACCAGGAAACATCTGACCAAAAAGCAGTAGTGGGTTTTGCAGCTTTTAAAACTATTGCATTGTTTTTTTAAATGCTGGCAATTCCTAATTTAATGTTTGCAATGCCACTAAAAATTATTACCAAGTAAACATCCCAAGCGAGATCCACAGAAAAGCCACTGCTTGCAATGTGAATTTATTCACATACCTGAAATGACAGGCTAAGTGAACCACAAATTGAGGTTGCTCAACTCCAAGTGGAGCAGACTATGTGATTTCACAAGCGTTTTGAAAATTACTACCTTATTTTGGCCTAGGTCTCCATCTGACGTTGTTACATATCCCTTTAAATACTGTGTGGAAGCTTCAGCTCCAAAATTGACTGTGCCATTTTATACCTGTAACATTTTTCTAACGGAAGCCACCTAGGGTTTGGATAAAGTCAGAGAGTTGCAGACTTCCTACACAGGCTGTGAGATTGCTAGATAGGACCTAGTTGATAAACCAGAGTGCATGAGCAAACAGAGCTTGCAAAATGGTCCAGGAAAACCTTTGCTCATCATTGTGTTACTCCTTGGTTAACAATGTATCTATGCAAAAAATTTATCTTTACTTGTTCGGGTAATCACCATTTTAAAATAATTCTGCATAATGATGATAACCTCCTGTGTGACTGCAAGGCAACCTAAAAGGGACTTAAAATAAACAGTGGCCTTCCCCAACCCTTCTCCCCACTTAAAAATGTAAGCAGGAATCAGGAGTAGCTTTCCACACAATTTCTCCCTTCTCAGTATTCTGTTCACAGTTCACACAACTCCTTCCAGGATCCCAGGAAATGTATAGCTGAGCCAGTTGGACACAATTGCCCCTTGAAAACTGGAATCATTCTCATGAGCTTTGGATAGTTGACTAATTCCTACTGAGAATAACACTGCTCACCCATTCTTTAGTCTATTTATACTCCCACATTTTTTAAGTCTCCTACTCTAGCACTCCCAAAGACAGATGTCCTGCAATATTCAGCACAATATGCTTTCCCTTCCTTTATTTTCAAAATGAATAGTTTCATCTGCTTTTCACTCATCAGAGAACATCTCTGCAGTCATTCCTCACTTCGCTTTGTTCAGTTAAGGGACTCAGTGATGTCATGTTAAAGTGAAAGGTGAATGGTGTCATTTGAAAGGCTGTTTAAATGCTGCCTTCTTGCGTTCCACACTCTAAACTGTCTCCTCAAATAATTTGCAAAGATAATTATGTCAAATAAGGTAGAAACAACATTTTAATAAACATGCTATGGTAAGATAACTTCAGTACATATCTTTGGTTTATTTATTATAATTTTGCATTCAGGGCCTCTTTAACACTTGGGTTAAAACATAGCAGAAGAAAATGATTTAATGATTTGCGCTGATAGAATGATGTGGTGATATCTCTACATAGTTATTAACTCTTGCTCCATTTTACATCTGCCATGTAAGGTGAGTATATCTGTTTCCATGTTTTACTCTGGACTCAAAGAGTTGTAAGAAGCATTTATCAGAAACAAAATGACTAGATTATCACCAGGAACTTTTTTCCCCATTGAGCACATATTTCTGTAGAACTATTGTTAGACAGTTACATTACTATATGTCTTACTACGCTGGGAGTCCGAAAGCAAGAACACATTAGTCTGATGAGCTTGGGTATAGTTTCCTGAATCAATACTACTTCTTCAGTGGAGTCGTAGTAACAGACAACTGCATAATGAAGCTGTCTGTCTTTATTTACACAATGTATTTCTGTATTCAGCAGGCCAGAAAGAATAGCTCTGTGTAGCAGCTGTCATTGTGGGTTTTTTCTTATCTCTGTCCTGCCTGCCAATGTTATAATTCACCAGCTGACATCCACCCTGGCAGAGACTGAGCGTGGTGACTTGATGCCAGAGTGGCAACAGTGGTCTGAACTATGACACAATTCATCCCTGTCCCAGTTAGCAACAGGGCACTATTTTGGCTTTTTCACTCTTTTTTTTTTTAATACACTTTGTGGCCATGGGCTGCAGTCAAAGTGAGCTCTGGGAGACAGTTATGGCTCTGGTACACACCATGGCAAGGGGCTGCAGAAACAGAGGCAGGTTCAATTGTGGAGAGTGACAGTGAGGGGCTGGACACCCAGAAGGAGACATGCTGGATGGTTTGATTTTGAGGAATTGGGAGAGTATGGGGTCAGGCTGGAAAGGCAGTGTTCAAGTCACTCTGTCACAAGACTTGAGGTGAAACGTCTGGTATTTCTGACTGTGACTTTGCTCATAGAGGCAGAATCTCATTGACTTTAGTGGGAGTGCTGGCTGAGTCAGGACTGAAGCAGGGAAAAAAGGCACCAAGTAAAGATTCATGCATACTTTTTAAAATGAAACATTCAGATCTCATTCATTTTTCCTCTTTTTTGCATTAACATTTCTATGACCATTCTTCCCCAAAATATTAGTTTTGTTCTTTGAATATTCATAGAAAGTAAAAATAGATTAGCATAGAAATATCATATCATAGAATGATTTGGGTTGGAGAGAACCTTAAAGATCATCTTGTTTCAATTCCCCTGCCGTGAGAAGTTTGTCATCAGCAAACTTGCTGAGCATGCACTCAATCCCACTGTCCATGGTGCCAATGTAGATGTTAAACAGCGACGGTCCCAATACTGACCCCTGAAGAATGCCACTCGTCACTGACATCCACTTGGACATCAGGTCATTGACTGCAACTCTAGATAACACCAAACTGTGTAGTGTGGTCAACACTCTCAAGGGAAGGGGTACCATTGAGATAGACCCTGACTGGCTTGAGAGGTGTTTAAACAGGATGAAGATCAACAAGGCCAAGTGCAAGGTCCTGCATATGGGTGAAGGCAATCCCAAGCACAAACACAGGCCGGACAGAGACTGAATTGAGAGAAGCTCTGAAGAGAACGACTTGGGGGTGTTGGTTGATGATGAGCTCAACATAAGCCTAGAAAGTGTAAAGTGTGGCCAGCAGGTCAAAGGCAGTGATTCTCCCCCTCTGCTCCATTCTCATGAGACCTCACCTGGGGTATTGTATTCAGCTCTGGAGCCTCCAACATGAGAAGGACATGGACCTGTTGGAGTGAGTTCAGAGGAGGTCCATGAAGATGATCAGTAGGCTGAAGCACTTCTCTTATGAAGACAGGCCGAGAGAGTTGGGGTTGTTCAGCCTGGAGAAGAGCAGGCTCTGGGGAGACCTTCTAACACCTTCCAGTACCTGAAGGGGCCTACAGGAAAGTCAGAGAGGGACTTTTTACAAGGGCATGTAGTGATAGGACAAGGGGTAATGATTTCAAACTGAAAGAGGGTGGAATTCCTGTGAGGGTGGTGAGGCACTGGAACAGGTTTCCCAGAAAAGCTGTGGATGCCTCATCCCTGGAAGTGTTGAAGGACAGACTGGATGGGGTTTTGAGCAACCTGGTCTAGTGGGAGGTGTCCCTGTCCATGTCAGGGGTGTTGGAACTAGGTGATCTTCAAGGTCCCTTCCCACCAAAACTATTCTAGGATTCAACGATTCTATTACTCTACGATAACATACTGATGAAAGATGCTGATCGAGCCACTCCGCTGCACTGGGCACGGCCCTGCCGCCACCCGCCGCTGCCCGCTCAGCCTCCATATCTTGTAAAGTTGTTAAAATCAACCGCCAAGCGGTAGCTAACCCTTTTAAGTCTTTTTCTCCTCTACTGACCACCTCCCATAGGCACTTCCCGATTTCTTCCCATGTCTCAGTTCTAAAGGCATCTTGAGGCTCAGCAGGGAATCCGTGTTCCGGGCACCAAATTAACAGCCTCTGGAGCAGTAAACTCATCGTGTTTAATTCCTCTCTTAGAGAGAATATGCTGGAGGAGCTTAATAACCGCTTCTTCTTCTTTATTAAGCGTGTTCCCCATCTCCTCCCTGACTGCTCACCTTCTGCTGGTGAGATTCCTCCCAAGTTGTTCGGTCAGTGTGGAATATTTGCATGCTTCTTTTCCATGCTTTCCTCCATTGCTTATCTTGTCCCATAGGCTTAGACCTATGGCTTCCCAGGTGTACAACTCAAACGCTGTACCAACCCCAGGGATTAAATTTCTGTCCTGTGCCCACTGCAACAAGTTTTTAAGAGCTTGCGTCTCATAGGAAATTCCTCTCATAGAGAGCATATGTTGGAGAAGCTTAACTGCCGCTTCCTCTTCTCTGGTAAGCGCAGACCCCATCTCCTCCCTGACCGCTCACTAACCTTTTAGTGAGATTCAGAACAGGACCTGTTGTCCTCCGGTGCACACCATCTCTGTCCACTGGGCACTGCTGAACGATTGTCGCCGGGGCAGCAACAACTTTCGGTCGGCTTTCCACCCTCTCCATCTGCATCCTTCACGCTGACAGCATCAGCTTCTAGCAGCGGTCCTGAGGGTCCCTGTTCGGGCGCCAGTTGTGGGAAACCATGGCAAGCAATCACATAGAGACCAATATGATCTTGTGAAAGGCACTTTAATGGCGTTACAACCCGGTTTATATAGACAGAGCACCAGATCACGAGACTTATCTAGCTCCCCATTGGCTAATAGTACTAGCGTGAAGCATAGATTGATTTACAGCCTTAAAGCATGCGTTTACACAGTCACTCCTTTTCCATCTCCCCGTCCTGCTTCAGCATCTGGGTCAGGCTCAAAGTTTGGATTGCTCACATGTCCATTGCTTGCTAAAAAACCCTCAACAGAAAGAAATCCCTTTTTGCCCTTGTTTTTGGGTATTTGTTGCCAAACTCTTATTTCTGTATCTGTTTCCCAGAGGGTATAAACTTACAACTGTCAGTTGTATATTCATAGACTTGTCTGCATGAGAAGGTTGCATTTCAACCAGTACATAATCCACATGGACTGTTATTTCAGTTTAAGAACTTCATTTGTTAATCAGCTGTCAATCTGAAATACAAAAGCTTGAAACTGAAATTGCAGCTCCAGAGAAGTCTATGACTCACAATTTAAGGTAAGATTTTCTCGTACATGAAGCATCCTAGTATACTAGGATGAAGGACCCTGAATTAGATCATACTTTCATTGCTAGGTATCATGTATTGAATCATAATAGGGACCAAAGTAACTGTGACTTTTCTTTCTGGCCATTCAAAGTTCTATTTTTGAACTAAGAACTGGAACACAAAGGACAGAGAGAAAAACTTTAAAAAAAAAAGAAGGAAACGGGGAAAGGAGAAGGGGAAAGGGAAGGAGAAGAAAAGGAAAAGGAAAGGAGGGAAAAAAAAGGAAAAGGAAAAAGAACAATAGAAAAGAGTAGGTCCCAGAGTAAGCACAACCCTTGGAAAGGAAAAGAGCAAAAATATCAAAGGAAGAAGGGCATGGGGCCACATGGACATTAAGAAGTGGTTGTGAAGGATCTGCCTTTTGCCTTTCATACACATCTCCTGTACTAACTCCTGGGAACATAAAAGGTCCTTAAATACACGGAAAAGCGTTAGATAACAGCTTATCCATGAGAGGAGTTTGCTTGCTTTTAAATGTGAGTTGGCTATGCATGTAAACATTTGGGGGAGGGGGACAGGGAAAGAACTTAGCAGACTAACCCATCATTGACACTCTCACTGGCAGAGGAATTCAGTTGTCAGAATTAATCTGAATCTCTGAAGTGATCTGTGGCTAATAGGTGATCAGCAATTTTTTATAATGTACTAAAGATTAAACATTAAGTTCTCCAGAACTGGTGCTGATTATTTAAATGCTGCAAGCCACCTTCAGTCTCACTGCTCCTTTCTGAGGACATCAGTTGAACCGTTCAGCCTGGACACCAGGCTGTATGAAACCAAAACTGGTTCTATCATCTGGTGGTAACATGGGAATCTTCACTGCGTACAGGATCTAGTTGGTTGAGGCAAATTACTTACATCCTTAAATGTGGGGTATGTCCTGGTCTCCTTGCCTACCTCAGGTTATGTATTACTGTACACATTTGGTATTGACTTATTTTGTCCAGAACAATGTCTGACATTTCAGTTAAGTGGAAAAGGTGGGTTACAGTTCCCATTCCTTGTGAGAACATTTATTCTCAGAATCTGATGGAAGGTGATGTTCCTGATATGCTTGATATATGCAACAGTTTCCACCAAGAGCTGTGACCTTATGAGAAGAACAATTATATGATACAGGGCACCTACAGTGAAAAACAACACAAGGAGAAAAATATAAGTGTTGGAACGTAATGAACGGAACAATAAAGTGACTGTATTGAAAATTATCATATAATCTTGCTTGTAATTTTAATAGTCCTGTATTCATGCTAGTCTAATGGATTTAAGAAAGGAAGAACAAACTGGTGGGAAGCAATACAAGAATTGCATAATTGCACTAGTTGTTAACATATGATAAAGACTTCTCTTTTGACAATTAATTCATGATTTAAAAAATAAAAATACCCGCAACTTTTATTGTTATCATTAGAGCATTTTAATGTCAATTTCACTACAGTCTAGCTATAATTAAACTGCACTTGCACATTTATTAAATGCATTTGCTACTGAATGCGACTCATACAATCAAGTTGAACTGAACTAAAAATACTGTAAGATTCTTTAACATCTCTGTTTTGATGATACTTCCTAGTAGCAACAGCAAATAAAACAGTCTAATTCCAGAAGACAGACCTGGAAACCATCAAAAGAACCCAGAGGGGAAGAAATAACAGTGGAACAGGACACTTGAAATAGAGGGTTTCCCTGGCACACACAGCTTCCCAGTGACTCCCAATATTGTCTCACTCTCCCAAAGGCACAGAGCCCAACGTCTGTGGCAGGCTTTTGTAGAAATACTGACTCTCACCATGCCAAGGAGAAAGAAAGAGGAAAAGAGAAAGTAAAAATACTATGCTGCCAGTTTCCACATTATGGGCCAACTTGGAAATTTTAATTATTGAAATTAAATATTCAAGGACTTGTGTAAAGGCTTGGGAAAATGGAAATGAAGATGAGAGGAGGAATTCATGAAGAATTAATCATTCTGACTATTTATACACACATATAATTTTTATTGTTGCCAACAGAAAATGACCAGAGAGTCAGAAACTCAAGTGAAGGATGAGGAATGGAAAGAGTAAAGAAAGAGAAACTTAAAATGACACCACTGGAATGAATGCAAACATGTGGTTAAAAAGCTGGTTTGAGAAAGGAATAGGAAGACTTAACATAAGATTCTTGCTGTGTGAGAAAAAAAAAGGCACTTCCACTCTGGAACTGAACAATGATAAATATTGCAGAAATTAAAAGTGAAACAAGTTCAGATGCCAGACTTTTTCTTTCTTCCATTCCTATTCCTACGGTAAGAGGAAATAGCAATAATTAGTATGCAAAAGCCATGGCTTATTGTACTCAGAGAATCTTACAGAGTTGAGGCATACACATGGGGGGAGATGCAAAACAATGAATGCAATGAAAAGCAAAAGACAGAGTAAAAGTTTTCAGTGAATAAACCTCTACCTCTATTTGAACTTCTTTAAACTCATAGGAACAGACTTTGGAACTAAGCAGAGACCTGAGAAAGGGCTGATATATACACAACCCCAGATCCAGAGTTATTGTGGCTCAGAGATACCACCGAGTCATACTTTAGCCCAGCTAAACAAGTCCTTGCTTGTGTCATTACTAATTTACTGCTACCTTATAATAACAGGAAAATTTCTGTTTCACTCAGCAGTGATCCAGTTCAGCTGAGCAACTGAATTATCAAGCCACTGAATTGGATAAAACCAAAGTATCAACCATTCCCTTTTGACCTGCTCTGAAGATAAAGTATACAGGTGATTAGCTATCCTTATGTCCAGGGCTAAAAGCTGAATAATCTGAATGTGTATTTTCTTACATGTTTCCTTGCATTAAACCAGTGAAAACTTCACCTATAAAGACTGATTTTTACTTTTTGAATAATGAGTTCAAATCATTCACTATCCAAAGATTATTTGCAGCCACACTCCTAGATCTGGTGAGACATAAATACTTATATAGACTTTTTATGTGTATTATGGTTGGTCTGATGAGTTCTTAAAGATCTGAATATGGAAATGCCCTTAATGTTATTTTAACTTCTTTCCTCATGGGCTATAATTTCATAACCTCATATTGTTACTGATGATGGATGATGGGGGCATGGCTTTTGAAAATTGTTTCCTGGAATTTAGTGAGAGATGATATACAAAAAGAAATGGGCCAGATTCTCAGTAGATGAAAAACAGTGTAATTTACCTAATTCAGTTAAGTATCTGGCTCAGATAATGTAAAAGCCACACAGGCTCAAATGTCCATCTGTGTTTAGGTGATCCATTGACCAATATGGTTATATGATTTCCCCAGGCAAGGAGTCTAGGCAATTGGCCAACATAGCTAACTGCCTTAAGCTCTAGACCACAGAACAACTACCCATTTACAGCTAGCTTGAGAGTGATCTTTGACTTGAGTGCAGAATGAAGTTTAATTTCCAGGATACAGAGCTGTAGCAAGATGTCTAACTGTTCTTTTTCCATACCTTGTAAATGAGCCAAAAATATACCATTCCCTGTGGATGGGGTTGCTATTCTATTGTATTCTGTTCAACTCCATCGTGTTCCATGCTCATTTCTTTAATACTTGACTGCATCCAGCTGCTCAGTATGACAGTATGTAGTTACTTTCGTCTTCCCAAGGGAAGAAGGACAGATAAGGGATTATTTTGGTTTGGGGATGTGAGTTTATACTAAACACAGAGGATAAAGGGAGAAGGAGTCTATTAAAAGCAGTTTTTTAAGAGCCCTGTTTTCCCCAGGGAGTACATTCTAGTCTCTGAGAAAGCCTTTTTACTCTTGCAAAGGTGTATTTCACCATCACTTTTGCTCTTCCAAAAGAGTGAAAATCTACATCGTACAATTTCAGTTAATCTTGATATGCCTTGGTCCCCTTCAATGCTTAAAATATAGTGATATGCCCTTTGAGCTTGATTCAACACCTTCTTTGAAGACAGTATAAACAACAGAGGATGCAACTGATATTGGTGCTGGTTCTTGAGAGATGCACGCTGTGTTCTGTACTACTTAACATTTCTGATGGTGAGACAGCTTCATTCCCAAATCCGCTTCGCTTTTGTTAAGATGAGAAATGATAAAGACAGCTGGAAATGAGGTCATAATTTACCATGCTGCAGATGATACAAAGTATTAGTTGCATGTGAATCTTCAGCATAAACAAAGAGGTTTTGCTGAGCATAAAGAGCACTTCAAAATACATGTGAGCCTGTGTTTTTCGCCAAATGAGGCTATAACGTGACTACATATTCCTTCTGCAGGATTCCATATACTCCCCATCCCTCTGAAGACATGTGAGGAGGCAGAACATCACTGTTGAGACCAAGTGTCTGGAATCCAGTTTCTTTCACCTGCTCCCTCTTTCCTTCTGAATCCCACTCCTTCAGTGGGTCAGGCTGATTTGTCCTGTGCCAGTGGCAAAGATGATAAAAATAACAAATACAGTTCAATTACTCTCTTCAGGCTCTACAGGGCTGCCATGAGATCAGTCTGTGAACAGCGTGTGTTCCCTGCACCACGCTGGGAATACAGTATTCACCCTGCTCATGTAAGCAATTGTTATAGATAAACAAGGTTTTAAGACTTACAGGCCAAGAGAGGATGTCTGTCAACAATGCAGCTCTAGAAAGCATTCAAAAAACTCTCAAAGAAAAAGTTTTGGCAAGACCTTCCTTCCAAGCCTCCTACAGAAAACCCACAATTTAAGAATAGCAGGCATACAAACAAAAAAAATTCAGAAATTTAGTTAATGCTACTTAATGCTTGGCTAGCATTTTACTCTTCTTTCTTTATTCCACCTCTTGTTAAATACTTTTTCCTATAAAATTAGCTGACTCTGAAGCATTCACAAATAGAAAACTTTGTTACATCAGATGGGTTTTAAGAAAATAAACTGGAAGTTCTTGACAAATTTCACCAAGCTCAGACCCTGGTATTTATTGTTTTACTGACATATTTGTACCATAAATTAAAGCTCAAAAGTTGGGACATCTGCAAAAATAAGCTGAACATTGTTTTTAGCTTTTCTTCTGAATCATTCTTTGATTAACTTTCCAGTGAAGAACCTCACTGGGAGTATAAGAAGGTATCTTTCTCTTTCCATCAAGCACTTTATGTTTGGTTATTTACTACCAGCTGTTCATGTTAAGAATTCCAAAGATTCACAGGGATCTGTGAGTGTGTGGTAGGCAATAAATCTGCCAAAGATTATCAAGGTTTGTGTATTTTAACATACCGTGATGTAACCTTAATCTCTCTAAGTCTAAAGAAAAAGAAATTCTGTCTCTTTATAAAAGATCCATTATGTTCATGAAGATAATGCAGTTTGCAATTTAATTCTGATGTCTAACCTTATTTTTCTGATTAATTCTTGGCATGTGCTACAGAAAGGTCAAACAGGAGATGTGTCTTTACATTGTACAGTCAGACCAAAACAGGTATTTTCAATGTGATGGAAATACTTCACAGCACCTTGGGATTCTTTTTTTAAGATAGATTTTTAAAATGATAACTAGTACTTGTAAATGTAAAGGATAACTTGCAAAATTACCAATACTTGCTACAAGCAAAAATATTGGTGTCTGTGTTATTGTGAAGGGTATTCAGATATGCATTATTTTGTTTTTTCTGATCCTAGGCTTAGTGCTTTCATGTTTTACAAAATAAGAGTGATGCTGAATCTTAAATCCCTACATTAACCCTGAAGAATAGGGAAAAACCTTCAGGAGGTGAAAAAGAAATGAGACAATTTTTTAATGACCTCACGCAGTGTCTTTAAAAGTTTAAAGTCAAGTTTGTCCAAGTTTAACCTTTAGAATGTGGCTTCACGTTCTTTCATCTTTATTGTAAATACTGGCTTTTGTCATGACAATTAATCTGCAGAAGACTGGTTAGAAATTCACATTGGACTAGAAATATGCTGTTCTGCTATTCCATATTATTAGATACTGATTTTTCTCTTCACGTGAGTTAGCTCTTTTCCAGGCAGATGGTTAAATTCCGTCTGTGTCACACTACATGACAGAAACACCATGAAAATCCACACTGAGCATGACAAAATGGCTATGTCAATACTTTCCCCCCCTCTCTGAGGAGGAAATAAGAAATGGAACTTGTATCTCTGCATCTCCTTTTTTCCCCTGCCTATATTTTTGTCTCATAATCTTAAGTCAATAACCATCACTTTCATCTTTAAACACTTGCAAAAGTACATTTCTTTTGCTAGATTTTTATTTTTTTTGTGTAGTATTGTACATTATTGCCTAGATTATTGGAAATATAATAAATACTTATTTTAAAAATGAGTCATACCTCTATTAATTTATTAATAATGCATATCTAATATATCCTGTCCTTAAAATCTACTGAGTTTGTTATGGCATGTCCTTATTTAAGTTGTAAAATCAAATGAAAGATATTTCTCCTTTAGTTATGGGCTGGTTTTGAAAAAACAAAACAGTATATTTCTCTTCAAGATGTAGGAAAAAATGCAAGATTCTTATTTCTGCCATAGCTTGTCTTTTCTGGTACTCAGCCACTGTCATGACATAGACACCATAACAATTTCATATCAGTTTGCCACTTTATTTTCCATATAATATTTCAAGCATGGACTTCATCCATTTAATGGATAAAGGTCTTCTGTTTAGAATTCATAATTGCAATATGGCAAAGCCTTTCATTTCAGTTATGGAACTTGTTAGAAGAATGATTCACAGATCAAGGTCTACATACTTCCAAAGACTGAGTTCAACCATGCTACTCTCTCTTTTTTTCCTGCAGGCTTCCCCATTGCTCAAACACCTCCAGTTTCTTACCACTGATTAGAGGAAAAAAATGGTAAAAAATTGACTGTACTGAGCTCTGTTGTTGTGCTAGAACTATTCAGATCAAAACACCTTCTCTTTATTTCACCAAGTAGTTTCAAGTTATAAGGAAGACAATGTTATGAGAAAAGACAGACCTTGGTTAAAAAGACTCAGAATGCACCCCAGTTCTTGTAGAATTAGGTAAACAACCTTATATCTCATGATATACTACTTGCACCTAAAAATTGGCTGGTAGATGAGTTCTTACTCTTGTTCCATGCTATTCTTTAGGTGAATATGTTGACATAAAAGACCTCTATAGATTAATCAAGCATTATTTATTCTGATTTATCCCCAAAGGATGGATACACTAAAGATAAAAGAGAAATATTTCACACCACTGTTTAGACCCCACAAAACTCTACCCTCAAAGCAGAAGTTGTAAGTGAATGTGCCTGTTGGTATTTCACCACCGTCTGTACATTTTTTGTAGTCAGTATTTTTCATTCCTGAAATTCACAATACTATACCCTTTATCACTAAATATTTCTTGTGTTGTACATCTGGTTGAGATTTTTCTGTTGAACTCTCAGTGGACTACTTCACTAAAGCTGCCTAAAGCAAGGCAGAATTCAGAACTGAGTGCACCTTTAGGATGCAGACCTACTGCCTAATAGGATGGAAATAGAAAGCAAAGACTGTTTGTAAAAAAAAATGACTGTTCATTTGGAGAGAGAAAGAGCATGACTGCATTTCTCAGAAGTGTAGAAACATAACAAAAACCCAGTTCATTTATGTCTGTTGAACGTAAAGTGAAAGAGATGTCTCAGGAGAGATTTGAATAAGACACAGAAGAGTAGTCAATGTCCAGAACCAAAGGACTTAAGTGATGCTCTGCTCCATATAGAAATATAGACAATCAGATGGACACAGTCCTCAAGTGAGTTTCAGAGTCCTAAATCAGGTTCATATACTCTCTGTTATTGAATGAAAGATAATAATGCATTTACTAGCATTTGGCATAGTCAGCACACAGGGAAGCTTAAGCCAGCCATACGAAAGACTGAGAAACAAGTTCTTTGGACATCTGTCTCAGGACTACTCTGACATACAGCTATGAAATTGCAATTTAGAATTTGAATCACTTTCTTATTTCGAGCATCTACAGGGTATAATTTCCCACTAAAGTGTCAATAGCCATCTTCTTCATAACAGAAGTGAAAGTCTTTTTCCAGGGAGTGGGAGATCACATTTCCACAACTTCTGTGTTCACCAAAAGACTAAAAGGAGTCTTCAGTGTTCCCATCTTGAAGCTGGGCTTTACATATGTCATGGTTTGAGGCTGGGCCGGCCGCTAAGCAGACGGCAGATGCTCTCTGTTAACCCCTCTCCCTGCCTGGACAGGGGAAAGGAAAGAAGAAAAGGGAGAGAGACTTATGACTTGGAAATAAAACTAAAGTGGCTTTAATGAAAACTATAACAATAAAAAAAGAAATATAATAATGAGAAGTAAAACAACAAACTATTTACAAATATATACAAAACCAGTATCGAGCTTCTCCCCCCAAATCACATGCTCTCCCCAATAATGCTCACGTCACCACTGGTGTTGTGGAACAGCTCTGGGAAGATCCCAGGCTGGGCTCCTGGACACAGCAGCAGACGGGAGCTGGATTCAGGAATGCATGGATCATGGACAGAGTCTTCCCAGGACTCTGGCCACAGATAATGACCAAGGGCAGGAAGAAGGGCAGGCCAGAGAAGAGGGGAAGGGCGAAGGGCAAGCAGGCCTTGTCCCCTGTGATCCCTCAGCTTTGTACTGAGCTTGACGTGTATGGGATGGAATACTGCATTGGTCAGTTTGGGTCACCTGTCCTGTCCACTCCTCCCTGCAGGTGTATCCTTAAACTAAGGGAGGCCTCAAGGCAGCACCAAGAGAAATCGGCAGTGACCTTGTTTTCTGCAAGATTAAGTATAAACAAGAGCCTTTCTGCACACCATTGTACTGTGAGCTCAGTACTAACTATAAACATCGGGTGTCACCACTTCTAGGAGCAAAGTGTCTGAAAACATGTTGTTCACTTCAAAAAGTGCAGTCTTAGAAGAGACTGAACTGGAAAGTAAAATCACTGAAAGGAAAATTAGTATGTTTTAGCCAAACCAGGACAACATACCTGCAGGGATTTAAGAACTGTCTTCTGTAGATCTTTAAGAACAGTAAACTTCAGTTAATTTTTCTACTTTTCCAGATCCTTTTTCTGTTTGTCAAAAGTGTGGTTAGGTTGTTTTTATTGTGGAATGATAAGCAATTCTGCATTTTCTTAGTCTGTAAGGAAATGTGTCAATTCAGTAATATGTAGACTTCTGCACAACACTGAGCCTCTAATGGCACTGCAACAGCTGTTAACCTCAGTGCCTTAGCAGTTTCTTTAGTGGAGTAGAAAATCCGAACAGACAAAAATGATGCAACTCAAGTTCTCTATAAAATAATTGTTCTTCATTCACTGGCATCCAATGCTTCTACATTGTTCATTGGTAAGAAGTGGGTTTTTGACATATAACACTTCTCTCATGCTTACTTGAGCACCAGAGGTGTCAGCAACTTGCCCAACTAATTTATATTTGCACGAATATCCAGAAGAAATGGCAGAGAACCTTTTGGACAGCCCGCAACCAGTTGTAGGCCTGTTTCATGACAAGTCACATTTCTAACAGTTATCTATTACCAGGAGGTATTAACCAGGAGGTTAATCTTGATTATGCACCACCTCATGTGAATCAGAAGGAATGCTATTGAGACATGTAGCTACTCTGTTATTGTTGTGTTATTACTTAATGTTTGTTTTCCAGTAGTCCTAGAGGCATTGCAGAGATCTGAGTTCCACTAAACTAAGCACTCTGCAAACAAAATTATGGTCCCTGCTGAAACAGTGTGTAGTTTAAGGGCTTGCCTCTCAAGGGACACTGGAAAGCTAAAATGAATTAACTCAGTGTGTGAAACTAAACTCTGTTTGTTATAATATATCAAACCCTGCAGGTTCCCCCCAGATGTAATGTGCTTCTGCTCACTATCATTTAAACCCTGGAGGAGTTAACTACAACTTTCTAGTGCTTTCCTTTTGCAAACCTCAGTATCCATCCAAATGCAGGGGAATGTATTCAGCCAGAATCCCACCAAAAGGAGAAGAAAGTTACTGTCTGTTTAGAACATGAAATTGCAAAATCTGGTCTTGGAAAGACATGCAAGAAGACTAGGACAAAAGGCAAATATCAAAAAAAAAAAAAAAAAAAAAAAAAAAGAGCCTTCTGCCTTTAATATATTGACCCTCCAGCTGATTTTCTGGATATGATTGATCTCTGTATAAGCATAACATCTTCTTTGCAATAACCAAGTATGGATTTACTGAAGGAGCCAGGGTGTGTGAGAGGCCCTTATTAACACCCCCCTAGCATGACAACCTGCTCAGAGCTGCAGCACCTCTGAATGCAGCTGCTGATCTTCCATGGGTCAGAGCATACGCACAGTCTTAGTATGGTTAGGATGAACCAGACTCTTACAAAGTATGCCTCATATGCAGATGGTTAAGGCTATTCTGACTCACTATATAGTTCACACAAAATAAGGCCAGTGGATCCCAATGGTGTTAGTCTCACAGATTATGAGTTCTCAGTTTCTTCCCAGATTTCCTGAACAAAGTATGGGAACCCTAAGTACATTTAATGAGTATGTGGTCACCTCTCGGAATAGATGAGTCCTCCATTGGTTGTGTTGTGTCTATTCCTACTAAATTTCTTTGCAAGAAGATTGTGCTTGTCCTGAGCTATCAAAACAGTCCTCAAAGTATCTTAATAGCCTTACAGAGTCCTCTCTATATTTTCAACTATTCAGTTGTTTGCACAGGCAATAATAGGACTACCAACTGTCTAGATTTGCATGACGATTTGTGAGTACAGTTACCATGGGTGTGATAGATGTTTGGAACAGTAATGGCAGTCATGTAAACAGAGTACTTGAAAATGTTACTTTTATAATAAATTATCATAAACATGCATTGAAAACTAGTCCAGAATAGCATAAAATGAACATGAACAGATATGATATAATAAAAAGAAACACAGCCTAATGCAGGACTAAGAGAATTCAGTGAGAGTCTTTTGGCTCATTTCAGTGGTATTTGGAACAATCCCAAAATACAATTAAACACAGATAATTATGCCTATATTTATTTCTTCTGGGGAAAAAAAAAATTAAAAAGAGGAATGACAGGAGAAATCAAAGCCACAGGAAATCTCATACAAACACTAGAGCCATGTTTAGAGTCTTATCACTAAGGTACTATGTAACACTGCATAAATACATCTCCTGGTATTTGTTGGATCTGGGGATATATGTTGGTTTGCCTATGTACTGCAGAATCTTTTCTGCAATTGCCAAAGTATCACCTGCCTGCAATCTATGAACTTTTCCCAGCTTCATGACTTTTCATACCTTAGTTCATCAAAGATAAAGACAGTAATACATTTTTTATTTTGTTTTGTTTTGGTTTGATTTTTTAAAATGTGTTGTCCATATTGTGCTGAAGTTGATTTTACATCACAGAGTTGCCTTATGGCCTTAAAAAACTAGTAAAATATAATTAAAAGAAAAGGATAGTAATGACATATTTACTCATTTAGATATCCCTGAGTAGGTACTGCTCTGGACTGAGATAACTCTGCCTGGATAACCTGAAGATACCAGTCTGGAACGTGATTTTTTAGGATTCATAAAGTGTAGGACATTGTGAAAGACACAAGATAGGTATGTATGTGCATAAGGTATGTATGCATTTATACATATACAAGGGCTTATTCACACCTATTTGATAGCCAGAATATGAGTTTCTCTCAAGGCAGTGTATTTTGGGTTTAATAAGCCATCTTCCTCATCCTATGGATTTTTCATTTGTTTATTTCTCTGCATTGTCTCTCTGACTTTAACCTGGGGCCTAAATTAATATTTACAGTCTCAAAGAATCAGTTTGTTGTATAGGTTAAAGTTTAAAAGTACTTTTACATCAATTTCAACATTCTCTAATTTTATATCTTATATTCCATACATTGTGGAAACCTAATTTCAAAATAAAGACCAACATTTTATAACTGATAGTGGGTAATTATGGGGAAGCATACATGCCCTGTGGTGTAATGAGCCTGCCAAAACAAAGTGGAAAAATCATAGTCCGTTCTGACTAATAAAAATGTTGGGTTTTCCACCAAATCTACAATCATGTATCCAAACAGTTCACAGCTTCAGACAAGCATACTTTAAAAACTCTTTCAAATATGACGAACTCATAGGCTAAAGGAAAAATTGTTAAATTAAAAAATAAAAATATGTAATTTGTAGAAAGAGCCAAAATGTTGCTCTTTTATAAATAGAGAGTAAAATGGGAGTAGGACCAGAACCATGGAAATTATTAAATACTAAACAAGGTATGTCAAATGACTAGTGCACTGCTTACAGCCTATACAATGAATAATCTGCTGCAATAAGAGTACAACTCTTTTTTTGTGCAGATGTGTATTGTTGTATGCATAAATACAGCTTTCTGTGTGATTTTTCATACGTTTAGAGAAATGAAACAGTTCCTTAAAATATCACTCATCAGAGTGACTGTTACCCCACAGTTGTACCATGCAGGAAAATAACTTAGCTCATATCTACCAACACAGCAAAACTGAAAGGACTTTGCAGTGCAAGAAGAAAGGCAGTGACAGTCGACTTCCCTTGTCTTTGAACTTTCTGGTGGCTGAGGTGTATAGTATACATATCACCGAGGCTGCATGCATAAACTGTGTGCATGCTTGCATAGCCAGAGTCATACGCTATCAGAGATTTAAAATTCAAATCATGATTTGAATACATATATGCTTACTGCATAAAGAGGACAAGAAATTCAATCAGGGCCCATTTTTAAAATGAAACCTTCAAAATATCTGGTAAAATGCTGTGGAAAAGGCCCTAAATCTTTGTGGGTTTTTAAAATGGTTTTGGTTCTACATCATTTGCATACCACACATGTCTTTCCATTTCAGCTTAAGCTGCTCTTCCCAGTGAAGATAAAGGCAATCAAAATGTTCAGGCATTGCCTGGTTAAGGGTCAAAACTGCTGGGAATTGGTTTCCCTTTGAGACCATCCAGCCCTTACAGATTGCATTTTGAATGCTAGAAAAGTCTCTAAAAGCTTCAATGTTTCATTATTTAACATTTTTTTCATGTTACGTAGAGCTACTTGGAAAAAATTTCCATGTTGTAAGCAAGGATTTGGCCACATGGTTCTCATTATCTTCAATGAGATTCAGATGGCTAACTCACTGCTTTGACTTTGAATATTTATATATACGTGTGCATATACTGCTGTGTTTCACTGGACCTGTTTTACTCTGTGGAACAAGAACACTTATTTCTACCTGGAAATCTGCTAGTGCTTGCTGAATTTTTCTGAAGAACATTTCAGACAAATCTTGATTGACCAGTTATTTCACTGCATGTGCACCCTTGTTATTCACTCTTCAGAAATGCTTCTCGAAGAAAATTTATTTTGAGCATTTGGGGAATGAATGGCCATTTTTCAAGCAAATAACTTGCCAAAATGATAGTCATTCACATGTGTTGGTAGTTATGGTCTTTTCAAAAAAGAGATATACAAGCAACACTATGTGAGCTAGAAGATTAATCAATCACCATGAACAAGGAGCAGTGGATTCTCACACAAAGTCATCATCAAAGAACTTATGAAGAAGTTTCTCTTCAGTTTGTGAAATTATGTGGCACAGTAATTATGAACATGCACACTAACTCTGCATTGAAAGCAGAGTTATAAGCAGCATAACAAGCTCCACTCTTAAATATATCTTGCCTACCTTACTATAAGCCAGTACAGGATCCAGTTAAGAGCTCCTTTGGCTGCTCTTCTCCTACAATTCAAAGGAATCAGACTCAGCCTGGAACAGAAAACCTCATGAAAAGTTCACTATAGCGGTCATAGGTGTTACTGCACCCAACTCTTGACACCATCAAAGGTTGCAGTCTATACTAGCAGGGAAGCCACAAACCCCTGTGTTCTTCTATTTCAACTGCTCTATTTCACATGGAGAATTAGTTGTGTTTGCTGCTGAATAATTCACATGCCTCCTTCTGCTGACTCTGACAAGAAACCTGTGACTGACAGGTGAAGTGCGAAACATCTACTGGGAGATGATAGTTTTAAACCTTTGCTACATTTGCTCAATGAATGTTAGCCAGAGATCTTAATTAAAGTGGCTTTGTACTATTCAATGCCTGGCATGGTGATTCAAGAGTAAAAACCACTGCATTTTGTCACCATTTCTAGTCAATAAAAATTGACCTCACAAATGTGCATACCTGGAGATGGGCTCCAAAACCTACCTTGACTCATTTAATGAAAATGCACCTTCATTTTTTTAATTGTTTAGGTTTCACAAATTCCAGCAAGGTCAACATGAATCATAAATGCTTGGGACACGTAAATATCACAAAACTTTTACTGAGATGTGATAAGATTCTAAAGCAACCAGAGTGGAACTTCATCCTCCCTGCTTTTCTTCTGAAATGTTTGTGCCAGGTGACACTGGTGCTGTTTGATGTCTAAAAATACATTTGTTTAAATTAAAAAAATAAAACCAAAATAATAAAAAAAAAAATTAAACCAATCCCCTAATCCCTAAACTTAACCAGCACAACTTTCTTTTCAAATACAGAAAGCTCAATGCTTGAGGTATAGTAAATGAAAATCTTGAAGAGAAATCTGTCTCTTACTTTTTAACAGTATCCTTGTAAGATAGGTACTTTCCTTTTTTCCTACTTTCTAGGTGACTAAATTCCCTATTATGAGTAAGAATTAGCTATGAGCCTGTTCCCTGTTGCAAGCAAGTCAGCTAATTGCTCTCAGGAGTATTTCAACTGCCTTATTTTTACCCTTGCTTGCCCCTTGAGGCAATGCTGAACTTTCTCCATGCCAAACCTCCAAGACGCCCACTCTGACCCCACCAGCTGCAGCCAGGTCAATGCACACGAGTAGATTTCCTCTCAGCTGCCCACTGTCGTGCCCCTTCAGCAGTGTATCCCATATGTAGTATTTACACAGCAAACTGAAAACAAACACATTGAACAGTTTTGCCCTCTACTATAAAGTGCCTAAATATTTATTTAGCAACCAAACATCCAAAAAGAACCATCTATAAGAATTAAAAATCCAAACAAATGCACAGGAAAAAAAAAAGCACGTGCGTGTTACAGCTGCTGTTTGAGTAGGGACCTGACACAAGTCTTTAACACTGTGAGTAATCTCCTTCATCTCTGATGTGCCTTCACTGACACCATATGAAGTAACATGCTCACAGGGAATTCTGGGTAGGGAAGAATTACATTTTTTTGCATAGGGCGTGTAGAATCCAGCGTCCTCCCTTCTCCCTCAGGTGCCACCAAATCCCTTTCCTGTATATTTGAGGAATTTGCCCTTGCTTGCTCAATTTCTCCCCCTCCTCCTCTCAAATGTACAACCTACCATGTGTAGCTATAACATAATCCAGACGTGGTATTTGGTTTTCATTTGTTTTTTCATCCAGTGAGCCCTATTTTCTGCAGCAGAATCATCTCAAGCCGCATCAATTACACAATCTTGCATCAATTACACAAACATTTAGATTATTTTCCATGCTGACTGAATACTAAGTGAGAAAGGGAAACATTCTTCCTATAATACTGACAGCAGACACCACATTCCTGAGAATGCCCATTTTTTTAAAGGCATTTAGTTTCACACAAGCCCAGACATCTATAATGAAAAAGGTCTATTTGTTCCTTCCCTATCCAGTGCAAGAGTTTCCTTTTACCACAAAGACACCAGTGTTGCAGACAGTTTAGCATTAAACATTCCAGAGGGAATCTCCCTGAAATCTATTATTATTATTACTATATACACATTTCCCTGTAGAATGTGCTAGGCTTTATCCATATACACAAGATTAGAGTTCTTAAGCCTTAAATCACTATTTAGCCACTGAATGGCCATTTCTGCCAACAATTTTTCCCTAATGTTCTGACCTACTTTCCCTGTCTTCATATCTTTCCTTGGATCCTAGTTCTAACCCTCTTGATTAATCAGCATCACATGTCTCATTTTCAGATGTTGATGCAACCTCAGTACTTGCAGTATGTCATTGTGCCTACTCCCTTCAGAACAGTGACACTGTCTGGGTTATCAACTCAATAAAGTAAGTTTATGGGAGTCTCTCAGGGTTTTCTGCTGCAAGATGCTAAACAGAGAAATGTGTGAACTGATATTTTTAGTTCAGTGGACAAACAGACACAGCGAAAGTAAAGAAGACTACAACGAAGAAGGCTAGTTTTCAAATAGGGGTTTGCTTGTTGGCACATTCTCGTTTCCATGCAGTCCTTCTCTCCCTTCATTTTGCATGTATTTCTCAAAAATAGTTTTATTAATTGTAAAAAAAAAAAAAAAGGAAAGTTGTTCCTAGAAAATAAAACCTCAACCACAAAATTTACCCCATCTTTAGAAATGGATATCAGAAGTTTAAAATACTCTAAATTGGGTGAACAGTTTCCTCGTGTTCAGTGGTATTTATTGTATGTTTAAAGTTAATCAGTTAATTTTCCTTCTAACTGCCTTGGTTTTCCTTTTTTTTTTTTTCTTTTAAACTCTCTGTCAACAGCCTAATTATGTTTTTGGTAACGTGGTACCCAAATTTCAACTAACTATCCAAGATATATTTCCTGCAGGGCAAGATAAATACGTATTATTATATTCTTCCTCCATGGCATGATTTCTCAATGGAGACATTTTAAAATTACATTGGTGGTTTTCTTCCATATCATAATGCAAAGTCCTACTATATCTTGTTTACTATCTAATATCATCTCAAAGCTACTTTTGGCATTTGTGTTTTCCAGCTTCTCTTCTGCAGTTGTGCAGGGCTTTTGAATTATTTTCTTTATATCTATCAGCTTATACTTTACTAATATTGTTTTCTGTGCATTTGTTTAACAGCTCTGGGATTTCTTTCTAACTTTCTACGTCCTCTCTTTTTTGCAAAATCATATTATATGGAATTTCACTAACGTATTTGCACTCTTCTAGATCATTAGTGAATTTGAAAAGCAGATCTAAAACACATTGATGGAATTTCTAAATATGTAACAAATCCCAGTGGAAGTCAGTTTTTGCTGATCATCATTACTTCTTTTGAACACTGTGTCCGTATTCAGGTTATTTCTCGTCTTATTGCTTTGGGTTTTTTTCTTTAAATCAGTTCTGTAATACACTCAGTGCTCACATAGACATGCAGAACTTACAAAATCACAATCATATGCTAGGAAAGTATGAGAAATGTAGTTTACTGGGTTGAAATTTGCTTTTTCTTTCCAACTTTCAAGTATCAAATGCATAATATAGAATTCCGAAGTACTAAAGACTTAGATAGTCCAAGAACCTCAGGGAAACAGCATTAAAAGACAAAAACCCAATAAATCTCCAGACGAGTTTATAACAATGAAAAAGAGACTGGGTTAAAGATTGAACTTCAGTTTCTGGTGAATTTGAAAGATTTTTCAGGCTTCCATGGGGACTGGATTCTGATTTTGTTAGCTGACCTCAAAGTAACATTTGTACTTTGTCTGAATTTCACTCCTAATCTCTGAATATCTCCTTAGCTATCCTGTATTACTTCATGTTGGATTGCTTTCTGTAAAAGGTGATACTTTTCTGGAACTAGACTGCAATTAATCTTTTACAAAATCCTTATTGGGCACTTCTTAATGTAATGAAGCTAACGACATAATTAATCAATAAAGTGTTGTGTTATCATTTAAACTAGATCTAGCCAGTAGAATGATACCAATTACCCTGGGAAGATTGAAATACACAGAGGAAAATAGTGATTTTATATATCTGTATATTTCATCTGTTTCATATCTTTTTAATCTATGAATCTCTTTTTTATTTAACAAAACAATTAATAAATTTTCAGCCATGGTCTTACAGTAACATTATATACTTCTACCTTCTCAACTTGAAAATTTACTAGAAAATATTTTACAGGTTTTGATAATAAATTTTTTCTATAACTCTTCTGTACGATTCTTAATGCAACCACCATGTTTACATATTGTATATCCAAATTAAAAAAGACTGTTAAACTACTTTTGGCCCTACTACAAACACACCACAATAAAAATTAGCCATTAAGGATTAAGTCTTGGATCCATTAAAGCAGTTAACCACATACATAATCTCATGGAATTTATCAATTCAACACATAATTAAGTCCTTTACTGGACCAGATCTCCAGATTGTAACAGTAAAAAGATGGAGAAGTTTAAACAGGCTCTGATGGTAGGTTTTGGTTTTGTTTTTAATTTAGGATATATGATTCACTTGTTAGCACTGTATTTAAACATCTTTCTGTCCTAGATCTTGTACTTTTTGTAGTACTGGTGTACACAAAGGTGTACACAAAGCTAGAACGTATCGTGGGCATTCTATATGAATAAGTGGACTGATCAGAAAGACCATGAAGCAGGTGGTTCTAGAGCCAGTTAAGACTGATTTATTTACCACGTGAAAGTCAAAAGTGGCATGTGCTAAAAATTCCACTGAATGTGACAGACCTATCACTTCCTCAGTTAAAAAAAAATCCTGAAATTTATACAGAGAGAAAAATTCAAAAAGCTGAAGGCATAATTTTTCAGAAAGACTAGTTTTAATTTTTCCACTGTTGAAGTGAATAACTTCCACATAAACGTACCTAATTTTTTGAAAATGCTAACTGACCTTCTTCACAGTCTGGCCTTCTCATATGTATTAAATGTTGTGCTCCAGCACGGAGGCTGCAAAGTCACAAACTATCCATGAACAAATAGGGGTTTTTTTTGTTTACTTTCACATTAGCAAAATTTGTCCTAATTATCTTACTCTAACCACTATTTGAAATCAACTCAGGAGTTTAAGCTAAAATGTTAAATCCAAGCTATATATCTTATATTACTTCAATATATTTAAGATATCCAAACAATTTTAACAAAAAAAAATAAAAATTATTTTAAAATTCAGCAAGGGGAGAAAGGCTTCTCCAACATTTTTACTTTCTAGAAATTTAGGGTTATATAAAGTATATTTCCATGCCCACAAATGTCATCACAGTCCAGATTTCAGTGCAGTCTTTGCAACAGAAGCCAATCTAAACCATTTGAACTTTTATTAGTGGAAAACTTGTAGTTGAGCTGAGATGATTGAAGGCAAACCCAGTTTGCAGAGGCATTCCAACTGCATGTGACTTCCCTCCAGATGTTTAAAAAATTCAGTCACAGTTTTCTCTGCTTATTTTGGTGGCCATAATATCACCAGAAGGAAAATTACCATGGAAGCTTGGTCCTTTTTCATTGCAGAACAGTTGCATTACATCTCTACTAAAACTGTTCCAAAAGAGTTCCCATTACCTTTACACAAACAGACAAATACAAACCATGGAGGCAAGAAGTTTTTTGCTATTATTCCTTTTCCAGCTCAGGATTTTTGTTGTACTGCACAAATAGGAGGAAGCATCTGTCCTAGTGTACTGTAAATTCAGTCAGGAATTAACTTGTACAGATTCAAGCATGCTATTTCTGATCTACTATGGAAATGTGTTTTGTAATTAAGTTGCCAACAGTCAACTCCACAAATTGATTTTGGATGAGATTCAAACTTTCCCAAGAATACCAGAGTCCTTTCCTAATTGGCCAATATTTCATTATTTAGTATAACATGCAACACTTTCTTTTTATACATAAATCATTCAGTAGCAATTAAGATTTTTGAGATCATTTTACCAAGATTTCATCCTCTGAAACCTTTATTACACAGCTGCTTTCACAAGATGCTACCAATTAAGTACGAGGTAACAAAGTCAGTAGAAACTCTTCTCTTACGGTAGACAAGCTGTGCAGAAGAATGTCCTTGCTAATGGAGAAATCCTGCTTTGCAGAAGTTTCTTCTTCGATTTCCAGGAGCTGCAGAATTAGACCCATGTGACTGAACAAATACGCTGTGGCCATTCCTTACGTCTTTTACAAAAAGGGGCAATTTTTTTTGCCATTCTGTACTGTCAGTCACAAACTGATTTTTCTTCTTTGGACTCCTTTTCTGCCTTTGCTTAAATGAGGGACACACTAGTATTTAGATATTATACCATACAGCACACAGCATGTCAAGCAGACATTTAACACTCTCCTTCACGATGTAGAACTGATTATGACATTGAAGCAGTGTGAAAAAGAATCAAGGGTGACAAACATGCAATGTTTCTTTTCCTCAGTGAATAACAATAATGAAAAGAATAATAGCTATTGTCAGAAAGAGTGGCCAGCAGGACTAGAGACATGATTGTCCCCCTGTACTCAGCACTGGTGAGGCTGTCCCTCAAAGACTGTGGTCAGTTTTGGGTCCCTCACTACAAGAAGGACACTGAGGTGCTGGAGCATGTCCAAAGAAGGGCAACGAAGCTGGTGAAGGGTCTGGAGCACAAATCTTGTGACAAGAGGCTGAGGGAACAGGGGCTGTTTAGTCTGGAGAAAAGGAGGCTGAGGGGAGACCCTATTACTCTCTACAACTACCTGAAAGGAGGTTGTAGAGAAGTGGAGGTCAGTTTCTTCTCCCAAGCAACAAGTGTTAGGACAAGAGGAAACAGCCTCAAATTGTGCCAGGGGTGGTTTAGGTTGGATATTAGGAACAATTTCTTCACTGAAAGGTTGTCAAGCACTGGACCAGGATGCCCAAGGCAGTGCTGGAGTCACCATCCCTGGAGGTATTTAAAGGACGTGTAAATGTAAAACTTGGGGACACTGCTTAGTGGTGGACTTGGCAGTGTTAGGTTTACAGTTGGACTCGATGATCTTAAAGGTCTTTTCCAACCTAAATGATGCCACGATTCTATGATTCTGTTACTGTGACATAGAAAAATTAGCATGGGTGAATATATGAATTGGTTTATGGAATGGAAATTGCTTAGTTGGAGGTTAGATGTTATACTTAGTTGTTGAGTAAACAGGATGTAGCACCTCCTGCTGTATTTAAAAGATGTTACAGACAGTAAAATAAAGGTTTCTCTTTTTAATTGAAGCAATATGTTTGTTACAAGATGTACAAAGGCAAAAATCAATATGTGGACTGTAGGTAAGCAAAGAAGATGGGACTCAGCTGGCCAAATGAATACATTTGCCATGAAAACATGTACAGCAGAGCTGGTCATACCTTTTTACTCGGTGGAAAGAAATAAACACGCAGGTTCTGATTAATTCTATTTTAAAATAGATATCAGAAATGGGCCACATGTTCGGAAAATGCCTTATAAGCCTTGAATAGCAATATTTTGTATAGAATTACAAATCTAAAGCAATGAAATGGTCTCTTGTGCCGAATCTCAGTTTTCTTAACAGTGCAGCAGTTAGGTTTGTGTTCTTGTGCTTTTCCTGGCTCCTACTGAGATCATAATTTAAAAGCCCACAAATAGGAGAAATGTCTTGTTTAAAATTCTTTTCAGCATGGTGAGAAACAGGAAGTGACAAAAATAGTATTCTTGGCTGATATTCTAGCAAGAGGCTCTCAGACATTATTCTTGGGGATTTGTCACAAATGCCTTACATTATGGTTTTGTGAATTTCCAGAATGGTAGCAATGAAAATCTGGGGAATCCATCCATTTTGTTTTTCCATTAAAACAAAAAAGGTTTCCTATGACAGGAACAAGCTCCAAAAAGGAAGAAACACACTTAGCAAACAAACTTATGTTAAGAATGCTTTACTGAAAATATTTATACTTTACTCCTGGAAATTATACAAAATATAGTTTCACAGTGATATCACTTGAATCAAAGGGTGCATGTGCATGTTAGGATATTGAATGGAGGTCCAAGGTTATCCTTTCTGATGAATTTTGTTTAAAAGTACTTGACACATGTTGAAATCTGGTTCTTTCAAAAGTCAAACAAAAACTGGCCTTTCTAAAAATTGCACAAAGTTCAGAAAAATGATATCTTTTATAAGGTTGAAGTAATACACGAAGTGCACAAGGAGGATCCTCTTTCTCTAACAGTTGTGTTACCTTTTTGTCATTTAACTTAGTGTTATTCTATATCTCTTCAATGAGGGTTTGTGAAACATACTTTCAGTCGCTCTGGTTGAAGTCAGGGAAAACCTTATGGCATGTTAGGAGTACCAGCCAACCATCCATAGCCTGGATTCTTTTAATGAGACTTTGAGATGCAGGATGGAAGTGCTGGAATCACTTATCTCAAAGGTGAGATACCTGTATTTCTTGCTTTAATGAATGAATGGTTTTGGTTTTGAGGCAATAAACAGAAACAGTTATGCCAGAGTCAAAAAAAGCTCATCTAAAGCTGCTCTTTTGCCACATGATCTAGTCTGTCAGCCAGCCTAGGGCAACAGTAGCCTCAGGTAGAGACACTGTGATGAGTAACTGGACTGGAAACCTCCCAGCACAGCTGGAAGAGGACAGCTGTCTTCAGCCTCCCCCATGCAGAGAGCCTGTTAAAGGCAGACAGACAGACTGAACCTTGGTGAGATACTTGTTTCTTCAACACACATTTTGATCTGTGAACTGCTGAGTAAATGAGAACACTGCAAGACCCCATCCATGAAGAGAAGCCTTCTTCCTTTTTCCTACAAGTGCAAGGTATCCTTCATGTTCCCTTTTGCCTTCTTCCCTCCATAAAAAGAAAAGTCCAGTTGAATGGCGTAGTTTGTGTAAATAAAAATTATTTGGGGAACAGGAAAGCTGATTTTTGAGGGTAGATTTTAAATGAAAGATCTTCAACTACTTTTTTTTTTTTCTCTCTTTTGTGTTTTCAGGTTGACAGCTGAAACACCACTGCCACTAAAAGACCTGAACACTCTTGTGATGAGTTCCTCTGGCCAGTGAATTGCATGACATACTTTTGGCTCTGTGTTCCTGTCATTTTGTACAAGATGTTGGCCACTAGTGGCCTCAGAATTAGCCCTCTGCACAACCAGGCTGACCCAGCAAGATAAAGCTTTGACAGCTCTCTGAGGTCTTTGTTCTCAGGCCACAGAGTTGATGTGTTTCACAATCAAGGCAAGGAAAGCTTTCTACACTCGTCTATACTATACTCATAGTGTACCAAGTGAATGAAGAAGGAAGAAGAAGGAACTGTATAAACTAATTTAATCAGATTTTCCACTGTGTCCCTGATTGTCCACTCCAGCCTCTTTCACTGACACTTGATAGACATTCACGACATACTTGAACAAAGTTAACTCCTGGCTACTCAGCTTCTCTTTCTACATAACTCTTGACACAGATTTTCTGTAAGTGATTCCTGACTACAGCCCTGTTTTATTTGTTTCTGACAGACTCCTCTGTTTTCATCAGACACTAGAAAGAATGATGCTCTTTTTCAAATGAACAGATTTCTGATTTAACTTACATGGCCCACAGCGAAAAGTAACTCATCACTGGAGATTGCTCACAGAAAAGATACACTTCAGAGCGATGATATTTTTCAGATACGTTTTTAAGCTGATACCTTAAGGAATTATGCCATGTATGATGTCCCACAAGACACTATTTTGTTTCTGTACCAGAATCCAAGTAAATAAATGTCTTATTGCTTTATGTGGCTTTGTGGCTTTTATATGAATTACAGGCATCTGCAGCATTAAAACCACTATATCTAATTGACATATTCATTAGGAAATTTGGACAGGATTTGAAGCTGAAGGTTTAGTATTTCACTACTAGAAATGACTATGATTGATGAAAATTAACAAATTTTGGCTGCACAGGTTTTTCACAAGTTGTTCTGCAGATGAATTGAGAACTTTGGATTTGAGGTTTAGCAGTTCAGCACCTGTCATAGGAGCAGCTCATTTTTTGAAGGTGTAATCTTTTAGTACGCACTTTAAGCAAATGTATACCATATATCTTTCAAAACTTTTGTTCTACAGGTACAGGTACAGACCAGAATAGTATGGAGTGAAAGAAAAGGAAATTCACATTTCCATAGTTGTGAACATAATCATAAAGCAAAGGATGTCCTGTTCCACAGCTTGTATTGGTTGGAATGGATGCAGACCACAATTCTTTCTGTGGTTCTCTGCTTTGGAAATGATTTGTTGTTAAGATGGACTGCCCTCATATGGATCTGACTCCTCACCAATAGCAAACAAATCTTTTAGCCCTAGTGTTTTTCCACCACACAGCCCACTCAGGATTCAGCTCTCTAAAGGATTTACTAATCTCACTAAGTTAGAAAGATATCCATCTAAAACTCTTGGAAGAAGAAAGTAGAGAATGACTTTTTCCTTATGTGACCTTTCACTATATCTGTTTATATATTACTATCACTCATATATTATATAGTTATATATTATATATTTATATATTTATATATATTTATATATTTATATATATTTATATATTATTATATAATTATATATATAATTTACATATTACTATCAGAAGGGCACTGGGTGTGGTTGGACAGATGGGAACTTCTTTTAAACATCATAGATATTCTGTGTTAGTTTATGTATCTCTAGGTGATTGTTCAGGCAGAATTATATCTCTAGGTGTGCTGCGATTTAGTCTCCTCTGAAATATTATATTTCTTACTTACATCGTAGCAGGCAAAATTAGCCCTGGAGTTCAGTAGGAATGAATTAACTCATTGACATCCGGTGCAAAACTAGAAGGTTTGTGCTTGTCTGTGCATGTTTGGGTTTTTTTGAAGAGAGAAATTTTTCAGAGCTTAATTTCTTTCTCCATCCGTAATTGTTACAACATTTATAATGCACCAAGTTGCACCAGGTGACTTAGAAATGTACGTCACCAACAGCCAAAACTGCCACTGGATCCTTTCACAAACTGAGACCTCATCAAGAGAGGAGATAGCCTGGACTGAAGAAAGGCAATGTGAGGAGTGCTGTGTAGGGCCACATTGTACCAAATCGTGCCGTATCATATCGTATTGTATCATATCATAACATACCATATCATATTGTATTGTATCATATCATATCATGTCATATCATATTGTATCGTATCGTATCATATATCGTATCGTATCATATCGTATCGTATCATATCATATCGCATCATATTGTATCGTATCATATCATATCGTATTGTATCGTATCATATCGTATCATATTGTATCGTATCATATCATATCATGTCATATCATATCGTATCGTATCACATCATATTGTATCATATTGTATCGTATCATATCATATCGTATTGTATCGTATCATATCATATCATATCATGTGTCCAGAGAGGTGGTGGAGTCTCCATCTCTGGAGACATTTAAAACCCATCTGGACGTGTTCCTGTGTGATCTACTCTAGGATTCTGTTCTAGCAGGGGGGTTGGATTGGATGATCTTCGGAGGTCCCTTCCAGTCTTTACTATTCTGTGATTCTGTGATATCATACGACATAAACAGAATCCCCTGAAGTTCCATCCAGGAAATCCAAAGCTGTTTTTACCAAGGTCTCTGTAGAAGCCTCATCCTTTAGGAATCACTGTGCTTTCTGGACAGGGTAGGAATATATTACCGATATATCATGAACTAGGTGGTAGCAATCCTGTATTGTATGCATTAGAAAATAGGTCTCATATTTTCTAGAAAGTGAACTACCTGAAAAGAGTTGTGATTTTCATATAGGAAGGTGAAATGTCCTATTTTTAACCAGAATTACAATTCAGGCTGACAGTCAGAACTGATTATCTGACAAGTAGAACACAAGCAGATGACTATGGAAATAACAATTTGACAGACAAATCCTTTTTTGCCAAGCAATGGTCACAGTTTGTCACAAGCATTCTTTTACTTCCTCAGATGTCTATATTTAGGTGTACATATAAAGAACATTGACAATCTTTTTTCCTTTTGGATATTTAACCATTTTTCAGGCAAAGACGCTATGTCCAATCTTGAGTACACTAGGAAAAACCTAGAAAGTCAGCAAATAGAATGTAAATGGCTGACCTCCATGAAGCAAATCAAGAAGCCCTTTTTGCTTCAATGAAATAAATTTTTCTTAGGAAAATGTTGGGCTTTATTTATGCTGAGCTCAGTGCACTTATGATGAGGCATGAGAAGAGAGGAGCTAGTGTTTGTCCTGATTTAGGAGTCTCTCAGATTATTCTTTTGATTTTTTTTGTTGTCTTTATTATCACTCTAGCAAACTAATACTCTTATGTTTTCGTCTTGCCTTTTTTGCCATGGCACATGTGCAATTAATACCTTCTTCTGCGCACAGCTACAATGGGGAAATAATTGTCCCATGACAGATGGTGAACTGAGGTCAAAAGGTGCAGAAAGAAGCTTCAATACCACAGTGCTGAGCACTGAAACAACTAACAAGGTGACTTGCTTCTCCAGGGCTGCGCATATCTGAGCATGAAATCCACCGGCACACAGTGACTTGGCCATCCTGGGCACGGGATAGATCTGAACCCTGCCCCTCACTGTGGGGTTTGAGCTGTAATCCACAATATACAGTCTAGTGTCTTCTTCTGAAGCAGGAAATCTGAACCTGCTGGAGTGAGTCCAGAGCAGGGCCATGAAGATGATCAGAGCACTGAGCATTCTGCTATGAGGACAGGCTGAGATAGTTGAGGTTGTTCAACCCAGAGAAGAGAAGGCTCCAGGGAGACCTTATAGAGACCTTCCAGTACCTGAAGGGGCCTACAAGAAAGGTGGAGAGGGACTTTTTACAAGGGCATGTAGTGACAGGACGAGGGGTAACGGTTTTAAGTTGAAAGAGGGTAGATTTACATTAGGAAGGAATTCTTTCCTATAAAGGTGGTGAGACACTGGAACAGGTTGCCCAGAGAAGTTGTGGATGCTCCATCCCTGGAAGTGTTCAAGGCCAGGCTGGATGGGGCTTTGAGCAACCTGATCTAGTGGGAGGTGTCCCTGCCCATGGCAGGGGGTTTGGAACTAGATGATCTTTAAGGTCCCTTTCAACCCAAAGGATTCTATGATTCTGTGAAGAAACAACACATTCTACAAAAAAAGTAAATAGGACAGAACAGGAGCAATATTTTTTGCTTTTAAAAGCAACCGGGGGAAGTGTTCCCCCACAGACTAATAAGAAAATACCCACTCCCTGCGTCCAGGGCTCATTCTGAGACTGAGAGATCTCCAACCTGTATTTCCTAAGTTTTAAGACAAATATTAAGGCATAGATTCAAGAATGAGGCTACATGTCATGGATACTTTTGAATAGCTAGATTATTAAATAATTTGTGACAAGGCAGATAAAGGAATGCCTTTCTGAAATTGTCATGAAAAAAGGATGAATAATGGGGAGGTGTATTCAGGCACCTCATCCAGTCTTTCCAAACAATATGATATTGAAGTGATAAGCAATTTCATGTAAATTGCCAAACATCAATAAATATAATAGAATCTATTCAAAACAAGTGATTGACTTGGTAGCATACCGAATGTCTTACATCTGTACTTCATGATCCGTACTGATATAACTAGAATTAGCATGAAAGATAGTGGGCATTTCTGTCATAAAAAGGCTTTTCACTGCAGTTTCTGAAATAACACCTTGCTATATCACATTTCAAAGAAAGGAACAGACTAAGTTGTAATTATTTCACCCTGCAAAGTCATCCAGAGATGTTTTTGTTAGTTGAATCTTCATACTTGGACACATTTCCAGGAATTATGTTACTTAAAAATGAAATTACATGAAACTGTACAGAGGAAGTCTTCAAGCTGCTGCAGCAGAGTAGTACTTCATCTTATGATCCATGATGCTAATGAAATAGATTATTTTAAGTAGTACTTCTCAAATAATGACAATAAGAAAACCATGGCAATGTAAATGACAGCAAACCATCTTCTCCAGAAAGCCATGTAAATCTAGACCTAGGATTACACTCCTTCTGTAAGCCTTCACACTAGAGAAAATCCCTTCAATGTCAACACTTAAAGGCTTCTAGGGAGTTAAAAGAGTTAGGAGTGTTTCATTTGCTGTCTTGAACTGCACATGCCCTTTTCACGATTCAAAAACATGAGACTGACAATAATTCTTGGTAATTAGATGAACTACAGAAAGTACAGAATTGATTAAGCACACAATAATAGTTTGTGATTTGTTTTCACAAGGCAGTGTGTCTTCAATTTCTTTTTTGCATACTACAAATCCTCCATTTGCTGTAAATTATATCATGTTGCAGTTGCTGTATAAGAACAAGCATGCATGACCTTACAATGACACTAGTTAATATCACTGCAATTATAGTGGATGGAGGATTTTCCTTACAAAATCCATTTTAAACTCCTCATATATTTTCTAATACTATATATGCACCTCAAGAGCTGGAACTCTGCAGATTTAAGGAGCTATTTGTAACTCAGACAACTGTGATGAAAGCCAAAATGCATGTATTTGGCAAGCCATTATATTTTAAGTGGACTAAATTGTGGTTTTGCCACAAATTATGTGGAGGAGCTGGCTTTGTAGCCCTAGAAGCTAAGAACCAAAGTGGGAAGGAAGTCAGTGGAGAAAATACAAAAGCACAACCGGATTTTTATCTCCTCTTATCTGAATGGGAAAGAAAAAAGTTAGACATTTTCTGTGAATGGACCCAGCAGCAAATTACAGTATTCTTCGCTCAGCTCAGGTCTCCCCTGTCTCAGTGAGGGAGGAGGGAAACTCCTACCTGCTCCTCATTGCAACCTGCATGCCTGGTTGTGAGGCACCCACTCACCCCTGTGCAGGAGCTCTCCTCCAGCTCCCAGACCACAAGGGAGAGACTGGTCTTCCTCTCCTGTTTTCTGTCTTAAGGAAGGAAGGGAGGAAGAGATAAAGGGAGGAAGGACAGATGGACGGAAGGACGGAAGGAAGGATGGAAGGACAAAAGGAAGGGAGGAAGAGAAGGAGGGACTAGGATTCCTAGCAGTCTACTCTGTAAGTAAAACACAGCCATTTTCAGAAGCAGAGGGAGGCAAAGATAGAGTTATTATTAGTATTGTTTTCCTTAAACCTTCCTCTCTTTGTTTTGCTAAACACTTCACAAAGCATTCCCCAAACACTACATCTAAGGAATTTTCACATCAGAATCTTTCTTAGATTTACAAATATTTTCTACTGAGTCATACAGATGTCTCCACAAGTGTCATTTTAAAACTGAAAAGAAAAGAAACATAACATTTATCTCCATCATATATACACTCAAGTTAACTGTGAGAGTCTCCATCACAACCAACCACTCGATGAAGAGTGATAGCAGAAGGAATCCTCTCATCCTGAGAGAAACGCATGAATTAGCATTCTTCCATTAAGCGATTCTTCCTGCTGCACACTTGATGGGTTGCAGAACACGACAGGTATAATCTAGGCTCTCTTCTACCTTTACATCCTTCTGTATTATTTTTGGTGCACTTTGCATCCCTGAGCAGTAAAAAAAAAAAAAAAATGAATTCCTAAGAGGCAGAGTAAGGAAAATAATAATAGCAATTAAGACTCACATATTCTATACAGGTGATTTAATCTTCTGGTTTTTATGCCAGCTGTGACTATACCTCTGGACAGAATATGGCTACTGAAATTTCAATCTTGTTGTATAAACTACAGACAATATGCTAACTACAGACAATATGTATAAACCAGTTGTATAAACTACAGACAAGCATTCTATGATTCTATGATAATATCCCTGGGGTTACAGCCATTGATAAGGCTGATATTTTTTCTTTGCTTTCTGAATCATGCATAAGTGGAGTAGAACCCACTGAACAAATAATGTAAGTTGTAAGTTCTGTAGTCACGTCAGATGTATTCTGTATGAAAGACTATCCTTTAGTACTCTTGACTTTAAAGACGTTCATTAAACACTGAAAAAGCTGAGTCAGCAGAAGCCAAGTCAGCAAATACAGCTTTACTGCCTGTCTGTAATTAGTTTAGACATTCAGACAACAAAGGATGTGAAGCTACTCCTCTTTGACAGTATCATAAAAAGGGAGAGTCAAAAGAAGCCAGAGCAGGTTAGTGTACTACATCAAATGATTTCCATGGGGAGAAACACACTCATTGCACAACATGCTACTGAGACACCTGAAAGTTACTGGTAAATAATTCATTACTGAACACATATCTTTTGCTCGATGAACTCGTTGCTAACTATTTTTTCACCTAATCCATTATGACATGGCTGCAAGCTAATAAAACCTTTTCCTTTGGAGTACAGAAGCTTGGGTACCTCAATATTAGCTTTCTAATACAAGTAAATGAGTTTGTTCACTTAGCCATGTCTAGTTGTGTTCACTGGAATAAATGAGAAAGATGTATATCTATCTCCTTCATCATTCACGCAGTATCAGCTTCACAGGCAGCTAGTAATTAGGGCTTGTAGAGATTGCTGATTAATATCTAATTTTAAAGGTTCTCATGGTGACTCACCTTATACTCAGCATAATAAAAGAATTCCTGTGTAAGTAGCAGGACTTATAGACAAAGTCTGTGAACTGATTTAAGGGAAACTGTTTATGTTTGTGTAGTTTGACTTAAATGAAGGACAGAGATACAAACTCAGGAATAACCCTAAATTCTTTATGCCACACTAGTAAACTGAGGGAGCTGAGTCTAAAAATCATGACCTCTTTATCCCTCCATGTCTTCAAACCATTTATTTTTCAGAAACCTAAACTCAACCCATACCATCAGTATTTATTATCTAGTTCACCCAAGAGCACAGGTTCTGCACACCCCTAGCACCTCACTGTTGAGCTAGTTCATCATTAACCCCCACTTTGGATGCACAAACAAGACATTTCACTGCTGGACTTATCTATACAACTTGTGCCAGTAAGTGTTTTGGGAGTCCACTGAGTAAAAATGCTCTCAGTGAAAGTCAATGATGGTTATCACTATTTTTTTTAAATGGAAGAGTGATGTTTTTTTGTCAGGGTATCCTTTAGATATCTGGTTAGCACTACAGCTAGGGGGTTAGGGCTCTGCTGAAGCATGGGAAGGGGCTGTTGGTTTATGGCCTCTCCCCCATGAGCCCTTTCTTGCAGACACTCTGCACACTGGCTGTCAAACAGTTTGTTAAGGGATGTATAATACCCCTGGGTGTTGAGCAAGGAACGCTTATAATTGTATTTCAGGGGTATGGACTCTACTGCAGAGATCAAGTTCTAAAAGCCAAAATGTGACAACATTCTTGGGGGTTTTTTTCTTAGATCGAGGACAAAGCTTCTGTTTATTTCACTGGCAGTGCACAAGGTCTCGGAGGAATAAGGTCCAAAGTTACTGCACCCCAGTCACCACAGGCCAATGAAAATACACATGCCCTGAGGATCACTGTAAGTATGGATCTTGTTTCTCTGAGCACAAGACTACTACTGTCATCTGAAGACACAAGTATCTAAGTGCTGCTGCTTGCATCTGCTATACAGCAACAGATCAGGAAAATCACAGAAAGTTGGTAGCTCCAATTCTAATTACTTGAGAAGAAAGTAAATTTTTTTTTGAGTTAATTGTTTCAGTATACTTACTAACTAATTTAGTATAATATAGAAAATGCCATCTGCTCACCAAAGACTGTTTAGTTGATGCTTAAAGCTTATTTGTCACATATCGAAATCTGGTATTGGATACCCATGAGCAACAATCATTGACATCAGAGATTCAGGTTTGTTGTGTTTCTTTTTTTTTTTACATTTTGCCATTTGTATAAACAGGACAAACAGGAAAAAAAAAAAAAAAAGAGAGTATAATATGAGAATGAGAAAATAGGAATAATAAATGTATATTGTTCTTCTTATTACTTATAAAGAAAAAGTCTTGACAAGAAATTCTTGCAAGTAAGGCCAGGGGAAAAAAAAAGAAAAGGAACAAAATTATTGTGGTATTGGTGTCAATGATCAAAACTGTGCAGGCAGAAGTTAAACTGTAAAAACTGAGGGATGCATTATCTACTCCGCAGAAATATGCTGTTTGGGACACAGGAAGCAGTCTTTTCAACTCTGGTATTTCTGAGTCTACCATTTAAGGGAGGAGGTATTTCCTCTCCCATAGAAGAAGGAGTCAACCCACTTCATAACAGAGAATTTCAAAGGAGTTTCATTAAAGGGTTCATTGATGTCAGTGTCCAAAAATGTTCATCATGTCAGTGTTCCATTTTTACCATTAGTCCCCATTTTCTATCCAGACTTTTAGGTGCTACACCTTGCAGTGTGTAATATAATTAAGATTATAATTAATGGGTCTCCTTACCACCATAGACCTTATTGGTTGCAAACTCAGGCAGGGAAATAGCATAGGTAAGACAATACTTGTTGTGCCTGTAGGAATTTACACATGCTTCCTTAGCAGAATTAGGGGACAGTCATTTTGTCAAGTCTTGGGCAGACTTTTCACACTCATACCTTGCAGGTCACCCATGCTACACAATATTTACAGATGACAACTGAAGAAACCAAGAGAAAAAGATATCTTTCCATGACGGAAAAAATCCGTATTCTCTTATTCTGAGTCTGAGTCTAAGGGTCCTTCATACATATGCAAAGCATACAGGAAAATTTGTAGTGCTCAGTGTTTCTAGAATTTAAATGTCCTGAACACAGTGCCTGTTCCAGATTAAAACTGATCCTACACACTTCAGACAGGAAAAACTTCCATAAAATATCACCTACATCTTTCCTTCTCCCTTTCACTTTAGTCTTTTCTCTTTCCTTCTCTTTTTGTTTCTCTTTTCTTTCATATCTCTGTTTCTAGAATGATTTACTAGCATAGCAATGGACTTCGCACAAAGTATCTGTTTAAAGGTACTGCAGAAGAAAAGTATTATTTTCCTTAGTTTTAACTGGGCAACAAAATTTCCAGTTATGAAACCATTTTTCATCCACAATGCATCATTCTACATGTGGTTTCTTGATGTGATGGATACAAACAGTAAGAGACTCCAAGGCTGACCCTCTGCTAATGGAGGTGTTTTCCACCTGGTTAAGGTAAGTGGGGCTATGGAGTTTACAGCAGCAAGAGATTCCTGCCTGACAGCTGAAATCCATCAAATGTTATATTTCTGCTTTTTTGTGGCTGGGTTTTCTCTTCTAATCCACAGTGTAGTGAAGACCAAAGAAAGAGACTCTATGTATTAAGTGCTGGTTTTGGTTTGTTTTGGTTCCCCCCCCCCAGTATTGTTGTCAGTTTTACTCCTTGCATCACAGCGCTATGCCCTGAGTTCCTGATGGAAAGGAGGGACCCTGCTGTGGCAGGCACTGTACAAGGCTATAATGAAAAGATAGTCCCTGCCCCAAGGGCTTACTTAACCTTTTTTAATTACTGATTCACTTTAAGATTGCAGTCCTCACAACTTGAAGTATTTTCTCTCTCTTGGTCTTTTCTAAGAACAGAAAGACTAGACTGGCTTGTAAAATAACTAAGAATTATTCTGTAATGCTCCTTTTTCATCATATTTTACATCAGTTGTTTCTTGTATGGGTTAGCCCTGGAACACATATATTACTCACTGTAATAAATGAAAACACAACATGATACTGTGAATTTGCCCTTCCCCCAGCAAGACCCAAGCCATTTGAGCTGCTTAATTTTTGCAGCTTTTGCCAATGAATTGCACAAGCTCAGGCATTGAAATTCATTCTGTGAATGCAGTATGCCTTGCAGAGTGTTCATATTGCAGCACAGACACCAATGAGGTCACTACTAAACAAGAAGTATACTCCACTTACAAAGCACTCTTGTGGGTTCCCAGAGACTGCAAAAATATTACCTATCCGAGGTTAACAACCTGGCTTAGCTTGACTTCAATAATTCAAGCTTCATTTCACTCAGAATTAGGAAGTTAATATTCTAGTCTTCTGAATAGAAAATTGAAGGGAATTACTGCTATTTCACATCTGCAATATATTTCAGTAAAAATTCTGTACATTTGGAAATAATGAAATGCTTCTGATTTTGGTTTTTTGAGAATGACATGGGTATTCTTCCTGAATTTCACTGAAAAAAAATGGAAAATTTCAAAAGAAATGAAAATTTACATTTAGACCAAAAAAAAGAAATTAAAGGCTTTCTTCACTAAGCAAAGCAAAATTGGTTTTCTTTCTTTTAAAGTCATGAGCTGCTCTACCAAACCATTACTCATCAGAATGTGTTGTTTGCTGATATTGCAACTATAAGGAACCTTCATCTGAGTTGAAACTTGTCACAGAGAGTATTATTTCTTTGTCTTAAACAGTATTGTTTTAAAGACTCTTTTAAAATTTATTTTATTGTCTGTGCGTTTAATTAAAACCAACTTTTCACCCATTTGAATGAGAAGCCTGAAGGGGAACAAATACAACTCCCATTTCCTATCCCTAGGGCACTTATTTTTAAAGAGTGGTTTATACTGAGACACTTCAGTCTCAGTAAAGGGATCTTGGATTTTAGAGTCTGGATAATATTAAATTTTTCATTAGTTTAAAACAACAACAGTAACAATACCCAGTATAAGCAACAGTTTCTTCAGTTCATCACTTGAAATGCAGCTACACCTGTAGCAGAGAGCATCAAGCTATATCATTGTTAAACAACAGGCTTTTAGATGCCTGGCTCAGTATTCAGTAATTTTATCAACTTACAGCAAAGACCTGTTTATCGGAGAAGGGGAAAAGCTAAGGAGACAGACAGACCCTTTTTGCTTCCCCTGCATTAATACTGATGAGTATGCAGAGCAAGCTACAGTCCTTACTGACAGCGTATTTGAACCAAGAACTGAACCCACTCTAGGCCTTCAAGCAGTGCTCTGAAGCACATCTTCCAAATGTCCTCTTTTTTAGAGAGGATTGATCAATACAAGCCATGGAAATGACAAAACAGGCTAAACAGGTTATCCATTTGATTTGCAGCGTTTTTCCACTACATCTTTGCTAGTCTCCCCAAGCACTTTCACCAGGGGAAAATAAAAGGTTTACACATTAAGAGTTATCTCTTTCAGTTCTTGAATATTTGTGGCTTTAAAAAATGAGCAACTACAAAGTCAAATGACTGCAGTTTGTGTTTTAGGGCAAGCTGCCTTTTTGGCATTGTCTAGTTTGTTTGTTTGACAATAGGAATGTTAAGCACATTACAATTGCTGCTCCACCCTCACCTAACACACTGCACACATCACATTTTACAGGCTCCCAATGCTATTGGAAGCAAACAATACAGGACTGAGTAGCTGTGTGGTTAATGAAAAGCGGTATAGAAACTCCACCGTCCAGGAAGATGGCATCGGGTTATAATAAGGCCTCTAGGGCCACCACGAGTTGTTTCAGGCCTTCAAATATGTACAATCCTTGCTACTGTTCATGGCAGCTATTTTCTTTCTCCTCTTCACATGTTGCTTGTTGCCAGGCTCTACACTCCTTCCCTGTCAGTGGTGTTCAAGCCATGCCCAGTGGGGAGCAGTTGCCAAGGGACAGAGGAGACAGGACAAATGAGGAGTGGCAGGACCGGTGGCAGTGACCAGGGTAGATGGTGGTGAGGCAGAAGCAAACCTACCAATTCCTGGTCCAAAGGAATTGTCTTAGATCGCCTTCTCCCCTCTTGTGCTAGGACTGACATCAAAGGATTTTGACGACATTGTCCCACTGGCTGTTGCACAGTAAGGTTAATAAAATAGAGGGATATGCAGTCATCTGGGAATATTTTTTGCTGTTTTGGAGATGACGGGCTGGGTGGGGAGCTGCTTTTCCTCCTCTTCTGATCCTTCTTCTCCTCCTCTTTTGATCTTTCTTCTATGTTTGTGTTTCTTCACACCCTACACACATGTTCAGAGTAAGAGCTGAAAAACAAGTTAATAAATAAATTCTGTGTATTTCTTTTCTTCTGAAAAATTCTTTGCTGTACATAAAAGATTATTGTTTTCTTATATAATGCAACTCTCAAAGCAACAGCACCTTGAAAATAGGTGTGCGTTTCTGTTATTCTTTCTAATGCGAAATGGATGAATATTTTAACCTTAAAGAGAATATGAGATGCTTTTGGAATATCCTGGTGAGTAACAAAATGCACACTTGAGCTTTCTTCCACATCATGATGTTATTACACAAGACATGATGCAAGCCATCTTCTTTCTCTGCTCAGCTTCATAACAAAGCACTGACAAAGTTGGTAAAATCAAAATGTGAATGATTTCACTATCCTGAACCTATTTATAAATTCACTTAGTTCATCTCATGGCAGTCAACGACATGATAGCAAAGGCTGCTATAAACTTTGTAGGGCTTTGAATCAGGCCTGATACCTTTGTGTGTAGAGGAATGCGAGGGAACAGGGGCAGGGTGATGTTTATAGAACTAGTACAAGTCAGCTTGGCCTCTGGATGACTTCAGATCATTTTGCTGCTAAAAGGCTTAGCATTTGGGTTCTCAATAAGTATGGGGAAAGAGAGGTAAACAACTTATACCAGATCATCACGTCCTTCCCAAAAAACTCAGCCAATTTTTAACATTCCTTTTGATTTGCTGTTGCTTGCTTATGCACAGTGGAACAGATCTGGATTTACTTAGTGCTGAAAAGAAGATAGTCTTGGGGACCTGTGCTTTTTGTGGTTTATGTGTTCTTTCCTTAAGCATTCACTTGAGCTAGCTGTTACAGAAGAGATACGGGAATAGATGAACTTTAGTCTCATATATTATCACTACGTACTTGGAGGCTGGCAGCAGTTCTACAATAAATAAGTCACATGTATTCTCGAAAGAATTATTGTGCAAAACATGGTTTAGAATGATAAAGACTTATTTGTTATAAAAGATGCAACAGTGATAATTGCTCAGTGAATTGTTTCCAAAATCTAGTAGGTCTTCCTTAAGAATAGCCTCATTGTTATCAGTTGCCTTTAGCAACGTTAAGAGTAGAAAGGTTATATACTAAGTTGGATGCTGCAGGACATAAAAAAATCAGCACAACTGCCTACTTGGAAAATGAGCTGCAGAAACACATATATATTCAGTGACAAAAACAAATAATGGAATCAAACTGACTCCAAGTAGGTACAGCTCCATTGACTTCAGCGAACTATACTGACAGGAACCAGCTAAAGATCTGTGCCATCAGGTTGTCAGTATGTTTAACTGGTTTATATCAGTGTGTAACAGGAATAGGATTAATTTTTTCCCTACTATAACTCCAAACATTTCAAAGAGGTTTTGTGAAATACACATTATATCAAAGAAAAAATACAGACTAAGATATCTGCACCAATACTCTCTACATGAAGAAGCTACTAACAAAATTTAAGTTGTTGTATTTCTCACATACTGATAAGCCTAGATAAAAAACTAGGATGAAATTACTGAGTATGATTTATTACTGTAGTACTTGAAAATACCTTTAGACTGCCATCATAGACTGTGTATAAACTGCAGTTTCCAGCTTTTAGGCTCGGATATGTACAATAACTACCTTTTGACTAGATGTTGTACAAGGTCCAAAAATTATCACCTTCCCACTATCATTCATGTTGGTTCCCGTTAAAGGAAAACCAGTCATGCCAGCAGGAAGGAAACCACAGCATACTTCAAAATCAGGTGCCCTTATCTGGCTGATCAGAAAAACTTGTTTCATCATAGAGCACTATACTGCTGAATATGATGAGAAGCAGTACCAGCTTTTAAAAAAATGTCCAGGCTATGAAAATCGTCAGGAGAAGGTTCACTAGAAACATAACTCAAGTGAAAAATTCTAGGTCTAGACTTTCCTTAAGTGCAAAATAAATGTTCTTTTGAGTTCCATGTCAAGATCGATGTAAAGGTGGGTCTAGTTCACAGTTTCCAGTCAAATTTGGAACCAGATGTTTGACTCAAGTTCATGTCTAAGATGTTCAGAGCTCTTAAATTATATCCAATTAGTAAAGTTCCAGCTATTGCTCTAGACACACGCAATCTCTTCAGAGGTTTACATGCATACTTGAGCATGGTTTATAATCTCTTACAAGGCTATTGGAAGAGTACTAAGGAGGTAAATAAGCCAACCATAGCCCTCAGAATTCTGGGTAACCAGGCCACTAGAAAATCATTATTGATTAATTGGAGGAATAGTTAAGAAAAAAAAGAAAAAATAGAGCCTAATTCAACTCATTCTCAAAGAAATTTTTTAATCTGATCAGATAATCTCTATCCATTGACTGTAACAGGGAAAGATTGAGGGCTGTGCAATCCTTTCTCCCCAAGCCACACTCCAGACAGCCACAATATAATGAATGTATTCATCTGTGCTATCAGTCTCTGAAGTGAGATGTTTATTAATAAGACATAGCCTTACAGATGTCACCAAGGAAAGATGAAGCAGTGTCCCGTGATTAGGGGTACACCTAAACCAGACTGACTGTCTCTGTGCTAGACAGAAGCACTGCTTGTTTTTCCACAGACATTTGGTGCCCACACATGTGTGTGTTCATTGTGCTTCCAAAGCTTTTCTTCGCAGAAGGCAGGAGAGAGACAGAAGGGTCCTTTTAAAGTACTCCACACCAAGAGCTTTTTAAGTTTGCAGGGAAAAACAATAATTTGATAAGGAATAAAAAAAAAAAAAAGAACAAAAAAACCAACCCCCCCCCCAAAAAAAAAAACAAAACCAAAACAAAACACAGAATATTTCTGCCTGACAGATAAGTGAAGAAAATTATATGTTCAGGTTGTATTCCAGCAGCGGTGTGAGTAATTCCATAAAACCAAAGTGATTAACATATGATTAAATTGGTCTGAGGAAAGACTTAAGACTGGTAACTGAAAACAGGAAATGGCAATTGTTTATAATGGTGGAAGAAAAGGCTTTGTAAAAACAGATTTTTGGGGTTTTTTTTGTGGGTTTTTTGTGATTTAAGGCCTGTGTCTTCTCAGTTGGAGCTAATGCCATCAGCACAGAATTTTTCTTTACCATGTATTTTGTTTATGGTCAAAAACTACAAATCAAAATAGAAATGAAGGGGTTGTGTTAGCATTTAAACTGCTGAAAAATCACTTAGGTATGAGAATGTTTTCTTCTTTCCGCTGTTTTCTGAAGCATTTGCACTGAATACACTTCAAACAACTTCATGGCCAAATGGGAGAAACTGAAATTAAATTCCTTTCCTCTGTTATTACATGAATTCACAATAAATGATGCAAAATATATTATTATAGGTGGCATGATACCAGAAAATTCCTGACCACCAAAATATCAGACAGATATGGAACTAATTGTAATAAGGGACAACCACAGATAGACAGTTTGTTGTAAAAGGTTGAGGTTACCATCTGGTCAAAGTTCCCCTGAGTCTATCTGAAGTAAATCAAAACATATTCTTCAATGACTCTTCAAATCTCTTTGACCCTATTCTGGTTTGTCAGGAAGGTTAGAAAGTTGGAAAATGCTCTTTTTGTTTCGTAATTCAATTAAAATCAGTTTAGATAGGATTAATTCTTTCGTGGATCATAAACAAAACATATGAGAACTGAGATGAGTAATATGACCGTATTGACATAATACTCATGGAATGTTTGTGGCTAAAATATTTTAAAGAAATAGTAATTTGATTGAAAACATTAAAAATATGAGTTTAATTTTTTTTGCTCTTCTTTTTTAGCAACACATATCATCCTATTATTGCTCCCAACCATTTTACAATTGGTATAAATCTGTCTTTTAAAATATGGTTGAGACTGATACATCTGTGAGGATCAGTAAACAAACTAGTCTTTTGTTCAGCATTTTTATTTCATCAAGGGCAGTTAGATTGTTTTTGTGTATGACTAGATCTCCTTTCCTCTAAAATATTGAAGTTCTTTCCTTTCTGATGCTTAGTACATCCACATGCTTTAAATAACAATGGAAACGTGAACATTCAGACCCTCATAAAAAGTCTAGTTTCTGCATTCAGCTTAGATGTTGACTACATTTTAGGAGTGCTCATGCTGTATGGTTGTCATGGGAGATGATTTCCAAGACACATGTATTTTGCAGTTATAGCAATAGATGGTCAGCTTCTGCTTAAGAAAAACAATTATAAGATGATAATAATGATTATAATGATAATAGAAATAAAATTAATATTAATTAAAAATATATTGTATGAAGCAGACAATGCTCCAAGATTTCTGATCTCCAGCAAAGCAGAAATCATAGCAAAGAAATAAAATAAGGCCTGGTATATTAGAATTTGGGTTCAAAAATCCTTCACATCATTCCCAATACAAATTGTTCAGTAACATTAAGGTAAGACGGAACAGATTATATTCATGTACAGAATTTTGTCAATGAAATATTTAAATTTGGAGGCTGGTCTCTTCATAGTCCTTTACCATCAGCGATGACCCATATCCTGGATCTGTGAGTCATATACCAAAATATTCCTATGGTTTAAAGCCATGGTGTACATGCAATATATCTTTCAGATGTAAAGGGAGATTAGGAACAGTTCATGAGTGGAAAAGGACAAGAAGCTATTTCTCCTCAATAGGATGGAGCTGATCTCACTTGCTTGTACTGTCTTCCTGACCACAGCAGCCCAGAATTTGAAGTACTAAGCATCACCCTGCCAGCCTGGCTCTACTAATCATGTAACAGCCCTGCAAGAGCTGCAATGAATTGCCTGCTTGATGACCCAAGAGCGGACATCCCCCTACTACACTCAGTGAGTGCTGAAAGTCTTCTCCAGGGTACAAACCAGAGAACTGGGAACATGCTCCTGCCCTGCATTTCCTTGTGAATGACCCTATTTCTTTCCATTGCCTACCGAAATACATTAATGAGACTACTCCCCTAACATAGGTGCAGAGGTTAGGTACCTAATGCTTCTAGCACGAATACATCACAGAATGTACTCCACCAAAATTATTGCACGTGTACTATAATATAAAGCAGTTTGCCAGAGCATGCCAGAATTAGTGACTGAGATAGACTAAAAGACAGAAATATTACTGGGAGGGTATGGCAGGGAGGTCTTCAAAATGCAACAGTTGTGCAGTGTTTAAAGGCTTTTAAAATGAAATACCTCTTTCAATGTCCTCCCTCAGGTCTTTTAATTGAACCCTTACAAATGAGATTACCTCAATTGTTCCTTTGGGAATAATAACTATTCAGAGTGCCCAGGAGAATGAAGCAGAAATACTAATCCCAAAGGTAGTTAAATGAAGCAGTGGGCACAAACCTGGGTCATAAGCAAAAAAGCATAATGCCTTCTCCCAGAGGTGACGCGAAAGGAATGCAGGAGGAAAACTTGTACAGTACTTAAAATTTCAGCAGTATTTGTAATATTTTGCAACATAACTTTAGTTAGAAAGTGAGATCAGTTTATAGCTAAAGAGAACAGGGCACAATAATGGTTTCTAGGGTAAATATAGACCCAGAAATTGTAAAATTGTGGTTACAACAGGCTAAGAAAAATGTAATTTGTTTCCTAAAGGAAGTTTTGAAGAATCTGCAAACATTTTCACTTTGATCTGTTTTTTTCAGGTGGAACTTCCCAAGCTGCCACTAAAACTTCAGCCTTGAAAAAATGTTGGTTGTTAAAATAAAATTTTATTTTCTGATTTTTTTAAGATATAAAGAAAACAGAAAAAATAGATATGAATATTTTTTTTTATTTAAAAGTACCTTACTCTTTCTCATATGACCAGGACTTTGTTCAGACTCACGGGAGGGAGCTGTTTGCAGAGAAGAAGGGAACCGCAGAGGCAAAATGAGCCCCTCCTGGGCCTTTTTCCTTTCTCTACTCCAAAATCTTACCTAGACAGATTCTTATCAAGGATTCTATTTACCTTTGTAGATCTATTTCTGATGGAAATTTCTGCTGATGTTGCCCTTTGTCTATCTATTTACTTTGTTTAAGTACAGGAACATTGGGCCACCCTTCATAGGCTCCCATAGGTTCAGAAATTGACACATCTACCACTTGTAGAGATTGCACTATTTTCAACACACTCGTTGTACTTCTGAGGCTTTCCTGGCACACACATTAAAGTTGGCGTGAACACACACTGTAAGTCACACACTTTGGAGCGACAGTAGTTTTATTGCATTGGGATTACATAGTCAATCTCTGCTTGGGCAGTAGATCAAACCCTCCCTAGAATTTTTGGGCTTGTGGACCCTGAACTAACCAGTGCACGCACACTGCCATCATCTATGAATTGAGATACAGCAGCTCCAGAGAGTGCAAGTGGATAGATTTTTTTTTTCTCATGGAGGGAGGAAGGTCTCACCTTCCCATTAAGAGTCAGAAGGAATGGGAACTTGTTTTCTCCCCTGTGATCTCTCAATACATCTGCCTTAAAAAAAAAGGCAGATGTTTTAAATCTCTTATTCCTTGTGACTTCCCTGGCCTTCCTGTGGCTGCAGAATAAAGGCTGTTACTCATTGCTGGTCAATGATGGCTTGGTTTTGGAAGACAAAGGGCAGTATCTGTAATGAATTTTCCTGTTAGATTCAGTATTGGCATGTTTAAGTGTTGGATTCAAAAATTAGTAGTATTTGGTTTATAGGAACATTTAGCTCATCATAACTTGTAACTTGTGTTCAATGTGAGTTAAAGAAGTCAAAGACTAAAGGAGAAATTGGATTTTACCAGAAACAGTGACCTAAAATATTTCCAGAAACCCACTTCAATACCTTACTTCACTCTTGAGATTAAACTGAACCCTATTTGTAGGTCAAGATACCGTTAGCTCAGAAAGCTTATTGTGACATTGAAGCTATATAAATTCTGTAGTGGACCCTGTTGCTGTATTAAGAAAGTACTTGCAGGGAGAAGCAACATCTTTCATTACACCAACTGACTACCAGGCTCTCAAAGCGATAAAATGTTGCTATTGCTGTGTTAAACCAGCTGTTGCAGGTGCCATCGAAATGTGTATCTGTCTGCATCTTCCTGTGTGTCTGCGTTAATCACAAGGGCAACAATCCCCAATGAAACCATTTCTATTAATTGAAACTTTCTAATTTTCTGGGAAAAAAAGATGACTTTTATAGTACATTGGGTTTTTTGTTTGTTTGTTTGATAGAGCACCGCTCCTTGCCTGTGCAGATAAATTGCAAAACTGGAGAGTGGGCATACATTTCCTGATTACAATGATGCTGTATCACTTTCATTTAAAAGAACAACAACAACAAAAAACAAAACCAACACAAGAACCTCACAGAAACCCCACAAAAACCAAACCTTAAAATAATAAAGTGTTTCTGCCAACTGTAAAGCATGTGACATGTCAGTGTTGAGCCGGTTTCAAATCTTGGCTACAAAATTATTTATTTGATCAGATTCTTATGAGGTTTGAAATATATGTAGGGACTGCTTGGAAATGTGTGACAGTTCATAATGGCAAGACAGTAAGATACAGACATATATATCCTTTCACACAAACATATAAGAGCAATCCATATACGTTTAAATATGACTATATTTAAATATGGATATGAATTGTTTTGTTACATTATTTCTTCTGTGCATTGAGTCTTACTAACTTACCCAAATTCCATGCAATCCTAGCTCAAGGATTAGTTTCTTAGCATTTACTGCAAAGGTTCCTCCTTTCACCCTGCCATAGGACAGAAGTGTCTTTGGCATTCTATAGCCAACTTAATAAAACTCCTTAAAAATAGCAGTAAATATTGGGGGAAGCATCATACAGCACAAGACTAAGAGAAGGAAATTATTACACTCAGTACTTCGGAAGTACATCCTTTCTCTTGGACTCTGACACATCCAAAACTTAGAGAAAGCTGATTTTTGCAGAGTTATTGCAATGTCTCTACAATATTTTGGCACTGAATCTGGGAAAACAGCATAAAAGGCAATGGTAAAAAGGTGCAGCAGGTGATGATGCCACTCAAAATTCCAGTCTGGTGCACTGGTCTGTTGCAAGGGCTTCTGCCTGAAGCCTTCAAGTCTAGTTGCTACATTTACAGCCTTTGAAGACAAGGTAGCTGGGCCACATACAGGAGAAGGGAGAAAGTATTCAGCCTTGGGAGAAGCACTCCAACTGGGTTGTGGCACAAGAGTAAAAACAGGAGGCAAACAAACAAACTACATCTTTATCTGGAAAGCTAGTAAAAGAGTCACACAGTTGGATCTGGGTTTGGTAAATTTTAATAGAAAAGTATATATAAGGTGTGAATATCAGTGGATATAAGGAGGGAGACCTTTCCTTTGTTTTTTAGTCTTTTCCCTCAAAAACTACAAAATAATACTCTACAGATTATGAACCAGACAAGCAGATGTGTGAAAAACAACAGAGATAAATACATCCCCAATGGAACTCCACTGAGATTACTGGAATTATTCCAAGGCATGAAAGAGGGTCATAATTTCATATTTATATTTAAACCTTGGCGATTAGTATAAACTGTTATACCTTAGTTTTGGAAAATCTGACAAAATCCTTTGTAAAACCCTTTCAAATCCCACACTTGGCATATTGTTTCTGTTTTGGATACTAAAACATAAGTTTATAAAGCACAAAGCATAGGTGATTGATGTTAGTTTTGTCACTGTACTTATTGCATGTTCTAAATGTTCAAAAATATTACTAAAGGAAAGGTGATACATGAATAAACCAAAACAGAATAGATACTGTATTGTAGAAAAACACTTCAGTTTTATTGCTCTTTAACCACAGATTTTGAACAGTTTTATGAATTGTAAGCCTAATTTCCTGCCCATTTTCTTCTTTGTGCAATTTTTTTTAGATTTGTTTTGTTTTTCCTGTAAATTGCCCAATCATTTGCACACACAAAACCTTTGTACACCATTTCAAATAATTTCACATCTGTATTTTTGTAATCATTGTAACACTACATTAAAGAGCATCAGGGATAATGTATTTTCCTACCTCTAGCTGGTATCACTCTTGAAAGAATACAGAAATGTCAGTGCCTGCTCATATTTTACTCTTGAAACACAAACAAGACAATGGAGCTATGTCAAAAGTGAAAGATGAGAATTTAATAGCTGTCCAGGGGTGTACAAATTAAAGCTGCAGATTGAACAGCAATTTATGGGGCATGAAACCCAACAAAGAATGAGTAGATAATAGGCCCAGGGAACTGTTGGACAACACTGAACTGTCAAACATGAGTTTAGTTACTTGCACCTTAGCTGCAGCTGCCGCATGAAGTGAGCACAGCAGACTCAGAGCATGCATGAGATGGTGCTGGGTAATGCTGAGGAGTGCTGAGGTGGAAGTCAATTGTAGAAAGATTCACCTTTAAGTTGCTCTCTGCCAAATACACTACTGTTTTCCACTCCACCTATCGCGAAATACCATAACATCTTCAGATTTATTTACTGAAATCGCCTTTTTTCAACAACAACAAAACATCTTTTTCCGAAAACAGCAAAATTTTGCATGAATAGGGGCCTATTTCCTTTTAAAGGCCATAGATTTAGCTGTCATTCAAGAAGAAAGAAGGTACTTCACAATCTCTAGAACTGAATGAGGTCAGAGGACAGGTTGATGGCTTCAAGGAAAAGACTTCACTTAGTGATTGACTGTGGAGGTGAGGAGCTGTGGGGCTATGGGGCCCACAACCCTTTGGTAAGACCACTGCCTCCAACTGTTTTCTCAGAGGAGCAGTTGCACCCACGCCCAGCATGCCTCCACCCTGTCCTCCACAGTACAGGGAGTGTTTTATAGCTAAGGCAAATTATCTGCCTTAATACATAACAGCCTGAAAGCTCCAGCAACTTAGCCTTGAATGGAAGTTGAATTAAAAAAAAATAACTGAAAGGAAAGAAAAACCTATGAGTGAAGCCACAAATGTGTATTTTGCTTAGGAACCTACTGAGTTTGAAAGCCAGCAAACACCTCATAATAACTTGGTTACTGACTGAAAATAGATCAAATTCAGTTTGATTTAGGTTAGTGGAGCACCAATGATTCATGGCATTAGTCAGCCATGTACATTCCAGCAGAAATCAAACCTAGTAGCTAGAAATAATACCAAAATCGAGTAGCTTCATAGGATTTGAAGGATTCAATGCATTTTTGTCTTAGCAGAGAACATCATTCTCTGACTTCTCAATTCACAGGAATTTTTCATGAGCTTCAAAACCATGGAAAAGATAGCTAGGCTGCAAAACAATCTGTGCTTGCATTTCTGGCTAAATCTATTTTGCACATGCTAATACATTTCCTCAAAACTGGATAATAGGCTTAAACTAGAATAGCTTACAGCTAAAAATGTTCAAATATTGACACCCCCAAGTATTGTTGTTATTTACTATTTATATAAAGCATGGCACACTAGACACTAGAGATTTTAAGAAATACACAAGGAAAACTTCAGTTTGTGGAAACTCATCTGAAAGATGACCATGCTCTACAGGCAAAGTTTGCCTTGTTTTCCATGCACAATATGGGCACCAACGGCATCTTCAATGCAAGTCCTCAGTTATCGGGTATTTACTGCAGTTGCAGATCTGCACCACAATTTTTTACTGCCTTGACTAGTCTTGTTGAAACTTAGAAAAACATTTGCAAGAGTAGGGTTGAAAACAGTAAAAAAGATCTAAGAGAAATTGCATTTCATGCAAATGGAGAAGGCATAAGGAATGATAAGGATAAGGAAAAACATGAAATAGGGCTGTCAGGTCAATGTGTCACAGAACTGATCATTGTTTCTTTTCCTACATTTGCTTTGATACTGAAATCATTTTTCTAGCTACCTGAAAAACTGTAGGAAAAAAATCCTTTGCGAAACAATCTGAAAAAAAAGGAGAGACAGCAGGGTGTTATTGTGACAATACAGAGTATTTAGTGCTAGACCCCAAGATATCATTAGAGCGCCTTTACAACCCTGAATTAGTCTAAGGAAGAGAATTCCCTTCAGATATATTTACAGTCTGAGAGTAAAATCTTAATCACTCTACAGTATATGATGTTTAGTGCATGAGCAAGTGTTTACAGTTATGAATGTGCCTCTAATCTGCCTAAGTGACTATTTCTAACATGATCCCTCTGGCTGAAGAAGGCTAGAGGAATATAATGCAATATCACCACACAAGATTGACTACATCTGTAGTCAGTACAGGCTCAACATAAACTCAGTCAGTTTGATGAGGAGTCTAACATTTTTGCATTAATGCAACAATTTTAACTCCTAATGATGTTTTGATGACAGCTGTATTTCTCTGACTCTTTATCCATATATACACACACACACATACACATATGCAGTCTCATAGATGTTACTTTATTTAGATCTAAAACCTGATATTTACCGTTTTTTAGTAGAAAATAATTTTTAGTTGCCACTATTTTCCTTAATTTTTACCATAAAAATGGAAGTTCTAACATATGTCTTGATATGAAGTTCATTTGTGTTTTTAGGAACATTCCTTTGAAAATTATAAGTGCATTTTTCAACAGAACAGTAAGGGGTTTTATTAATAATATTAATCTATTTTAAGGTGCTCTTGATTTATGCAAATTATTGTAATTAATATAAGAAAAATGCTTGATGGTCTCTAAATCAGAGTCTAGAACTGAGAATAAAAAGATTAGAGAAACTAAAACCTTTGATTAATTTTTTATGTATTTTGGTAAATAAATTTTAAAATGCTTTATATAGACAATGTTTGAGTGGAAAATAATTACAATAGGAAGATGCACTAGAGATGCGGATTTTTAAAATATTTATTATCTCAATATGACTTCTGAATTTGATGTAATTCTATTTTGGTTTAATACTCTCTTACGAAGACATAGCAGAACATAAGAGGTTTGAAAAGTAGTGCACACTTTGAATAATTTTTGCATTGTCAGAAGCACAGTAAATACTCTACAGTCTTTGCTGGGTAAGGAATGTGCAGCTGCTCCAGAAACAGGGTAAAAACTGCATGGCAAACACAGTTGCTTCATGGAAATGCTAATGATAGCCAGAACTAAAGTGTTTCCACACTTGAGTCCTACTCATAGCACTTCAGAGACTGAACTAGGTAAGGCTTTAAACTTCGTCTTGTTAGCCCATTGAGGCACAGATTAACAGTTAGTGATGTTACCTGCCTTGGTGGTACAACAGAGAAATACCTGTTTTCTCTTTGTAATATGTTTCCCAGCAGCAGTAGCCTTTTGTAGTTCGACACCTTGTCCTTGAGATAAACACAGGGCTCTGATTTGTAATTGCTGAGATTGCAGCAGTGGTGGTGAACGTGCTTGTGACTTAGGGTGATATATTCCCTTTCCTCCAAGGATGCTGCACAACTGTAGGAACAACTGAATAGGAAATGCATCAGCATCCCCATTTGCTATATTAACCTCCCAGCACACAGGAGCACCCTAGCTGGAGAGACTCAGCAAAATCCATTCTCTGTGACTGCAAATGAGGTCTCTAATTTGCGTGGAGGTAACTCAGGAAAACTGCAATGACAAAACACCCTGAGGAGCAAAGCTGGTTTCCCAGCCCTCTCTTCCCTCCTGGTAAAATTAATCTCCACCAGTCGAAAGCTTTAGCAGACTTTGTAAAGTTGGACCTTAGGCTAGGTCTTCTTTCTTCTACCTTCATAACACACTCATGCAATACCTTTGCAGGAGAACATTTTCCTGAAGACTGAGGTGCTTGTCTCAGTCAATATCTCCTCATGTCCATAAATAAAATGTATGAAAGATTTTGTGTTAGCAGAAATGTTAGTAAAGATATGGTTATATTAGCAGAAGCATTCCCTTGTCAGTTTTGCTTTTTTTTCCTCATGTTAGCTGTTTCTCAGCCAGGGTTTGCTGGAGGAAGCCACGGTGTATCAAACAATTAGGACTGAGGTACTGTTCATGCAGTTTCAAAATTGATGTGTTCTTTTGACTTCTAGAAATGCAATAACAAATAGCTCAAAATGTGTATGCTTACCTGGACAGGTCCACTATGCAAATGAAGTCATGTTTTCCATTGGTAGTGATGATTTTAAAAGTGAGGGTGAGGAGAGAAGGGAAGAGAAGGGAAGGGGGAAGAGAGGAAAGGAAAGGAAAGGAAAGGAAAGGAAAGGAAAGGAAAGGAAAGGAAAGGAAAGGAAAGGAAAGGAAAGGAAAGGAAAGGAAAGGAAAGGAAAGGAAAGCAAAGCAAAGCAAAGCAAAGCAAAGCAAAGAAAAGAAAAGAAAAGAAAAGAAAAGAAAAGAAAAGAAAAGAAAAGAAAAGAAAAGAAAAGAAAAGAAAAGAAAAGAAAAGAAAAGAAAAGAAAAGAAAAGAAAAGAAAAGAAAAAAAAAAGAAAAAAAAAGAAAAAAAAAGAAAAAAAAGAAAAGAAAAAGAGGTTCACTCTTGAACAACAATAGATTCCTCATTTAGAAAAGGACCTTTAATGATTTCAGCATAAACTTAAGAAATTTTGTGTATGAATATAATTCAGTTCATTATGTTAATACATCTGTTCAATTAATAGTTTCTATAGAAAATTAAAAAAAAATTGTAATGGTTTTGAAAATTTGTCTCTTTGAACATAATAAAAATAAAGAAAATAAATAAGGAAAGCTATGGAAGACTACAAAATCTAAGAATCTTAATTTTGCAGAAGCAACAATATACTTGAAAACCTCAATTTCCTGTTTTGTCCTAGTAGTTCATTTACCAATGCACTGGTTTATTTTACTCTGAACATAAATCCTCTTCTTTTATTCTTCTTTGGTGGCATGTTCTTGTCTTTTCCAGCTCTTCATACCAAGGTCTATTCTGGGTAGCTTTTGCTTGGAGTAATTTGTGTCTGTAAAGCAGAAAAACTTTGGTGTTTACTTTCCTAGCTTTCGTTTTAGGGCTGGAAGTTGTCATAGATGGAGATGGCAGTGTTTGTTTGTTATGCTGTTCTTGGGCTTTGACAAGTTAAAATAAGTAAGAGAGCTTCACCCAATTTGCATTAGAGACTGGCAAAAACAGGATTACACTGGTATGATTTTAAAGCCAGTCTATACTAGTTGTACAGCTGTAATTTGAAGCAAGCTACTGCTACTTCGATATCATTACATTATACCCTAATATAGCACCTTCTAATTTATGACTGCTATGTTATAACAACAGTCATTGACTTATTAATGTAGGAATTTTTCAACTCCTCATATTTGTGCTATATCTTCAGCTGATGCTGTTATCACTGTTGACTCTTTGGCAAGCACTAATGTCTTGTCAATGCACAAGACATAAGAGGCGAGAACATAATATTGGTATATTAGAAAAACAGCACTGACTTCTCACACCAGACAAGCTGAGCTCAGAATGCCTCGTATTACAGTTGGTGGGATCAAATTTATTTATTCTGGTGAGGATCTGGTCCAAATCTGCACTGCCTCTCACAGAGCCACAGCTGCAACTTGTGGAAGACATTATTTTAGAGAATCAGTATGTCTCTTATCACTCAGTAAATTCAAAAGATATTTCGTTTGTGATCATTATGAAAAAAATAAAACCACATCTAGAAGGATTTAAAAGTTTAGCACCTGTAAACAATTTTTAAGCACATGCTTAACTTTCAGCAGATCTGTCCCATTTGTCTTTCCTAAGAATGAAAGGTCATGCTTAAAATTTCCATTGAATCTGACTACAACAAAAATAGATTATGGACTATATGTGATGTAAGACTTTTCAGCTGCATTTCCCATGCAAAATTTCAGTTTGGTTGATCTCTGGTTTCAAGACATATCCATCAGAATGATTCTTTTGTGTTTTGAGTATTTGGGTACTTTTTGGTTTGTTTGTTGTTGTTGTTTGGTTGGTTGGGTTTTTTGGTTTGTTTTTGGTTTTTTTATTATTATTGATATATGTGGAGGTCTTGAGGCATAGAGATACGAAAAATCGAAATTCATCCTGAGTCAGGGACTGCACACAGGAATTTTCTTCAACAAGATCAGTCAAAGAGAATAAAAGAAATGTGAAAGTGGGAAAAACACAGCACACTAAGTTAATAGCACAGAACCCTAGTTGTTGGCATGTAAAAAACTTTGCAGAGTAAATGAACAAATATTATCTATTTTTTATTTATAGCTTTAGTTAATTATTTATTATTGGGACATGCTGTATAGATCTAAGTAAACTAGTTTTACTTTGTTTTCTATGTTTTCAAGATATTTCTATAATTGAAATGATAAATGGTTTAAAGAAAAATAACTTGTCTTGCACTAAGAGTTCCAATAGTAAAATTGACAGGAATTGCTATTCTTATATGCTGTAATGATGTAACTTACTATTTCTGTATATCTATGAAGCTCTATCAGTTACACTATATCAAATAGCTAGGTATTTAAGTTTGTAGTTTTCAGAATAATTACATCAGAGTAAGCGGGTCTATTAAAATCAAAAGTGGATATATGATCAGAGCAAGAATTTAGACCTTTGTGTATGTTTGAAGAAAAACTTTGCCTATAAACTCAAAGAAACCTCTTTAAGCTGAAACCATAATTCAGTATTTCAATATTTACCACTTAGGGATGGAAGACATGCATCTGGTCCCATTCATTTCCATACCACCAGGCCATTATAATTCTGCTAAAATGCAGTATAATCAATAACAAAGCAAAGCAATTCACATTGAGGATATTAAAGAATTTGTCAATGTTCGATTTTTATTTATGCTTGCAATGACAAAGCCATCATTAAGAACAATGTTCTATTATGGAAATATGTGCAGACTTTATTTTCATATGATGACTGTCCAAGACACATACAAGGGAGAAAAGTTTAATAACTATTCTCTCAATCAAACAAATGCATTACAAAAGTGGAGCTGGAAGAAGGTGCTAATGTCTTTGGTTTTGGAGGAATGATAAGTGACATAAAACACAAGATGCTGGAGCCACAAAATCACACAGGAAGCTTAATTAACCAAACAGTTTCTGGGAAAAGAAGGTGGGATGAACATGAAGGGCAGGAGAAAGGTGATTAACTGGGGAATCAGCCATGACCAGAGAAAGTAGGCTGGTTCTAATATTGGTCTCAGTCCAAAGTGATAACAAACCTTCAGAAGGAAAATGTATGTAGGAAAGAGTTTCAGTTATTGTAATTATTTTTTTTTCCTTTTTTTCTATTTATTTGTTATGTGCTGTGCTACTAAATGATGCACAGGAATGCTGTGCCTCTTTTAGTGGTACAATTCACAGGGAATTACATAGTGTCTGAAACTCACAGAATACACGAGGGATAAATGAAAGTAATTCCTTTTTTGCTTCGCTGTTTTGCTTTAGGTAAGGTAGCCTTGGTAACTGCCAACAGTCCTTCTTCCCCATCAGCTCAGCAATGGCAGCTTGTCCATTCCCAGGGTTTAGTTAGGACTGTGGGCTGAATCTTTAGAAGTATTTTCCCTCTGTTGCTGCACATTCTGTGTATCTGCATGTGCATGTATAAGAGCTAGGGGATGAGATGAATAGCTGAAGAATGGAAGATCTCATACTTTCTTTTTCTTTTGTGCTTTGGGTTGTCAGATGTGGCAGGAGAACACCTGCTTGGGCTGGGAGCTATGAAGCCGAATGACATTCCAAAGAAGGGAAGAAACTTCAAACATCCCAGAAAGTGAGTGTTTCCGAGTGTATTATAATTATTTACATCTGAAAGTTATAACAAGATCAATAGGAAAAGATGGCCAAAGCAAACCAAAAGAAGAGAGAAAGAAAAAAAAGTTTCTCAAACTTTTCTGAAAAGTTAAGACAATTTTAGCACTTAATTACAGCCTTTTGTTTCTATTGCATTACCTATTTATCCCAGAAGGGACAAAATACTACTTTGGTCCTTTAAAAAGTTATTTCTTTGAAAGTATTTGTAGCAGCAAGTACACTTGAGATATGTTGCCTTTTAATCACTCCAAGAGCCTTTTTGCACACATACACTGCGTTAAGGATCTTGACTCTTCACCCCAAATAAACCTGAACCTTTGCCAAAACTGGGGTACCAGATGGCTTCATTTTGATACCACTGATTTGATACTACAGTTATTTTAGCAAGTGTCAGCCAGGTAAGATATACTTTCATTATGGGCATGCTACCACGGACAAGACAATAAGAAACCTCTGCAAGCAAACTATTACTCTCCAGAGTGAGAGATGATATGTCAAACTCTCTAAAAGTGGAAGTCTGTGCTGTTCCCCCATGACAGGAGATGTAGTTTCCCATACGAAGGCTATTATTTACCATCCTTGCCATTTGACATACCATTCAGACTGGCAAGCTTGAAGTGTGATTGTCATTTCTGAGTCCAGGGCACTGTTCAGCCTCTCACCCTTTGTAGCGTGAGTATTTTTGTCCAGGTCTTCTGAGCTGAAGAGTTTACAACCTTTGTTCCAGGCTCTTAATTTTTCAGAGATAAATCAGTGATTTTGGAACTGCTGCCAAGTATTTCCTTAATCTCCTTGTTAACACCTCCTAGACTCCAGTCTGAGGTTTGGGCCATACCCTCTGATATATTCTTTGTTTCTCTGAAGGAACTTCTAAAACTATCAAAAGAGAGAAGCACCATGTCCTGAAGTTTATTGAGAACTAGGGCATCATCAGTGTCTTGCATGTGGTTAATTCTCCTCTGCAATTTCTGAAGAGAGCAATTCCTGAACCAAAGGTATGTCAACACACCAAAAACCAAATGAGATTAAATACAGGGAACAAAATAATAAACATGAAATTTTGACAGGGGATGTCTTCTGTCTACCTAAATGTGGGGCTGGGAAGAAATGACACTGAATTTTATAAGCTGTGAACCACAAAATGCTTCTTGCTTGTAATCAACCTTGTAATATATGAGCAGTGACAGGAAATTCTTAGAGCATTCTGTACTTATTTACTTATTCAGACTGATGTAATCCTGGTATAAGCCTAACTTTTTAAAAGAAACTACTTGAGCAAATACAGAAAATGTTGTTTTGAACAGATGTGCCTTAGAAAGGAAACATTTATTTAATGCTCTCTATTTCTATGGTTTAGTGAAGGAATAAAAGTATGAAAGAAGAGTAATGGACGCAAAATAGATCACAGAGAGTAAAGTTAATAGAAATTCTGAGTGGAACATCAAAGACTTTCTGGGGCTTGCCTTGTGGTAGCTGTATAGATGCATAGAATACATGTGTTAACGGCCAGTCAACAAGTCTTTTTGCAATATACTTCATTTGTGAGGTGGTAGTGGCCCATAGGAAAAAAAACCCCACCACAGCAGTCCCAGGAGGCTTTGATATAATTAATGGTATAGAAAATTATTCATGAAATAATTGCATGGAATCTTACATGACCAAATGGGGGCAAAATATTTTGAAATATGTTTCTCATCTGTGTAAACATCTCTAGTGATTATGCACAAAGGCACCTTGAGCTACAGACTTCTCATTCTTTCAAGGTACAAGTTCTATTTTCATCACCTCTAGAATTTGATTAATAGCAAATTCATATTTCTTTTCAGAGCTGTAATACTCAAGCAGTTATACAGGTGAGGTTTCCTAAAAGTGTAAGAAGACATCTTTGAAATTACATTCTGCCTTTCAGTAGTTCTGTTGCATTCAGAAAAACTGAACTTTATTGCACCTAAGACTGTTGATCGGGGATTTCATGGTTTCATACTAGATACTTTTGATTTGTGAACTCTGGAAAAACAAGGAAAGCAAGGAAACCAGCTACATTTGCCTTAACTGTCAGTAATTTTGTAAAGGAAAACTTCTGTCTCCTATTGTTTATAAACTGCAATTCTACAAGGATAAGTTAGCAAATGAGCACAAGACCCTTCCTGTTTTTTAAGGCTTGATAAACCTCCTTTTTCTTTCCTTCTATGACTAGATTTGTAATAACATCTGAGTCTTTAGACTTATGCAAAATTTATATTCTATGACATGGCACTTGGTAACAAACTCTGTTCGCACAAAAAATAACACATCAGCAGTAATCAGTGCTTTAAAAATTATGAACAGTTTGTGTAAACCTCTCTTTTTTGGCACTATTAGAAGTCAGCTGTGATTTCAGAGTATAATAAATGCATTTGGTTGAATTCCCCTGTTGTGCTGTGAGGAGAGCTTGTCTTTGGCTCATTTAGATTCTGAAGACTTTGTCCAGTGTCCAGATGCACTTTTAAAATGTAGTTAAGAGAATAATTACTGAATGTATTGAAGATCCATTCCTATTTTTTTCAGTTTATGTCCAGTAGATTCCACAATTGGCACAATTACTGCAAGCTCATTTGGCAAAGAGCCATTATCTTCAATGGGAATAACACCTACTACACTAGCTCTCAATCTTATCCACAATGTACATTTAATAACTTGCACTAATAGTTTCCAAAGCAATCCCAAAATTGCTTAAAATGCTTCTCACAGTGTTTGAAACAAGTTATCAGATTCTGTAGCATGCAAAGACAGAAATATAGCAGTCAGTGCAATAGCATTGATGGTGTTTGCTGTATCTGTTCAGGAGTAAGCATGACTGAATAAAGCAGTAGCCAGAAGAAATAAGTTGGAACAAGCTAGTCCTTCCAGTTACTGACTACCTGAGGGCAAAAATCTGCAGTGACGGTGAACTGAATATGTGCTGTGTGCCACAGACAATCCTTCTCACCAACAAATACTTTTTTAATAGTATTGCTAGGGAAATCCAAGATGGTGGAGGTTGGTAGGTAATGAGTGAAATTTTGCTTGAAAGACTGAATTTAAAAGTGGATAAATTTCTCAATGCAAAAGTCAGTCAGAACTGATAATGACTGCTTCAGACCAGAAACATTTGCATGGGAACTGTCCAACAAAATTATTTAAAATTTAACTTCAAATTGAACTGCTTCCAAACTCTGGTAAAGCTAGGGTGAATTCCCATTTCATAACCAATCAAAAACTCAATAAAATGCTCCTTGCCACATTTTTTGTTAGAAACATATCTTAAACCCCCATGTTGCTCATTAGGTTTTTGTTAAATTAAAGCCATTTGGTCCCTCTGACCTTTGGCCAGTTTGAATTCTTGACTAACTCCTACTATTTTCGTGAAAGCAAATTGAACAAAACATTTCTATGGAAATACCTTTGTCATAAAAGAAAATGGCTTATTGCACTATTGAAAATAGAAGGAAGCCATTCATTAAGATCAAAGACCTTTTATCCCTGTGAAAATTGCCTGCAAGCACATGAAAATCCATGACAATTCAAAGCAACATGCCAACTTTTTGTTTTCATGGCAAGGCTATGTCAAATATATTTCCTTGGGTTTTCACAAAGAGCAAGAATTTTCTTCGTAATTATATACTGACAATTAAATGGATGAAAGACTGCAGCTGAGCATTCCCTGTACAGTATGCTGATAACGACACAGTCTATCTTCCACCTGCAAAGCAATGCAGGAAAGTTCATGCAGCTCTCCAGAATGTCTATGCAAAGACTCTTCACAAAAGCAAATCTATTCCTAGTCCATTGCTGTTAGTAAAACATGCACATATTAACAGTACAGCAGGAAATTCTGAAAAATACTCTACATGGATGCAATGGATGAAAGCACATAAATAATCACCTTTTTCTTCTTGTGTGGTTCCATTTGTGTTGATTTTTTTTATTGTTATTCCCTTCTCTAGTCAGTACTGTGCTCTCTATCAATGTACAAATACGAATATGGAACTCCCAACAACAAAATTTCCTTGAAAAGGAATAGATTTCTTCTCATTTAGACAAGAATCTTCATGATAGGAAAGTGAACACAGATAACTTGCCATCTCCACCATTTTGCATAGTCTCTTATTTTAGTCAGGCTACTGAAGGAATGTGTGAAAAATAACATCCCAGTTGTTGGCATCAGAAAATTGGTCCTCAGTGCTTAGAATTAATACAAATATTAGCTCTTTGTAAAGCATTATAATTTTCAGGCAATTATACTAGAGCACTGCACTTTGGTGCTGTGACTATTCTAATTTTCTTGGCTGGTGGCTACTCTGTTGCTTCTGTTGCTTCCATTATGTCCTGCCTGAATTTGTAGTGAAGAGCAGCCAACAAGACCACTAAAGAAGAAGCTTTACAACTCCTACTCCAGTGCTAAGGCAGAAACTGTGTGTTTTAGTTAATTGTATTTCAGGGATGCTTTTAAGGAGAGGAGTATTATCTCCTTACTCTCTGGTTAACCTTCCTAACTCCACTGCCATTACCAGGCTAACTCTATTCTGTATCTGCTCAAAGACAGCATCCTCAGGATCTCAGGCGTACTTGTTACTCACCTGAGTGGACTGATATAATTTTCCCAGCTCTGGGTAGTGGGGAATGGGTATAGAAAGCTCTGCTTCTTGGGCAAGCCATGGTTATGCAGCCAAATCTGAGGTACAGAGACCCAAACAGATCTGTTAAGGCTTTCTCTGAGTTTGGAGGTCACACAGCTGGTTTCTCTCCCGTTTATGTTTACAGCTAACCTGTATCTCTCTTCCTCTGCTTCCCACAAGCCAGGTTCAGACTGCCTGCCTTGCACAGCACCCACGAAGCAGATGTTGCTGGAACTTGAGGCACAGATTGGGGAACTTCTGTGACACCAAGCTGCAGCTTCAGCTTCAGACTCTGCCGGAAGCAGTTTCCTTGCATCTGCAGCCACTCACAGCAGGGCAATAGTGTATTTCTTCTTTTTGCCAGACAACTGCTTGCAGAGCCATTTAAGAAGCCAGCCTTCCTACCTGAGAACATGCATCTGCCTGAAACTTCACTGCTCTTCTCTCAACAGGCTTGAAGATTTAAATCTTCCCAGAAAAATTGTGGTCTGCTAGGTTCAGCAGGCCAGGCCAGGCCACCCAAAGTCACTTCATCACTTCCTAGCTGATGAGATGTAGAAGACAGGAACCATATCCTTTCTGCAAGTTTATTTCCCAGCAAACCTTCTAATGAAATAGTGTGATACAGCACAGAGAAGCCAACTTAATAATTCAAGCAGAATACCAGTTATTACAGGAGATATTTTTTTTTTCTTCCAAAGTCTCAGTGTTTTAAATCTTGGTTCTGAATTTTCCAGGTGTGCTAACGGCATAAACTGAAGCCGATTCTGCTGTATTTCAATGAACACTATGGAAGCTTGGAGTTTCCAGTTCCTGGAACTCCATGATTCTTCAAAAATTTCTTCAATAATTGTTTCTCAAGAAAAAAAAAAATGGTTGCTAATACTCAGGCTACAGGGAAAGAAGTCAAATATCTAAAGCTCAAGCACTGAAGAGAGAAATAAAAAAAAAAGCCCAGCCAGTGGCTGTGGGCTTGTTGTTTGTTTGTTTGCATTCAATTGCCATGATTTGTAAGCCAAACTCATGACTTTTGTAGATCAAATTGAAGGGTTTGGATTCTGTTTTTAAAATAGCAGAGGTTGCTCATACTTCCAGGACCATTAGAAGGGATTTGGAGGAGAATGTGATGCTCAGCTGTGACTGTTGACCCCTAGGTAACCTGACGTCTGTATCTGAAAGTGTCTCCTTGTCGTATCTGAATTGGTATATGATTTTCCATAAATGATTTCTCCCCTTTCTGCTTCTAATCTAATACCTTAAAGAATATTTCTCTTTTTAAAAAAAAAAAAAAATTTAAAGATGTAACAGACTTTTTAATGGATCATCATGTCAGCTTCCCCAGGCACAGTGATCCCATAAAGCTAAGAGACGTGATTAAATTAGGAGCTTAACTACACCTCAGTGTCAAGCTCTGAAAAAAATAACAGTAAATTACATAAAATGGTCAATATAATCTATACCACCCGATACAGGATGTGACATCCTCAAGCAGCATGCATTAACTTTTTAATGCAATCCACTGATTGCATTATAAATCACATATTTGTGTATCAGTGATGAGAAAAGCCTATCTAAAAGGTCATCTACTCCAGGGTTTTCAAAAGGACTCTCTAATTGGTTTCTGAGAAATTCACAGGCCATTTTACATGGTGTTTCCAGACTTATTTACAAGCTTGTTAAAATTAGCCTACACTTTGTTTGTTTTCTTCTTTTATTTTCCCTCATTTTGTTTGTTTGCTTTAATACACAGGAACACTCATGTGGGCTTTTGAGGAAAAGTGCTTTATTATTTTCACAATCGTTTGGTACACCACACAGGATACACAAACCATACACTAAAACATACTGTTTTAGCCTATTTCTTTCCTTTTTTAAGGTGTCCATTTTTTGTTTACAGTGGCTTCAGTGTTCAGTCCTGATTTTGTCTGTAATGCTGTGACATTTACCGAAGTGCCACCAATAGGACTGCAAAAACCTGGGATGTATCTTTCAATATGGGCTGTGTTCAATCTCTCAAACTCATGGGAGCTACACTCCTTTCTTCCAGCTGAGTGTCTGGTGCTCTGCAGGGGGTGGGGGAACAATCCCTGTAAGTACAGAGGAAGGGAAAAAGAAGAAAACACCCACTTCATTTTAGTACTAGCAATTACTAGCTTTTTGTCTGACCATAACCCAATATCATATCAGCAGCTGGACTCTTTTCTTTTCTTTTTCCTCTCATTTTTCAGTCCCCTTTCTGAGCCTATCCTTTCACATCAAAACTTGCAAACAGATGGGCGGCTCCAGAGAAAATTCCCCTGGGACCGAGCTTTCTAGGTCCCTGAAGTAGCTGCTTACACCTGACTCTTCCCACAGATGGCAGGGTGCAAAATCTCTGTCTCCACAGAAGCTGTCAGGTGCAGTTTCAAGCTCCCAAAGTCCCATCTCCCAGATTTGTTCAGGGCTTCACCAGCCAGCAGGTACTGCCCTTTTTATTCTTCAGTTTGTTCTGCCTTTTCACTCCCAGGGATTTTTACTTCATCATGTAAGGAGATGCCCAGTAAACCTTTTAAGGGGCTCCCCAAAGTATTGCCTGTGCCTTTGTACTCCTAAGCCTGTGCAGAGAATTGTAAGCTTGTTATTAGTATAATGGTCCCAAGTGCAACAAAGGCTCCCACCTGCTCCTCCATGGAAGGGCGCCTTGGCTCGGTAACAATTAGCATCAATTACGGCAGGGCTGGTCGGGAGCTGAGCGCCTAGCCCTCTGTGGGCTGCAGGTGCAGGATTATCTCCCTGACCTTTCGCTCCCAGAGCCCCCTCTGATGATGGGAGCAGAAGGCAGTCAGATGAGAGCTGCATGCCTTTCAGTCTTCGTCGTGAGCATTAGCTATTCATGTCACTTCCAGAGTGCCGAGATTAGTCTCAGGAAACTACACAGAGAGCAGGGTCCCTCTCCTTGGCTCTGGTTTGTCCTGCTGGGTGCTCCTGTGCCTTCACATCTTCTCATTCTTCAGTGTCCGTGTTCTTGCTGCAGGAAAAGTAAATGCACGATAGCATCTGTGAAAGAAAACAGAGTTGTAATAATAGTAATAATAATAGCAGTGGTAGTAAAAAAAAGACAGCCCCACAGCTGGCTGGCTGAGTGGCAGACAATGGCATGCATGTAATACGCTTGGATAGACTTCTCTATTTCATTGCCTTGGCTTTTAGGTGCAAATGTGATGCCAGACTGTGCTTTAGTTTCAGTGTGCACTGTTAGAGTCACTCGTGAAGGCAAGCAGTACAAAGCTAGATATACTGCAGATAGTATAGATAGCACCCTGTCAATTTCGAAGAGAGGCCAGCCAACTGTTTTTCTAACAAAACTGGTGAATTTACAAGGTAAGTTATACCTGAACACAGGTATAGCACACTATCTTCAAAATATTAAAAAATTGCTTTTTTTCTATATGTTTAAACATTGTTCATTTTTTGTATGCCTTCGAAAAAAATAAGGGTAGGCTTTCTTCCCATGGACAATAACACTTTTTATGCATTGCAAGTCCTATATATACTGAATATTTTACAAATTCTGTATTTCTTTATCCGTGTACCAAACTACATACATACCTGTATCACATTATTTTCTCCTTAAAAATATTCACCAACAAGCAGGAGGAAAGGAGGGAAAAATCAAACAAATCATTTACAGAGAAAAAGAAAAAGAGTATTTTAAGCCATTGCTCATCCAGAAGAGCAGTGTAGAGCAGAGTTGGGAACAATGACAGAGCAGCACAGATCAGCTGGATGTGGACTGGAAGCTGCTAAGGGAGACCCTTAGAACCTTTGAGTATGCCAGTAAGCCCATTCCATAGAAAGAAAACCATGAAAATTATATCACAAACCTGCCTATTTTATCCAAAAATAACAGGAGTGTATGGTGTCTATTTATTGGTTTGTTGTTTATTTTTTTTTCCAGAAGTCTCTTACATTCTATCTCTGGAAAAAGAGTTTCCTTTAGGAACAGCCTGAACTGAGGCATTGGATATCACACTGTCCATAGTTTCTTTATTTTTTGGTGTGGAAATTAGGGAAATTACAGGGGAAATAGAATTATTTGAAACTCTAAATAGTGAATTTGGCATCCATTATCTGAAATGTTTACATAAATTACCCCAGTGATGTTACTTCAGGCTATATAGAGAATGAGAGCAGCAAGGGAAGAGGACAAGTGTTCTCCAAAAAACATTGTTTGATTCTGTTTTAGGCAAAAGACCATGGCATGACCCTCTTATATATTTCTGAGTTAGCTATAACCCTGACAATATAACAGTGTAAAAATAGCATAAGAGGAGAACCAATTGTATGGTAGTTAAGTTGGATGCATTTAGTCATGCATTACACTTATGATATGTCATTCTTAAAAAACAATAATGTAAGGGCTTGGAATAATGTCTACTAACAATGATGATGTTCATCAGAGAAGTTTGTCTTTTATATTTAATTAGAATTCATCACCGTTGCTCACAGAAGGTGTGATTTCTTCAGCAGAGAGAAGGCATGGTAGATATCACTAAAGGAAAACTATTCAGTCCATCATGTCAATAGCCATTGTATTTTTACAGAGCAGGAGATGCTGTAGGACTGTAATCACTTCAGAGTAGCAAATGTTTTTAATGGCAGACACTGTAAGAGCTTTAGATTAAAAAAAACATTGACTTCATGCCAGCAGGAGTACTGCATGTTGTAGGAGGGAAAACATAGAAAGAAGCTCAAACCTTCATGGCAACAAAACAGTAAAAACACTACCTTTTTCTCAACAAAAGAGACACATGAAGTGTCACAAATCTTCCTTGAAGCTAATACAGTGACTGAGAAAGAAGGCCATATGTGAGGCTCGTTAAGATCTTTCCTACTAAGATTTGGATGGGGGAGGAGGGAGGACCCTTTGGTTTTGGGAAGAGAGGTGTGATTTGCTTATATAGTTTATAAGAACTTTTAGCAACAGAGGATACAGTTTTCCCACTGATAGAGAACATTTTGCACTTATACAAGGGCATGGAAATAAATTTTAACTGACTTGCCAAACCAGTTTGGGAATAAGTAATATCAAAATAAAAGAGAGAAGGCCCTTTTTTTTTTTTTTTTTTTTTTTTGCTGTAAGTGCTATAGTCTCACTTGTAAAAGCATGCTGGCAAATTGAAAATAACTGTATCATGATGCATCATCTGCTTGGAAACAGTTAAAGTGACATAAAAAGATTGCCCAATGGAGGGGCTTCTTCTCCTCCAAGTGGTGTCTGCAAGGATGCCAAAAACACTCCCCCTTCATGGATCTCATCCCCTCCCAGACAAAATAAATAAGTAAGTCCATCTTTGAGGGGAACATAGCTGTAAATACAACACGAACAAAGGCTAGCTGTTGAATTACTGTTCTAAGCACAAAGAGGGAATTGAAGGGAAGGAGAAGGGAGGGGAAATCCCTCCGTGTTTATGAGCACACATCAAAGAACCACTTCTAGAAATCTGAACACTCAGATAGGAGGGGTGGAAACAAAGCCTTGATAGGAAACTTGAAACAATTCAATAAGCATCATTGTGCATACCCGGTCAGTTGATTCAAGTTATACATTTACACAGGCATGGGGAGGTTATGTGCTGGTATATTCAGTATGTGTGAATACATGTGTGGTGGATGCAGGGAGCATGCTAAATCTGCACAGGTGTAATATTGACCTGTACATGAAAATATATTTTTATGAAAATATATATTTATGTTTCCCATTTCACTAGAGACAAATCATGGCCTCACCTTTTCACAGACTAGAGATTTGCTTAATTAATTTTAGTTAGAACTAAAGTCTTAATTAAATACTTCAGCATGTGGTCTGGGGTAAATAATATGTGTCATTGCAAAATATATCACATAAACTCACAAATATTAAAATTAACGTCAAAACAAAAACACTGGCTTAACATAGTTTTTCCTCAGGCATATATATTTGTACACACCTACACATATCCATATATATGTGTGATAGTTCTCCAGCAGAAATGTAAGCGTATTTTTTTTTATAGCCACTTCTGCCACTGATCTTAATTAATTCAAAACGTCTTTTGCAATCAAGCCTATGTGCTTAGATTGGAAAGGCAGCAGTGACATTTTTTGTTATTATATATAAAATACCATAAGAATATCAATATAAACAGTTTTAAATCAGAGAAGTTCTTGGGACTGTGAGAAAAGACTGCAAATTTATACTGTCTTTCTTTTTTTGGCTCTAATTAGTAACACCTATGAATACAGGAGCACCTGGATCATATTATCTGCAAATATGACACTGGTAGACATGAGTTTTATTCCTTCTCATTACAGCATTAGTTTTGCTCCCCCTTACATTCAACCTTTTGCTATATAGAATAATACCAAAATTACACCTGGCATATAGTTTCCTTCTTTTGTTTTGAGACCTGCAGATTGAGGTAGTTCAGGATTGAAATAAGACACTCTAGTCCCAGTTACTGAAATCCATTCTTCATTTGAGAGGAAGGAAGGAACAGGCTATTCATTAGTGACAAAAGAGCTGAATTTCATTGTTTTTCTTTAGTCCTGGTATTATTAAACTTTTTTAAGCTTTTTTTGTTGCTGCTTTTAATCAAGCTCATCAGCTCCAGAAATATGTTTCATAACTAAAATACCACTGTTCAATAAAATTAGTAACTATTTGCAAGATGTTTATTATTAATCATTTAAAAAGCAGTAAAAGTCAAACTGCCCTTATGCAATACAACTTAAATTATTATAGATTCATAGGCATAGTTTATTGCAGTACAAATGATGCTATATGTAGCTATGCCTCCTAGTGTCTATGAATATTTCTGTAATTGTGTGACTCTAAGTATAAAATCTAACCATTGTGAAAATGTTGTTATTGTTAATGGTCAGAAGTGAACAAGATTGGATATTAGGAAAAATTCCTTCACTGAAAGGGCTGTCAGGCACTGGCACAGGCTGCCCAGGGCAGTGGTGGAGTCGCCATCCCTGGAGGTATTTAAGAGATGTGTAATGTGGTGCTGAGGGACATGGTTTAGGGGTGACTTGGCAGTGTTAGGTTAATGGCTGGACTTGATGATCTTAGAGGTCTTTTCCAACCAAGGCTGTTCTGTGATTATGTGATTCTGTGAAGAAGGAGTGGGAGGAGGTGCTCCGGGCATCAGAGCAGGGATTCCCCCGCAGCCTGTGGTGAAGACCATGGTAGAGGCAGGCTGTCCCCCTACAGTCCATAGAGGTCCACAACTGAGCAGATATCCACTTGAAGCTCCTGAAGGACCCCACACTGGAGCAGTGGATGCCCGAAGGAGGCTGTGACCCCATGGGAAGCCCATGCTGCAGCAGACTCCTAGCAGGACAGGTTTACTGGCAGGACTTGTGACACTGCGGGAGACCCATGCTGGAGTTGTTCATGAAAAATAGCTTGTAGGAAGGAGTCATGAAGAAGAAGTTCATGGAGAACTGTCTCCCGTGGGTAGGACCCCATGCTGGAGCATGGAGTGTGAGGAGGGAGGAGCAGCAAAGACAACGTGTGATGAACTGACTGCAACCTCCTTTCCCTGTCCTGCTGTGCTGCTGAGGGGGAGGAGGTAGAGGATTCAGGAGTAAATTTGGGCCCAGGAAGAAGGGAGGGGTGGGCAGAAGCAGAAGATGTTTTAAGATATGTTTTTATTTCTCATTATCTTACTATGATTTTATTGGTAATAAAGTAAGTTAATTTTCCCAAGTCGAGTCTGTTTTGCCCATGATGGTAATTAGTGAGTGAACTCTCCCTGTCCTTATCTCGACCCATGAGCCTTTCATTATATTTTCTCTCCCCTGTCCAGCTGAAGAGGGGAGTGATAGACCATCTTTGGTGGGCACCTGGCATCCAGCTGGTGTCAACCCATCACAGAAGGTAAACCAGCGATACTTCTTGCCAAAGCCCATTCCAAATTTTCTGACCACCTTTGAGGATGTACTATACTCTGTAAGGATAAACCTGTAATTTGTTACAGAGAATTTCTCTATGATGATAAATCATTGCTTCATCTTGCTTTTATACCACTCTTTCACTTGCTGTTTTGCAGTAGCTCAGCCAGAGACAGACGTCTGCATCAGTGCTACATGTTTGGTCCAAACTATTTGTCCAAGCTCCCTCTGCAGATAATGTAGGCCTCCCAGAAGGCAATTTCTTCACCCTATCTGAGACATCATTAGTCATAGTGTAGGGTTGAAGCACCTTCCAGTGGTACTGACCTGTCTTCATTAACTCTACAGGAGGTTTGCAGGATTGTTAAATACCTAACCTTTATGCAGTACCCTCAGAAATCCTGAACTTCAGCCATTCATTATCTTTAAAAGGGCTGGAGTTAGAACTGCAATATTTTGTTGCTTTTGTCTTACTGAAATTAAAAAGCTTTAGGAGTCAATGCACCCTTGAGGAATAGTACCTGTGACTTTGGGTTGCATTTGACATTCTCTGAGAAATCAAAGGAGGACAGATCTATTATGCATGTTGTAGCCTTTGCCGCTTAGGAGACACATTGCACTTAGGAGACACAGTGGCTTATACTTCTTCAATTTCCTATGTGGATAGAACTCATCACCTGTGAAACCATGCCTCGAAGCAAAGGAGTTTCCTTGTTCATCTCCAAACTGACTATGACTTCAGATCTGTCCAATCACAGCTCCTTAGCTGAGGTTATTACAAGTCAGGATAAGTTGTGGTCTGACCTTGCAGTGTACTTCCTCTGCTAAAAAGAAAGAAAAGGAAGGAGTAAGAACTCCCAAGACAAGAAATGAAAACTGAACTGATTAGAAGACACTTTTGAGCAAGGCAAAATGCTGATAGTAGAAAGAACATGTTGCACCAGAAATGACATCTAAATTGAATGTGTAGAATAATGTATAAATTTATTTTTCAACATAATCCTAGTGATACTTTTTTAAGATCTTGACACTGATATATCAAAATATCACCCCAGAATTTAGAATAAAGCATCTGAAAATGTGGCAGTGTCCAATTTCCGGCTGATTTATTTCATTTTATCCCTTTAATGATTGTTTGCCTTAAGGTCTTATCTTCATGAACATTCTTACAAATCATAATCAAACCATAACATTGCTGCTTATTCTGATACATAATTTGGTTTATTTATTAACTTTGAAGTAGATTTACAATATTTGAATTATTCCATTTTCTTTTCCAAACCCTCTCCAGCTTATCTAATCTTCATAAAAATTATTCTAGTGCATATCAGAAGTAGAGATAGTAGTCTGTTGATTGACTCACTAGCCTGTATGTAGTATAAGAAGAAGATGTGTCCTCCTTTTGTTTGAGATTCCTACTTCCTCAAATATATCTTATATAAATTTACTCCCTTAGTCTTCTCTTTCCCCTGGGAAACCATCTTCAGTTAGTTATTGAATCTTTCTCTGTCTCCTTGATTTCCAAAATCAGACCATAAGTTGGTCAGTTAAGAATGCAACTTAAAAATCTCTGTCCTGACAGAAGTTTCTGCTATTAAAATGTATTTTTTACATAGACTACGTGGTATAAAGCATTATGCGACAGGCTCTTTACAGAGGTGTGTGACAAGAGAGGGAGATATGTAGGCATAAACTGAAATAGCAGAGGTTTGTACTGAATACAGGGGAAAAAATCACTGTGCAGACAGGTAAGGGTGGAAGAGGTTTACCAGAGAGGTAGCTCATCTTCACCCTCAGAGATTTTGCAGGCCTTCCTCAATACAGTCATGATCAAGCTAGTCTGACCTCACAGCTGACCCTGCATTGTCAGGACAGTGGACTAGATACCTCCTGAGTTTCTTTCCAACCTGAATTAACTTCTGATTTCAGAAAAAAAACCCCAAAATTTACTAAAAGGAGCTGTGTCAGTCTGCACAAGCTTACACCTTTCCCTTACCAGTCCTTGACCAAATGAAGACTTGATGTGGGAGAACATTGGCCACAGGGAGCAGGAACAAGGGACTCTGCCACAGAGGCTCCCTGGCAGAGACCAGCTCAGATGTAAACAGAAATTTGAGTCCATTTGTTCTTTTTTTTCCGAAAGCATTTGGGTTGTCATACTCTATGGGGAAATGGTTGTAAGAAATTTAACTCTATTATGTGCCATGCTAGATGGAGTGCTGGAAACTTTGCCATGAATATTCATTCAAATTTGAACATGAATTTAATTCTGCCCACACTAATGACCCTGTCTTAGAAAATTTGCCTAAAATGAGTGTGTACATTCAGATGGAAATTTTTCAATTTACAATTGCAGTTCATATAAGTTATTTGCTTATAAGTTTGGCTGATGTGAAATACAAATTGGTGTGCTTTCCATTATATAAGGATGATAAAGGAGTTTTTAATGGCCTGAAGAGGCTTGTGTTGGAAAGACCTTGTGTTTAAATGCAGTGGATAGGAAGAAAGGACAGAGGACACTGGCATTTCATGTCTTGCAGTATTATTGATGATAAAGAGAAAGACAAAAAAGGAAGGATTAGGTGGTTTGAGTTAATAAGTTAAGTTAAATATTTGATATATGAAATGTGTGATGGCCACAAGGTGTCCATTGTAAATGTCACTGTAAGAGAGACTTGTCTGCTTAAAAATTTTGATTTTAACAGCATTAAAACGCTATTTGAAACAATGATTACAAATGAGACCTGCCTAAAACTGTTGGCCCTTTAAAGGACCTTGTCAAATAGCTTGAGCTTAGAGGCTGTATTTATTGTGATGGGAGGCAGAAAGATGAAATACACAAATACATCAAAGTAACAGCCCAGTTAAAGGACTTGATTTCTTATTCTTGTTCATACATTCACATCATTGACTTGGGTGGAGATAGTTTACATGAGAGTAAACCAGTGGAGGGAGAGTGGACAGCCACGACCTCAGCTAAGGACAATTGGCATACTGAGAAATCAGCCCCTAAATATTGACAGTATTATTGGTGATTCTGACTCTATCCTGTCTGTGCAAATGTCTTTGGTGATAAAACCAGGTTCAGCTTTGTCAGCCAGAGTTGATGTCTCTCTGTGGCACTGTTACTCACTTTAGGGCTAGATTCATCTCACTATACACAGAATGCTACACATTTTAAGACGGTGATGTTTCAAGCCAACTTTCATGTGTCTGGTTTGGATATCAAATTCGTACTACATGCTGTACATGCTGTAATAGGAACGAAATGTCTCACTATTACATATTGCCATGATTTAGAGCACTAAGTTTAAGGTAATGACAATGTGTTTATGAAACAGTATGATTTCATTGTCCTTAAACTCTTTCTTTCCCCTGTAGTTTACCAGACAACTTTATTTCAAAGTCAGTTCAAATAGCTGCATGAACATTACTGATGCCTCTATGTGAGCTATCTCTTGGGTGAATAATAAATAGTGAAGACAATTGGGAAGCAGAGCTGCCAGGAGGAGGCTGGACTTGTGCCCTCCACTGATGAGGTTAGGTTGTTGCGCACACTCTGCTGGGAAGCCCAGGAAGGGCTGGGATGCCAAAAGGGAACACTTGTCGGCGTGAAACAGTGCAACCTTCTAAAAAATCTTGGAAGCATTTAAGGCCCAGTAATTGGGTGTATTCTAGTTTGGTTTTCTTCCAAGTGAATTCTTCTCCAACTCTTCCTAGCTTGGAAATATTAATGAATTATCCTTACTGCTGAGCAATGCATTTTCCACAGAGGGCTGTTCCAGTTGTTTTAATGCATTTACTTCACATTCATCCACTCAGGCTTGGGGGGTTTTTTTGCCCACTTTCCATGGCAAGTCTAGCAAACAAGCTTAGTATCTGCAAAAAAGGAGTGTTAACCTCACACATTTTTTGAAAACACTATTCAAATTCAGGACTTAATTAAACTTGGCTCATTTGATTTTTTTCATCTGTTTGCACAGTGAAAGTATATTGTTGCTATTTGTAGCTACATAAACTTTAAAACTAAACAGTGGGATATACACATAATACTCTTCCCTCATCCCTGACCTTTAAGAATGGAACTGGAGAAAATAAATAGGTTAAGTTTCTTCTGATTCCAGGATTCATGTGGCAGATGTTATGCCTATGAAATATCTGACACAGGACAAAGATAGTTCTGTGTGGCTAAGGTTAACAACGCATCATAGTTTTTGGATTGCAGGAAGTGAATGATAAGCTTAGCATGAAACAAATACAGACCAAAAGTGAATCTCTGAGGAAATACTAAGGCATTTTGAACAAATAAATAGAAGAATTTAACTTTTTCTTTATTAACAGCTTATGAAGAAGGAAACTGGAAAATGTATTTTATCAAATGATTTTTCACAAATTAGTTGTTATCTTTAACCAGTATTTGCTGAATGAAGTTTTCCTCTTTTGAAATTCCCTCTTAGAGTCCTCTTTGCCACAGCTTCAGGTACAGATTACCCATAGGGGCAGAAGTAACCTCACACTATCCCTAAGTAGTCAGCTTTCTAGCTCAGTTGGTTTAACACTCAGGTTCTTCATAGGCATTTGTGTAAGTAACAATGAATCTAACAGGCAACTAGTTTACCAAATGCTCTCCAATAAATGTCTGAAGTTCTTTGTTCAGGTTTCCAATTAATAACTACTGGTGGTTAGTTTTAGGACTTAATTTTCAGGAATCCGATTTGTGATGCCTCACAGGAGCCCAAATCACAGAAAAAGTGAAGTCTTACAGAAGAAGCCTAGTATTTTTTAAAGAAGAATGCTTATCACTAAAACTGAAGCAACATTTAGCAGCCTAAATATAGAAGATAGTTTTTTTTGTGGTAACAGCACTTAGGAGCCCAAGCCAAATAAATAGAATCTGCAATGCTTAGCTAGTTGTCAAGGATCATAAAAGTGAAGCACCTGACCCCATCATGGTGATTTAAACCCCCTAGGTCTCTCTAGAAAGCTTTTGGAGAAATTATGTACACATGAAAGCTTGTAGGCCAAGAAAGCCAACAAGAAAGCCTAGAAATGGATGCTTCTGAATTATTTCCTCTGAAAAGTATTAGATAGCCAAACCACCGGATGAGTTCTTCTATGAGAAGACTCATGGCATAAGTTCTACTCTATAGTGTGGTACCACACTGAGCGATGTTCATGCTTTCTGAAAATGACTGCTATGGAAAAAGTGTTTATGGCTTGGGCAATAGCCTAGTTATTGGGTTACTTGTAGTGAAAGAGGAATATCTTTTTTACTTTCCTCCCTCACCCTAAAGCATTTGGAACATAGCTTTTTCCATCATGTAGAAGACATACCTCATCAGTCATCATGGTGGATTAGAGTATTTTGGGAGGGAAAATCGCCATTGCTACAGATGCAGGGACATTTACTACTTCAGTGTCAGCATCCTTGGACTTAAACTCGTGTAATGAGAAAATCAGAGCAAGCCATAGGAAGAGTGACAACTGCAAATTGTCACTTGCTTCTATTTTTATTTTAGAATAGTAAAAGGGTTAAAAATAACAGATACAGCATGTTCTTAGGAAAAAAAAACACCACAACTATGTGTGTCAGCATCATGTGGTAGGAAACTTAGGCAAAAAAATGTGGCAAGTTCTGCCCATCTGGGAAGGAGAAGGAAAAGAAGTACTGTCATATCAGCAATTGCCAGCGGTATTTTTAAAATGCCATTATGGCAACATTTTTCTTCTGCAAGCTCATCTGTTGAAAGACTGGTTAAATTAAAAAAAAAAAAAAAAAATATTGCCAACTAGTCTGAGGGAGAATGTGGAAGCAGAAAAGCCTGACTTGCATGCAATCATCAAAAGGTCAGAAGTTCAGATCTTGCTCTTGTCTGATTATTTTTAATCCATCCCATACAGAAAGAACAGCAGCTTTCAAAGGGAAAATAAGTGAACTGAAGATTGATAATTCCCAACATGATTCCAAATTGGAGAGCAAATAAATTCATCAGATAAAAATAATTTCACAATCACAATGCTGTTATTACTCTAATAGCTCCATACTGTGTTAGTGTCTAGCTCCTTTATTCTTCCAGTGAGCACCTTTTCTCTCCTGTTTCCCTTTCCTTTTGAACTGTCAATTAATCATTTTGGCTTGGGTTTGAGCTCTCCTGCATTTAACGTCCACCTTTGAAACATGTGGCCTAACACATGCCTCTTTCAATTAGGTGCGATGGGCAAAACAAGCTTGAAATAAAACCATGAAATCTACTTCAAGTGACACTGTAATTAACACTGGATGTGGACTGCTCACTACAGCCCCTTGCCTCTCTATGTTGAAGTTGTGCCTCATACAAGACATAAAGATTAGAAGTAGGTCATACAAGTAACTCATGAATAGTTAATAACTATTTAGCTACTGTCTTGAGTAGCTGTTGGGAAAAGAGGTGTGGGGGGGACAACCAGAAACATTAATCTATAACAGTAAATAATCCATCTCTTAAAATGGTTCCAAATGGGCAGAAGCCCACTTAAAAAGGCAATTTTTAAAGGAGCATGTTTCTGAAAAATTCAAAATGAGACTCCCTTAGCTGAACAATAGTTAAGAAAAATAGATTTTATATGTGCAAAACTGGAAAAAAGAGCAGGAATATGCTTGCTTTCTGGAAAAGGCAGTTAATATTGAAACCATGAATGTTCCTGTCTTGTTATTTAGTGGTCTGTTCAATTAATGACTAATGCAAAGAATGAAATGAGGAATATGTTTTGCAGGAGAGTATAACCTGTCATTCATTGTAAACATTCATCACACTTTCTTTCACCTATTGTATTTTAAATTGGTGACTAATAATACTAATACAACTGAACATAGGTGCAATACTTGCAATAGGTGTTTGCATGAAGGATGGACTAGACACTAAATTCTGTATTCTGCTCCTGCCTCTGACACAGATGTCTCAGTCCTCTAACACTGAATTTTATTGCTAAATATGCAGAAGGGAAGCCAGTAATACATACAATGGTGCACAAGCAAGCTGTGTTAAATTTTTTTAAAAAGCTGACTGCCTAGTTCTTACTGAAATTACAAATTGGAAAGTGTCTGTAAAACAAAAAAAGCCACTTCCTAAACTGAATCTGAGGTTCCTAATGAATTGTGCAGCAATGTATCTTCAAAATTTTTGCCTAATGTCCAGAAGTTATCAAGAAGTAGGGTATGGTGTAATTCACAGCCAATTTTGCTCTACAGTAATTTCTTTGATTACCTATGTCCTGAGTTTCTACATCTGTAAAGTGAGTATTGCAAAACTTAACTCCCTCCTTCGCAAGCTTTTCTGAGCATTATTTAACTGTGAAGACATTAACTGCTGAATCAGTCCAAGTGGTAACTCTCCCCCTAACATTTGTTAAGAGCTGCAAAAGCATTTGTTCTTCCACCCTTCCTACACATAACTCATACATATCTGTGTTGGAAAGCTACACTGAGACTAGGGGAAAAGATTCTTCTTTGTGAAGCTATAGGGGCACAGGCTCAATCTATAATCCCCTACTCAGCTCCAGGGAATGAAGTAGAAAATCTGTAACTGATTAGAAGTCTTTTTTTTACACACATTTTGGCCAGAGCCAGTATCTTATCCAGCTTTTCCCCTCAGCATACTTCCATCCTTAAACAAAGGGAAGAAAACTCTGATGAGGATCAGATCCTGCTGTAAAAAATTTTTCTGTTTTGTTCCAATGAATATCATATTGATTTTATTGTCTTATGTCTCTGTGCTTAGAGAAACAGAAATTTCCCCTAGGTATTATTGTTATCATCCTCTCTTATGAAGTCTTTGTCAATAATTGTACCATATTTTTCCTAATGCGACATGACACTATTAACTTTTTAGTATGAGATGAAGAGAATGCCCGAAGAGATACTATATATTTCTAGAAGATATTAAAATTGCTGTTGAATTACAGATATAACTATTTAGTTAATTATCTTAGTGAAAATAATAGCTCTGAATATTCTCTCTTTTAGACAAGAGAAAACCAGCAGTTGTTATATGAAATCAAGGAAATTACACATTTGTAAAACCACTGTGAGATAAGTGCCACTTAGAACAGGCATAAAAGACTCTTGTTTCTGTTTTCTTGTGAAGGAACTTGGGTTGGGCTTGGGGTTTGGATTTTTCTTTTTTGCTTGGGTTTTTTTGTTGTTTTTTTTCCAAAGGTAAACTGGCATTTTTGAGGTTTGGAGAAGAGACAGATGAGGGAGGATAGGACAAATATTTTGAAACTATGAAGGTGGTGGACAAGCCCCATGGTACCAAACCTGGGAGGAGCTCCCACAACACAAGAGAGCTGAGAAGAGCAGTACCTCTTCCTACTATGGGTAGTGAAGATCTGGAGAGTGAGGTCCACCACAGGTAGCTGAGGGAAGCAGGCAGGACCAGCACAGGCAGACAGGTGCCTTCAAGCATGGATGTTAAAAGGGTAAGGCAGGGACATATGATCCTTAACACAGCAGACATGGATGCCAAGGGAGTGTTAGGCAGCAGACAGCGGGAAGCAACCAGTCTTCTCAATGACAGCTCCTAGAGTCACTGTCAGAGACAGAGTATTGTACTAGAGGTACAGAGACTAACTTCAGCAGAGAATTAAGTTCTTCTCTTCTTAAAAACATTTCACTTCATCCTTTAATAAACAATATTCTGTGGAAAAGGTGAAAAAAAGAAAGTTATATTTAGATATAGTGAGATGTGTCAAACTAAATCAAGGGAAACAGTATTTAAAGACATCACATGCATTTCTGATTTAGCTTCACTCTTGTATTGGTGTCTGTGGCTTTTGACCACAAAATTGCAACACATCCCTCTGACATTACAAGGATTTGTGCTTCTTGACAGATTTTACCTGTTAATATGCAGAAGGTGTTAGCTACAGCATACTCTTAATTTTATGTGAGAGGGAAGGAGAGAAACCAGACAGCAGAAAAAGCTGCAAAAGCAGTCAAAACCTAGTGTGCTGGGTGGCATCTGTAACATAGCAGCCACCCACGTCACCTTCCTTCCCATCAGCCTCAGACACACAGCCTCCCCCAATGACTCTGGAAGCACTCAAACCCCAATTATGCTTTAACATTCCCAGTCACATTAATTCTGGACAACCAACCAGTAGAGACAGATTCAACAAACACCTTTGGCAAATTCTGGTGCTGTCTGCACTGTTCTTTTGTCTCTCTGTTTTGTTTCAGGATCCTAGTGCTCTGATTATCCACACTGTCTCATGGCCAAAGCAGAATTGCATGGGTCCTGGGTCAAGTGCTGTGCCATAAGAATGTGAATGAATATCCCCTTCCCTCCCCTTCCCTCTTCTCACAGTTAAAACAGGAAATTTAGCCTGCAAGGGTTCAGTCTCTCACCTCCATACATGCCAGAATATGCTCACGTGTTGGGTTAGAGCTCTGTAAGACTGCCAAGTTCAGCCTTGTCGATGCTAACAGACAAAAATGTACTTGCCAAAATTCAGGCCTTTACTCCAGAGTGTAATTTCAGCATTTCCATCAACATGCACCAAATTAGCCATAAAAATGATGAAATTCACTATTAAGATTTTTTTTTTTTTTTTTTTTTTTTTTAAAATGGATTTGTCCCAGGCTGGACATTTTCAAGAAAATGAAAGTATTTTGGAAGGGAAGAGCACAGGATGTTAATGGAGCATAAACAGATAGGCAAAGGGGTTTTCAGCAAAATAGGTGTCCTCCCTGATCGTAATCTCATTAATATATTTGAAGCTTCAAATATTTTACTGCCTAGTTTCAGAGCTGATTAGCTTTATGCAGTCGGCTTGGCAAGATACGCATTCTCCAGGTAGATGAATAGATGGAACAGGGATTCAGCATGTTCTTCGGTGGTTTGCAATAGTGTAGAAAAACCTGCTCTGCCTCCCCGCAGCTTTTTCTGATTCATGTTCTGCCCTCTATCCTGGCATTTCATTCTTCTTACAACAGGGTGGAAGGAGGGGGCAGAGTGATTCATGTGCCACCAAGGGACTGTCTTGAACATTTCTTATAATGGGGGAAAATCCCTGCTCTTTCATTTGTGTAGGAAAGAGGAGTAAAAAATGTCCTCAGCAAAACTGCTGGAACATGTGACATCTTGTACAGGAGTGAAATGTGCAATAACAAACTTGTTATTCTCTCAAGAAAAATGTCTAGCTAGCATCAGCACAGAAGAATTCACAATCAAAATAAAATGGCAGAGTGCCAGATAGTGCTTCAGTGCTTAAGGCTGTTGTAAATTTTTTATTAGAGATGTCTGTGCATCTCAAAGGCCAAAGCTGTTTCCAGTGACCTAGCTGTCGTGAGGATATGTCAGCTCTCAGGCTTGCACAGGAGCAGTGGAAAGGCCAGTCACTGAGTAACTGTACTGTGTGCTCCTGCTGCCATTTCAGACTTCCAAAATTTATGTTAAAGGATGGCTTACTTTAATAAATTTCCTATATGGTGGTCATGTATGAAGAACTGATATGCCCTTCAGTGACAGTGAGTTATCATCTCACCTTTCTGTCATGATAGATCATGCTGTTTGGTTTTGTGTCAGCTGAGATATTTTTCAAGAAGCATCTGATCCTGTGTTCCCATCTTGAAAAGAGCTCACCAAGAAGACTGTTAGACTGAAGAATTCAATATCTACTGATGAAAACCATACCTCCACAAAACAAGAAAAAGTGATTTCTTACCTCGTTTGAAGTTTTTAATACAGGGCTGGAGAGGATGTCAATCCAAAGAAGAAAGGTAACAAGAATGCTGTAGTTTACTAGATAACTGAGAGACCACACACATATATGACACAGAAAGTCAGCAAGCTTAACCAAGTCAAAGTTAACTCAGACTTCTAAATGAAACTCTGCGTGTAAGAATGCCACTCTACCATCATATCTTCAGCTCTTCGTTACAGCCACATTTATCTTTTTTCTTTGAACTCAATATTTCAAACTGCAAAATACTTTCTGAAAGTCATCAACTACTCAGTTTCTACAGAGTGGGGTAAAACCTCATCCTTTGAAAACCTCAGAACCTCAAGGGATCAGAACCCTAATCCCAAAAATAAAAATAGTCCAGAAACTCAGCTCTCTGCTATGGAGTCAGAAGTACCACAGGTTTAGATTTATAGGCAATATTTCATTAAGGAAGAAATGCTGGCATTTGTTATTGCTGTTGTTTGCTTGCTTTATCTTTCTTTTAAAAATTCCAAAGCCCTGTTGTGAAGCCTGTGACATCCAGTGAGTGGCAGCTGTGCATGATGAGAAGCAGAAAGTTCCTTAAAAGACTATCTGATAAGCTGTAAAGTAAAATTGAGTTGTATTCGCTTTAAAGTTATCTGCAGAGATTCCACTACTGAAGAACAAGTTCTCAGGAAATTGTAAATATAAAAGCCAGGCATTTGTGATGATTTTAAGAACACATGTGTGCTGTCATGAAGGAGAATCATTCCGTCTTCATGGAGTCACAGACTTTAAAGGCCAGAATTTACTTCCTGAAAAACACAAGCCAGAAAGTTTCACTCAATACATTTTGTGCATGGAATTTCCTTTCCTTAAATGAATTGCCAGTAGTATTAACTTGATAGGGTGATTAAAATAGTTTCCATAGACAGTTTTAGGGAATGCTATTCTTTCAATGAATACATACACAATTGGGCAAACCCTTCTCTGGTGGGCCTGCACTGAATTGGAACTACAGATGCCACACAGCCACCCCAATAGTACGTGCTGGGAAAAAGGACACCAATACAATATGTTTTGTTAGCACCTATACCCAGTAAACGCAGGGCTTCCTCTCCAGCAGCACTCAGCGGCAGAACCTGTCTTTTGCATTAATGTTATTCTCTCCGTGACTGTGGAATTGTCTAGTTTACATCAAGAGCTTGTGAAACAAACAAGCCAACAAACACAAACAAGCCAACACCATATATTTGTGAGTCAGTGGTCAGCATATCAAATTGTAGACTCCTACACAACGCTACGCTGAGAACCGAGAGGTGAGGGAGACAGCACGCCATCCAACAAGCTGAACCAGCGCGGAGAGCAGGGAGCAGGGCTGTTTATCTTAAAATCTTATCTTCTCTATTTTGGAAATGATTCTATGGGTCTTATTTACCAAAGCAGATTTCTTTTTTCCCCCTCAGATTGTATTGTCTCAGTTTTCTAGGTTTTTTTTCTCCTAGGCAGTTTGCGTTTTTCAAATCATAACATCTCCAGTACAGTGGCACTCAGAATACATCCCTTTGCTCTCTTACTGTTTTGCTTTAGTTAGCAGTCTCTTTGTAAAATGGAAGGATCCTTTCCTCAGCTGTCAACAGACTGAATTGGTACAGTCCCTGCTTTTCAACAAGATATAGGCTGTAATACAGCTGAGCAGTTGCCTGCAAATGGCTACAACTCTCCATCTTTTCCAAGATCTGATGTAAATCTCAGCTGGAAAGGATCCAGGAAGAACAAATGCCACTGTACAATCACATAAAAGCTGCACACTGTACATGCTATCTAATGCACTATCCGTGGGCCTAATATTATACCCCCAAAATCCGATGTTTTGCTTTCACAGTTTTGCAAACAGAGCCCTCCCTCATCTCCTGAGCTGGATGCACTGCCGCCTCACGCAGCCTGACGGTGTGCACCCTGGGTGCAGGCAGAGCTGAGCAATGAGCGCGGCAGCCAGGGAGGCTGCTCCTTCCCTGCCAGTGCCTTTGCACACACTCAGAGCAGAGAAGACATTTCCCTCCGAGATTTCCATACAGCCTTCTGTAAAAGACTTACAAACTCCCCTTGCCCAAGAAGAAGAAGAAAAGGGGGGAAAAAAGCAGACCCTTATTAGCTAGATGTTTCAATTAACTACTTCGTGAGCTGAGGTGAAAGGTTTATTACTTTTATGGCTGTCTTTTTATATAGGGAAAAGGGAGTCAAAGTATGTTGTGAGAAGCGGTTGTGGCCACCTCAAGGGGAATGCACAAGAAAGATTGTCATGTGTCTTGATTTCCATGTTGTCTCAGAGAAAGGTCAAAACTCGTTATTTATTTTGAGACAAAAAAACTTATGGGGAGGTGAATAAATGATTATGTTACTTTCTCTCTCCTTGCTCTCATTTCCTGCTCTGGAAGTCAGGCGGATCAGCTGAGCCACAGCACACCCAGCACAGACACTACAACATTCATCTCGGCAGGGATGAGATGTTTATGTTAAGGCAGAAAATGTGCTATTTATCTAACTCAGACACAGCCATATGACCCTCAGATGGCAACATCATGATCAGCTTTGACACGAGCACAGAAATGACCAGAGAAATGTAAAAAGTGTAGAAAAGTTCTTGTAACAGAGATCATTCCTTCAGTAGAGGTTTACTCACTGTCCACAGTTTGCAGCTACAAAACAGTTCAGTTTCAGAACATTTCTGATAGCTGTAGATAGGATGTCTTCAAGTCAATATCTGATTAAATGGCATGGCACGTTTTAAGAGAGCTAAAGTCAGCTGTAACACAGAAAGTATAAAATTGTTGTTCTTAATTTAAAAAAATAATTAATAAAATGGCTGTATTCATTTCTATCTGAACCTGAAGAGTGTTAAGAGCTCTCCATATGAATCAGAATATTTTCTGAAATCAGAAAAAATGTTAGCCTTCTAAGGGAACCAGTAACTAGTAATGATTATAATCACCTTATAGTGCAATGCTTCAGTGCTTTTCCAATATACATTAATATGATGCTCTGAAGTGCAACTCATCATTCTGAAAAGAAAAAGGAAAACACAGCGGCAAGGAACCTAGGCATCTCTTTGCATTTTATTTAAGTCAGTACCCATCTAGTCATGCATGTACGTACACATAAGTATGTATATATTTATGTATTTGTACTATCACTATATAGAGAAAGTAAACATACAAGTATACAAGGATACAAATGGGAAATTATGAATGAAAATTAAGCACACAAATTGTGTCTTATTTGATTTGCATATATAGATTGGGTGAAGGGAAATAAGTGTACTTGGCATTGTAATGCTTTTTGCAAGTAAAACTCATAAGAACAGGGAGTTTTGTACATAATTTTGGAAGTCTTACCTGTGCCCTATTCTGGATTCTCTCTCTGTAAGGACTATGTGCCAAATTCTCCGCTGCGACAGGCAGGCACTGTAGAAGCTGCTATGAATTCCTCCTGGAGGGAATTGGCCTTTTCCTGACTGCTCTTGATCATCTTAATTTAAGCTCTCAGTTGCCAATGTTTTGGAATTGAAGCCCCAGCTTCAAATCATGTCAACTGCACTCTCCTTGGCCTTGCTATTTAACATTCCAGACTCGTTTTTTGTTTGGGTTTTTTTTTTTACAACTTGAGTGCAATGAAGACGATGATTTTTTTAATGTTCTGGCTATACATTTCTCACTCTCAGGGTACACCACGAGGGGTATCTGCAGGAGCTGAGCAGAACTCAGTTTTAATTTCAGGCTCTGTGCAAATACAGGCAGGACATTGATGTTTTGGTAACAGACAATTAGTAGGTGAAATCATAAATAAAACTTTCTTTATTATGTGGAAACTGAAGAAAGCAACTGTGTGGGACCTAGTACATCCTTGCGTTTGGTATACATATTCTCAGAAACTACACCGTAAATTTAGGGAAATCGAACCATTACATAGATGTGTGTGTGTATACATATACATATATTTTCAGCCTAGCAGTTAGATGCCATAAACAGAAAGAGAATCTGCCTCCAGTCATCTGAAGTCCCAAAAGACAAAGATGACAGATTAAAGTGAAACCTAGAAGTTATTGGGGCAGAAAGTGCTGCCCACAGTACTCAGAGAGAGCAGTCTCTTCTGAAAGACAGGCTGCCCTCTGCATGCAGCAGGAATTTCTGACTGCTCCTGCCGGAAGGTCTGGATTAAAGGGTGTGTCAGAAGGCTTTTCTCAAGGTAGCACCTTCACTCATTGTTGGTGTTGCACCCTGGTTCAAAACCACCTGACTTCAAGACAAGTTGGGTGTTTGAAGCTTTTCGTGCCACTCTTGGTATTAATTTTTCTAATTGACAACAAGTGATGGTGTCTTGTCCTTAAGTGGAGTGTCACACAGCCTCAGAAGTGTGAAGCAGCACCCTTCAGCACTATGCAGGTGGCAGTGCTGGCCACAGATACTCACTGCTTCAAAGTTTCTGTTGTCCATCAGACATGTGACAACAGTGCCTGCCTGTTCCTATTGAATGCAGCCTGCCAGCTATGAGGTGTCAAAGAAAATAGCATGTTTATGTTTCTCTCTGCTCTCCTAAAGCATCCCTACTGTAGCTATCTGGTGTCTTAAAGTAAGGGGGAAAAAAAGACATCATTAAAGAGTTAAAACCTTCGTCAGCTTTACAAACCACCAAATAATTTTACATATCATAACATAGATGAAATGTAGCTGGGGTTAGTCTGATTACAGTTTCATTAAAACTGCAAGTGTGTGATAGATTTCTGTGGATTAGAGAGCCTCTCTTTATTGGACAAGTAGTGCTGTCAGCTGAGATGCATCATTGGCACACACCAACATTGTCACAAATTATGGACCTGGAGTTCTTGAAATCTTGTTAGACTTGACACCAGCTGCACAATCCCTAACTGGGGCCAATAATGAGAACCTCTGTTCCTACTAGAAATTTATGGCTTTCCTCTGCAATAGACAAGCGAGGGCAGAGGCTTCAAGAAATTAACTGAAAACAGAACCGTAACTAATCTGTTTATCTAATTTTTACCAGATGTGCTAAGGTAATCTTGCAGAAGGAATCAAATGAAATCAACACAAGCACCACTGCTTCACTGAATTTAGGGGACTGCTGAGCATAGAAGTTAAGTGTCCAGAGATCAGAAAAAAAGGCTAGTAGATTGTAAACCTTTTTCACTGTTATGAGCAGGGCAATGAAGTGAGACTACCTAGTTTTTCCCACTCTTGTTTTTGACTTACCTTGCTGGGCAATCTTACAATACAAGATCAGACCACATGTTCAGTGCTGTGCAAGGCAATTTGCTGGATGTAGGTTGTACAATTATACATTTCAAAATCTGAAATGGTGTATGAAATAAAATATCATAGTCCACTGCACCAAGAACAGAGAGAGTGCTGCGTAGTCACTGGTAGTGACATTGACAGATTGAAGAATCCAGTTCAGCACAACTTGTATTGAGTTTTTCAGCTCCTATAAATCATATGGAAAATCTTCTCTGACTACACCCTTCTGGATTTATTTTTTTTTTATTCTTTTTTAAAGCAAAAGAAGCCTAGTGGAGAGAACAACTGATTGTCATATTTTTATTCTGAAAAAAAGGTTTTCCTCCCCTGCATCTTTGCAAAGAATGTTAAATGCCTTTCCCTAATGCTGTATTTGAACAACGTGTTCTGACTATATATTGCTTTTCAATATTAAATGAACACAATATTTTTCTCTTTTTCTATCCTCTCCATTACCATTTAGCTTTCCAGAAGTTTGTTGGCAAAATTCATATCCTCTCATATCCTGCCAAAATTAGGCCATACCTGTTGCTGCAGAATTGGAAGAGAAGAGAAAACAGACTATGAAATGCACTGTTGATGGACAGTCTGCCAAATCAACTGTTACAAACTGCTTATGATGGACAAAGGATTTGATTTCCTCCAAACTATCAAAAATGAAGGTTAAATAAGTAGTTGATAAACAACTATTCCTATTTGTGCAGGGATTTTAATTATTTTGGAACTGCAAAATATGTGTGAGGAGTGGGTTTAGATCTGTATCCCAAATCACTTTAGCTAAAGTTGTGGGTAAAGGCAACTTGGCTATTTAAAAGTTCTTGCTTTTTCCTTTCTTATAAATATCATCACATCCTTCTACCACCTTGCCAACACAAATTATGTCTGATAGAGGTGCAATAAACAAGGATTATAAATATGTCTAAAGGCATAAGAGAATATTTTTACAAGAGATGCAAAATGGGATTAGTCTGGAAAATGTGAAGTGTGGATTTGATTGATCTGCCATCAGACTGATAGAATACTATTAGCGTCTTGTGTCCATTTTGTCTGATGCAGTAACATCATTTTCCTGAACTTCACTCAAACAAATTCATACCATTGATTATTTTTTTCCAGCTGGTAGATAATTTGATTAAAACAAACAATGAGCACCTTGAAGTACAATTATGTCTTCTTGCTGCAAGAAATTTTCCATTTATCATGCAGGAAGAAAAATAGTTAGGTTCAGATGTGACTTGAAGCATGGTATTTTAATTGCATAGTTAGGTAATTTTGTTGTTAAACAAAAAAAATCATTGAAAATTAAATTCTGGTTGGGAATAGTATTTGAAAGACAAAGTAATAAGTAATTCTAGCAGTAGGAGAAAAGGAAACTATCATTAACAGTGTTGAATCATTTCTTGACAGGTTATCAAACAGTTTTATTTTGGTAATGTTAACACCATAAGTTTCAATATGCAATTTTACAAGTACTGGTTTTGAATTATCTTTCCTTTTCATTGAAAACCAGCTTACACTAGTTAGGAGAGGTCCAAGAAAAAGGGCTAATAAAAGAGAAGAGTATAGTGAAACCTTATTGTGAGCTGATAAGAAATTTTTCAGGTTTTCTTTTTCTTGAAATCTTGAACTGTTGAAGTGATTAGGCATTTGCTGTTTGCCCATCTTCACAAAATAAATACACAGTACTGTGCATTATATGGTGTTTTCCACAATTCAGTGTCTTTTCAGTAATTCAATGAATTTCTGAAGGCACTGAAGATCCTTTGGACATATTCACTTTGTTTGCTACATGGATTATTGTGTGTGTGATATGGATATTACACACGTAACAACTTGGAACAGTAGAATTAATGAATAGCCTCTTTTCCCACTGGAAATGTAGCTAAATTAGAAAAAGTAGTGCCTGGGTTTTGTATCAGATGTGGGAAGACAAATCAGCACTTTTCTGTCAGGAATAAAAAAAAAAAAAGAACATCATTGTTACAGAGTGGCAATTGTTGTATATTGTTTTTACAGATAATGTATCTTCTTACAGCAGGAATTTTTGTTTGTGTTGGAATTACAAAGAGTATCTTTCAGAGCAATTTCAGTCTTTATTTTGGCCTTGAAGCATGTTACCTTCCCCATATTTTTTCTGCTCTGCAGTACTTGTAACAATGGATCAGCTAAAATTCTTAGCTCAAAAGGATTAATGATAACTATGAATGATGTAAAAAGCTGACCAAGACCCTTTTTTTGTCTGTGAATCTACTGTATACAATATTTGTGGTCACATTGACTATGCAACCTGAGATAAAAGCAAATTTTCTTTAGGTGACTTTTCCCTATTTCGGTTTTTTTATAATACAGAAATGTATTGCTTTTATATATCAGATAAGTTAGAACAAATAAAAGGAGATATTGGACTGTATGCACCGTTTGGTCAGAGTTAACTGCAATAACTTGATTTTTTTAAGTGTGGGCTAATTTCATTGCCAGTAACAACATTAGTGGCTATTCATGTTAAGATAAGGGCAATGAAAATCTAATGATCCAGAATGTATGATTGACAAAAATATCACTAAGGAATTTCCCTCTTGCTTACTTATATTTCCCGTTACATAAATGGTCAGATACACTATGGGATTTTGGAAGCTGTTTCTGAAAGGCTAAGTCTGATTTATTGCCAGAGGCAAGATGCCAGACTGGATGCATCAGGGATCTCGTCTGCTAAGAAACGCTTTGGTTTCTTTCAAGAGACTGTCCATATGTTCATTCATACCATAAGCATATGTGTACTTCTCTGTGTTGAAGGCTTCTTGGTTTTAGCAGTATCCATCAGACCACTATCATGTCCTGTCCCTACCTAGCAGAAACTGACTGAGACTGCCTCTGGTCGCTCAGGAGTAATCTGTAGATAAGTTCTTGAACAGCCACCTTAGCAATTTAGTCTTCTCTTTCAATCAAATTCATAATTTGTTTGTCCTGCTTTCTTTTCTGGATGCAGTTTTGTTCTTACATATTGAATTTACCTCTCCTTCTTTCCAACCTGCAGGCAGGAATTTTCTTTTATTTTTATTCTTACCAACTATGTTGCAGATTGTTCACAGTTAAGAGGAGACATAAGCGTTAAGAGGACCATAATCTTCCCTGAAGCCAGTTATGGTCCTTTTTACAATAGATGTACAATTGGGCTTCACTTATAGGCCAGGTAGATGTGGTCCTCACAACTTCTGAAGTGCTTATTCCACTCCTTCACCTAGGGATTCTGTACTGCAGAGGTCTAAATTTGGATGGGAAGAGACCCATCTGAGGTGTTTATTTGCGTACTCAGAGCCTTAGAAAAAGTCATGCTTTCAACATGTCTAGCATTTGCAAGAATGGTGGGATCCTGATGACCCAGTTGGGATCCCTTAGGTAAGCATTTTCTATTTTCCATAGCATTTCTTTCATGGGCCCTTAAGAAGGCTAAGGAAGGGCTTGCCCAGGGTAGCTGTGATTTCTCCACCAGATAAGGTGGTTCTGCATGCCCCATTCTTCTTTTAAAGTGTGGAAGTCCTACACCCTGCCACATCTAGACCAAAATATCCTATGACACACTTTGTCTGTCATTGGGATCCCTCTTTTTAAAATAAATGACTGTGCATGTGCATGTGTGTGCGTAGATGCCTGTGTACATGTATCTTGTTTCTTCAGGCTATTCCTATCTATTTCTGGGGTTTCAAACTGTTGTCTTTAAATTGAAAAATGAAGTGCTAGTATCCAAAGATGGTAGGGAGATGATTAAAAATGGAGAATAACATCCCATTAATCCTTCGATATCTCAGAGGTCTTACTTGGAAAGTTGAAAGAGGAAGTGGTGCTTCAGATAATGTTACTGTCACTTCGAAAAGCAAGGGACAAAGGTGGCAAGGTAGTCTCTCAATATTATATTGAATCCTAATTTTAATTATGTTCATTATAATACAGCTGCCATGTTTCTGTAACATTTACATACGATGTATATATGTTTCGATGTCCAGGAAATAGGAGTTCTAGCACGTATGTTATGTTATGTTCATCTAGAAATGACACAATTCTACTTTTCTTCTCAGTTTTTTGTGTGGAAAAAAAAGGACATGCCTAGACATATGGTAACCTTAGCTGTCAGAGACACTGTATTCCAGTGAGACCTATTAGAAGTCCAAGATTGGCTGTGTGGAGATTTTTTCACTCCTACTGTAAAACTAATGTTATTTTTTAGACACTGATGTTAATAATCTAACAATATTTTGTCCATCACTCACCTTAATTTGTATTGTTTTTTTCTTTTAGTCAAATCTCTAACCACTACATTTTGTACAATGCATAAGCGAAATTGCACAAATATCCATGAGTATTTCACTACAACCCCTAGATGCATAGATTGGTTATGTGTTTTGTTTTGTTTTGTTTTTTTAATCACAGACAATCTTAAAGGTGAAATGACCTCTTTAATTTGGAACAATTCATTACAAGTGTTAAGGAGGAATGTTTATGTGGTAAAGTAGATTAGTGAGAATTGGAAGTCTCTAGATAATCTTCATTTTCCTTTGGCCTTCCAAAATGCATTATCCAAGGATGCTTTCCAAAAATTCATTATGGTTTTAATTCAATCCAGTTCTACCAGAGCTGCACATTTCTTTGATGAACTGTTGTTTGTATTAACTGACAAAGCGGAGCCATTCTTCGGGCAGTCGTTGAAACCCTTTTCACAGAGTCAGAACATATTGTCAATACACAGTTAATGTGGATCTGTAGAAACAGGATCCTGAGCAAATGTTACTGCAACGGTACTTTCTTTTTTAAAAAGTACAGAGAAAAAAACACTTCACAGTTCTACTTCTTCATACGTTAATATAGTAATCTAATGATCAGTTCACTCTCCCACAGATTTGAAAAAAAAAACAAAACAACAGATTAAATTCTCTTCTCTGCATTTGAGAATTTACACCTTCTATATTCCAGGAGATTATGAAAGCTACTAGAGCATTCTGCCCTGTTACCAGAATATAAAGGTATTTTCAAGTTCTTACACTGCATAGAAAATAATTCTGAAGTAATTAGGGCAGGAATAAAGAGCACAAGTTGAAGCAGAACACCCTAGTTGAATAATTAGAAGAACTTTCTTGGAAGAAAGGAAAAGCTCATCTCCCAGTTCCGTGAAAGCCAAGGTGAGGTTTCCTAAGGGCTCTTTAATATGAGATACATAAAGTGGTTTTGGGTAGAGACTGGCTTATAGGATGCTCCTGTCAGCACTTCCACTCCCTTATAAAAGGAAGTTACTACCAATACCAAACATTTTTTTAGAAGAGCTAGTCCCCTGCCGTTTTTCCTAATTCACCCAGCATACTCCCAAACACAACGCAGGAAACCAGCACACTACTGCATGGTTCAGTGGTCCACTCAGAAGAGCCTATTGACATGTTGTAATATTAATTCAGGCAACTTCCAAAAGATGATGAAGGTAGTTTTCCTAGGGTCTCTCTGTAGCCTGTGGCTGGAGATAGGTTCCTCTACAGCATTTCAGACCAAGAGACTGACTTCAGTGTTCCTCCCATAAGGAGCCTTTCTGCTTATACAGACTACAGTGTGACGTTAGCCTTCTTTGGATAACATTTTCTTTTTATACTGCTCCCCCAACACAGTAGCCTGTTTCTGGATTTAACTTCTGCCTGGTTTTGCAGGGTTACCAATGCATGAATGGTGCCTCATTAAAGCTGAACACTATTCCAGAAGCAAGGAAGTAGAAATGTCTCGCTCAGTCCAGCTTTAGACCACTCATTCAGGTCACTATATCCCCTCACCATGCCAGCTCCTAACATACCTGTGCTTAAGTGAACACACTGTAGCTATGTGTGTAGGTCAGTCATTTACAAGCTGATTAGAAAGGGGTCTGAGTCAAGGTAAAGCATGTCCCACTGAAGAAAGAGATATTTTTTTCCTGCACCACCCACACATTTGGAATGGGGATATAGGTCATTATTTCACTCTTGGTCCAAAAAAGTTAAAACACTTAATTACAAGATACTATATGTAACTAGGGAAGTTAATCTAAACCAGAGAACTCTGATATTGCCAAGAAGAATGGAAACAGTCAAACTAAGTGTATGTAAAGAGTGCACTTATTTTATAGCTCAGCTTCTCAGACTGTGAGGCGTGCCTTTCTCAGTGAGGTGGATGGAAATACAAATGAGTCATGTGCTGTGATGAGACACAAAGGAGATGCTAATTGGTTATGAGTGAAGCATAGGATAAATTAGTTGTGATGTACTGTTTGGCAGTGTTTAAATTTCAGGTGAAACTGAGGTTTTTTCATTCCAACATGATCCTACATGCTAGAATTATATCTAGTAACTGCATAAGAGTATTATATTTTTGATTATACCAAAAATATAATAGCTTTTGGAAGGTCTTTTTGCCTAATGGCATTCATCCAGACTTCAAGAAATGTCCTTTGGGGCTATTCAGTGATTTCCACAAAAAAATGATTAAAAGCTGTTGTAGGTTTACCCATATTAGGTTGAGTGCATCTCATTTTCTCTAAACATGGAAGCTATAATCACCACAAGGTCAGTTTAACATGTAGGTGGGAGACTGCCTTGAAATACAATGTGCTGTAGGCACAAGGTAAAGAGCTATGAATGGACTCTCGTTTGCAGAAATCAAATAAGTCTGTCCTTGCTGATAAATAGGGGGAGAAAAGAGGCAAAAGTTTATACCAAGCATGAACTCTTAACAAACTTACATCTAAGAACAAGTTTAAGGGTTTGGTTCATGCCGCTCCAAAATTTCTTCAATAGTATGGCTTGAATCTAAGTAAAAAAACACCATGAAAAACTGAACTGCACACCCAGATTTTGAATTGGCACGTTTGGAAGCACCTAAAGCTTTGGTTTTAATCTTGTTGTAATGTTCATAATTAGATCCAAGCGCAGAGCTTGGGACAAGATAATTTCCTGTCCTAATTTTTTTTTATGGTCTATAGTATCAGAAATAAGTCTGAAAATGTAGTACATCTACATCCTATATTTCTCTGTTAGATTCCTGCTCCAACATAAACAGATACATTGTCTCCTTTAAGACTTCATTTAAGGGTACAATTTGCCTTATTTCTCCATCACATTTCCAAATGTCAATAATGATTTTGGGAATAGTGTTGTACAAGTGCCAGTTTTTTGCGTCGATATGCATTAGAGGTTACCTGCATTTTCACCTATACAAAGCAAACTTCGTTCTGATTAAATAAATCCTGTGAATGCCTTAACTAGCAGCAGTTCCCATAAAGAAGGAATGGTGCAAAAATCAAGCTAACTAGTACTGACTAAGCATTTGCATTTCTTTGGAGCTCTGAGTAGTGATACCCTTGCTCACATGCAAATGTAGAATATCAAGTCTTCTTCTCTATTATTGCTCTGTAGTTGCTAGAAAATGCTGGAATATTTGTCTGGGTTTTTTCTTAGTTTTATAACATTTATGAACTGTACATATCTGCTCTTTTCCAAGAAATGACATCATTTAATGGAAGAAAGACCACAATAAAGCTGCCTTAGCAGTAGTGGGTAGTACTCTGTTTTACAAAAACCACTCAGCTCCAAAATGACTCAGTGAGCCATAATTCTGGAAAAATTCAGAACTACAGGAGTTTGTATTTCTTCTTCAGTGGCAAATAGCAAGTATCAGAAAATTCCTCAAAGGCGAATCCTTTTGTTTCTGAAAATCGAGTCCTGCCTCCTTGTCTCATCCTGCTGCACAATTAACCAAGTAGCTCCGTTAAGGCCAAGGTGAGGTTTCACATTACGGTTGACAGGTTGTGCACCAAACCAGCATTCCCACTCCAAACCAAGGCCCTTGGCTGCACACCTGTTCTTCCCTCACACCAGCTCTGGGCCCAGATGACCACATGATAAGCTGACCCACTGTGAAAATGATCCCACTCCCTTTCTTTCTTTTTTTTTTTTTGGTGTTTTGTTTTGTTTTGTTTTGTTTTGTTTTTATCAGCTCAGTTAAGTTGAATCCTTGAAAAGCGTATAATCATAGAATGTTTTGGGTTGGAAGGGACTTCTAAGATCATCTAGTTCCATCGCCCCCCTGCCATGAGCAGGGACACCTCCCACTAGACCAGGTTGCTCAAATCTCCATCCAGCCTGGCCTTGAACACTTCCAGGAGGGGGCAGCCACAGCTTCTCTGGGCAACCTGTGACAGTGTCTCACTACCCTCACAGTCAAGAATTTCTTCCTAACGTCTAATTTAAATCCACCCTCTTCCAGTTTAAAACTGTTACCCCTTGTCCTATCACTACATGCCCTTGTGAAAAGTCCCTCTCCAGCTTTCTTGTAGGCCCCTTCAGGTACTGGAAAACAGCTACCAGGTCTCCCCAGAGCCTTCAAATAGTTCATCCATTAATGCCAGGGAGGCAGAGGGGTGATTTTGATGGGAACTGAGACAAAGCAGCATGGGGGGAGATGAGATAGGTAACACTTAGAAAAGCACATGTGAAATTCCACCCTGAAAAGCAGAATAAGGAACTGCTCACTGGTATGAAAAACAGGGTCTCTGACTCATTTTGTTAATCTTAACAAAACAGACTTGATAGTGAACCCTTCCCTGGGGCTATACTCAGGTATCTATACACTCTGAAAGGACACACACATGGGCACAGGGCTGTTGGATTGTTTGTGCAGAGGGACCCAAAACAAAGAACTGGCAAAGTGGTCCTTTTTTGCAAATGTTCAGTTAATAAAAGTCTCCAGCCATGCTGGCTATTGGCTTAAGGCAGCCAGTGCCAGCCTTGGGATACCCTGGCTGTGTGCCTGCCCCTTACCTGGGGACAAGGCTGGGACTGGGGGGCTGCAATGCCTGGCCATTCCTGCTGAGAGCAGTTGCCTTGGTTGGAGAACAAATGGCAGAGTCTGCTGTTAAAATCCTTCCTCTTTCATTTAATAAAAAATCTCTGTATGTTAGAGATGTGTTTTCATGATTTAATGGGTAAAATATCCTATAGTATAACAACATTCTTATTCTCAATTATTTGCAGAGTGTTTGAACACTGCTGAATATCACTGCATGGTACTGTCAGCTTTAGTATGCCCACATTATACTTATTTTATTCTTTTTATTATTCTCCCTTGTGTAGCTGAAGCACTTAAAAGTTCCAGAAAAAAGTAATATTCAACTATGCTGACTGCTATACAAACAAGACAGTCCCTGTTCATAAGGAATTCTTCTGTAACTTCTTCTGTCTCTGCGTGTTGCAATTTATTCACATGCCTACTGAGTTTCAAGTTAGTGACACTTCTACTCTTCTATTAATATCTTGTCTTGCTTGAATATTTATTCAGTTGCATTTAATTCTCTGTGCAGAAGCTGCTTTTCATATGTATTAAAGGTGATTTCATGTATTAATATAGATCTCTATAATGTGCATTGTTTGGAGGAAGTGACTGGGATATAGTAGTTAGAAAGCAGAAATAGTGTGGAATCGGAGAAAAAGACTTGTTTTGCAACCTTTCTGATGAAGATAAATCAGGAAACACAGATTTTTTTCTAAAGAAAGCATGCTGTTGTTAGGCAATCTTCTGCTTTGTTTCTGAAGCATGTATCTACTCACTAACTCAGTTCTCACTAGAGAAGGGATCAGAAACGAAAGACGTTTTCCATAATTGTTTTCTGTCTGTGAAAAATCACAGAGACAGACTCACACAATCTGAGAAAACAGCAGAGAGAGAATGAGTGACAAAGCACGTAAAAAATGTTTTCATAAGGCATCTATATATGATAAATATGAAATATCCTTAATGAATGTAATATATATTTTCTAGGAACAGCATTCTCTGGTATGTCCTGGTTTATTCTTCGCTTTGGTGTATTTAGAGAAATCATTTGCATGTGTCACACAGATAAAAGTCAGTTGGAAACCTGGTCCCGTTGTAGTTTTTAAAGTATTTTTTATGGGAGTGTTTTAAGTTCTGTAGAACTCCGTGATTTTGTCTCTATTAACTTTCTTCACAATGTCAGAATACTTATAGCATGTATTTTAAAAGGTGTAATATTCATCCAATAAACACTAACATTTCTTTCAAGGTATACTTGTTGTAATAATTTTTCACACATTTTCAGAAATGTGTAAATCAGTCTAAAAGAACTATTATGTGTATAACTGCTTCTCCTCCACACTATATTCTGTTAAGGTTTGTTCTCGGTGTTAGTCATATTTATTTTCAGGAATGCCACAGAAACCGCAACTTTCAATTGCATTTGCTTTCAGACATGTAAAAGAAACACATGTTAAAGCAATTAATAAAATTATGACGTTCACAGTTCCCTGAGAGTTAGTTCCTGCAGTTTCTCAGTGCAAGAGCCCAGGCTGACCAAAACAATGAGCACAAATCAAGCTGCTCACTCCAAACTCTGAAGAAAGTCACATGAAAATGTCACAGAACAAGTAGCACATTTTTCCACAGTGATTATTTTATTCCTCCCTCCTTGTCTCTCTCTCATTCAATGTATGATTTCTCTCTGGACACTTGAATGTAAAACTCTCTGATATCAAAAGGCCTCTAGTTGACTTAGCAGAGCTCTGAATGGGCCTGAGCTCCTGTAAGGTGGGAGCTAAGGAAAACTGGTTTGTTCTCCCCGGTGTTCTCTCAATAAAGTTTGCCAAGCTGCATAAAAAGCAGCAGCTCTTTTTGCACAGGGAAGTGAGACTGTGCAGAGTGCCACTACCAGAATGATCTACTAAAGTTCAGGGCAAGCTGGCCAGTGCTGAGACAGGATTTACCTCCTAGTGTGTGATGAGAGATGAGAATTCAATGCTTTGCTTTTTCTGCTTTCCTTGTGTTAAAAAAAAAAAAAAAAGAAAGAAAGAAAAGAAAGTTCAAGGCTTTTCACTGAATGAATTGTATTGTGAATGTGTGTTGGGGGATGAGGAGGGAGAGAAGTAGTCAAAAGCACATCCGTGAAGTAAGAAAGGAGTAGTGAGAAGGAACACAGAGCACTAGTTTCTTATATTAAAATACAAGACAACTTTTTAGTAAAAAGACCATATTTCAGTCAAATTGAAACAAGATTTTAACATATATTTCTTCTCTAATGTCCTAAATAATGCATATTTAGCAAGGAACTTTCCATCTTTGGATCATGTCTAAAATAAAGTATTTTCATGAGTTGATACAGCTACTCCTTGAAGAGGAACATTTAATTACTACACTCAGATGTTTTCACACATGAAGGAGGCCACCAGAACACCCCGGGACATATGCATTTTAAAATAGTCTTCAAAAGAAAAAAAGAATTTTTTTCATGTCATACTAGAAAATGGTCATTTCCTTGTTATAATTGTAAATGCACTTCCTTTTATTCATGCAGAGTCCAAAAAGGGTCAATTCTTTTCTGTGGCTTTGGAGAGCCTCTTTAAATAGAAGCTAGCAAAAATTTGTGCTTTTTAGGAATTAATAGAATCAGTCATCAAATATCTGTGTACTAAAAGTGTACAATGGCACGTGAAACAAAAAATGTAAAGGACGGATATCTGCCTTGACCACAGAGGGCACAAGGACCATGGCACTCAGATGGGTGACTGCTGTGCAGCCAAGAAGCAATATGCTGCAAGTAAGAAGTCGAGGGCAGCCTACGTCTGACCCTACCACACATTTCCTTTAGGGTTTTGACATGCCATTTAATGCATCCAATGTTCAGTCGCTTTTTCTTTCGATATGCTGCCTTGGCACCTCAGGCATGGCTACCCAAGACATGCAAGACAGAAATGAATGTGCATACTTGGATTACACATGTACAGCAAATCTGACATGTCCAGGAAGAGCTGGGCCTACCTGACCCACATAGGAGTGGAACAACACATGTGATGCCTTGCAGAAGCACTGACATCACGTGTGGGTGCTGTACAGTTACCCAGGGCACTTCTGATGCTTTCCCCACAGCGAACACAGTATCTCTTGAAGAGTTCCATTCCTTGTTCCCACTCTGGCAGCAGGTCTGCAGTGGGACCGTATGGCATTTCCCACTCCCTGGCATCTTCTGCTGGCCTGGACATGACAAAGTCATGGACAAATATTCAGGAATATCAAATGCCATTCAGACAATGTCCTGTAATGGAGAGGGTGGACATGTCTGGGGAAACCCAGATTATGAGAATAATCTTAACCTTAGAGGAATGTATCACAGAGATCAATAGCATCTTGCACCAGGTGAATGAACCAAAGGCTGGTACAAACAAGCACCCTGGGAATCAGGTGTATGATGATGACAGAGATTCTGACTACATTTAAAACTGTGAAAATAACTTCTGGTTTTTTCTGCATGTTTTCAGACAAAGAATATAGTTTGAGGTTTTTTCTTTCCTAGCTATGAATTCATATATTAATATTTCCCCATGACCACTAATATATTGGCATGTCAAGCTTTGAAAGAGGTGTTCCCCATCCCATGGAACATTTTTTTGGTTTTAATTGAAAGAAAAATAAACTTTCCAAAACACATCTGTATGTAATATTCTTGATAAAGAGTAACTGAGTGAAAGCATCTGCTGCATTCTTTTGAATCCAGGACATGTAAAGAAAAAAATTATTAGAAGAGTTATGTTTGCTTATTTTCTTATCTTCCAGAATAAAGGGAATTTTTGCTTCTGCCCACTATCAGCATACAAAATAATATTTATACTTGAAAGTGTGATCACAGGAAATGTTACTCAAGAATAAACAGTTTCATGGGTGAGAGAAATTAGGATGTTTTATTTCTATCAGATTCCAGAACAGTAATATTCCAGTATGTAGGTTATGCTGTCTCTAAGCTAGTGTCATTGTCTACCTTCCTGGTGCTTGTGCTGTTGATTTTTTTCCTGGCAATGTTGCCATCTTTTTCTCCTACTTCTCCAAGCCAGTGGGAAAATGTTTCATATACTTTTGTGCTGAGTACCTAATGTATTGAAAAAAAAAATTTTTAAATAAATCATAAAAATCAGGATGATACTGGTGATACTGACAAGTGCTAGTGTCTTTTCTCATCTGAATCAAGATGTTTTCTCTACTCTCATTTCTGCTACCATTTTCACAAACTCAGGGAATGGTTGAGGTTGGAAGAGACCAAACCTACCAAACCCAGCAGGACATGAGGTAGAAGTGCTTCTGTCCTGGCCAAGCATATATTGATAAATTCTCTCCTTCAAGAAGAGTCATCTCCTGACTTATTCACTGCCCCGTGACCTTCCTTGGAAAGCAAATAAGTAGCAGTGGGCCTTCTGCTGGAGGAATATTTTTTTGTTTAATGGCAAGCCAGAGAAGCAGCTCAGCACTCAGCAGCTCAGTGTTTCTTCTTTTCTGTTTCTCTGCTTACTTGCAGTGAACATCAAATGAGACAAAATAAACTGCATTTATTTTAAATTACAGGCCGGTTTATAATTGCCTATGAAAACTTAAAATATGAAGAAAATAATAATTATACTTTCTATTATGACAGTCATTTCCATTCATATCCAGTCACTACAAATATGCATTATCAGAAGGTAGAAAGCAATTACCTGAAGCTAGGTGCACTATTCGAGGGGAGATCACAGGCAGGTGGTGACATGATGCAATTCCCTTTTCTGCTCTGGACTAAAGTGAAGAGCAGCAAGAGGCTGCAAAACATTCCCACCTCAGTGTGTCAGAGCCTGCACTTCTTTCCTCCTTGATGACATACCTTGACTTGGAGTGGAAGGGATGGGAATGTGGAAAGATCCTGCAGGGTAACACCATTGCACTCTCAGATAGTGGTTTAAGTCGCCACTGTTTTCCCAGGGGCTGCAGTAAGTTACTGTTAGGGCTTCTGGTGTGTTTGTGTGTTTAGCATTCCTCTGGCTTTGTAGATGAGGATCTTCAGAACTGAGAAATGGAATGAACTGACCAAAGCAATTAAGGAATTGGTGCCAGACTCAAAAATTAAATCCAGACAAGCCCACGAGGCCATAAATCACAGATGATTTTGGCATGTAAAACCTCTTCTTTTTTAAATGCTGGAAATGTACTTACCATGGCCGAAGGAAAAGATGAGCCTTGATTCTTTTGTAATCAAAGCCATAGTATATGGGACGTGCTGGAACCAGAACACTGGGTACAAGAAAATGTTTGGAAAATCTCACATTTCCCAGGAATTCATCTAATGGCTGTGAGGATTTCTTATCATTGCTAAACTTCCTACTGATGATAATTTTCCCCCACCTTTTTTTTCCAGTATGGTCAATCGGATCTAATTTGTTCATTTTATTTGTACAAATAAAAGGCTGTAGAGCTCAAGACAGCACAGCTCACAGATTGAAAGTATAAGATTAATTGATCATTCTCAGGTTTTCCCCAGTGCACTGGGTGGTTCTTTCTTTACTCCCTTCCATTCCCCTCCTCCCCTTCCTTCACTGCTGATGTTAATCAGAGAGAAAGGAAGTGACTGTTTTCCATAGAGAATGTTGATATTTGGTGAAAAAATAAGGGGTGGGGGATTGAAAGGTGCACAGAAAAAAAAAGTTAAAAAAAAGTTTACTGATATATTCCTTTTTGTCTTTGCCAAATGCTGTTCAAGTGTGGGAATGGACGGAGCTGGCAGTCACTTTCACTAAGCCGGAAATACCATCTTTAATAAATTTGCTTAAAGGACTCGATGGACACATAAATCTCTTTGTATATGTGAGACAACAGTAGTGTAATGTCAGAGAAGATCTTAAAGCATTTAGCAGAGATTTGAGGTCAGTCTGTTTGCTGTCTTTTTCCTTGTGCCTTTCTGACACTCAATATAAAGCTGAAACATTTATACTTAAATGACTATTGCTAATGCAGGATATTGAGGTCATCAGCATGAGAACAGAATGACAATAATATGTGTGAAAAATTATACAAGCATTTTCAAGATGCTAAATTTAATTGCATGGAGACTCCCTTTGCCTTCATTCCACTTCCCAAAACCAACATTTTATTTGACTAAGTGCAATCCACCCTTTAAATGCCAAGTACCTCTAAGGCTCAAACTCTGCTTGAACTGTTGTCAGAAAATTACTGCTATTATTACTTTCTAGGGCTTTGGCTGTTTACTAGGAATTTTGAACAATATTTTAGATTAATTAAATAATGAACTACTGGTTCTACTAAGTGTATTAAATCCTTTCTTCGCATAGCACGGTCATCTGCCATGTCTTCGCTGACCACATACCCTGCAGCCACACTTGCTGCTGGTGTAGGCAAGTGACTCCGCATTCTGCCATCATCTGTGCTGCTGAATCACTATCAAAGGTACCCATGCCATTCCTATGACTGTCTGTTCCTGGTTAGTATAGAACTTAAGGTTGTTTCCCCTGGTAAGTGTCTGTACACAGGGGTTCATCTGAAACCTCTAGATCCTAAGTGGTTTTTCCAAACGCTTGTGCATCTCTTCGCTTGTAGAACATTAGCCTTGCTCTGATGAGACCTTTATATGTGTTTTTGTATAATCTGCAAGATTGTTGTGGATCCTTTCCTCAAAATGACCCCACCTGAGAGCTCCTCAAAGCACAGCCCCACTGCTTCTCTTTTTATAAAGGCAGAGACATGAGACTAGATCATAGATACTGGTCTTCTCCCATGTATCTCAACATCTGACTAAAAGTCATCTTCCTTTATTAAAAATCTCTTATGAACCTGAAGCACCCTGAAGTATCTCAACATAATTTTCTTTTGACATACTTCCTATCCCTTTTCTTTAATATTCAAGTAATGATGTCAGCAAACTGCTGAAACTGATAAATGGATTGTCTTTGTAGATTTTGTTATTCAGAATAACAGCATGCCCCTCCCTCTCAGCAGTTCCCTTTCCAGTCTTAGTCCTCAGCTAAAGACACTTTATCTTTGTGAGAGATAAGACATGGGAAACTAAATTAGTTCTGCTTGTAAATTATATTCTTAGGTCTTTTCCAGCAGTGACTTCTTGGTTTTGCACCAAATGCCTCTAATATTTTCCAATTCAGAGTGCTTCCTTGCTGTGAGTCTTCTTGCTACAAGGCCACCTGGGATCAAAGCTACTTTCCCCCTCCTGTGGTCTGAACTAACTCCATTAACTCTAATTACAAACACTTCTGTTATACCAACCAGATTTTATGGCTTCCAATGACTGAGCCTCATAGAGCAGGAGGAAGCCCACATGGTACCACTGTCAGTTCTTTCTTCAGCATAATTACTTGCCATACATTAACCACATTCATGGTTAGCTCTGAGCTAGAATCACTTCATTTTTTACCTTTTATCTTAACTTTTACCTTTACACCTTTAATCAAAAAGATGCTTACATTGTTTCTTGAGGTATATAGTTCCAAAAATGAATTAACTTGGCCAGGGTAAGGACTTTATAGGATTTAATTTTTCATATGTACTGTAACATCCAGAGAGGGCTTATAGTGTTTATTGATGTCACTAACAACATTTTATTAATGCACAATGCCATAAAGCAAAAGTGTGTCATTCTCTGTATATTACACACAGAGAAACATGCATCACTTGCTCTAAGCTTACTTCTTGATGTCAACATTTTTTCAAACTGTTCCTTGAAACTTCGGTTAAAATGGAAGATGGAAACAGTCAGTTTAATTTAACAATGATTGCACATGAAATGACAGGGGAGTTGCCTATTCTGCCCAAAAGGGGCTAAATTATACAGTTCTGGATTTTCACGTTAACTGTTGCAGGTGAAAATCACCTTCCCGGGGGCTGTGGCAGGGAAAGCCTAACACTTGCCAGAGATACAAAACCAAACATGCTCTACGGCTGAAAGAGCCTCCTTAGTCCCTGATACTCCAAGAGCTAAAATAAATTTGTTGGCAATTAATCAGTCTTTACAAACTGCCTCTCCACAGCTGCCTATGGAAATGCTGTCATAATTTCTCCAGCACATTGTACTATAGCCCTTTTTCACCCTCAGGAATTCCATTTATGCTCAGCCCTGCCTTCAATATGTGCCACTCATCTGCATTTGCCTAAAAGTCCATTGAAGCAGCAGGTGTCTTTTGCTCGATCTCTGTGCCCAAGAAATCTTTGGGACACTTTTAGCATCTTCTGCTGGTCTGCAGGGCCAGCTGGAGAGAGACCCCCTCCATAGCTGAGCACAAACCACACTGTTCTTTTCCCCTGGAGAAGTTTCAGCTTCATCTCAGTGACAGTCAGTCACATTCAAAATCTTCTCCTTTCTTCCCTTACCTTATAGAAATATTTGCCTCTACAGCTGAGTGCTTCACTGTGTTGAGGATGAGTGAGGAAGTCAGTGCAGGAGAACAGAAAGAACTACTCTGAAAAGGAAACAAAAATGAAACTGTAACAGGAAAATCAAAGTGGAACTCCCCTAACTTCAGTCACCTAAAAGGTATATATCTAGTTTAAATTATCTAGGCTCCCCCTCATAGTCAGTGTGAAAACACAGACACTTCTGGGATGGGTCATCTCATCCACCTTAGACATCTCTTTTAGATTGGGATAAACTGGTTTTTGGAAATGTCTTTTTAACTCTGAATCTTTTGTTTTGTTTCATAGGTGATTGTAGAAAGAACCACACTGCAATTTCTTGAAAATATGCAACTATTCATTTTTTTAAAAACATTTTTTTTCCTAATTTCACCTGACAGGTTTCCATTTTTCCATATTTTTTTTTTGTCAGGATTAGTAAATTTTTCTTCCTCTGGTTACGTAACTCATTTGCCTCAGCACAAATGCTGAAACATAAAATAGTCAATAATTCCAAAATTTCAAGATGAAAAATTTTTGCCTAATGCACAAATATATCTCCTACAACATCCTGGCTGACAAGAAAAGACATTGTCATTGCTGCCATTTCTCTGAAAATTAGGAGAAACTGCTGCCACAGCTGGAGGTGGATTCAATAGCTCTTTGAGAAAATAGGTGCCTAAAATCAGATTAATCACAATAGCCTCTTAACTAAGTAAAGCTGACTCAAAGCACTTAGAGCATTCAAGATGTGATCTATCCCTGCTGGCTCTCTCAAATCTATGTCTTATTTGCTGGAGAGAAAGTAACTTTGGAGATTATTTTATCAATTAAGTGCCTCAGGAGCATAAAATGTATTATCATTATCCTTTCAGGAAGGAAAAAAATCTGAACCCACTTCTTGAATTTCAACTTTACTTTTAAATCTAAAGCTGTGAAATGTTTCATTTTACTTTTATTCTTACTTTGACAAACTCTGGCTGCAGAAGTTTGGAGTTTATCTGAGAAAAGACAGTGTTAAACTTGCATCCAGATGACATCCTGGCTTCCAGCCATACAGGAAAATAGTCATGAACTGTCCCCTTACTCCCTAGGCTTCTCAGGTTTAAACTCAAGAGAAATAATTTCCAGAGAGTAACTACTTCCCATCTGTGTGTTTGTCAGGACCGAGACTGATGGGATAAATAATCCCATTCTCCCTCCCTGTTCCTCCATAACAGATCAACCAATGTATGTGCGCTGACATAGCAAAGAGAAGACCTTGTTCAAAACACAAACCTGGTGTCAGATATCTCCCCATTAGAAGTAAAATGGTCACTAAGAGAATGCCAATCTGCCCCCAGGTTTGCTGTCAGGAAAGTGTGACAGAATGCATTCACCTCAATTAGTATTTCAGGGTTTAACTTTTAGTACTAGGAATTTATTGCAATTGTTCTCTGTCTTTGGATGTACGAGAGTTTTACCCATTCCCATGTGGAGGATTTACCCTGAAGCCTACTTTCAGCCTTTAACACTGCTGTTCCTGTCAGGAGGTTAATTTGTGAAGGACATAATATAAGATGTAGGAACAGGGCAGCCAAGCTGGATTTGACCAAAGGTTTCTTCAGCCTGCTGTTCAGTTTTGGCCATGGCCAGGCATAGGCACCAAGGCAAGGGGCAAAGGCAGATATGTTCTTTCTCCTTGATTGTTCTCCAAGCTCCAGTAAATTGATTTATGGACTTCCTGAGACAGAGATAGCAGTAAGTCTCACAAGCTGCAAAGTCATTCCCTTCCATCAGTTTGTCCACTCCACTTTTTAGAAACTTCTCGCAGCCTTCACGCCCCGTGGCAGTGTGTTCCACAGCTTCCCAGCTACAGGGTGAGGAATTGCCTTTTTGTTTGTATTTTGAACTTAAGGGCTGCTGTGTGATGACCACTAGTTCATGAAGTGGAGAGGACAAATAAAAATTGATCCCTGTTCACCTTCTCAGTGCCATTCGTGATTTTGTGGGCCTCTGTCGTATTTGTGTCTCAGGTAGTTCTTGATGTGTTGAAGAACTTATTTACTCATTCCTTGCACAGAGACCCTTTCTCACCCTTGGTGACGTTCTCTGAATTTCTCTAAGGGTCTTTTCCAGGGAGTAATTCAGAACACTAAAATTAATCCTTGCTCTGAAACACTCCCTGGTGAGAGCTTCTCTCTTTCTCCACTGACAACATTAAAGGCCTAAGGATACCAAGGGCCCCACTTATGCACCTGAGCTAAGCACTGGGAAAGCTCTTCCACCTTGCTTTCATTTTAATCATTTTCTTGTTTGTAACAGTTAAATATAATGTAACAGCCTGATCTTTTTAAAGAACAGAATTATTACTCTTGCCTTATGTGAGAAATAAGTTATGAAGATAAAGTTCCAATATGATATGTCTTTCACAAAGAAATAAAAATGCTGTATGTAAAAGGAAAGTGTTTTCAGAACATTCATGTGGGATTTTTCCATTACTAAATTTGTCTACAGGCTGGATGGCTTGTAAATTTCTTCCAAACCGAAGGGCGTGATGGTTGCAGTTAGTAATAATGGGGCATTTTCCTAAGTCTTACTTACATGAAGTGTTCTGAGCATTTGGTGTTCAGTTGCTGGAATTAAGCCCATTTGTTTGATTGTGCCCTAAGTAGGCAAAGTTGTTGACACTTTACTGAATTGTTCCCAGCTTTAATGTGTTTTAAGGACATGGTTTAGTGGTGGACTTGGCAGTGCTAGGTTAACAGTTGGACTTGATGACCTTAAAGGTCTTTTCCAACCAAAACAATTCTATAATTCCATGACTTTTAGTATACAATAATGAGAATGAAATCTCCTAAAGAAATTAGAAGTTAGACTAAGAATACATGAAAGTTTCTCTTTTGTGTCATGCTTTTTTTTCAGCATGTTACATTCCCAAAAGTAAACTCAAAAATTGTCCTGATAGTTTCTATGCTTCAGCATAGAAAAATGTGAAAAATTGCATATGCATGTAAAATTGCAGGCCTAATTCTGGAGATGAGGCCCATCTTAACATTGGTCAAATACCACCTCCATCCTCCTTTCCCCCCTTTATGCAAACAGCCGTTATGTTTGCACTCACTTTGTAATTTGAGCTATGACTTGGTCTTCCTGCATGTGCTGCGCTGGTGAACATTAATTTTGCTCCAAAGAAAGAAGCTGCCATCATTTTTCATTTAGATAGGAGGAAAGAATACTCCATTTTGTAGCAATCATCTTGGTATGTTGTGTGTCTGTCTGAAATGTTTCCAGAAAGCACAGATAAATGGTGTGATATTTGAAAAACAGGGCACCATATATTTTGGATAGTGTCTAGGAAAGCTTGCAGGATGTCCCAGACTGGCTCTGACTGTGAGGTCTGAGACAATCTTTCTGACAGAGTAGATCTGTTACTTATCCAACAGGGAGCCACTTGTTTCTCCCTCTCATTTTTGAAGGAGGAATTGAAACAATATGTCAGCAGGAAGGGTAACTCCAGACAAACTCCAGATTACAGGGGGCCTGATGCAGCAAGGAGTTGCAGCAATAGCTTTGTTTGAAACATGTGAGCAGCTTCATTGCTAGTGTTTGGTACCTTGCTGAATGTCCAAGCACCCTGTAAGCTTGTCAGGGTGTATTTATGGGGCTAGGAACAATAGAAATACCCTTTTTGCCAAATGGGAAGGAGGTTCTCTGAATTAGTGGAAATCTATGTGTGATTACTTGGCTTCTCCTTATTCTTACTGAAGCACAGGAGATGATCCTTTTTCATAGCATCCTTTTGCCTTCCACTTTGACTTTGTGGTGAGTGAAGTAAGGGTATGCTTCAGGCTGGAGTTTGCTTCATCCATTCATATTGTTACTGGGAGAGCAGTGAGAGCAGTGGCAGGGGTAACAGATGAACACAATCATATACTAGGGAATTTACAGTTTTTTCCTTATCTCTAATGCAGGATTATCTTTTGATTCTGTGTCTGGAAGAAGATTTTCCTCAGAGTCATAATTTATAAACTGCTTTTGTTTTACTTGCATTTTGTTATAGGGGGGTGTGTATGTGTTAAGCGAATATAAAATGTTAGTTCAAATAGCAGACAAAGTTTTATTTGAAATCCCTAGACCATCTTAGACTATTTGAGCATGAGACTAGAAAATGATGTTACATGGTAAGAATGGATAGCTCTGAGGACGATACAGTATAAAGCCATCCTTTTCCTTTTATCTGTTCTCTTTTCTGCAGAGAGAAAGGGAAAGAAATGTTCCTAGTCAGCAGAATTTTACATGGGAGCTGTTTCATTAGTAGTTTGAGGCTAATTCTTACATCATTTAATAGGTTTAGTAAGTCTGAGGCCTCTGTTTTGAAATATACTATGACAAGTCTGTCTGACTGAGTCTAGAAATGAGTATGGGAAAATTTTCACTGACTGTTGATGGATCCTGTGTGCCTCAGTGGGAGTAAACTTTTCACTTTCAGTTGTCTAAATGCTGTTAGGATGAATCCATTGCTCTTTTTTCTAGGTGTGCATGAAAAATAACTGGTAATGATCAGGAAATAAGCAAGTTCTCTGAAAATAACTGCCTAGTATAATCCAACATTACCATAAAATATGTGGTGCTATGATACATGAAGAAAGGCAGTGAGATCATTGAGAAGACTACTAAAACATTAAAGAAGTTCCTAGAAACATTTAGAATTGTTTTGCATTTACCTAGTGAAACACTTAAAAAGTAAAACATTCGTCCTATGTGAATTAAACACATCAACCACCTATCTCATGAGTTTGATAAAATGATTATATTCATTTTTCATAATTAATTTCTCAGAATAGGCAGGACTCTTAATCACTGTTGTTTCTTGTTGAAGTGCTGGAATGGCAGGGAGAGCAGTGGTTCTGGACTGATTCTGCAATGCAGATATTTCGGCTGGTTCCAATTTCTTTTGTGTAACACCTAAGGACTATCAAACATTGCCCTTTTGGTCTCACTGAATCTTTAGCCAGTGTCAACATGATGATAGCCAGCTCTAGAGAAGCCACTTTGCGTTACTTAATTATACTGTAAATACAGTCACTCCTATCTTACTCACTGACTTATCCCAATCAGCAGCTGGACGAAGAGCAGCTGGATGAAGAGCAGCTGGATAAGACTGATCCAGACTAAACTGCAGTGATATATGTAGAAGTGCAGCAGCACTTTAGGTAAGCTTGCATCTTCTCCAGTGTCCTCTGCCATGATAAGTGGTTGTCCTCAGACTGCTAAACTGATCCTTAACATCCATACTTTTGCCAATTGTTTTATTTTGGTTCTGCCTCTAGAAGTTCAAATAGTCATACTGGAAAAAAATCAGATCAGCACCATCAGCACAACAACTCATCACCCCAGTATTATTTCAGTCACATAGGGCAAGCATCTAAGTATGCAAGGTATTCACAATTGGTTACCTCAATATTTTTGGTTCTAGGAAATTGTTTCATGGCCCAACTAATACACACACAGGCACACTCATACACATTCACTGAATCATTTGGAACATTTTTGTGATGCCCATGAAGTCTCCATAGGCTTTTCATAGGCTTTGAAACCTCTTGTTCTAAGAGCTACAAGTGCTTGAAAAATCTTAGCTCCTTTCTGATTCAAATTAAGAGCTAGTTTCTTCAACCTCATTGCTCAACAATAAATTGTTCACAAGAAACAACAGATACCCAGACTACATACCAATCAAGCTGTTTCTCTTGGGACAAACTGGGAAATAAAAAACAAAAAGCTTGTGAAATATTTGACTGCTAAAGTGCTGGAGGCAGTATAAGAAAGTAAAAAGACATTATTTGTATTTTTGAATGTGATTGTATTTACAGTGCCCTGGATCTTCAGAAATCTACTGTTGTTCCATTTAGAAAACTGCAATTTTAATGTTTATCATGTCTAATTTTAATATACTGTGTATAACTGGGTTTGCTTCTCAGCACTGGTTTCTGTAAATAAAAAGTATCAGGAATTCTGAAGCACAGATTTTAGAGGAGCACAAATTTTCATAGTGGCATATTACTTTGCTATTGATGATCTAGGAAAAAAACACCTATAGAACACTGTTCTATACTGTTAACATTGTTGAGCATTATACCAAGAACCCGAGTTAAGTAAAAACTTTTTTCACTGTATTCAATACCTTTTGTGATTGGAAAATATTTTTTCTTAGAAAAATACCTTTTTAAAACCAAAATTCAGATCTGTTGCTAAAATATGTGTTCTTTTATGTGTACATGTATTTTATTTTGAGGAAAAATGATCAGTTCTATATTTTATGTCAAAGACATGATGGAATTTTGAATAGCATTAGACAGTTTGAGGTATAATTTCACCTTTACAGTATCAGCCAAGAACAACTCCAATAAGCATTCTGCTTCAGAGTACCTGGCATCCTTCCTGCATAGAGGGACACATCTCATGTGACTCCCTCAAAAGACATCACTACTTGTCCACTCCTGAGCCACTGACTATAAACGAAGGACTGAGACTGAAACCCTTCACTTTCCTTTTTTACTTTGAGGTAAAGTGCTTTCTAGAGAATACAGAGAGAGCAGTCTATTACGCCAAGGAAATTCAAGCACAAAGGTTTTTTGGGGCCTTCTATGAGCCACTGCTGGGTGGTTTTGTACCTTTCTCCCTAACTTAGAGTTTCAGGCACATATAGCTCTTGATGTGATGTAGTTAATCTATCATGAAGTAAAAGGATTTACTCTTTGATAGAGAAATTTGTTTGGGTATTTTCAAACAGAATAAAATAGTTTCTTTTTTAAATCCATAAACAAAAAACATATCATGACACCATCTTAAGCAGAATGATGTGACTTCAAAATTGTCTTGCTTTGAGCCAGATGACATCCCAAGGTCTCTTCCAACCTGAGACCAACCTGTGGTGATTTTCTCTATTATCCTATTACAGAAGTTGTATACCCTAAGTTATCTATTTATTCAAATATGTAGACACGTGGAATTACAGACCAAGATTAGAGTATATAAATTCTGTAACAGGATCACAGTGAAAACAACACATGAGACTTTCCCTCCTTTTCATCTGTGGTGTTTGAGGTGAAGAAGGGAATATTATATGGAGAGAGCTCCTACAGGCTAGGTTACATCTATATTACAAAGTGGAATGTACTCTTCTGTCTTTAAAGCTAAATTGTACAGTATGGTTGACATACATGAGCCAAATTATTCTCTGTCAAAAAACCTGGGTGATAACCTCCAAAATGCCCACTGGGAATGGTCCCAGGCCCACACTGTTGCCTAAATGGAGCCTCGGCACGTCTGGGAGAACGCCAGTTGTGCCTGAACAAAAGTGTATAGGGGTGAGGTTAAAAGCACAGGTCATTACTCAAGTTCCTCTCCTGCCCTGCTTTAATCTAACACAGACCCAGGTAAACAGCTATGGGAAGAGAAATACAGCAGAGATGTATTTCCATCATCGCCATCATCTCCATGTTTCCACTTTCCATCATCTTTGAAAAGTCCTGGAGAACAGGAGAGGTGCCAGAGGACTGGAGGAAGGCCAGCATCACTCTGATCTATAAAAAGGGAAAGAAGGAAGACCCGGGTAACTACAGGCCAGTTAGTCTCACCTCTATTCCTGGAAAGGTGATGGAACAGCTTGTTCTTGGTGCCATCTCAAAGAATGTTGAGGAAAAGAGGGTTATCAGTAATCAACATGGGTTCACCAAGGGGAAGTCATGCTTGACTAACCTGATAGCCTTTTATGAAGACATAACTAGACGGATTGATGAGGGGAGGGCAGTCAACGTAGTCTACCTTGACTTCAGCAAGGCTTTCGACACCGTCTCCCATGACATCCTCACCACCAAACTTAAGTGTGGACTGGATGACTGGGCAGTGAGGTGGATTGGGAACTGGCTGAAGGACAGAGTCCAGAGAGCAGTGGTCAGTGAGGCAGTCTAGTTGGAGTCCTGTGACCAGTGGTGTCCCCCAGGGGTCGATACTGGGTCTGCTCCTATTCAATATATTCATTAATGACCTGGACGAAGGGACAGAGTGTATCCTCAGCAAGTCTGCTGATGATACCAAGCTGGGAGGAGTGGCTGACATGCCAGAGGGCTGTGCTGGCATCCAGCATGACCTGGACAGGCTGGAGAGCTGGACAGGGAGAAACTTAATGAAATTCAGTAAGAGCAAGTGTAAAGTCCTGCATGTGGGGAAGAAAAACCCCATGGATCAGTACAGTCTGGGGGCTGAGCTGCTGGAGAGCACCTCTGGGGAAAAGGACCTGGGGGTCCTGGTAGACAACAGGCTGACCATGAGCCAGCAATGTGCCCTCGCAGCCAAGAAGGCCAACGGTATCCTAGGGTGCATTAAGAAGAGTGTGGCCAGCAGGTCAAGGGAGGTTCTCCTCCCCCTCTACTCTGCCTTGGTGAGGCCTCATTTGGAGTACTGTGTCCAGTTCTGGGCTCTCCAGTTCAAGAGGGACATAGAGCTACTGGAAAGAGTCCAGCTCAGGGCTACATAAGATGATGAAGGGATTGGAGCATCTCCCATATGAGAAGAAGCTGAGGGAACTGGGTCTGTTCAGCGTGGAGAAGAGGAAGCTGAGGGGGGATCTCATCAATGCTTATAAATATCTTCAGGGCAGGTGCCAGGAAGATAGGGCCAGACTTTTCTCGGTGGTGTCCAGTGACAGGACAAGGGGCAATGGGCACGAACTGGAACACAGGAGGTTCAGTCTTAACATAAGAAAACACTTCTTTACTGTGAGGGTGACAGAGCACTGGAACAGGCTGCCCAGAGAGGTGGTGGAGTCTCCATCTCTGGGGACATTTAAAACCCGTCTGGACGTGTTCCTGTGTGATCTACTCTAGGATCCTGCTGTAGCAGGGGGGTTGGACTAGATGATCTTTGGAGGTCCCTTCCAACCCCTACCATTCTGTGATTCTGTGATTCTGATGGTGGTACCATGCAGGGGCTTCGCTAGGAAGACAGAAGCAACCTCTTATATTTGTGTACAATGTATTTAGCCTACAAACTAGAAGGTTTTCTAGTTGATATTTAAAAAGTGAGGCAAGGTAATTTCTTGGTTTTTTTAAAGTCTGAGAGATATTAGAACATCATTTAGGTTATGTGAAATTTGAATTTTTCCTCATAGCTAAATAAAGCACATGCTTACTACAAACATTTCATTTACAGATTAGAATAGCATGTGTAGGCATTTGAAAGGGAGAGGCTGATTGAAGAATAGGATGGGAATGAGCAAGTTGTTTCACTTTCAAATTTTTTGAGAATATTACAGATCTTCGCCATGGGTTAATATGCACACGTAACAGCTGGATAAGTACAGTAAGTTGTATACAAGCTATAAAGTTAAGAACTAATGAAGATTTACGGAAATCAACTATATCAAGTCCACAGGAACCATTATAAATTAACAAATAATGCAAATATTGAAAAATTTGACCCAGTAGCAAAATGTGTATTTACCTGATAGAAGACAAGTGGCCATAAGAAGTAAATCTGGTAAATAATATTTCTATAATGAGACAACTTACTACAGAAAAAAAAAATACTATAAAATAAACATTATTTTAAAATCACTTAAACATTGTTTTATCTGTAAAAGCAGTTGTAAAAATTATTCTGGTCTCACAGGCAAAATGAGCATGCTTGTTTCATAATGTCTTCTTTCCCTCAAGTTAAACTGTAATGAAACTTAAGTAACATTACACTTGTGATGCAAGCTGACTGAAAGCCAGGAAATTCAGAACTAAAGCTGATACTGTCTTCAGTTCATGCTTTGATATCTATTTCCCCTTTTCTTCAAAAAGTCATAAGTAAAGGATGAGGTGTTGGTGTAATGCTAAATTTTCTGGCTTTTGTCAGTTCATGTCACAATATGAACAGTGCTTAAGCACAGGAATTGGGGTTGTATTTAATAACAATATCGGATTACGTTAGACACTTTCTTTTTTCCCCCACTTATTGCTGAAAAGGCTGTTTTATGACTTTTGGAATTCAAATTACATCTAACTTGACCTGTGCTTGAGTGTGTTTGGCTTGGAATGCAAATGTCCTGTCCAGTCACATATACCTAAGGTCTCCAACAGAAATAATTCTAGCATTCCTGCTCTTTGTGCGTACATAAATCTTTGATCAAGAGTATTGTGGAAACATTGAAGCTAGAATGCATTCTCCTTATTAAAAAATAAAAATAAAATTAAATGATCAGGACAGCTGTAATGCAGCCTAGAATTCAGATAGAAAACTGGCTTATAAATGGGGTGTGCATGTATATAGGATGAAAGATTTTATTTTCTTTTATGTTTCATAGTGGACTGTTTCTCTGGGAGGCTCACAGCATGTGTTTATCGTATTGATAAAATAGCACTGTGTTTCTGTGCTAAAGCAAACAAAACATATGGTAGGCTTACCCACCTCACATTCCATGACATTGAAAGCATTCAACTTTAAATCAAGTTTATTCTAGCCTTAATTTGCACTTCAAGAATAACTATCTTTAAACACTTACCTATTTTCTATTCTTTATGATTACAACAGCAGAGCTTCCAGAGATTGACAGAAATACTGACTAAAGAATGAAGAGATTTAATTTGAAGGTACCTGTTAGCACAACTCTACACATTGTATGTGTTTTCAGGATCAACCTCCTTTCCAGAAATGCCTGGCCCAGCAAGAACTGGCTAATTCTTTAAACTCCAATAATAGCTTTGCTGTATATGTTTGAAATAATGTGTAGAAAACTTCTTGAGACATTTTTCTAAAAAAAAAAAAAAAGTTATTCTGAAGAGCAAATTACATTTTATTAATAGTAGATGATGTTGTACAATCTGCCAGTAGCGTATTTTTAAGTACTTAGGATTATAGTATAAACCTCACTCAAAAATAGAATGAAGACAGCTCTCTTATAGCAAAGATGATATCAAGCATAAACAGCTTTAAAAGATCCTACATTTGTATTAACTTGACAGACTAAGGCAACTTCCAAAAAACATTTTTTTGTTCTGTTCATTGAAGAAACACAATAATAGACATTTTAACAATGTAAACAACATGTGAGTAATTGAGTATTAATCCTTAGCAGGCTGAGGCTACTAGGACTGAAATTGAAATAAGTGCAATAAAGTATAGCTAGAAAATTACTTTGATGAGTAAAATATCTGCTCTCTTTGAAGGTTGAAGGCTGGAAGGGGTTATTTGTGGTCAATGTTCCAATAATAGACTGCCTAGGATTTCTTCATCCTAGCTGATGCCCTCAAGTGGATGGTGTTGCAGTGGAATAAAGTATTGAGGGTTGCATTTTTTTGTTTTCTCGTTTCTTACAAAAATGGGTTATTTTATAACTGGGATGTGGTAGGAGTATTTTGCACACAGAAGAAATCTTTCCTACAGCCTGCTCGTTTCCTACAGGCTAAGATCTGCACCCATTACCATCTTCCACTTTCCACACTGGTCCTCCCTTTTTCAGGCTTCTTTCTCTCCCTGCCCGTAGTTCTCTAATACTCCAATTCTACCTATAAATCTGCATATTGCAACCTATACAACGGCAAAATAGAGACAGCAAGGAAAGATCATATGAAGCTCTACATATTTTTAGTGGATAGATATTATACTGAGAAAGATTGCATAATAGAATGCATAATAGAGAGGGATGATATCTGAAGGCCAGTTTACGAGGAAAGGAAACTGCTCAAGGCAGAGTAGAAAGGGATGTAACTTCAAGTAGAAGGGGAAGGAACGCAGTGAACGTACAGGAAGACTTCATGTGGTAAGCAGGAGCTTAAAAGCTGAGAGAGGAGAAATAATTTTCTTTAAACTTAAAAGAAGGAAAAATAACCTAAGGAAATCCCCAAACCCCCAAAAGTCGGCATTTACAGTTATGTTGCTCGAGTGTATTTCCCATCAGCACAATAATTTCAAATCAAGGAAACCACTAGTGGAGCCAGCATTAACCAACCTCAGTTTACACATCTTACCACCTAAACATTACGGTACCCATAGTTATTTTCAGCACCCTCAGTTTGATAATAAAAACCCTTTAATTTCGGCATACAACCTTGTGCAAGCCTCATATCCAGTTCTTTAAAAAAAATCTAGTCTTTGTTCTGACCTCATGTTTATCTTTCTGGTGGCTAAGTTATTAGCTGTCTTCACTTGACTAGGGCAAACTTCAAAGTGTGTGCCTTTGAACAGGATTTTGAGAAATTTGAGGAACTACATAGGTATTTTATGTTAGAGATGAAAAGATGCTTTTAAGTAGAACAAATGAGACTGTGAGTGTATATGTACATTACAAAGTTTATTTAACAGTCTGCTTCTATTTTTTCAGTATTCCAGTATATCAAGCTTCCTTGATCACCCTGGACATTTCAGAAATAATTTAAATTGATGTCAGTAGCTTTGGTGCTGTATAATATTACTCGTATGCTGTTATATGTTACCCTTACCTATGCTATTTATGTATTTTCCCATTTTCAAAGTATTCCCTTTAATCTTCCTTGTTATTCCTTACAACATCATTATGTATTATTATTTTCCCATTTTTTCTGTTTTTTTTTTTTCACTGAATTCATCTCTTCAGGTACTAGCAGATTCAGAATTTATTCTGTGTGTGGAGATAGTATAACATCTCTTCCTTTGTTATAGTACTTGATCTGGCATTGAAAGAGGAACTTCGTTTCATGCTTTCTCTTGCGTCTATGTTATTTAAATATCATGCCAGAATAGTCCACACTGGTGAAGACATCACAGTGAAAGTTGCGAGATGAAGATGGCACTGCTGAACTAAAAGTCCAAGCAGGTCTGTCTAGTACTATACATACAATATGTACATACACACAGAATCATAGAATGATTTTGGTATGGAAAAATATGTGTGGGTATGTGTATGCATATGGAAATGAATGAGCAGGCACTTTAAATAGTGTTTGCAAAGGGAGAGAAAAAGACACTGAGACAGAGGAATGTTACATGTGGTGTTTGCATATGGAGATAATTGATATCTGATTCCTAAGTGGTCAACACATTTTCTTGGTTCAGCTAGAAGTAGATTACACAGCAGCCCCTTCAGAAGTTCATACCACTGAGTAAGCAGTCTGGCTCTTTTCCACTGTACCATTCCTTTGTCTGAGAGTGAAATATGCATTCAAAAACTAGAAAATTAAGATCTCTCACTTTCTATTTTAAATTTAACAGTTACTTCCCTAAATAGAACAGTTAGCTACTGAGTTCATCTTAGCTTAAGTAGCTGGTTTTGCCACCTATTTAATATAGCTTTCAATATAAAAGGAAAACATTATGTATTTAATTTAGTACCCAAAATGCTGGAAGAGGAAGAACAATTCACAAATCCACTGAGCAGAAGCACAAACCAGCACCTAACCCCCCTAGATTAGAGGGGGAATTGAAGCAACTGTCGCATATACTCCTCTTCTAAACCACACTCTGATCCTCTGTCACTTTGGCTTTACTTGTGGGTCTCAGTGGAACTACTCACAAGTGTTAAACAGATGCGTACGTGTTTGCAGAAACGAGCCTGAGAACAACGCATTTAATTCCGCTGCATGATTGCAGGGAGGAGCTGGAGCAAATTCCAATCAAGCATTCCCCAAACTCCAGTTCAAACCAGAGAAGGAAAAGCTGTCTGCTGCAAATAAGAGGTGGGATGCCAGACAGCTTGCTTTGCATAAGCTGCCAACCAGTATTCCTAAAATGTAACCTCAGGAGTCACTGTTAAATAGGAAGAAACAATTTGGTTATAGGAGGACGTTGAGGGAAAGAAAGTAACACTGAATTTTCACAGACAAGGAAAGATCCAAGCAGTTATTAATTACTAAAAATTACCACAAATGTGTCGGTTTAACGGTGAGAAACAGAGCAGATACAATACAGAAATCTCCAGTTAGATATATCACAGAGGAGAATGGAGTGGAGCCTGGTGAGTCTGGCTTACCAAGCAGTTTCCCATTCAGACCTGTTTAGGTAGCAGTGCCAGCAGGCAGCTCCCAGGCCCCTTGAGACCACACTGAAGATAAAACCGAAAAAATACTCTTGTCCCTCTCTTACTAGTGGGCAGGTAATACGATGCAGTAAAAGAACTGTTTTGAAGATACGTTCTGATAGTGAGGAAAAGAGGTTAAACAGATTACTTCTAAAATTACTGGATTACACTTTTTTATCTTAAGTTATGATTGTATCACCCTTTCATAAATAAAGCTTTCCTTGTTTGCATATAGCGCTTGCAAGCTGGCATTAAAGAGGGTACACCTGATTTTCTGTCATGATAAGGCTGGCAGGTGGATTAGTCACTTGTACAGGCTTTGAAGTATCACAAACCTACCTTTTCTCTGGCCTTTTTCTAATGAGCAGGAAGGGTTACTGTGAGCCGAAAAGAGTAGCATGATTCTTTCTATCACTCATCTCCACTTTTGAACACTTTTGAATTCCTCATGTAACTCTTTTTTTTTTTTTTCCCCTCCTACTGATCATGTATTTTTCTTCCTTTTCTTCAAGCTAACAATAGTGTCCTATTAGTTTTCAAGGTAGTTTGTGATTACAACGCCTGAAAAGAAATTCAATCTACCCCACCCACTACATGTGGATATCTGCTCATTCAGACATATGAAAACTGTCTGAATCCATTTTTAAAGCCCCTCAGCTCACAGCTCTGTAAATAGAAAGACTCCACAAAAGCAAGAAACTTGTGAAAGTCCTTTACAGTTGATTAGCCTTTACATAAACATACCTACATACACATGCAAAAACATCCTCACCTAACAGGGCTCTGTCCTCTCTATGTCTCTATCATTTTCATCTCACAATCACAGAATCACAGCATGGCTGATGTAGGAAGGCACCTCTGGATATCACCTAAGCCAATCCCTCTCCTCAAGGAAGGTCAGCTAGAGCAGGTTGCAAAAAAGTTTCCTATATTCTAACTTGTGCCCAGTGCTTCTTGTTCCATCACTGGGTGCCACTGAGAGGAGTCTGGGTCCTTGTTCTTTACTCCCCACCATCACCCCATCACGAGATCCTTCCTGAGATTTCTACAGGCTGAACAGCCCCATTCTCTCAGCCTTTCCTCATAGGAAAGATGCTCCAGTCCTTTAATCACCTTAGTGGCCCTTTACTGGACTCTCTCCTGTATGTCCATGTCTCTCTCTCTGTTTTACTGGGGAGCCCAGAACTGGACCCAGCACTCCTGGTGTGTGCTGAGCAGAGTGGAAGGATCACCTCTCTCAACCTGATGGCAATGCTGTTCCTAACGCAGTTCAGGAAGCTGTTTGCCATGAAAGTGCACTGACAGCTCATGTTCACCTCAGGGTCTGCCAGGACCCCCAGACCCCTTCTGCAAAGCTGTTTTCCAGCTGGAAAACTGGAAAGAAGCTTCATGCTAGTTGTCTCCTAAACTCATCCTTCTATTTATAGCGCTAGCTTGACCGGGGAGCTTACTTATACACCCACTCTTGAAAATAAAATTCATAAATTTCCTTATTGACTCTTCACTAGGTGGTTGTCACACACTTCAAATAATCTGAGAAAAGGTGGATAGCTCAGCAGCAAAGCTGTGAGAAAAGCCCTTTTGTAACTTAAAAGTATAAGTTACTAATAAAACATGAAGTTAGAGAGGAAGATGTGTTCAATTTACCACACATCATTATGGGAAACTGCACAGCACATGTTTAAGTGCTTTGCTGCATTGTGGCCTGTGGTTTTATATAGTATAACTAGCACTGTGTCAGCTCATACTATTACTTCATGCTATATATCAGAATCTTCCTGGTAATACAGTTTTTATTTCTGTTAGTAGATGGAATTTGTCAAAGTGGTTTTTTATGTTGTTTAGCAGAATGATCTCTAATTTGTTTTCTTAATTTTGCTGCCTAATATTTTAGTTTGACATATGTCTTGCCCAGTTACTATTTTATATTTAACTGGTTTTTCATTCTTCCTTTTTGTTGTTTTGTAGTCACTTAAATGATTCAAAGTTTAAGGTTTTTTTATGTTCTTGCATCAGTTTTATTTTCTTTTTTTTTTTTTTTAAAGACATCTACATTTCATTTTTCTGCATGGAGAAGCTATGGAGAAACTTGTTATAGTAGTTGAATAATTGTTTTCCAGTTCACGTTAGTTATTTTTCCATTCATAAAGTTGATGTTTTAACTCATTCATATTTTTTACTTCCATATACCTCTTCCTCCTTTGGAAAGATTATTTCTACATATTGAATGTACTACTCTAACTGTCCTGGTTTTGGTAGGTCTTCCTTAGGTAACTCTTGAAGAAGAGACTAAGGAGCTCAGAGCACTTGCTTGCTGTTAGAAAACCTGGAACTACTTCATTTTCTGGAAAGTATTTGTTCTTCATGAAAACAGCTCAGGATATTCCTAAAATGACCAGTTCTGCCTAGAAGGCAACATCATTCTCTTCCTACCAGAACTGAGGATGTCTGAGTTTCCTGCTCCTTGGTATTACATGTCCTGCTCTATGGACAGGACATAGTTACTGCTTAATGCCACACTTTCCTGAATTTGTTCTTTTTCAGATGCTTAGAGGCATATTCCCATAAGTCAAGCCAAGGTACTTCCTTTTCTTACTGGAATACAAGTAGATTATGGGATAAGTATAATTATTTCAGTTTCTCAGGCTGGAAAAGCCAAACAGTACAAGTCTGTCTAGCAGTAACAACTTACTATCCTACATTATCAATCCAGACATCCCACATAAGAATAGATTAATCTAACAACAAAAACCCCAGAAAACTCACAACAAGCAAAGAGACATAAAGGAGAAAAGTTTAGCATGTTTTGGAAAACTATGTTGATTATACAGTGTTCTTAGGAACCTAGAAATTAAAGATGTCTTAGAGAAGTTGCTGTCTGGGGTGTCATAAAAAGAGTCTTGTTGCCAATCATTGATCATCAACCTCTTTGTATTCCAGTAGAAGATTACGGGGAAATAGGATGTTCTTTTACTGTGCTGCATACAGTCCTGGCAGATCAGGATGTCTCTCTTCTTGGATATTTAAATCTAGATTAATTATGGGTTTTCTTTTCCCTGTGTTCTCATAGAGCAGAAAGTAATTAATGACTATTAAATGGTTGTAGTATGAGGCCTAAGTTAAACAACATCTTCCCTTTCCATAGTTAGATAAGATAGGTTATGAAAAGTTAAGTACAGATGGAGTATGAAAAATGCTGTCATCCAATTTCCCATTGCTTTCCTGATGGCATGTCTTCTGAAGTAATTCTAAGTAGTTTCCACTTTCACTTTAGACAGAAAAGTCTTACTGTATGTTTTTGCATAGTAGAAAAGGAGACAAAGGTTTCCTAAGTATCTAAAAAAATATGTATTACCTTTGGAACTCCTCTTTCTAAAACGAAGAATAGAGTTAAAAACTTTCAAGGACTTCTGAATTTCAAAACTTCAGCTGGATCAGGTAGTCACTGGAAACAAATTGTCTTATTAACGAACCTTTTGTGGAGGCTGGCAAATCAGCTGTGTGTGAATTCCAGCCTGTCAAATGTTTGCAAAGGGTTGACTTGGAGTGTTTGCAGATCACTCTTCATGACCTGAAAACAGTTTCAGAAGCCACATGGCATGTATCCCAACCACTAGTTTGGCCAACCAGAGCACCTAATACACCTCAGCAACTGACTGCAAACCATTCCTACTGATGTTTATAAACATTTTGGAATTTGTCAACAGGACAACAAGGCAAAACCATGTTCCACTACATGTTTGCAGGATAGTAAGCAATGATATAGACAGCAGAAGTCTGTCATCTTTACCTAGCATTTATTGCCCAAAATTAGAAGGAATGCAGACATGCTTGCAGGGCAGACCATTGATAATTCTACCTTATGGAGAGAATTCTTTATACATTTTTTTTTTCTTCCTGTGTTTCATTACATCTTTTACCATAGAATTGGTACAAACCCCAGGCATCTTAGAGAATTGTCATAGTACCTGAAAGTTCTGATTTACTCTATGATAGGGACACTTTTCAGAGAAAAACAAAAGGTTTGTTTGTTAGATTTTTAGAAACAGATTTACAACAGATTGGAAGCATTTTTTGCTATTATTCATGCCAACAAAACTTTAATACTGTGAGCGCTTTAGTCTGATACCAGAACTAAGTAAGTCCTTGAGGAATTGTTGTATCAGGAAGAACTGAAGAACAAGATACTTCAGATAAATTTTACCAGGAAAAAACATAATTCGTAAAAAATGACAGCATGAGAATGTAGAGTTTTAATTCTAGCTGCTCTACTTTTGCAAAAAATTCCATCTTTGAGTGCAGATAAAGATTCAAAACTGCCTGTGCGAACTGCTAAAAAAGAAATCAAATCCATGGTAAGCATTTATGAGACTGGGTCCAAGTTACTGTGTTGACAAGGAGTTGTTTTCTTGCTGTTTCTCTTGCAAATGTAGAATTTATTAAAGTTGCTATAGCTTCAAACTTTTCAGACAAACCTTTCTTCTCCGTCAATCTGACGTAACTGTAAGACAAAACATACTGCAAAGTTTAAATAGTTACAGTTTTCTAGCTTTTTTTTATTGATTGAGCAGTGACATGTCAGTTAAATCCTCTTCCTCCTTCACTTTTCTTCCCCCCCACCCCCCCAACTTATTGAATATGCAATGAAAAGCTAATTGGCAGAGAGCCATTCTGGCAAGCTGTATGATGTGTTCAGCAGTTTGTTTGATTTATACCGTTGGAAGTTGCCAAACTTTTTGTCATTTTGTTTAATATAATGTTGTGCCTTTAACAATTTTTTCTTCCATAAAGGATTTTTATTTTGCTCAGTAGGATTATAATTTGAAGGTATAATTAGCATCTTGTTAATTGTTGATAATTACAAATGTCATTCAAAGAGCTCTTGCAAAGGGCATGCAATTCATTTAACAGAACTTCCTTGAGCTGGTGTTCAGAGGTCCCTAATGAGCAAAGAATAGAGCAGGAGTGGATGTAATAATATAAATTGAAAATATGGACACATATAAGCAATCTAAATTTAAATTCAAGACAGTGACATGAATGAGCCTCTCTGCTATCAAAAGAGACACACAACAGTGTGAATTAACAACATCCATGCTCTAAAAATTGCCCAGACAAAGAAGATGGTACTCTGATGTTAAGCTTTGAATTTAAATTTTCCAGCAATTTTTGTGCAAATGGAATGTCACATATAGAATATTATAGCCAATGTAATGATTAAAATTAATAATTACTTGCATTGTAATATTTTTTACCACTGTAGTGTCATTCTATGCTGTGTAAACATAGCAGAATTTGATTGTTTCTGCTCATACTGTAGCAATTGTAAGGCTCTCATTTAGGAAAGCAGGTTCCACTGAGAGAAATCAAGCATATTTCTGCAGTAAAGTTTGGCAGCCTTGCATACTTACAACCTGTTTCATATCAAAACAGCATAATGGTGCAGATCCCTGTGAAAGAATAACTGGGGTTTCTCTTTCCTTGGCAGGTAAAACTCCCAGTGGATCAGTGAGCTAGAGGAAATTTTAACCTCTTCTTCAGGCCCATCAGCCTGGTGCCTGTAGAGCTGGAATGAAACCCTCATTTTAGGGTAAAAGGATTTTGCCATTTATGCCATCTCAAAGTTACCCCGCTGAAGAAAACAAACATGCAGTAGCCTCTGTTTGAACTTCTTGTTTTTGCTGTGGCTTGCCAAGGGAGGAACATCACACAGCTTTTGGTCTCCCCTCCACCCCCATGCTGCAGGGCTGCTAGTGTCATCAGGCGTCTGTTATGTCCTTATTTTCCTTGCTGCCACTGTTATCTCCTTGGAACCAACGGGGAGAGGACCACTGTAGCAGAGTGGGAGGCAAGTCCAAGGAGGGAGTCGGGAAAGGCGTCCGTGTAGCTCTTGGATAACGCTGCCATCTGCTTTCCGTTTACCCAGAGGCCAATATGAAAGCCTCCGGGATCTGATCCCAGAGAGCTCCATATGCTGAGGAACAGGATGGGGTCACTTGGTCAGCTGAAGATCAAAGCAGTGTAGGGCAGCCCTTGCATCTCTTTTTCCCATGCTGAGCTGCACACTTCTCAAACACAGGCTGCAGCCTGGGACTTTGGGTCCAGGAGCTGCCATAACCTCCGCTTGAACTTTTCAGTTTTGCCCCACCTCACCTAGGGGACTCATTCCCCTCTCTCCTCGAGAGAGCTCAGCTGGCTCTGGCTGCATTAGCTTCAACTACGTTGTTTGTTAGAAAACTGCTTGCTCCTAATATTTCCATTTGAATGCAGTTCATTTTCTCCGCCCATATGGACGACTTCAGACATTTTCTTATTAGGCCTCCTCTTTGTTGTTACATGGCTACAGTGGAGTTTTTCCTTTAGCCATCTGTCTTTTTGAGAAGCACTTTGAATACTGTCAGGTGTTCATGCTAGCAAGGGTTTCTCTGTGTATTCCTCAGAGCCTTTCCAAACAGTTCCTCTTCTGCTTGACACAGAGCTGCAGCAGCTGGTTACCAAAGCATTCTATCACCTTTGTTAATAATCAGATTTTACTGCCTCAGTAAAGAATGGACAAGAGTGAGGATTTAAAAGAGATTAGCCTTTAACTGAATTAGAGGGGACTACAAATATCTTTGGTTTATGTGAAAGAGTCAAAAGCTTTTTGTCTTGAGAGTATTAATGCCTGCTTTTAATGACTTTATTAAACATACATATTTAAATTCTTGTACCATCTTTCAGTTTTCCTTGATCCCTGGGATTCTATTACATAGGATGGTTGTAAAAAAATGTTTGTTATGACATAACATGGTGTTTAACCAAGAGTTCTTGGTACTTTTAGTAGGGTTTCATTTTTGTTTATTCTTTTCAGGTATTCAGCTCACAAAATGTGCACAACTAAAGAGAGAAAGCCACAAATCAGCACACAGTATCAGGACCATTAATAATCCATTTGTGTGAGGTGTCATGGATATCACTGCACTCAGGACAAACAAGCTCTCCAGAGCTTCACATCATTAAAATTCAAGCATCTTCAATGTGGCAAGAGCCAGCTAATTAAATAGCTCCACCTTCTCTTAGAGAGCTGACTTCAAGTGGCACAAGTAATTGGACTTATTCGTTTGCATTATTTCTTTTTCACTCTCCTGACAAACGGAAGATGCTCATTTGAACCATGTTGGAGTAAAGGGGAAACTGAACCTACAGCCTTCAGCTCCAGGCAGTGCCTGAGGCAGAGGGCCTTGACCACTGGGCTACCAAAACCTGTGAGCTCTCATTAGGATCGCTCTGCTGATGAAGATCATCCCCAAGTAAGTGCCAGGTGATGCTTCTGTGGGAAGAAGAGCCTCCAGAGGCCTCCTGGAGTACTCAGGGGCTGGGTTCACTTGGTTGTGTGAGATGGTGGACTGCTCTTTCCTGGCTGAGTGTGATGGTACAGAGCCTGTTCCCAGTCTCTCTTGGTTGCTATGGGGGACTATGTGTAGAGTGTGTAATCCTGTTTCTTTACATAGATAATTGACATTTTGAGAGAGGGACAAAGAAAGGTGCTCCCACCATCCCTGTCCTGCAGACTGCCAGGGTGTCCTTCTTTAGCTTCGTTACCAATACTTGCTCCAGTTACTTCAGATTTTTGGTGTGGGTTTTTTTGTCCTATCAAGGGCTGAAACCATGGTGCAACACCCTGCCAGCCCATGTGCATGTACTCTGTAAATCCCTGGTTGTGTCTTATGCCCCATTTTTGATGAGAGCAAATAAAATATAGTGTTAAAATTTATAGGCACTCTTTCAGTAACCCCGATCCTGTCTTCCAGGGGAGGCTCTAATTCCTTTTGCCTTTAACCCACCAAAAGAAGCACAGGTGATGCTGGAAATAAATCCTATCCTGTCCAGACTAAAAAGTCTAGAAATGCTGCAGGTGCCTTTGCTCCAAGTGTCTGAGAAAACCCCTGAGTAAGGCTCTTGAATAAAAGGGCAACACTACCTTGAGAGATACCCATAGTCTTAAAAGAAAGTAGAATCCAGTCTGCAGTGCCCAGAAGGTGCCTGCCTCCAGAGTAAGACTCGTAGTTATGAATCTCATGCTGAGGCTTAAGCTATGCACCACTGCATGTTGCCAGAGACGGCACAGTAATTTTAACTGAACATAAATCCTAAAGTGAAAGACTAAACAAAATAGTAGACGGTTTAACATCTCCCACCAAACAATGAGATATTTCCTATTGTATTAACAAGATTTGGGGCCACGAGAGAACAATTTAAAAGACACAGTGTAAGGCTCATTTCAGGGTCTTACTACTTCTCAAAATCCTACCTTCAGGTATCTCATCTCAAGGATATAATTACTTTCAGAGCTCTATCAGTCATTATCACTATTATGAGACACCATATGCTTCATATTCTCACTAAAATTAAAGAGAATATGTAAGGCAGATAGTATAATGCAGTTCAATATCACTAAGAGATGAAATGGTATTTATGGGTACACAGGGAGAGTTTTAGCTAAATTTGTTTTTTTGTTCATAGTACCCTGTTGGCCAATCAATGAAATTGTATCTTTTACTAGCCCAGCCCAGTGCCAAGTAACACTCTTCTCCTTTCTGTTATCTTTACCTAATTTCCTAATGATTCCTCAAGTGTTCTGTTCAAATTAAAGTCTAATAGCATATTCTTTTCTCAGATCTTTTTACAAAGCGCATTTATAATATAAAGCAATGCAATGAAACTACTGAATAGTGCACACACAATATATACACCTAGAGAGCAATTTTTACGCTCTTCATATTCAAAGAAGAAGAATGCAAATAAGGCTGTGGATAGTCTTGCCTTTTACCTGTGCGTGTCTCACATATCTTCCTTTTATTTCCTACTTCTTTCAGAATTGCTCATAGTGATGAGTTTCACATTTTGCTTTTTTTTCATCCTAAATTCAATCAAGCACATCCTGGTAAGAACAGGACCATCAACAGATGATATTTAACTAGATCAGTGAGGATTTCTGATTTTTCCTGTTTTCCATGCAGGATTGATAGACTTAATTCAGATTATTTTTTAATATGTTAAAAGTATGAAAGATGAACAGAGAGATATAAAATATTCAGCAGAAAAAGTAAAAGAAGAAAGAGATTATAATCTTGTGCAAGAGATTGTGAGTGGAGCAGAAGAGTAGAATTAAACAAATCTTTTTAAAGAAAGAAAAAACATAGCAAGGAAACAACCCCCACAGAAATCTAATTAACAACAAAAAAAAATAATTAAAAAATGAAGGTATCGGCAGACACTCTGTAATCTATCTAGGAAAATAGAAATACTTTACAGTTGGCTGTTTTATACCTGGAGACATTTGGAAGCAGAACGCAGATAGTAGGCTGCTTATCTGGAGATCTAACAAACCTTGTGTTCATGTCACATGCCTTCTTCCGTACTGTCATATTCTCTGCAGTTGTTGCCAGTTCATTGGACTTTGTCACATACCCCATTACGTGTAACATTTCTCTTAAATCTTCTGCAATCACCTGAAAAAAGTCTTCTTAAAAAAAAAAAAAAAAAAAATTTATTCTCATGATGGCAAAGCATAGCTTGAAAACCACTTTCAAGTTTAAATGCCTCAAAAGCAAATGTATGAAAGTCTCAAAATTGACTCTTATGGCTTTTACTGCAATCTTGTGGGCTTTTTCCAAATGGTTTTAGAACATGCGGCTTTGGCCACGCTGGCTGTGCAAAACATGTAGACTATGTGTGGCCAATGGGGAATATTCAAAAAGTCCTGTGACATTAAGTTCTCCTCAGAGAAGCTCAGCTGCATTGCAACAGCTTCTACTCCAAGCATACCTTAGTCCTACAGAGCGCCTTGTACAGTACATGCCATACAGCCCTCAGTGCACAGGCAGTACTTGGAGTGTCCTGATCTCCTTCCTAATTTCCATCATGATGAAACAGGAAAGAATTTATAACAATACAATATTGTTGGTTGCTTTACTCTGTTTTGCTGTCTGAGATTAAGAGAAGATAGAAGTAATGTTCTTCGATAAAGAAAACAGATATTTTTCTTTTATCCTTGAAAGTTGCCTTGCTCCCTAGAAGTTTTTCTCATAACTTCTCCTGTAACTTTTTCTGTTTTCCAGGACTGTTGAATAATCTTTTCTCTGTGTTGCTTTATGAATGTGTATTCAGTGCACTAGAAGAGTATTTATGTACACATTTCCACAAGTCTCTAAAATAAAAATGAAAATAACTGTGGTTAAACCTGTCACATCAGCTACAAAAAATATGTACGTAGAAAATGAAAGGGTTATACTTTATAAAGAGGATATAGGAAAGTCATTCCCTCATACATATCAGCCGAGACTTCAGTGGAAGGTAATGTGTAACTAAGTCATCTTCTATCACTGGTGGAGACAAGCTGCCAGGAAGAGCTCAAGACACCAGACAGTAACAAGGATGCCTCAGGCAGCAAAAATTCTCCATGCTTCTGAGAATATGTTTTCTACTGGACAGGGTTAAGACTTACTGTGTTAAAAACACTGTCCTTATCAACTGTAGCAGATCTCAGAAGATCAGATAGAAAGCATGAAACCCCTGTTCACACTGGGGGCACATTTCCATTGCATAATTTTCTGTGAGAAGCCACCTATCCCCAAGGACATGCTGACCCCCAACTCCCCTAATTTCAATCCACATGCAAATAATGATGCTGAAAGCCTTATTTCTGAAAACAGCCTGTTCTAAACTGGAACTTTTTCCTTTTTTATTTCTATATCTAAAAGTTACAAAAGGATAAATGTACTAGATAGTGCTTTTTAGGAAACTATCAGAATAAAAGCAAAGTTCAAATTTTGAAGAGTACCTGGTCAAATTATAAGATGAATATATTTTCCTCTATACTAGCATCAAGTGGACATAAAATTAAACTTTTTTATTTTGGTGCATTTTACACATAACATGCACTAATTTATACTTGGTGTCCGTAAACAGTGAGGGGTAAGTGAAGCTGTTAAACACTAGTTAAAGTCAGTGAGATGGAGATCAGGATATTAGGAAACTTACTTCTTTTGTATCTTGTCCAGCATATTTGTGGGCAGAAATATTTTGTCATTTTTACACCCTCTCAGCTCTAACACTATTGTCGCAATAGCTAGGAACCCCTAGTCTGAGGTTAAGTTTTGACAGGTCTCAGCTGGCCACAGTATTTAGCAAGATGCCCCTAGTGTATTTTCATATGCTCCATTTATTTTGAGAAAGTCAAAGGACAAGTTTAAATAAAGGGCATAGCCAAGGGTAGCACATATTCTTCATTGTGGGTAAGACATCATCTGTATCAAAGGACACTGTCTACAGTTAGTCAGTACTCAGGGCTAAACTGTAGTATATCACCCAAGGCTCCCTCCCCAGCTGGGAAGGAGAATCAAGGAAAAAAAGGAGAAGGCCAGTGAGTTGAAGTATAAACAGATTTAACCGAATAACAAAACTGAAAGAACAATCAACATAAAGCATAGAGTGTTCTACTCAGCCTAGTTCTCGATGCTGACAGCAGGAACAGAAGACCACCAACAAAGAGCCTCAGGGAGAGGAGAAAACCCCATTTTCACTGAGCTCCCTCCTTTTGTAATGAGCATGACTAGGTGGTATGGGATACACCTGTGAGTCAGCTGCCTTGAGTGGAACTCTCAGCTGACTCAGGGCTACTCATGGCCTGCCTGCATGGCTGGCCCATGGGTCTGTTCCTGGGGAACCAGGACAGACACAATCCTCATCATGACTACTTCATATGGGAAACGCCAACACAAACCTCTCAAAAATAGTGTTTAACTCTGTTAACTGAGCCTGATGACAGAGGATCAACACATCACAAGCTGGCAAAATCCCTGCTCATCATCCCAACTTCTTACAAGACCATTTGTATATGAGTGATTCTGGATTTTCATTAACTCAGGCTACTGCCTTCAATCTTTGGAGTTGTTGCACTTGGTAAAAGAACATGTAAGGTCATATACCAGACAATTGCAGGATAAAAGAGGGAATATAAAAATAACATACTATTTCCTCTTCCCCTCTTTTCCTTCCATCACCTCTGCACTAGCACATATACTGAGCAGAGTATGAAAAGACAAATTTCGAACCGTCTGTAGTCATTTAAAGTTGTACTTCAATCTTGTCTCCAAACTATGAATGATATTTTTCCTGGAAACGACGTCTATGAACTAAGCATTTTTTTTAAACTAATAACATTAAAAATATTTGTTTGTTTATTCTGCATATAATCAATAGTTCTAATCAGTTGTCTCTGTATATATATAGGTATAATTTACTAAATAGATATATGGCTTTCTGAAATGCATTTTAGCTTAGTGACCATTTTCATGCATCTCTGAATACATACATAATGAAAAAGAATGCACTGGTAGATGCTGATAAGCCAAAGGAAGACGTGAATTCCTGAAAAACTGGAATGAGCACTTCTAGTAAATTGCATGCAGCAATGCACATAAGTGATTCAGATAAGTGTTCGCAGAAAAGTGGCTCTTTTGCATGACAGGCAGTTAGATAGACAGTTTTATCTAGCCAGCTCACTGTCAAAGGTGTATATACTGAATAGAACCAGCATCAGTTTCCAAGTGGTTAAAGCACTACTTTAGTCCGCTCAAACTTCCGACATGCAATGATTCTAAGAGTTAACAATGGTTTTAGCAGCAACTCAGGATTAAAATTACCATCAAAAATCCAGCCTCCTGCTAAAACAGACCCAACATCATGTAGTCTTGTTCATAAACCTATCAAAGTCCATCTTTTTTATCACCAATAATCTCTTGGAAGGCTGTTTCAAAAGGTCATTTAGTTCTTTGATGGCTAGAACCATTTTCATATCAGAGGTAAATTTTTTAACAGGAAGCTTATATGCAATTATTTTTGAGTCCATGCACAAAAATCTTATCACTCATATATTTCATCACCCTTATTGCATCTATAGAGCTATGAAGCATCCACTTAGCCTGAATTTTCTTAGGCAAATAAAGATGACTTTTTGAGGACTTGGGCTTAGTTAGTAAGAAGAATATAAGTGGGTTCCTGATGTAGTAATCCATCTGCAGAGCAAGTAAGTAGTGTTATATTTCTTCATTATGTTTTTTGGAGTTATAACTCTGAAAAAGAATTAGGAGTCATAGAATACTTCAGCACACTTCATAAGTACCAGTGACACTGAAAATTCATTTCTCTGTGTTACCAATGGAAATGCTTCTCCAGCAGCAGAAAAATGGCTGAAGCCGCTAATGTTCATCATTGCTAACCTGAGTGGGTGAGATTTGCACGTGAGCTTAATTTAACTGAATGTAGATAACCTCAGTACAGATACACAGATATGGCCAGGTTATTTATGTTCCCATCACAAGATCCTATGAGAAATAAGACCTTCAGGGTATAAGTCATCCAGTTATTTCCTAAGTCTACTCAGGATGAAATGGTGTGCTCCCTAGAAGGACTTGTGTTTCTTTACTCACCATAAAGGTAACCTAAAAAAGGAGTCTTCTGATGTTAGCTGAATTGAATATTCTCCTGTCTATACTACAGAAGGATGACTTCAGACCAGAAAATCTCATCCAGACCCAGATTTAACCCTTCAACCTCATGTTCATAGACCCTTTACACTGGCGATCTAATAAATGGAAAGGACAGGAATTTCTGAAGAGCAATAGTTGCATGGAAGACCTGCCTCAGCCTCTGTGAGTGCCAGTCATTCACCTTCAGTTAGAGAAAGAGCCTATATAGGGTGCCTAAGCTTCTCACTTAGCCACCTTAGTTTGCCATCTAAAGTTACAAGGGACAAGTACAGGCCAGAAAATGTAATCATATATCAGTCAATTTTACAAAGGCAACCAAATAGCATACCTCCATTGTTCATGAATCTCTAGGTTAGAAAATTTCAATCATCCCATCAGTGTACTGTAATTGTACCCTAAAATTATTTACTAGATATTGTATTCATATGCTGCAAATCAAATATAGTAACTTAAATAATAGTTTTTCAGTAACTTTTGGAACCATATAAAAATGCATCAATATATATAAACCATTTGTCAAACATTCAGAGATGAGGACTGCATTGCAGACAACTCCTGTAAAGGAGGTGGGGCAAAGGGAGGGTAAATTCGTAACACAGATTATTCACAATGAATAATTCAGATAGTTCTTTTTACAACACACTTCCACCAGCTGGCTTTTGTGTAAGAACTTCAAAGTATTTCAGTCTGAAATGATTAAGACTCTACACTACATTGATCTGGGTCTTAGAAAAATTTGCTGTTCTCCTAAAAGTAATGACATTTAGGCAATGCAGTTTTGTGCTACTTCTCTTGGCAAGTCCATGAGAATATTTGCTTGAAAATTAGAACATTTTTATTGATCTCAGGTGCAGAAGTATTTTCATATTGGATTTCCTTTACAAGGAAAGTACATGTTGAATCACAGAACTGCTGATATTTCCCTTATAATAGTATCACCTTAGATCACTGAAATCTATCAGGTTTTTTTTTCTAGCTTCAGATGTGGACATTTCACAGCTAATGAAAAAAATTATGGGTGAGGAAAGTTCAACACGACTAGTCTTTTTTTCCCCTCTCTTATTGAAATCCCTTGCTAAGAAAAGGAAATCCCTTTTTTTCCCCCCTTGGCAATAAAATACTGTAAGCAAGGACTATACTGGTGCTAAATATTAGCAGCTGAGTTCCAGAGTGTTGTATAGACAGAGTTCAAAGGCAGAAATAAATTTACATATGCATTGCTAGCATAGTTTCTTTTACCACTACAGTATTCTGTACATTAATTTGAGTGCTGGAAAACTCCTCTCTCTGTGGCTCGTATTGTAAAACCAAACAAAAATAGAAGAAATAATTTCTGAGGCCACAAATGGGACTTTGTGGAGACAGCACACATTAGGACTGATGGCCTGGCAAATGCTTCTTATTTCTTCCCTTATTTATACTGCTTATTTACTCACCCTGTACTTGGAGTTCTGGCAATCTTTTTTCTCTTTTCTCAAAGCAGCTGGGGCATTTTGTGATGCATCTCAGAGGCTGCCTCACTGTACTCCAAGATAAACATTATTTTACCATTGTGGGAAAAGTATTTCTCATCCTCGCTCGTATGAATAACTATCTAGCCAGCTTTATTATCATGGTGACAAAGAATGTTATCCATTTGTTTGGCTAAACGTATGTCATTTTCAAGTGAAAACCAAGGATATAAGAGATAATCATGAGCAACTGAGAGATATCAAATGTTTAATTTAATTTAGAGCAGCTCTTGAAAGTTTAGATATAGGTGGAATGTCCCAGATTCAATCCTTTCCAAACGCAGGCCATAGAGATATGTGTGAAAGGTTTCCACTGTTTTCTATTTCTTCATAGAAAAAGACTTCTATATATTGGATTTTCAACTGCTGATTTCCAGTGGAGCTGTGGCAAATTATGCCACCACCAGATAAGTACCTCTCTGGTTTGTTTTTCCTCGCAAAATTATGGTAACCACAATCGAGGTTGCAGTGGCAACTCGAAGAGTGTAAAGCAAAATGGAAATGAAAGAAATATTTGGAGAAGATAGCTGAATATTATGATTGTAGAATGAAGGTAAAAATGTTGAACCTCTAAGGAGTTCCTCTGAAGCCTGAGAAAGGCTGATATATTGCATTCTCATAAGACTTGTGTCATTCCTGAAACAATACAGACAAAACAAATATTTACAGTAGAATCAATTTGCTCAAATTCTAATTGAGGACTGACCTTGCTTCTGGTTATGTGGATCTAGGAAATACGTGCTCAGATTGAAGAGATTCCTCATGTAATATGTTTAAAATTGTAACTTGCTTATGATACCAAATCATTCAATATTAGGGGCCAAAATCTCACATTCTTGCCTTTTGATACAGGGGAAGCCTTGTACAGAGTATGCATATTTTTCTGGTGTCAGAATGTTTCCTGGACTGCTAACATATAGTCCTTGAAAGGAGGTAGTATTTCTCCTGGCTAGTCCTTTAAATACAAGTGATAGGGAGGAAGATCCCAGCAACTACTTCAGGGATGCTGTGCCTTTGCCTCTACTCCCCTCCTGTTCAAAGCCTTATTTGCTTGGATTGTGCACAGGTATTGAGGTCCATGGTCTGTTTTGAAAAAGATGTTTTAACAAAAGAGCAAGAATACTGCAAGCTGCCAGCAATAGAAAACTCTTCCATTCTACAGGAAGGAGAGAAAATAATGATATTTGGTCTGATGCAAGCATGAGAGGTACATTCCTGGCATTTAGTAGAACTTCTCTGTCTGCATGTGATTTCCATGTGCTCCTTTAATAAACAATACTACAGTATGTCTAAGTGTTGAGAAAATTGGAAACTTCCCCATGTCCATGCTTCAGAAGACCTTAGAATGGGTGAACAGCCCTAGGGAAAAGGGTTGATTTTGATTTCAAATGAAGGAAGATTGCAACTCCTTTCAGATTCCCGGACTAGATTTAAACATCAGTAGAAAACTCTAGTGTACACTTGCACACCAAAGGTTAGCTCTCTGTAGTGGTGCCAAAAGCAATTCTTAAATGACTTTAAATGTAGAGGATTTAGTTTTCTTCTGCACTTCTACTGTCAAGAGGTTAGATCAGCTAAAAATAAAGATTCATCCATATATTATTCAATGTCCCTACAAGCATAAGTAATTTGTTCCAGGTTTCTTCTTCTTTATAAGGAGTGTCATGCCATAAAAATGGCAAGTTTACAAAGTATTCACACTCTTTTGGGAGACTGAAAAATACAAGGGCAAGGAGCTGTGGGTGTACGTACACACAAACACAGTCTGTGCGGAGGCATTAAACACTTATTAGCATTGCATGTTTTTACAGCATGCCCTCTTTCATCTGTGCTCTGTTCTCCCAGCTGTTTCTCTCAGACTCAGCCCCAAGATTTCAAATCTCTGAAAAGAGGTTTTTAACAGATGCTGTTGCTTCTCTCCAGATCCAGGTTCTTTTCTGTTTATTGTCTTTTCTGTAAATGTCCAGTGTGTCCTGATTCAAGATAAGCCTTCACACTTCCGAAAGAGTCTCCCTCTTCAGTTTCAATTTCCCACTAGCTGGCAGAGCTAGGAACAGAATTTGCATCCCATTGTAAAAAAAGAAGTTTGATAGCTTTCCTACAGAACTTTCTTCTACTAAACCTCAAAGCTACAAGATACCAGAATTCAAGCTGCCGGAGGTCACGCCTTTAAATGTTCACAAGTGTAGTGGCACTTCTGAACAGTTGCCTTTACAGGCAGGAGGAAAGATGTACCAGGCCAGCAACCTTTCACAAACTCTCTGAAACACTGTCAAAATAAAAAGGAGGAGTTGTCTAGATTTGAAGGTGGAGGGGAGGAGAGGCAAAGGTATTCAAAATTTGAGGGCTGCGGAGAACATGTGCTGATGGCTGCTCTAGGAATTGCTTCTGCTCTGATCCGTGGATTTTTGGCCTAATAGAACTGTTGTTTATAAAAGTAGATTTTCTCATTTATAGATCAGTCTTTCCTTTGCCATCATATAAAAAAAAATCACGTCCTCTTTCAAATGAAGAATTCAACACCATTTTTACCTATCATCTGCTAGTAGCTCTCCCATATGATTATTCATTACATTTAATAATTCTGAATTCATATAAAGAGAAAGTAAAGGATTTTAAGGCTGTGAGAAGGGAAGAAGCTATACATATATTCCAGAGGAGAACAGCTGTCAGGCAGGGGAAGTAAAGAATGATATTTTGATTTTGTTATGAGGTGCTTCCTTCTATAAATAACACTGTTACATGGGTATAAATCAGAAATACCATCATTTTTATGAGACCTCAGGAGATGTGAGCTCTCTGCTCACGAGAAATTCATCTCGATTAACTCAGATGACTTCTGTATAGGTTACATGTTCGTCATTCACAGAGGTAGGCTGACAGCTGAAGGTTGATATTCTCTCAGAAATGAGGCTAATTAATGGATAAACTGCTGCTAAAATCCTAGCTGAATCCGGCTTGCACATCGGAGGGTCTACTATTGTTCCTTTATTTTTATCTGCCATTTTCTCACCAAATATTTTCAATCCAATGTTTCACTTTTTAATCAAATAGAATGCTGGGATAATGTCAAGGCACTATATTTTAATTCATAAGAATTTAAAAATTTTATTTGTAAAAAATTGCTGTTCTGGAATCTTTTTTTCTTTCTAGAGCTAGGGTATGCTTTTGGGGGCCTTAGGGGTTTTTTAAGAGTTACTTCAGATGACAAAATAAAAATGCTTCTGTGCCTTTTTCGTTCCCTGGGCTCTTTCACAATGGACTGTGGTTCATAGAAAAGATTGCAAGGGTCTTCCAGCGGGCAGGACTAGACCCAAGCACCAGACAACAACCTTTTCTATGCATGGGAAAGGGGATGGTGAGGGCTCAGTTTACAGACAGGTTCTATCCCACAATGGAATCTGAAATGGTGCATCAGGAGCTATCACCCTCACTTTATTCTCATAAGCAAAATGAATATTTTTTTTTTTTAAAAAAAAGGTGGAAGAAATAGAAGACAAGGAAACAGTACTTAAGACGTATGTTTCAAAAATAAATTGTTAAAAGTCAAAAGTCATGTTAAATATTAGAAGAAACTAGAGTGATCAGTCTTGTGTTTAGTACTCTGAAAAGAGAGTTTCACAAGCATAAAGGCTGTTTTGTTTCAAGAAAAAAGAACCAGTTTTAGATATCTGGTGGGGAGGCTGGGGGATGGGAGCTTACCATTAACTGGAACAACTGTTCAAAGCAAAGAAATGAAAAAGGGAACAGCAGAGGAATTTCTCTCCAAGTTGCCTACTGAAGCAGTTTCGGGTCTAATTTTCATGTCTGTTTTGCAATCCCTTGATAGTCAAAACTGGCTGACACAACACATGAGATATGCCAGTGCCAGTCCTGGGTATTTTGGGTTCCTGGAAAATGCACAAAGATCTGTGCTGACAAAAAATTTACAGATGTGCCAGATTTTTTATTCAGGGTGAGAAACAGAGGCCCCTCAAATAGGGAATGCTTGCCTACCAGCAGCAGGCTTCTGAGATGGAGACATACAGGCAGAGGACATCATGGCAGTGAGCATCCAACATGTCCTGTATGACCAGAGTAAGGAAAGGGGGAGTCACCAGAATAAGCCACCTTCTCCAGTGCAGTATTGCTTTCACACCCATTCAACAAATGTAAATAAGGCTTCCAATTTCCTGAATATCACTTAGAAGACTTTTATTGTTTCAATAACAAATGAGAGGTTCTTTCACCTGCTTCTGTTGAGGGCAGATTTGAGATGTTCTTGAGCTGTATTCTCAGTGAGAAGTTTCAGGGGGAATTCAATCCAATTCTCACTGGGAATCATATCCTGAAACTTGTCTCTGGAAATGTGGAAGGGATATTTTTGGGGGTTTTATTATAAGCTACTTGGCAGACAATGAGTTCTTAGAAAACACCTAGAACACTGAGAGATCTGTGACGACATCGTAAGAGTTGGCAAAAAAAGTTCAAGTAGGGAAAAAGGAGAAGAATTTGAAGGTTAAGATCCAAGAGAAGGGAAAGAGGAGAGGAGAGGAGAGGAGAGGAGAGGAGAGGAGAGGAGAGGAGAGGAGAGGAGAGGAGAGGAGAGGAGAGGAGAGGAGAGGAGAGGAGAGGAGAGGAGAGGAGAGGAGAGGAGAGGAGAGGAGAGGAGAGGAGAGGAGAGGAGACAATTTTCACCTTCACTAAATAAATCTGGTATACATAAAACCAAGATCTTAATTTCTAAATGTTTCAACATGTCAATATTATTTAGGTTTTAAAGCTATGGAAAGAATGGCTAGATGCAACTGAGTAATTTTTCTCTTACTGAACGTAAACTTCTGGTCAATTTAAAGTACATATGTGTGTGGACTTTGACATACATACCCTGAGTCACTTTCACACTTAAATTCTTCCCTGCTATATTAGATCCATAAAGCAAGGAGGAGGATCAGGATGTAGTACAGCTGAGGATTTTAAGCCCTTAGATTTTAGCAATAAATACTACACAGTAGAGACAAAAAATATTGCTTATTTATTAGAAATCTGTGTCAAAGCTTGTGCAAAAAGCGATGTACTCTGAAATATGAAAAAATAAAATGTATTCTTAAGTCATTTGGATTGATTTTCTTGAACCATGTTTAAAAATATGCCCTTCAAACATATTAAATTAACTGAGAAACTGTTCTCTATTGTCCAAAAACCAAAATTAATTTCTGCTTTTATTCTAAATTCAATTGCAGGGTGCTTTGCTCAGAAGAAATGAAGTAAACTTAATTTGATAGAAAAGAAACTCTAATGAAAGATGCCTTAAATTCCACCAGATTAGCAAACTATTTTCTAAACTTTTGTGAGAAAATTCTTTTACTTCGCTAAGGAAATTTGACACACAAACATTAGATTTTGTTATATTTGACTACAGTATTTAAACGAAGATTATTTTATTGCCTACAGCAAATGTGTTTTGTACCCAGAGCATTTTGCCTAACAATTCAGATGGTTTTACAGCTTTCTTTTTCATCTATTGAACAGGAATATAACTAAAAATCAGTAAATCTTTCACAGAAGATTTTTTTTTAAATTGCTTTCTTTTTGTAGCATTTATATAAAGATCAGTATTTTATACAACAGTGAAAACTTCAACTAGTACAGCTTCTCTAGATGCCTACAGTAAAAGGACATCTTAAGTGTTTAATTTTTATTACTCATTATGTACTAACAATAGTGACATTCTCAGACATCCCATGAGCATGAGTGCCACACAAGCCAAAGCAAAATTATTTACAGGCCAGAGCAAATGTTAGTTATTAGCATTAATGTAAGACGTTTTTTCCTTTTCTCTGTGCCTGGTGTTCTCATGGAACACTGCACATAGGCTTAGCAGTTAAAGACATCTTCAAGGGAAAATAGAATACAAATCCTCAAGACCTTCCATAATAAATGCAGTAAAGAGTTAGGTGACAGCTAACCAGCAATCTGCAGGCCCGAAGATAGGCTGTGAGTCAAAGTAAACGTCAACACTTTCAGGATAAAGTCCAGCTCCTCCAGCCCAGAACATTTCTGTTCATTCAGATTGAGTGTTTTGAGCAAATTTAGCAATCTGAAGTCTATCTCTAAATCCAAGTGCCAAACTACTTGTTTTGAAGCTAATGTTCTTACAGATTAAAATACTTTAAACGCTTATAGAATCAGCTCTGTTATTGCACAGGTGAAGACATTGCTTTAGATACTAATATGCATCTGCAGTTCTGAAAGATGTCAGGAAGAAAAGACTCTGAGACAGAGTTCTCCTGCTCAGATCTGACACAGGTAGGAAGCTGCTGAATGAAGCATGTCTGATGGAGGAGCAAATAAATCAAAAATCAAACACAGTTGGCTTCAGATGAAACAGTGGAGATTCAGTACTTCAGCTGGTGGCAGCAAATACTATTTGAATGTTTAGATTATGTATTTTATTTCTTAAAAAAAATTATTTTATTTTGTTTTACTTTATTTTTCTACATGTGTCTGAGTAAGCAGGACATAAAGCCAGACAATTTAATCTTGCATTACAGAGCCGTACTCCACGGGTCATGTCTCATGTTGTCCACACTTTGGTGTTCTAGGGACAATACCTCATGCTTTGCTGGAGGGATAGAAAAGGTCTTCTGTCTTTCTTTTTCTTAGACTATAAATTTCTTTCCTTTCTGTGTATGCTGTCTCTGTACTGCTCAAGTATCCCCATTGAATCTTCATTTACAGTACTGCTTTCACCATCTGGATTGCATTTAGCATCTCATGTTTTCAGAATACGTTGCACTTCGAATATGTTTTCCTTGCACACCTTTTCAAAGATGCCTCTTTTAGAAAAAATTCCCTCTTGAGAAGACTTTGAATCAGCTGTAAGAACTGCTCTTCCCAGATGGTTGTCTTCAGGTTGCCTCCCTCAAGGAGTTGCATTTATAAAGGTTTAAGTTTTGTAGTCCTAGCAGCAATAATTCTCTCTCGCTTTACAGGGGCCCACACCTTTCAGAAGTCCACACAAACTGTGTTGTCCATCATTAGACTGCTGTTGAAGTGGAAAATGTCTTACGTTGGACATTTTTCTTCAGGTGGAATACAAGTATTAGCTTGAAAACTAGTTCAGAAGAAAAACTATGTCCCTGAAGAGACGTTTATTTAGAGACTCATCAGTGAACATAAGTCCTTTTCTCAAATTTTGATCCATTAAAAAAGCTTTTAAAACTCAAATCTTTACAAAACTCTAAATTTAAAACAGGTCTTGCTAAGTACATCAGGTGGCATCAGAAACAAAACTGGCAGAAGAAACAGGTCTCTCCAATTTCTTTGCAGCAGGATAACCAGAAAGAGCAACAGTCTGTTTGGGACTGTAGTTTCGCAACACTGTCTGAATCAGGTTGGCAAGCACTGGAAGAGTGAAAAAGAAAGAGAAACATGAGCAGGATTAAAAGGACATCCAGAGATGCTGGGTTCCCTGGCACGAAATGGCTATTGAAGTTGTGAAGTGAGAAAAGCTAAATATGATTGCAATCTTCTTTTAGCCATCTGCTGTGGTTTTTCCTAGCTTTCTTCAGGCCAGCATCTGAAACTCAGTCATTCCAATTATGCCTCATTTCTTTGCAGGTAATGTCCTTCAAAAAAATGACTGCATATCTTAAAATGATATTCTGCCTTTGCAGTGCCACAGAAAGGTTACGCAGACATTGGGGTGTACATTGCTGAAATAGAACTACTAAAATTGACACCAGGTCTCTAACTCTGCACAGGTCGAATCTTAGGCCACTGGATTTCCCAGTGTTGTTTTTTAAACCTCTCTGCATGAAAGTCTTGTTTCTTTCAGTTTTACTTAAGCATTGCACCTACTGCCACAATGTAAATGGCAATCCATTTCTATAAAACCATTATGTGGACATGGAGGATTTGAGGTTAAGTCCATGAGTTTTGTTATCTGTGCCTAAATTCCCTCTTCAGAATGTTGATTCAAATGAGTGTTAAGATTCTTGTTACCTTTTGCAGGACTTTCTGTTTAAAATACAAACATGACCCTGATTAATATGCTGCAGATAAGATTCCTCACCTAGTGACTCATTACAAATAAAAACCAAACACACAGTTATCTACATCTAAAACTGTTGCAGCTATTGTTTCCAGATATCTTGGAAAACTAGTAAAAATACACTCAACATGACACATGACAGAATATTTTGATAACACTTTTTAACAGTACTTCTGTTGCTCTCTGTAGCAACAGGGAGCAAGTCAGTAATTTAATTGTTCAACTTTTTGAATTAATATCAACAATTTCAGCAACTGTAAGTATAATTTTATTTTCCTAGTTCAAGTTGATGTTTATACTTACAATAACACTGAATCCAGGTCACTGGATTTCTCCTATTCATAAATGACCTCACTAAATACTGATTGACAGATAAGAGGTAGTATTGTAGATTGAGTACAGTCAATAAAATTCAATCCATAACAGATGACCATAATATGCTCAGTGATATAAAGAATGCAAAATAGGAAATTTACACAAGTATTTGCAAAATTTTTTGGTGCTGGGTAAACTGAGACATTCCTCTTAATGTATAAAAAACAGAGAGGTTTGTCAGTGATAGCTCTGACCTGCAAGTCTTCAAAAAAACCCTAACAAAAACACAAAAAACCCAAAACTTTTTATATGACATAAATAAAGATTAAGATATCATTCTACATCAGCCAGCTAAATAATTCTAATGATTACTGCATGTAAAGGGAGGACATTTGAATAGTAGTTGAAAGATATGAAATCAGTTCCCATCTCCAGCACTGGTCAGTTGAGGTGCCCTCAGAAAAGTCAGTTCATTTCTTTGTGACTATTTCCTATTCTCTGCCAATACCATAATTTTAAACTAAATAGGGTGGGATTCACTGGGTGAACATCTCCCCACAACCTCATCACCTAGACTCTTCTCATTGTTACTGCAGAGAAAATAGTAACTTTGAGCATATGATTCATGTGAGCAGAAGATACATCTTTCAAATTGATAAATCACACCTTTGAAATCATTATTTCCTTCTAGTAGTTACAGGTGTCTGTATCAAATGTATATGGTAGACATCTGAAGTTAGATGAAAATAGTGAAACTCCATTGGGTCCTACAATAACAAGTGGTATGGTCCAGAAGGAGTAGCTCTCCAGAACAAAACACTTGTTGCTGAGGGTCCAACATCTATGTTAAAGGTGCTTCAAGGGTTTTACTTCAGTCAAGAAATAGAAGACATTAGAGAAGCACATCTTTTTGTTTCATTTCACCCAAGAAGAATCCGTTTTACAATCTCCAGGACAGTTCCATGGTGAGACCCAAAGCACAATACATAGGGACAACCAGAATATGCTCTTCCAAGGTTCACTTCTTCTCTGAACTAGAATACTAGTATAGATGTGCCCATTGCCTCTTACTCTCTGACTATGCCCAGCAGAATATAGAGTCAAGACTGAGAACTATTTCACAGGATTGCAACAACAGATACCAATAATCATAATGATCCTCCAAAAATTATTTTCCCAGCTTGGGCTGATACTTATGAAGAGTCTGATATTAATGGATTTATCTCCATCCGACATAAAACATTATGTCTTTATTTTGTTCAACTTGAATAGCATTTTCCATGTTGTGGATCCCCTCTATAAAGTCACTTGATTTTGACTAATTGGCTGGCTCAAGAGTGGGGGTAAGGGAAAAACATTTGAAGATCACTTTCTAAATTACTCACACTATCCTATGACTTTCTGCACTCTTTGATGCTTTTGGTGAGACTCAGCATCTTAAGTTCTCTGCTTGCATCTGTAGAAAGGACATGAACTTGATCACTCAACACTGTCTAATATGCCTGTGTGGGATTCAGCTGTCTTTCAACCACCCTTTTACTTTGTACTTTTTTACTTATATTTTGCCACCCCACCTCTCTTTGGGAATTTTTTTCATCCTTTTAAAGCCTTACTTGTGATTTTCTTCCTTCTGTACCATGTTATGGGGCTGGTGAAATCCAGGTTTTGTTTTCCATTTTTTCCTTAGGCCCATGATTCTAAAAGTAACTAAAGGATTTAAACATTTCTTGTGAAGTCAGTGTAGTACTGCATTTCAAGATATATATTAAAAATATTAAAATCAAGCCCTCATTTTCGAAACAGACCAATTAAACTTTTTCTGGGGGGACCCAGCTGGTGATAAATATCTGCATGGCTTTGCCACAACTGATCCCTAGTTAAAGGTATGAAATTGCTGAATTCCTGAAGTTGTTGGGATTGTTTGTGATGCTATCAACGTTTTAAGGTTAAACAGTGAACTCTAGATTCAAGTTGTGGCAGGAATTGTACAAGAAGGATTGATTTTCATGTGTGATGGGGGTTTTTTTTGGTTTATTTTTTTTAAGCCCTCTTCAAGTCTGCACGTAGCCTGAGCTGCAATAACTGCAGCCCAGGGCAGTGTCAGTGAGGCAATCAGCACCTTATCTGGGTAGTTTTCATTTCCTGTTGAAAGAGGCTGCTGAGGTATGCACTGAATCCACATCTCCCTCCACAAACTACTTCATCCTCTCTGCTATCTCCCCAGTGATCTTCCTTCCCACAGTAGAGGAAGAAGGCTGGGGCTCCTCATACAGCCTTTTCTCTTCATTGCTGACTGTTTTGATTCCACACGAGTGTGAGGCTGGGGGGAACCCAGACATCTCCCAGCAATCCAAGGTCCTCCCAGAGGGCTCCACCAGCTTCAATGACACCAGGATACGGCCTTCATGACACAAAATGGGACAGAAATTTTCTGATTTTCTTTTTTTCTTAAGAATTTCAGTTCTCACTTTCAGGGAACAGACCTGAACTGTATGTTGCAGCCCCAAAAATCTGTGTTTTTCATATCAATAGTAACGATATGTAATATAGATGTGATATGGAAGTAACTTCATTCCTAATAAAACAAAACAACTAAATCGTATGATATTCAGCCAGCTTCAATATTGCTTCCCCCTACTTGCTAATGAGATTAAAGGCCAACTTGAAGGACATTACTTTAAAATTGTAAAAAATTATATTTTAAAATTGTAGGACTTGAGCTAAAGTCAAGTTTATATGAAGTTAGAATAAGTTAATAAATGGTTAAACATTCCTGCATGGGCTTTTAGACAGCCCTGTTTGTTTGAGTTTTTTCTGCCTTTGGGTACTGCAGACTAGATTTGTCTGGGCCAATAGAAATTAATTTGCCCTATAAAATTTACCCTCCCTGAAGCAATGCAGCAAACTCAGCAAGTTTGTTTTGTCTAAGTCACTTAGAAAGGGTTGGGTGGGTTGGGCAACCAGCTACTATTCAAGTAAGACTGGAAAGCAGCAGAATAAGAAATTTAGATACCAATCTGAGAGCAAATTCATCATTAGTGATACCATCAAGACCTCTGTGCTATATTTCAGTAGGAGCGAGATACATAAAAACTGACATAATATAGAAAATTTTCTAGCATTCATTAACACGTTATGGGAAGCAAACGTTGGAAATTTATCTTTCCCTCTAATCTCCCACATCTCTTAATGAAGTCAAGTTGCAAATGCTCTGAAAAAAAAAGTGAATAAAACCCCACCAACCCTCTCCCCCATGCCCCAAACCAATGCCTCTCAAAAAGTCAGAGGTAGTATCTGAATGTACTGAGAAAGTCATAATGTTCACTATGAATTCCAACTTCTTCCAATGAGCTTAATCTAGTAGCTCAGCTTGCTACTGGAACCTGAAAAATAAAATAATCTCGAAGCTGGAAATGACAGGGTCATTTAATTGTAACACTGACCCTGTTAAGGTCATGCTGTATCTTTGTTCTCAGCTTCAGCTGCAGTATTTTAGCTGTCCACTGGTTTTACAAACATTTATTTTATTTCCAGTTTATATTGCTTGCTATTATCACAGCTGAAACTATATTTTGCCCTGGAAATGGCAAAATGGTAACAGGGTACTGCCTCAAATTGTAGTCTGCACAAAGGCAGAAATTTTCTCCGCTCCCATTAATTTCAACAAAAGTCATACAGAGAGCAGGCATGCCCAGTGTACAGTACCTCTGTGTACAGCTCAGTTTTGCAAAAGCTACTCCTTACTGCTTTCGTCTTCTTCCATGAATGCTTTTATAGAAATTATTCACAATTATCTTTAATTCTCAGATTACAGCTGAATAGGCTTGGAGGGCACAAGGGACCATTTTGGTCATGCATCCTTCTTAATAGAGACCATTGGACCTTCCCCAGTAAGTAAGTCCTGACTTGCATTCAGACCTTCTGATTTACTAAAGGGACTGACAACAGACAGTCCTTCATTGTTGTACTTTTTGTGAGCAGCTCATTTCTAAAGTGCAGATGTTGCTGCTTAAATTTTATATAATCATAGAATGGTTTGGATTAGACTGGACCTTTAAAGATCATCTAGTTCAACTCCCCTGCCATGGGCAGGGACACCTCCCACTAGACCAGGTTGCCCATTCAACCTGGCCTTGACCACTTCCAGGGGTGAGGCATCCACAGCTTCTCTGGACAAACTGTTCCAGTGTCTCACCACTCTCATGGTAAAGAATTTCTTCCTAATGTCTAATCTAAATCTACCCTCTTCCACTTTATTTGTTCTGTCTGGTTAATTAACCAAGTCAAATACTATCATTTCCTTCTCTTAGAAGTATGAGTCAGGTTAGCAACTAACAAAGGAAAATATGCAAAATGCAGTTTAATACTAGGACAGGATCCTCAGTTGATATCACCACTGAAATCATATTCAAGTCAATCATTATATTAGTGTACATCACCTGAGAATTTGTCCCCCAGGGAGCAGAATTAATATGGCTTTTTATGATGGCAATCAGGAAGCACGTAAACTAGATTTGTTTGTAAATTCACAAATTCACTTTTGAATCAACCCAGCTAAACCATTTTATCTCATTAAGATTTGCAATGGTAGAAAAAAGGACACTGGCTTGCTAATAGAATAAGAATATTGAAGAGTATTTAATGTGGTTAAACATACTTGACTTTGTATTTAAACACCGAGGAAACCAAGACGGCGATAAGGAGCCATAATTTTCTGGTTTGGCTTCAGTTTTAATTTTGCTTAAAGTGCAAGTGGCAAATGACAGTGTGTACCTTTTGCAGAGAAGAGGTGGCATGAATAGGATCTTCTTGCTTCCAATGCATCCTATGAAGCAGGATTTGCTGGTTACATTGTAGTCTTTTTTCTCACCAGATCAAGAGTAGCCTGATAGACAAGATACTGTGAGTCTGTCCTAAAAAGTGGAGGTTTATCATCATTTGAGATAAGCTTATAAGGTTATTCATGATTCCATAAACTCTAAACTGCTAATGTTTTGTGTACACTCTGCCTTGAGTCTGATTCTTGAAATAATAGAAAATAAATGTTCGAACCTTAGCAAACTCATTTACAAAACTTGTTACTATTACTAGAAGATCAGTAATTTCTTATTTGTTGAGTTCTTATGCTGTGTCTTCTAAAAGTCTGTCATTTAAACAATTTACTTTTACTTTGAGGTTAACATTCCTAGAGATTGACATAATTAAAACAATACAGTTAATCTTTCTTCTTTCTTCCTATGTGCTATAGTGCAGGTTTTATCTTAACGGGGTTTCTGCAACCTACTTTTGAACTTGTTCCTAATGTGCAGGTAACTGCCATTGTCCATAATCCAGCTCATTTCACAAATCATTTCTCAACATTTCCACAGCACCAGGAATACTGGCTTTCCACAGAGCACAGCAAACAAATGGCCCTGTTGTTTTTTGGCTAGACGTACCAAGTGATCTTCTTTTAGTTTATACAATTTTCACTATTGAGCCACCTGAAGTTTCAGATTTGCTTCACTATTGGATAGTAAAAGGCTGAGGTATCTCATACTGAAGTGACCTTATCTTGCATTGCCTGAATCTGGTGCACAGTATTACCTACTCTCATGATTCTGGAAGTGTAACCTCCTCACATGCCTCTGGACCGTAACACAACTCAGCTTCCTTAGCAGCCCTCTCACTCATGACAAAATTGTGTTGGATACATGGGAACACTTATATGTACACACAATACCTGAGCTAATCAGGCAGTCACAGAATGACAGAAAACTGGGCCGCAAGGGGTGCCACAAGGCAGCTGCATGGTACCTCACTCATTGAGAGTTGACATTTGTCCTGAAGACCCCACTGTGCCCTGAGCAGAGAATCCCCCATTGCCTCCAGATAACCCTGACACTGTTGTACTGTCCTGACTGCCAAGCAAATGTAAGGAGTAGGGAATGAGGAAATACTATAAAAAGCCAAGGTTCTGGACAAATGTGCCTGGATCATGTGTAGTAGGCACAAAACAAGAAGTAGGTTTGCAACCTTGGACTTCGGGAGGACTAACTTTGACCTCTTCAAGAAGCTGCTTGGAGAAATCCCACGGGTTAGGGCTCTGGAAGATAGGGAGGCACTCAAGAGAGCTGGTTGATGTTCAAGTACCAATTCCTCCAAGCTCAGGATTGATGCATCCCTAAGAGAAAGAAATCAGGCAAGGGAAGCAGGAGATCTGCACGGTTGAGCAGGGAGCTTCTGAAAAATCTCAAGTGGAAGAAAGAAGTACACAGTTCGTGGAGGAAGGGGCTGACCACTTAGGAAGATTAGAAAAACGCTGTCAGAGTATGCAGAGATGAAATGAGGAAAACCAAGACCTCCATGGAATTAAACCTGGCAAGGGATGTCAAGGTTAACAGGAAACATTTCTTCAAGTATATCGGAGGCAAAAGAAAAACTAGAGAAAATGTGGGCCCACTGTTGAATGAGGCAGGTGCCATGGTGACACAGGAAGCAGAGAAGGTGGAGTTACTGAATGTCTTCTTTGCTTCAGTCTTTAGTGCTCAGGCCAGCCCTAAGGAGTCCCAGACTTTGGAGGTAACAGAGAAAGTCTAGAGGAAGGAAGACTTTTCCTTGGTTGAGGAGGATCAAGTTAAAGATCAATTAGATAAACTGGATACCCACAAGCCCATGGGTCCTGATGGAGTGCATCTGTGAGTGCTGAGGGAGCTGGTAGAAGTCATTACTAGACCATTTTCCATTATCTTTGGAAGGTTCTGGAGAACAGGCGAGGTGCCTGAGGACTGGAGGAAGGCCAACATCACTCCAGTCTTCAAAAAGGGCAAGAAGGAAGACTCAGGAAACTATAGACCAGTCAGCTTCACCTCCATCCCTGGAAAGATGATGGAACAGCTCTTTCTGGGTATTATTTCAAAGCATGTGAAGGAAAAGAAGGCTATCTAAAGTAATTAACGTGGATTCACTAAGGAGAAGTCATGTCTGACTAATCCAATAGCCTTCTACGATGGCATGACTGGGTAGATAGAAGAGGGAAGGGCAGTGGATGTTGTCTACCTTGACTTCAGCAAGGCTTTTGACACTGTCTCCCACAGAATCCTCGTAGACAAGATTAGGAAGTGTGGGTTAGATGAATTGACAGTGGGGTGGAATGAAAACTGGCTGAAAGATAGAGCTCAGAGGGTTGTGATTAGTGGCACAGAGCCTAATTGGAGGTCCATAACAAGCAGGGTTCCCTAGGGCTCAGTACTGGGTCCAGTCCTGTTCAACATATTTATCAATGACCTATATGAAGGGATAGAGTGTGCCCTCAGGAAGTTTGATGATGACACAAAACTGGGAGGGGTGGCTGACACACCAGAAGTCTGTGCTGCCATCCAGCAAGAACCTAGACAGGCTGGAAAGTTGGGCAGAGGCCACATCCAGAGTACTGTGTCCAGTTCTGAGCTCCCCAGTTCGAGAGCCGCATGGAGCTACTGGAAAGAGTCCAGCAGAGGGCTATGAAGATGGTTAGGAGACTAGAACATCTCTATTAAGAAGAAAGGCTGAGGGACTTGGAGCTTTTCAGTGTGAAGAAGAGAAGACTGAGGAGGGATCTTACCAATGCTTACAAATACTTAAAGGGTGAGTGTCAGGAGGATGGGGCCAGTCTTTTTTCAGTAGTGCCCAGTGGCAGAACAAGGGGCAATAGGCACCAACTTGAACATAGGAAGTTCCATCTAAACATGAGGAGGAACTTCTTTACTTTGAGGGTAACAGAGCATTGAGACAGGCTGCCCAGAGAGGTGATGGAATCTCCTTCTCTGGAGACATTCAAAACCCGCCTGGACATGTTCCTGTGTGACCTGACCTAGGTGTTCCTGCTCTGGCAGGGGGGTTGGACTAGATGATCTCCAGGGGTCCCTTCCAATCCCGACTGTTCTGTGATTCTGTGATTCTTAGATAAAAGATACCTGACCACCTCAGCAGTAACATTGAGCATGTCTTCATCCAGCTCTTTCAAGCACTTTACTGACAAGTGCCTTGAAAAGGTAACTGGTCTTGGGAGGGAGATGGTAACTAAGTAAACCCTGCATTGCCTGCTCTGACATATTCAGTGAAGCTGAAAAATGAACAAGGAAATCAATCCAAGCTGCCTTGGCTGTGTTACGTGAGAAAAAAAAAAAAACAGTAGTGGGTATAAGTGGGAGAGAAATATATATTTTGCCAAATGCAAGATTTCTGACTAGAAAAGGTAATTTGTTGAACAAGAAATGTTATTTTTAGGTTGGTTTGGGTTTTTTTAAAATTGATTTTAATGAAACAGCAAAACAATAATGAAAATACCTCCTTCAAAAATTAGGTGTTTTGTGCCCTCATTGAATTCAATCAAAGCAATAAATACTGTAGTACTCATACTCTCTTATACTTACATACTGTCTTTCAACTCCCATTTGTTTGCCAAACCTGCTCAACCTGCTTGTTCTTAGTAGCTATTAAAAGAAATACAACAGACAGTATTAGTTTTTTATTTCAGCATAAAATGATTATCCAAATATTTTGGCATTAAATATGAAGAGATAACTTCTATCATATCAAAACCTAGCAGAATTTCTTTTTTACTTCTTTTGAGGGAGTTTAATGGAAAATAGTACAAACCTTGGAAATTCCCTCAAGGACAGTCCTGTATAATAATAAATTTACAAACTTTTCCTTTTTCTTCTGCTTTTGGGAATATCTTCTCACTATTTTGTATGAGACTAAATATGTCTCCTGAAGTATATTTCCAGAGTGGAAAAAATGGATCCATTAAAAATAAATAAGAACGACTGATCATTTTTTGTCAATGAAAATACCTCTGCGTATTCCATGGACATTTTGCAAGACATTTTTAAAAGCATGAAATAATTTGGCAGGATTTGTATTAAAAAATAAATAAATAAATAAAATTTTTACGAGTCTTCAGTGACAAACGAACACATAAGGAGAAAATTTTTTTCTTCTAAATATTTTACAGGTCATAAAATATTTAATACTTATTTGTCGTTCTTGTCTGAGAAAATATAGTTACACAGGACCTGTTTTCTGAACTAAGTATTCCTGCTCTGGCAGGGGGATTGGACTAGATGATCTTTTGAGGTCCCTTCCAATCCCTAACATTCTGTGATTCTGTGATTCTTCCCTTGAGTAATGAGAGATAATTTATTAATAGTGTTAGGCTTTGATTTTATTCACCTCCAGATCTTAAAAACAAATAAGCTGTGTTCGAAGTTCTACAAAGTTCTACTATCTACTTCCCAAGGCTGTACCTATTCTCCTCACCACCTCGTTCTTTAGTGACATTCATCCTGGCCTTGATAGTTTGAGAGTTCTTTTTTTTCCCTCTGATTTTATTGTGATAGGAGTTACCAAGCTTATCAAGGACTGTGTGGTCAGTGAGATGCAAAACATCTAGTGGATCTTGAGATCAGGTGTCTAGAAAAAAAATGAACAAAATGCATTGATTTGTAACTGAAGGGGAAATTTCTACAATCTCTCTGATATCTCACAGAGTTTATGCAATTGTGGCTTAGGGCAGAATTTATAAAAGTTTGTTGTGTTCACTTAAGCCCTCCTTCCATGCGACACAACCTTTACTCCAGACATTAATATGACGCAATGGCTATAGAGCCTAAAATACCCTGTTTTGTTTATTTATCTTATGGTTTTGAAACAGGATGGATCCTTGAGATACTGTAGCTCCATGTCAGGGCTGTCCTGGGGTGCAGCCAAAGCAATCAAACCATCACTACCCTTACTCCTGTGCTTACACAGCAGGACCTGATGTACCAGGAGCTCAAATAAGATGCATCTGCTACCATGCTCGCTTACTCATCACATTTCCTGCCGTGGTGTACCTCTGCAGTGAGCACCTGTGGATGGCCTCTCAAGGCAACCATGCTGGCAAGAGAGATGCCTGAGCACTGCTTGGCTTGGCATACCACAAACTATAAATAATGGGACCAAGTGCTCAATCCTTTTTCTGCTTTGGAAATGGGCCATTATTAATTTTATAACACGTCTATGTTCAGAAGGATTTTTCTGCTTTCTTAAAAAGTGTGTTTATTGTAAATATCAAATAACCGAATCACGACCAACACTGTCACTTGTGGAAGCCAGAACAGGGACTGGAAGCAAGGACAGAGCAGGAAACGCAGTGAAAGTGCCTGTTCACAGTCCTGTCAAAGTGCTACGGTCTTCCCTGCTTGAAGCATCTCAGCTATGCCAGCCCTGCTTGTCTCTTAACCAGAGCTGCCAACTGGGCTAAATCGCATGGTGACTTTGTGAGGCTGACAAATGTAGGTTAAAATGCACCGGCCAAGCTCATTTCCATTTGGATTTTACCCAAAGTCTCAGATAAAGGGCCTGAGCAATAATTTGATGCACTAATTAGCCCATAAGAAAAGGATTGTTATTTTTAGGTGCTTAAAGTTTTGTTTAAGAGGAGAAAAAAAACTTTGGTACATTCTGAAGAATTTGTGGAGATGCCTGTTACAAGTAAGAATAAACAAACGAGCTCTTTCAAATTCCTGGAAATGACTGAGAGACGTGTTGTGAATTCTTTGAGTTAGTAAAATAGACTGCAAGTGACCAAGCATGTAAAAAGCAGTGTTAACATGTCACAGAGGACCACAGTTTGTTAATTTGACTGCTGTGTTTTAACTTTAATGTTTTCCTAAATATACATTTAATCTAAATTTAACATTTAATTCTGGAGCACTTTACATTTTAATATAAAAAGCTTACACTGAAAGAATACTAAAACTGCAGAATAAAATGGTGAAAACTTAAGAAAACATTAGTGGTCCAAATTTCATTTACTTCAGTTAATATAGTTTTAAGAACACGACAGCGTACCTTTTTTACAAATATTATCCATTGGTACTTGTTCCATGTGTGGTCTTACACTTTGTTTACTGCACATCCTCCACATTTGCACTGAATAGTTGATTGTTAATTCTGAATAATTAATATTGTTACAGGATATTATCCAAAGTTTTCTGGAATAATTGCCTGGAGTTAGGTTTCCAAACCCTTATCAGTTAATTAAAAATTATGAACCAGCAAATCCTACAGGAATCATTGGAGACCCAACACTTTTGAAATACTAATTGCTTATTTAGGTATCTGCATTAAGTCTGCAGCTCAAGAAAAACATGCTCAGGGTGAACTGAGGAACTAACTCTCCAGGCCTTAAGGATTTAGTTCAGATCATAGAACAGTTTTTTTTTTCATGAATTGTCATCCATTCTTCACACTCACCCCTCGTTCTGAGTTGCAGAAGTATGAAATTGCCTGCCAGCAAAGTTAGCATGTTGTAGGAAGCGTGCTAACATGGGCTTAATGCTGCTGTAAGGACCCTGCACTTGAGACAGACACATTCATCTGCCAACACTGACCATGCGGTGAGTATCAAACACTTGCACTGCTCAGAAGAACAACAAAGAAAAGCAGATTACAAAAACACTGCTGATCATTTATAACTGCATCCACAAGTTGAGCTCTGGGCCTGGTTTGACTTTTGCAGTAAAACTGTTACCAAAGCAGCATATGTGGAGGACTCAAAACCCTTTTGAGGACAGGTAAGTGAGTAAAATAGTGAATTTGTGTAGCATTAGCCAATGCCTCATAAGGTGAGGGTTTTTTCCTGTTTTTCCTGTACTAGTAGCAGTTTTCCTCTTGGAGGTGCACAGGGAGCTGCTTAGTTGTGTATGTCCAGGAGCAGCTGTAGGAGTTTCAACCACACCTTTACGGCCATGACAGAGACACTGAAACAATCACTGGTTATTTACTCTGTTTATTACTTTTATCTTCTACCATATCCCTGGTTTTGCTCCACTCCTCTCCTGCCTAGGAGGGTGTAAAAACAATACTTTCCTCTGTTTCGACTCTGCTGGCTGCAAGGACACATAGTGAGAGCCACAGAAAAGAGCATGGCGTTCCTTTACTACATCTTAGCTAACCAGAGATTCACCTTTTTCGGTCTTTGAACATCTCTGAGAACATAAAAAGGGAGAAAAACTGAAACATTTCCATTTCTTTTTTACATCATTCTCTTCTCATCAACACAGTGCAACAAGACTGCAGGCCAGCCCCTTTGCTTTGTGTGTAAAACAACTTCTGTGGAGCTATGCTGATTCACAACATCGTTATTTTTGTTGGTACTGCTTGCATGGCTGAAGAACCCACAGATCCCAAGTGAGGTAGGAGTCAGCTGTGCAACACACTCTACTGATAACAATCTCTTGAAAGCATTTGCTCCAAGTGTTCATCAGCTGACGACAAGAGAAGCTATATAGGAGGGAAGCAGGCAGCAAAGAGACAAAGAGAAGTGGCTGCTCAGAGTCACCCAGCAGTGCAGTAGCATAGCTGGGAATAAACTCCAGGTATCCAGATGCTCAGATCACTGCTCAGGCCACTACACTGAGCCGCCTTGCCAACTAAAACAAACATATATTTTTTCATCTGTTGCCAAACTGCCAACTAGAGAGAAATGTGCTAACAAGATGTACAAAAGCAAGTTTCACTCTCCAAATCTTTTCTAAAAAAAAAACCCAAAACAAAGTACCCTTTTTTGTCATTGCTCAGTGTCACTGTGTTAAATATTTCAGACAAATTCATTTGGAAAGCAAAAAAAAAAGAGATTCATCATTTTTTATTTGAAGCTAGCCTCTGGAAATAGAATGCAATTCTCAAGGATTATCTCTCTACCACTTCTTTAACATGCACATAAACTAACTCTGCTTATCAAATGGTAGATTTTAACAATAAGGGTGGATGCCTTGAAAGACTTCTGTACAAAATGAAGTGTTTGCTTGAGGGGCAAGCATCTTGCTCAGACAATAAGCCCAACAATACCTAACTAGTTTATCGCAGCAGTTACCTTCTGTCATTCTCTGAGAAGTTTTACACCAGCTGTAAAATGTGTTGCAAAACTTCCTCCTATTAAATCCTGTCAGCAAGACTGTTTCATCTCCAAGTCAGCTGGGCAGAAAAAAAGTCAGCACAGCAGAAATGTACTTCCTTGTGCCTGACCAAAAGTGAAAAAAAAAAAAGAAAGAAAACAAAAGAGAAGAGAAATATAAGAACAAAACCAGAAGCTCTTTTTACAGTATTTCTAACTGTAGCTTCAAGAAGAGAATAGAGAACCACCTTAAAACTCTGTGTTATGGAGGTGGGGTTTTTTTTTATGTCACTTCTTCATAGCCTTAAATCATCATTGCCTTTGGATGCTGATTCGCAGCTATAAACTACTTCCAGTGTTTACATTAGGGTTTCTGAAAGAAATGCATATCTCAGGCCGGCAGAGCAAATACATCACTGTCTACAGGAACTGAAGTGAGACAAGTATGCATTGTATCCAAATGAGGCCTACAGGAATCCAAGGCAAGCAAAAATGTTATAAGTTACACCCAAAAAACCTACACAAAAAGATAACAGTGAATACCAAGAAAAGGCATAAAATGAGGGGGGGGTTGTATACAGCAATGAATGTGACAGGACCACATCTTTCTGTCTTTATGAATGCCTTTATGATCCATTTCAAAGTGAGAAGGAAAGGCATTTTTCTTTTCTGCTCATTAAACTATAGAGAGAGCAAGTGAGGCTCTGTGGTGTATTTCAGAATTGTATGAGCTAGAGCAGGAGGTGAAGACAGATTTTCCTGAGAGAAGAGAAACTTTGGGCTGCTCCTAGTTTCAGTGTGACAGTGCCTTGTCTGCTATCAAACACTGAATATCAGCCCTTGTGCCCACGCTCAGTGTTTAGGGGCACTGCAAGGCAGGAGGGCACAGTGCCAAAGAGAAGCGAACTTTCCTCCCAGGATGACAGCAAGTACCCTGCAATTGTCTACTGCATCCCAGCAGTTAAATCACCTGCATACTCCCATAGGTGGAACAACTTTTGCACCAGTCCTCAAGTCCTGCTCTCTCCCCTCCTTGGCTTATTTATGTCATGTCTCTTGCCCAAATAGCTTCCTGCCTCCACCACCAAATGACACTCATTCCACCGCAAATGGCCCCTTTGAACCTTTGAAGTCGCAGGGGAGGGGCCTGGATTTTATCCATGGCACAGAATCCTAACATAACTTTAACCCTTCTGATTTATTTTTTTTTTGAGCAGGGGAGGGGGGCAGGGGTGGGAAGAAGCAGCAGTTACTGAAAGCAAGAGGAAGAAAAAATACAAAAATACAATTTTGCCAATCTGCAGTCACCAATTATCACATGACTAAAGGGCTTCTCAGAAAAAATAGCCCCTAACATATCTGTCCATCATTGTATGCAATTGTCTCACCAGCTTGAGAAGATTTCCACAGCTATGCCAGCATTTAGTCAAAGGCTCTTGCTTTCAAGGTCAATTAGCCCATGATCATGTCACAGAGAGCTCCAAAGAAACTCCTCCAGTCTGACACCTACATTTCATGCCTACCCATGTGGAGGAAGGGGAAGTGAAACTCTTAATTGGTTGTCAAGCTGGATGAAAACATCATTCCTTTGGCTTACTAGTTGTTCGCACATAGGAAAGCCTAAATATTTTGGGTTTTTCTTTTATAATTTAACAAATTAAAACCAAAAAAATCCTCTGAAATCCCTTGGAGTCTGGAAAATCAGTACATCTTGGTGTGAGTTTGAGGCTATATTTTTTTCTAATGACAATAAACAAAATTAAAACTTTTGCTGAAATGAAAAATCATTCCAGTTCCCAAATGACAACATATCATTTTAAAAATGTGTCAAAGTCAAATTTTTGGAATGTTTACATTTGTTAAGGAAAGATTTGGCAAAACACATTCTTGAAATGTTTTGATTTCACTAAATCTGCCTCTTTACACAAAATAAAAAAAAAAAAAAAAAGAAAAAGATTGGTGAAAGAAACTTTCACTGAGTGTAAATGACAGATGGCTCCTGGGCTATGCAGCTTATGTTAAATGAAGAAAAGTCCTTAAACTGTAGTTCAGGTCACTGCTTAATCTACATGTCTGTCAATGTTCTTTTAACTCCTGCCATGTTTCTCAGATTTGTAAGAGTGGACTCTTCCATTCAAAGCATAACACAAATTCTACTTCAGGTCCAGGTTTTCAGTTACAAACTGAAATCATAACATGTCTTCCCCTAGCGTGTTTCTTTTAATGTATATAAAATGGCTGACTGTGACCGCACAAGAAAAATTGCAAAGAAAATTGCACACAGCCTATAAAGTCGTAATTAACAACGAACACTGTGAAGGCATAGGCCAGTATAATCTTATATCAGCAGAGGTATTTCTGTTGAGAGACAGTGGAGGAAAAAAAAAAAAACAACCAAAAAATTCCAAACCAAACAAACTCCAAACACAAAGTATGAATCAAGCATGAAAACTGGGGTAATGCAATCTAAATAGTTACAGTATACAGCACTAGAGACCTGCTTTTCAATTCATGAGAAAATCAAATAAAATGCATTATGATCCTCCTTAAGAAAACTCTGTATATACGTTCACATTGTTTAGTTCAACCTAAAAGCTGTATAAAACAAGTTCTCCCCAGTGTGTTACACATTTGAGACCCTTGGGATTTCTCTTACAGTTTTATGCAATTTATTTCTTATAAACTGATCTCCTACTTCCTCTTTCAGAATGGAAAGATGTTTTATTGCTGTACTGTTAGGTTTAACAATGGCAACATGCCATAAGCAACACTCTAGTAAGTATACAAAGCAAATTTAACATTTTCGCATCCAAAATATAAAATAGTGCTGGGATGGACACCCTATCTTTTTTCAAATGAACTCACCTCCTTGAATCTCACTCTGCTTTCACAGTGATATGGTCTAATTGTCTTTAATCAGAAGCACAAGCAATTGTTTCTGTAATCTGGTTTACACTCATACTCTATGCACTACCTGGTAGGATATTTTCTTATCTACATGGTCAAAGTATACTATTCCAAGCTCGTCAAAAGATCATTGAGCAGCTAGTGACAATGCTAACTATTTCTTTGTTTGCTACAGCTCTTTGGAGTAGCTTGGAATGCTGATCCCTTCCCCAGTGGATACTGCACATGGAGGAACTTCAGCAAAGGTGGGAACATGGAGTGTAGTGATCAGCAAGGGTACAAGGGCCTTGCAAGAATAAAGCCAGGACTACCACTAAGAAGGCAGCAGAAAGCTTTCACTTCAGAATTCCATTTGAGAAGACAGACTGCGATGAGCACAGTTTGGGCTGCAGACCAGTTTATAGGCATCGATTGTCACAAGAGCATACTGCCTCAGTGGTATTTTTGAAGGTCTCCTAAATCATGAGTTCAGAACAAATTGCAGTATTAAAACACTCAAGTGCATGTTTGATGCAAAAAAATAAATGTAAAATACTCATTGTAAAGAACCATAATATGAATCAGAAAACAGCATAGCCTAGCCTGAGGCACTCTCATTTCTGTGAGAACTAGAAAGATTTCAGGGTGAAATATTTTAAATGGCTAAAAAGAGATGAAAAACTTTATTATTTTGACTTTATCTGCTTACTAAGATATTAATCTTTCAGACATGACATTCAGCTTGTAATTCAGGAATGTAAGTAACTCGTTTACATCCTTAAGTTTCATTACAGTAATCAGGACCTTTCATTTGAGAGCCAGTGGCTCAATAACAGATGTAATTTTTCTCTAAATTGAACAGTTAATCAGATAAATTAACTTTCTTATTTAACATTTTTAACACCTTTCCAACATTTAACCTAAGGTCAAAGCTTAATTCAGCATTTTGGTTGTTGCTGTGCTAGATAGTAATTTCTACTCTGTGTATTCCACTGTATATTTAAGGACTTTGGGGCAGGTGAGAGTTTCTGATAGGTATGATGGTGTGTAATAAGCATTGTTATTACAATTTGCAGCAGCCATTTTTCTATTCCATTTAGGAAAGAAATTATAGATCGCAAAAGGGGAGAAAAGTTACCTCACTCCAGTTTGTGATCATATATTTTTATAGTGTGTTTTTGATTTATTGATCTGGCATCATGTTCTCCTTCTATTCATTTTATTCTCATAATTTAATCACTTAGATTAAACAACTTGTGTTGGTATATTGAAATTTGGAGAAATCTTAGTGACAGAAAATGCAGGTGTTCCTAAAAAGTACTTGTTTCAGTTTGCACAAGTAGTCACTTTAAATTTTAACTAGAGGATGAAATTTCTGGCTAGGTTCTGATTTTATCAGAACTAATGATCTATTCTTACATATTGGTGGTGACGACCTCTAATCTCACTAACAAAATGTTTGTTTACAAAAAAGCTATTTGCTGGGTTTAGCATAATTGACCACGGTAATTATGGTGAGGGGAATTTATGTTTCATTTAGAAAACTCCTGAGTAGCTTTTCTGGCAACATAGGTAGTTTAAGCCTTTAATCTCCAACAAGCATGTTTTCAATAGACTAGCCTATAAACTGTGGGGTTTAAGAGCTCTTGTGTTTGTTTATATGTCCAGAACCACAGAGGTCTTTGCATGCATGTCTGTATGCCCAGGGGAGGTGACTGACTGGTGGCAGAGGAAGAGGAAGGTTGAAGAATAGGTTTCCAGCACAGGCAAAGGCAGAGCAAGTTTAGCCTCCCCTGGCCTGCCTGCATACTCTGGGATTGGAGCCCCAGCAGCAGGAGCATTCTAGTCAGCAGTCATGTAGGTATGTCCACAGGCAGTAGGTTTTGGACAGTATGTTAGCAATTTCCATTTTCATACTAACCTGGGGCCATTTCAAACCAGTACCCTAGAGAAGCTGGTATCCTCCAGCTGGGAAACCCCTCACAATCTTCACATCCCCAAATTCTCAGTTGTGTCCTTTAGCTGAGGAGTTCAGATGAGAGCTCAACAAAGTGAAATTGTCCTGACCTGTAGTGTCTCGCAGGCGGGACTAAACATAGAGAATGTGTCATTTTTTGTATGCTATTATACAGACTTGCTTTAAAATTCAGAGCTTAGATAAGAGAGCCTGTTTCCCTTTCTTTCAGCCGACTGCTTCTGCAGCAACATTCTTGGTTGCCTGATATAAAGTGATTAGAATATCCTCACTGTAAATTGGGATTTAGTTCAGCTCCTGTGTCCTTTCTTCTGTGTGCTAAGAAATAAGGACTTGAAGCATTTTAGCAATATGCATAAAGCTGGAGACCAAAAACCAATGTTTGAATGTTTATTTTCAAACAATGCATATCGATGAATAACCATGCATATCTCCATAGAGCTAAACTTTTGTTATTCATTAATCATATAATAGGATCCTCAACATTAATTTTGTCTACAGCTAACAAAAAAAATTCTTCTTTATTAAACATATCAGTTTCTCTATATGTACTTTTACAAAATAAAAGGCAAAGGAAATCTGTGCCATTCTACAAACCAAGGTCCCTCCACTCGAGACTCAAAAATGAGAAGCCAGTCAGTATGTATGATGTCAATAGTAAAAGCAGTCTTCTAAATCTTTATTTCTTAATTTCCTCCTAAACCAGAAGAAACTACTTGATGCCTCTCTGAGCTGAATCAAGTGTTTCTCGTACCCCCAAAACTTTCTTCTAGACTTTCAAGAAATTCATGCAGATGTCAGCTGTATTAATCTTTATTTTTAGAGGTGTCTTGGCCTGGAAAAGTAAGCCACTTTCAGAAATCTGATTTAGGTCTCAGAACGGAATGGTGGTTTTCAGGGGAAAAAAGGTATTAGCTTTCAATTTGTCCTGATTCAAAAAGGAAAAAAATAAAATATTGCTTTTCATTGTGATTTTGTATGACAAGAATTCTACCAGCAAAGAGGAAGGTCACTGAATATTATTTTATTTTTGCCTCTTTACTAAAATGTTCACAGAATCTCAGCCATGTGGAGCTGAAATGCAGCTTTCAAGGTCTCCAGCCACGAGCAAGAAGCCTTCAGGCTTACTACATTTAGTGTAAATGCTCTGTACAGACCACAGCCATAGCAAGGGGACTTGGGGTCCTTTGCGAATACAGATGTGAGAGCTCACTGCAACACCTCATCATTTCAAGGTGAGTTAAGTAAACTGTCGTATGTCAGAAGAGGTTTCCTGTAATTCACTGTCATGGGTTTGTTTTGGGTTTTTTGTCTGTCTGTATAATTTGCTAATTTTTTACCAGAAAATGGGTATGGGGCCACAGGAGCTTGTTTGGAGAGGGAAGGGTGTTAACAGCCGTTCTGCCTGCCTGTCTGATAGGGGCTGGACAGTAAAGACCACATTAGTGCACAGAAGTCCTCACCTGGTGGGTTACACACAGGCAAATCTCAGACACCATGACAACCTGCCCTCCACCCCTGCAAAACCCAGCCCTTCCTCAGTGTGAGGAACTCACAGCAGGACTGGGGGGAAGCCTAAAAAAGACATACTGCCTTTTTCAGAGTCTTGGGTGTGACCCTGAAATGATGCAAGCAAGGCTAAGTTTCACTGATTTAAAATTGATTTTGAGTGTCAGTACTTGCTACTGCTCTGAGAAGAAAGAATTTTTATTTCATGTTTGGGGAAATGCAATCCATGCTGCTTCATTGTGAGAGTATTAAAATAAGCAGATCAGGATGGAATGAGAAATAAGGTGAAAATATGCTTTCTCAAGAAATAAACAGAGCAGTGGGATGACTTGATGTGACTTTTCCTAACAGAACATGATTTTGACTCCAAAAGGCAAATCAGACTTGTCAGATGATAAAGGTTAGCCTTGCCATTAAATACTATCAGTATTTTGGCTGATGTTAAGTACATGTGCTGCATAAAATAAACTATAGAGTATGGAGAAGAAAAAGCATTGAGAATACACTCAAGCTATCTTCCCATTTTTGTAGGAATCAGAATGCCATCGAGTGCTCCACTGCGACGAGGAAACAAACAGCCAGTCTTTGTGGCAACTTTAAACCCTCATGAGGGTTTGTGAGTCTTGTGAATCTTAAATAAGCTGACCATTTGTTTTGTTTGAAAAGAGTGAGCCTTTTCCAGGGCAATGTTTTAAGTAATAGTTCTGAGAGTATTGCCAAACACACCTATCAAAAAATGAGTCACTAAGTACACCAGAGGTTAGTTACTGCAGAACAAAAGGGGAGCTGTGATATTTTAACTAAGTTTTACTTCTTCCTTCAGGCTAAACCAATGTCTGATCACAAAACTCATGCATGTCTAGCATGCAAATTTTCTTTCTCACCATGATTCAAAGCGATATAAATTATAGTTGTTTACATCAAGCTTTCACACTCTTTTGAACATTGGACTTCTCTTGATTTGGTTAACAGAGACCCCACAATGTAACAAATAAACCTGATTCCCTAAGCTGTACTGACATCATCCTGGCTAAAAAAAAACAAGGAAGTAAACTAATCGGAGATCTCCTGATTTATATTCTGTAATGAATACAAAGGGGCAGAAACCAAGGTCTTTTAAATGGAAACTGTCAGCAAAAAAAGAAAACAGAAGAGAATTATTTTGGGAGGTGGCCAAGAAAGAGCAAAAGGGTCATGGGGGAAGAGGGGATAACTAGAAAATGAAGGAATGGTCTGGGAGATAATATATACTACTGCAATATTGTCCCACCTGGTAATGTCATGTGCTCACAATGCCATATCAGTCAGACTCTGTGAACTGGCTGGTGAAAAACCATGGGTCTTAAAAGAAAGATGTGAACATATTCTATGCAGAACTGTGTAAATAACTATTTTTTGGTTATGGTTCTGAATTTTGTAACTTTTTCTTTTGGCCCCAAAGAATATTCACTCAGAAAAAATATTTAAAAAAAAAAAAAAAAGCTTGAAGTTGAAGAAAACTCTTTCAGCTTTTGGGCATCTTCTGTTTCAAACTCCGTAAATATATTTATGAGTAATTTCATTTTCATTTCAAAAGGCTGGAATCTCATCTTCTTCCAAAATTTTAGCTCATTTTTCTTTATTTTTCAACACCCCCCAGAAAAAAACTATTCTGTTGAATCACCTTGAAACCTCAGCTCAGCATCCTGTTATTGTTAAAACTTTTTTTTCATAAGGTCATGCCCACCCTCATTAAAGATAGGATTCCTATAAAGGAAAATTTAAATATTTTATTTCTAATGCAGGTTCTAAGTCACCTCTCAGGATTAGCTCCCTGAGACTCTGACCCAGAGCCGAGGGCAGGGACAAACCTCAAGAGTTCTCTTCTCCTCACCCCTACAGCACCAGGGACAGCCACAGATGTGGGATGTGCTTTCTGGGACACTTCACTGCTCCTCATACCTCTGTGCTGGGATCATTCTGGACCATTGTCTTTTCCTGTTCAAGTGCAAACCTTGAAGAAGTGTGGTGTACTGTGGCTGAAGCCATCTTTTCTCAGCTGTGAGGCCATTATTCCTTAAGAGAGGTATCTCTGTGTGACCAGCAGTGTGTCCTGGGGGGGTCCAGCTGGGAGAAATAAACTTGCTCTTGTGACTCACTGCCACAGAAACTTCACTGGAAAGAGAAGATGACTTTCTTTTTCTGAGGGTTTTAGGGATGCTGGGGAGAGTATCAGTTCAAGGGTCATAGTGTTTAAATGGTCCAGACCTTGAGTCTCAGACTTCTTCAAGCTGAGAATAAGCACGCAAAGGTATCTGTAATCACATGGCTCCTGGTGATAGGGATTTACAAACCAGTTGTAACTTGATAACATAAAGAGAACTAGTTCTAATTGTGACTGATATCTTCTGCAAAGTCTGTCTTCTGATGCAGATCCTCAGCTGCACTAGCTGGCATATTGTGAAGTATAGTCTCTCCTCTTTCCTTCACTGTTTGTTCATTCCCCAGTTGTCCTCAATGAACTGAGGAATAGCAGCCCTGCGGTAGCTGTTCCTTCATAGAGATACTTCTTTCATACTGATACTTCCCAAGATGAAAACTGTGAATCAAACACCGTATTCCCTTTGCAGGTAATTGGTACAGGTCACAATTGGGCCTTCTGTTGGACTTTTTCTTTGTTCTTTTACCTTTGGCATGACACAGGAAGAGTCCTGTGTAATAATAAACCTGTGAACCTCAGACCTCCCTTTGGAGAACGGCAGATTTGTCAGCAAGGTAAGCAGGTTTACCAGCACAGTTCTGCTGAGCCTTCTCATGCCAGTAGGTGGATTGAGCTGCTGGAGGAAAACTGGCACGTACAAAGGTACAGTGTTAAGCATTTCTCCTGTGGCCATAGCTGCAAGGCTTACCTTCTCTGACAGTATATGCAGCAATCAAAAGGAAGAATGGGTCCTAAACCCCCTTAAATACAGCACATACACTTTTGGCATTGAATCAGAGAAGGAAAGTCCTGGAGGGAACTGCTAATTCAGGAGTAGAAAGAGGAAATGTAGTTTCAAAAAAGGGGTAAAGGCAAGGAAAGAAAAATGTAAGCTAAATGAGCTGTGGGAAGACACAAACCAGAAACCAAATAAAATATTTTTTTTAAAAAAAATTACATAATTACATTTGAGCTAGAAAACAGTGGCATCAACTACAAGTGTTCAACCATAATGGAAATAAGATATTAAAACAAATAAGCTGATCCTACAAAAAGCAGTAAAACAGCTATTGTAGGGAGTTTTAATAAATTCTGCATTGGCCTGAGATCAGTTATCATTCAGGAGGAAGGATTGGTTTTGATCTGGCTTATTCCAACAATTAGGTTCATAGTGCAGCTCTGCAAACAGCTGTAACAGCTGAAGGGCTAAGCATTTTGTAACATGTTATGGAAGATATAAATGTACTCATAATCATAAATGTCCAACTGCTGGAAGTACAGTTTCTGCCCAAACCAACAATAACGGTGGATTGTAACAGAGAAACTGACTGGACAGCAAAGCTGGACGTACAGTAATGACGTGGTGTTAACTTATTTTTGTAATGGTTCCACCCAAGGGAATTACTGATACTCTCTCATAATAATCCTCTTTCACATTTTTGCTATGTTGCAGTGAGTGTGGTGGCACGCTCCAGGAAATGCAATCATTTCTAAAATACTCACACACTATCTGCCAAGAAGATATGTGACCTGACTTCCAAAATTGCAAGCAAATTGAGAGGATTGATTTACTTTACCTATAGTACACCTCTTGTAAACCTTGCATGTTCACATGCAACTTTTAATTGCATCATGTTTCCTAAACTGTTATGCCAGTTTTACTGATGGAAATATTTGTTTAGATTTTACTGGCAATCAGTCTTCAATTTTTATGTCCTAGCATTTGGTAGCTCTGTGCCTGATCTTCATGTCTCTTCAGTGTCATTTTTAAAAGTCTCAGACTCAGCTGCTTCCAGTGAGTAGGAAAAAAATGCACCTCACAACACTGCCTTTCGTGAAAATCACAGGCCAGCCAAACAACATTGAGACCAGTTCATTTTTACTGTTCAAATGTGCTATGAAAGAATTAACTTTCTGACTTTTTCTCTAACACGAAGAGAAAAACAAAAACAGTGACCACTGGAAAGCTGAAATATTGCTTCTATATACCCTTTCTACCCTCTGAAGATTAAACGACTTACCTAACAAACCCTTTCTCATTACTCATATGTTTGTCACTGGCAAAGCTTCCTTACAGTGATAAACTTTGCTCAGGAAAACCTTTCTGCCTTGCTACAAGGTTGCTTTAATTGATCTGTCAAGGAGAAACAGAAATCTCGTTCAGAAGTCTTTAAATATCTTTCCCTTTGAGTGACCTCTTTATTGCCACCAAATTTCTTGAATCCTGTAATCTGCAGGTACTGTCATGTTAAACTCGTGTGAGCTTCAGACATAGCCAGGGAAAGGGTTTTTCCATGCTGTCACTGACACACTGGCTGTCTTGTTCTGGGGCATTTTTACAGGAAGGTCTTCTGGCTCAGCTCATATTTACAGGCACCAATTCGTCCATTATATAACCCTTCTGCACTAAACTGAATGCAATTATACCAGACATGTCTGATTTAAAGGCATGGAATTTTTTTCTTTTTACTTACAGGAAAGGCTATAAGGGCTGCCAAAGAAAAATGCACAAATAAAGAGAAATAAAGAGAACAACTGGCTATTTCTAATAAATAACATCTGGATAGAGCTGCATTATGGAATTTTAATATTAAAATTACCAGTGTTTACAGCATGTTTTGAATGATGTCAGTCAAATCTTTCTCATCAGTCTTCTGAAAAATAAAACAAAGCTAAGAGTCATAAAGCAACATCTTGGAATACTTACGGCAATACTGACGTGCAGCTGATGGAAGTTTTATTTACTGCATCAAATCAGATAATTGAACTCAGAATGCCAGCTTGCAACATTGCTTTATTATGCGTGGCAGTCCTTTGTCAGAAAGGGATATATGGATTTCAGTAACATTTGCTGAACTGCCATGTAGTCAAAAGAAATGCCATATGAATGCAATGCACAGACTGGCTGTGACAGGACATACTAAGGTCGAAAAGATCATCTTTATTTTTCTGGTCTCATGAGTCATCTGCCTTCTTTATTACTGAACTTGAGTTCTCTGTGCCTCACCTCATTCTGTCCAGTTTGACATTTTGCTCTGGTCAGTTGGGGATTTCATGCTGCATTGATATTAGTATTAGTCTCATCTGTTGCTGACCACCTTCATTCCATATCAACAGATTATAAATGTGTTGACCTATCCAGCTGAGTTCTTCAAGACCTGAACAGTTGGGTGCTTGGATGCTGCAGCACATAGAACTTGTAAACATGCAGAATTTGTATTTTATTTTCCAAGCTGGACTTGCACCTGTTCTTGCTTTGTACACAAAACTAAAAATGCTATTGCGTATAAGTCATTCTTCCCAAGCTGTTGCTTGCAGAGATGTTTGACCTTATAGCCTCTATATATTAAGTCCTTTCTTGTTTGGCGCAAGAAAGATAACTCTTTTTCTTAACCCAATTCACTGGTATCAGTTGTACCAACAATGCCTTGTTTGTGCCATTCAGAACACACAAACCTTCTATTTCGCTGTGATTGGGGTTTGAGGGATGGAAGTAGTTGGGTATACTGTACACTCTGAGCAGAATTTCATAAACATCTATCAAAGATTTCATGTTATCACATATATCAGTAACATCAGCAGGAAGTACCGACCTACCTGACTTTGTTTCATTTATATGGGAATGGAGATCAGGATTTTCCTTTTTTTAAGCATCACACTGCCCCTGTCCTTCCATGATACTTATTTAACACTCTGCTATGTAGCACAATATTAGGTGCCCTCATCTTCAGATGAGTACCTCGAAATTTCAGCTGGATTTGGGATAAGAATCACATAAGATAAGATAATTTACTTTCTTTCAATCTTAGCTGACTATCCTGAAGCCAGATGCTTATAGAATACCTTTATGCTTTCTACTTTTTTCTTTAGGTCACATTTTATCTGGTTTGTTTCTTGTTCACATAAACCTAATAAAAGATGATTATTTTTAAGAGCAATCTGAGTTACTTCAATAATAATTTCTCAGCAGGGATCTGTGGCATCTGAGTAACTCCTTGCAGCTTTGGCTGATGTGACAGAGATATGACTGGAAGAGAATTCAGTTGCTAGATAAGTAAATTGCTAGATAAGTAAAAGAAGAGAAGTTCAGTTCTTTTAGGACTGGAAATTGAGACCTCTGTAGTCCTGTCAGAAAAAGACACTTTCATAAGTCCTATTTTGCAAGCAGGAATGTGTGCTTACTTTAGTCTGAACGATGAAGGTGATCGGCTGTCTGGCCAGCATTTGTCACTCTTGCATCACTGCATTGCAATTCTAATAAATGTTCCCTCATCTTTGTGTCACATCTTATCACTTACATCAGTCCTGAGGTGCAGGAGGCTCCTGCTAGATGTCTTCTGAATATACAGGTTTTCCCCCCTACCACCAATCGTTTGTGGGTGATCTCTTTTTTTTCCTTTATGTTCAACTCTCATTAATTTTAATTAGACTCGGACTAAGCCCAAACCCTTTTGCACAATTTATAACAAAAAAGAAGGAAAAGAAACATAGCATGTTTGCCAGATGAATTTTCCCAGAGCTCTCACAGCTTTAATTTACACTACAGACAAACCAGGATGTGGTTGGAAGAAGTCTTGTGTTTCCTGCTTGTGCATGCTTTGGATGCATGACCTCAAGATGTCAAAAAGTCAGTGGGTCATGGGGACAAGTCCGGCTTTGTGGGTTATGTTTTCTGGATTGCAGATATGAAGCACGTAAACAACTTTTGAAGATAGAAGATTAAGTTTTAACAGCTCGAGAGAAGTCCCTGGGTTAGCTTTTCTGCTCTGAGACTTACATATTTCAGGCTAAAACTTCTCAGTTGCTTCAGCTTTTTATTATGCAAATTTACCAACAGGGAAAGTGTGTCATGAAATGACATACTAAAATCCTGAAAAAGAATTAAGCAACATTATCTTCATTATGTCTTCATTATCTATCATGCAAAACTGACTGCTGTTCAGCTTCTAAAATGTATTGAGCTCTGCAGTGCTAAGGATCCTTGAATCAGACTTAGCCTTAGTGGCCTGCCATCCAGAATAGAAAGAGCAATCTTAATGGGATGCAGGTGCAGCTGAACTGCACCATTGATGTGGTGGAAGAGACCCTCAGGGGCTCCCAAAAGTCACTTATGAAAATCCACCGTCCCATTGAAGGACTGAGATGATTTCCTTGCTTTGTGGAATCCCTTTTTCAGCAACTAGAGATGACTTCCCCAGGGCTCACTGCAATACTTCTGGAGACCAGGGTCCTTTATGCTTATTAATCACTTGACAAAATACCTCGTATACAGTTTCTCTGCCACTGATGGAAATGTCCCTTTGAATCAGGACGTTTGTCCTTCCCTAGCCTACCTTAGAAGTTATATTGTGCTGAAATATGACTCAGAAAATAACTCACCCAGCAGGACACATATATTACAGTACAGGACCACAGACCTCTGAGGAGGTATGATAGCCAAAACATACGCCTCTTTGACTCCAAGTATAATTCCAAAAGGCCTTTTTTTTCACTTAAGTAGAAAGCAAATTAAGTCTCTTTCCTATGATTTCTCTATTCACTGTACCACACTTGTAGTTTGGAAACATAAAATAGAAAGCATCTGAGAGGCACTGTTTTTAAAATAGAGATAGCGTGTCATACATAATGCCCCTGTCTCAACTAGCAGTGACCTGGCACCTTTGCCTTAACAAATGGGGAATTACCATATGGAATTTTCAAAAGATTGAGATCTGCTGAACCTCACAGTCTGGTGCTCTTCTAAGTGCTTGCATCAGCTGCTATAGTCAGGGAGCCCTGAAAAATATACAGAATACTTGATCATGTGAATTATCATCTTTCATACACAGATTCATTTTAGCCATGCCTGACATGCTAGGTAAATATTTACCCTGCTAAATGATTTTGCTATTAGGTGAAGACCACTGACTGCACTTACACTCCATGGCACTTGGCTCTGGGCCCTCTGTGGTATCCTCAGGCCATAAGACAGTTTTATTATTTTCTGTGTATTTTAGTCAGTTCAAAGGGCCTGAAACAGTATGAGGACTGTGCTGGAGCATATAAGTGTGATGCTTTTATATCATTAAGTACAAGGGATGCCATAAATACCTCAGAGATGACCAAAAGTGCAGTCTCCTGGAGGACTGTGCAAGTGCAGGAGTAAGGTTCCCCCAGAACTGTATCTGGCGTTTGCTTTAAAAGACATGCAGCTGATTGGCTCTAAAAGCGAGCCCAAGAGTGAATAAAATTTCTGCAATGCAGGCAGGCAGTGACTGGGACCAGAGAACCAACCCCAGACCCAAGCGCTACCTGACAGTGACACACATGTGCACACACACGCACACACATTGTAACCCTGACACTGACTGGACTTTTTAACACTCATCAGAGCTACGTACTGTTTCTGCTCTTGAATGCTAATCAAAAAGTTATAAAAGAAAGCCTTAGGGACAGGAGTCTCTTCTGCTCCCAGATCTCAGGGATACTGGATGGCTGCATTGGACTTCTTTTCTGTGAACAACACTGTCATTGACTTGAACGCGAAGAATAAGCTTGAGCCAATTTTTCAGAGAAGCAATTTTCCTCATAGGCAGGCTATTCAATAATTAGTTGCTGATAACAGACTAAGATGCTTTTTAAACTCCTTTTTGGTAATACTGTGAGTGCCAGTACTTGCATGCACTGAAGAAAAAACCCTAAGAATCTGTGCTTAACACCACCTGATCCAGCCTTATCCTTTATCTCTTCTTATACTGTTATTGTTTAAAAACAATAAAACTACAGCTGCTTAAATGACACTACTGGGATTTTTAAATTTTTTTTTTCCAAAATAATCAGCTTCATTTGATTTAAAAAGAACAGCCAAAGCCAGTTAGCCATTTATTTATTTTTTCTTCTAAGTGGCTCCTGGCAGGAAAAACTTGTATTTGTTGCTGGTATTCTCATACGCAGATTTAACCTCCAGCTGCGCTCTGGTGTTTGGGTTCCCTGGGCGGGCAGTACTTTTATTGCTGCATACTGACGGCAACCATCAGGAATACAAGGGTGGATGATGTCAGTCAACATCAGGTAATGGGACTGTTCAGAGTTAGCTCTGCTCCCTTCAGAGCAAATGAATTCCCATCACCACCACTGCCTGGGTCCTCTCACTGTTGATGTCTCCAGGAGTTTTGCCACTGACATCAGCAGCAGAATGAGATCCAATATTAAATTGCCTGGTTTAAAAGACCTGTGGCAGAATTATCTTGCAGTACTGGCAGGGCATTAATAATTGTCACCTTGCTTTAGTGCCTCGCACATCAACGTTACACCAAAGTCTTTAAGCCATTTGGATGGTTTATACATTGCCAGTGTTACATATGGTTTCATAAAGAGACACATATATATAAAAGAGCCTAGCAGGGTCCTCATAGATCCGATACCTTTTCTATTTTAAATCTGCTTTTTCTCTGGTTTGTGTCTTGCCTGTTTCAAACTGAAGTGGTCTGTGATGTGGTAGTCAAACTGACTGATGAAATCAGAGCATGGGATCTCATCCAAGACTCACTGTGGTCAAGGAGAAACTTGCCACTAATTCAGTGGGATTTAGACCAGGCACTCTTGAATCTCCCCTCTCATACTTGAGTTTTGCATCCCTGTAATGCCTTTGGCTTCTTTGGAATGTATCCTGATTTGCAGCAGGGAGAAGAGAAAAATGTTTCCTCTTGTATTTATTTTTTTAAAAACATTCTCTTTTACATTGTTTCAAATGCTTTTGATTTATAGATCAGCACACACCCAAAAACAATCCCTGAAAGCAACAAGGATTCAGAGGCTTGTTTGCACAGCTTTAGACCAAAGTCTGCTTAACTGTGAAAAATAACATTTTTGTAGGCTGTTACTTCTTAAAGAGCTGCTGGTGCCTTCTGGAAAACTTTGAGGAATAGTTTGTTTAGGAGTGAATCTGCTTAAGACAATATACAATTTTATTTTTCTGGTGTCTATCTGCTAAAAGTCTCAAACAAACAAAGCAACCAAAAAAGACACTCAAAACTACAATGAGAAAAGCACAAAGAAAAAAGAAATCATATTTAAAAATTAGTATCCATTCATGGAACAGAGCCTAATACTCTTACAAATAATATAGCCTTAATAATCTGTTTTTAGAAAGAGACCAAATCTCTGAGAGTTTTTCAGCTAGAGTGGAAAGTTACTCAGATTATTTTTTTTAAGCAAAGAAGCAATACTTTTCTGGTGATATAAATCCTGTGTACGCAGGCAACAACAAATGGCACATAGACCAGCAGAAAATTTGACAAAGAGGCCCTATCTCTTCTAGCAGTGCTCTCCTTAGGAAATTAAGACTTCATATTACCCTTAATCAGAATTAAGATATAAAAGGAACAGAATGTGGGCAACTAATTCTGCAAGATAGTGAAGCATTTCCAAGTGTGAGGATCCATTTCTTGACTTAAAATGATGCTGTTAGTGCTTTCATTGCTGCCCCTGCACTTCTATGAGTAGCATGGTACAGGCAGGAGCAGTCTTCATTGCTGTTAGCTGCTGTCTGGTAAGTTGGGACCAAGTGCATGTGGAATAGAAGAGAATATTCTTGAAACTGCCTTACTTGAAACTTCAGAGCAGTTTGACATTCAGACTTTGCTTCTCAGGTTTTTTACCACAGTTACACTTATACTAAGCCCATTTCAGTATAGAAATGAGTTAATATCTTAGCAGTGGAATTTATTTTCTGTTTCAATCTCTCTCCATTGAATTTAAATCATAACCCTGTCTAACCTTTTCCTGATTTCCTCCCTCATACTTAATCATTTAATTACAAAATGAATCAGCACAATAAGCACAACTCTGAGAATCATGTTGATTAGCCAGTTTTGTGTTCCTCCATCACCTGCCCAGCTCAAGACACTGTCAGAGTACTGAGAGTTTCACAAATTCCCTTCAAATAGTTTATATTGTCCCAGTTTTGCAATTTCAAGTGGGTGTCCAAAAGTTATGCAGAGAAACAGCCTCTCACTGTGCATTGTAGAAATTGAAAGCAAGTAAGCTAGTATATCTACGTGACTTTCCATTTACCATTACTAAATAGTACATCAGCTTTTAGCATTGCACTTTTATAAGAGTTAATGAACTCCAGTATACTGAGCTCTAAGGACGTGGGAGAAGTCATTATCTTAGCTGGGTCCTGATGTTTCTACTTAGTTTAATTCAGCTCTTACCAAACAAAACTCTTGTTGAAGTCAATGAATATTTAACTCAAAAAACAATTGAATAAAGACAGAGAACCAAATTCAACATTCATTTCATTAAATGCCTTTTGGCACAAGAACAGCAGGGTTTGGCCTTAAGCAACATCTTCAGGATTGGATCAATGTTCTTATACCCCAGAAAAAAAGACCTGAAAAAACTAAAAGGCTGCATTCACAAATTTCCTATATTAACCAAACAATGCGTTTTCAGTGACGTTGTTTCCTATGGGAAAGTTTGCAGTCATTGCTCCACATGGGAGGGGACACTGTACAAAGTCACATCTATCCAATTCAACCTAAATGAATGTTCCCTTTTTTTTTTTCCTTAACCACCAGAAAATTAAACTGCAAGAGAAAGCAATTTTATAAAAGCTTTCTATCTTTTTTATCACTTTCCAGAATCCCTTCTCAGAACAAAGCCTTGCCTGACTCTGTGTCAATCAGGCACATCTGCCCCATTTCAACATCCATATCAATATGCTACTGCAGGACAAATCTTTAAGTTGATCACTGCCTTCAGGCTCAGCTTAGTCTTCAAATTATGTAAATACTTCCTATTTAAAGCCTGTCTTTATTTCCCTGAGAAAAGCTGAAGCTGACAGTTGTGATACTTTATCTGTCCTTTTTAATCCAGATGTGTATAACAACAACAAAACCACCCTAGACCCTGAGGAAACAAAATTTCAGTCATCAGCTTGTTTACCTTAACATAGCTTTGTCATTTTTGCTTCCTTAACATGAACATGTTTTGTCTGCTTGACAGGAAACAGTTAAATGAAACATGGAGTCCTCTCCCAGCATTTTTTAGATGAGCAAAGCTCAGACCAAAGTCCATATGGTATTCACCCATAAACACAGACACACGACAGGAAAAATGCATTTTAAATCTCTATGCTGTGTGTCTTGGAAGAAGTTTGTCAAATAATTATGAAAAGAATTCAGCTTCCTCGTAGCACCCTGGGAATGTACTCAGACACTGGATCAGTTCTCATATGGCTTCAAAGAAAACGCTTGAATATGTCCCCTTTTTGCAGAATAGTATTTATAATGTAATTTTACTTCTTATTAGGGATCTTTTTTTTTCCAATGTTACTTTTAAATAAGATGATTAATATTTAAAGTCACTTAATTATCACATGTTAACCCACTTCCAGAACTGGTTACAGCTACCCTTTGATGTATAAAGGAACTAAACTCACCACTGCAGCTTTCTCATGAAACGAAGATGTCAGAAACATGAAAAGGAAAGTTTTCCTCTCTCTTATTCTCCCTCTTTTTGGATGAACATCTTAATTTCCTCAGCATTTTTATATTTATGTCCAAGCACCTATTTTTCAAAGAACATCATCATTTCACTTTGCCTAAGCTGCTCTTTCCAGCAAGGTGTCAGTTATGTTAAATGCTTGAATCTGTCATGATGGGAATTTCCACAGGCAGGGAACAGTATTGTGCAGGGGCCGCTTGCTATTTGCCAAGCTAAACTTCCAGTTGTTTGCAATAGTCATGTTTCATAATACTTCCCACTATTAACATTAAAAAAATCACTATGCAAACAGGTGTATTTCTCCTCTTGGTTTCACACCTAGCTCCCAAAAGCATTAGCGTATAGGTGAGAAGGTGTCAAATGGAAAGTCTTGTTAGGGGAAAGAAGGCTTTACAAAGCCCCTGCAGATGAATAGGCAGAATCATCCCAGCTCTCCATCTCTCCGGGAGCAACTGGATTGAGTGGCTATAGATCACCAGTTCCACTATTGTCCAATGCTGCACTTTGATGGAGGATTAAGAAAAAGAATTGTGAAGTAGGGGCCCCAATACCACTGTGTTAAAAAAATCTGTATGCAATGGTGTAGGTAGATTAGATTAAAAGGTGTTCAAATTGTCTGCAAGCTATATATCTGAAAAAGCCAATTAACTTACTGGGCAGGGCTAGCTACAGTTTTCTGATTCTCTCTCTTCTTCCATTCACACTTCTACAAAAGACAGACAGTTTCAACATAACTCTAACTAACATGAAGTATTTTAGTGTCTGTGAATGGGAATGTCAGAGGAAAAACATTCTTTAAAACATTCTTTGCAGTACCAAAAGTGACAAGATTGAAGAGGAGTCCAAGACAATCTACCTAAGCCTTCTCAGCTGAGCTACGATTTACAGGTGTTCACTGCCTATATTAAAGTGCATTCATGGACAGACAACACACTGCCAAGGAATTTTTGAATGGTGAATAATCTGAGTTTTCTTTCGTGATTTGTTTACACAGTCTTTTATAGACTACGGACTAGTAAATTCAGTATTCGTGAAAGTGATTTGGGAATAATCAGGTGTCTAAAAATGTGATTCTCAGAGCAGGCATATGGAGTACTGTGACATGTTAGCCACCCAGTCAGAAATTTCGAGGAAGTGAGTCTCAGAAATTTTGAGGAAGTGAGTCTCAAAGTCCTTCAAACACATGAGCTTTGACATCACTGTTAAGGAAGCACTTAAGTACTGTTCTTATATGTGTTATAACATATGTTATTCTGTATTCACCTTGGAGACGTCTTACACTGATTGAATGATGAGTATAGAATACTATAAATATTCCCTAAATAGAAGATACATGATAACAAAATCCTTTTATTGCAATGGCAATGTTAAAAGCCAAAGTCTATTCCTACAAAGTGTTATCCACTAAATGCATCCTGCTGCTGCTGCAATATGCTCATAATGAATTATTCCAAATAAAAAGTTCTCTTACACAATTATTAGGTAGTCATCATCCTGAGTTACTATATGTTTTCCTCCTTTCATATAAAAGCAGTACAGAAAAGGGGTGCAAAGTTAGTGTTCTTATGTCTGAATTATAAGTCGACAACTGTCAAAAACAGAGAGGTTGGAGGGAAATAGGATTGTGTCAAATAAAATGTTCACAAAAAATAGAAATGAAGCCTTATTACACTGTCTTGCTCCACTTTCTGTCATCTTTTCTCTAAATTTTTAATTAAAATTCAGAAAATTGCTAAACTTTACATCTTACAACAGCCAGAAGAAAACATCCATAGCATATCTGCAACTATTAACACAAATGTAAAGGAATAGTATATTTCATGTTTTTTCAACATTTACTGAGACTTAGTTTCATCTACCTGAAAAAAAATAAAATAGAAAGAGACAGAAGTATTGGGCCCCTTTGTTTGTAGGCTTACTTTTAATGTGTAAATCCAGTTATGCTGATTGCAAAGCAGAAACTGTTTCTTGCCTTGCTTCAGTGGAAAAGGACTGTGTTAGTAAATACCTGCTTTCTGTACTTTTGAATGCTGTGGTACCGTGAGAGTGTAAATCAAGTATGAAAGCACATAGCAGTTTTTCAAGGCATCTGCAAAACTAACATCAAGTATGAAACTGCCTGGCTGCATAGCACAGAGCATTAGACCAGTAGAAATTCACTCTGCCACTTCAAATTGGTTCAGACAATCCTGAATAGGTAATTTTGTCCTAGCAGGCCTGATGTTGCCTCAGGTATTGTCTGCCTGTGCTGCTCTAGCTTTATACTGGGTCAGAAATGTTCTGCTCTTGTGCAGCCAGCACAAACAAGCCTAAAAGAATAAAGCCAGCATGCATACCACATTCTTCAGTTAACTTTGCAGAGTTGGGATCAAGCGTCCATGCCTGATCTGGATTAAATCTGCACAGTCTAGTGAACTGTATTAAGGAACATGGATCGTTCAACGAGTTAATTTGACTCAAAGACATTATAGCCTGCTTACACGGACTGCTCACATGGCAGATCTAAGAAGGCCAAGGAGCTGTGAGGAACAGAGAGAATTTTGTGGAATTTGATGTGCTTCCTAGAGGCAAGGCTGTGACTTATGAGCTACAGTCATGGTTTGGGATAGGTGTGAAGCCTCCCATCCCCACTCCTCAGCCTCTCCCTTTCCTATGTGTGTCGCCCTTACCCCAGGGAGTGCTCAGCCTCCTGTGAGCCACAGCAGCACACAGAGGCACGTGCATTGTTCATCAGTAAAGGAATACTACACAATCAGTTAAGTTAGGTCTGCAGTCAGAGAGAGGCCCATGAAAGTAATAAGTGATGAACAGGTATGCAAAGTTTCATAGCTTTGTAGTTGTCTCATTTTAATCTGCCTGAGTTTATGGATCAGGTCTCTTAGCAATTCAAACCCATAGATGTTTCAGGTAGGGATTTCCAGCACATGTCCTCTTAAAGATAGCAAATTGAAGTTGAAAAGAGCCTTCTTTAAAGATGGCAATTTTCTACAAACTCATAAATTTTTCTTTCTCAATGAGTTCCACAGTGTTTCAGATCCTACACATTTATTCCAGCTGATTCCTAACATTCACTGACCCTTTGCAGAAATAACATAGAATAAGGCTCATGACAAAGAGTGAAGGACTGCAGATATATGATCAGTAAAGACAGTACCTGAGGAATATGTGGTATACCTTAAGGTAAAAAACTAGGAGATCTCTGTGACTTAAGAATCTCTGATGACCTGTCTTTGGTGCTGACATGAGATGGAGCCCAAATGGGAAGAGAGGCTACCTCTATGTAGCAGTGTCGCTGGTGTCCCTTTCTGCAATTCCTTCTTTTTTCCTTCTAACCCTTTACCCTTCTCTTGGATTTGAGCCCCCTGGGATGGTCTTATGGTTCTTTCACTCTTCCTTCAACAAACCACAGTCTACATTTTTTTAATCAAAAGAACGACATCACACCTTTGAAAACGATAAAAATACTAAGGTTAAGCCGAAAGCAATCCCTATGTATAATGGAGGAGATGGAGGCTGAAGTGTAGAAGATGTGAGAGAGATATCAGTAGTCCTGGAGAATGTCAAGTTGGAGAAGTAGTTCTGATTTATGCAACAGAAGTAGTCCTTGTCAAGCAGGGGTAACACAGGTATAGAGCTCAGTCTGAAACACACTTAAGTGTGCAGGGCTCCTTCAGTTGCTTGTGGCATAATGTTCTGAGCAGACGGGACAGCAAAGAGCAACTTTTTATATACAGTGACTTAATGGGATAAGAATGGAGCTGAAGAGGAAGTAGTATTAGTGCAAGGCATATGCTGAGGAGATGGAAAATTTAAAGGTATGAATAGAGAGTGCAATGCTCTCTTTCTCAAAAGCATTAAGCTACTGAAGCCATCACAGTGTAGCAATAGCTTTGCGACCGAGAATGTCTCCATTTCTTACCAATCCTGTAAACCATTACACTGTTCAACCACTCTGAAGAACAAACAGAAATTGTCCTCCATATATCACCACATATAGAACAGGATATGATGATTTCATCCTTTAGAAACACTGACTTTCAAGCAACAACAAAATTAATAACAAAACCAAAATTAACAAGATGTTAAAGTATATTTTCTGCCTTCTCTTCTTACAGTGAGTTCTGTATGCTCACAACACAAATATCTCCACTCTGCCTGCAAACTACACTGAACAGATGGTCCTTATGACAGCCCAAAAGTTAAACCTGCAGCTTAATCCCTAGAAAGAATCTGAGACACCACAGCTCAGTACTGACTGATGTTGTTCTTAGAAAGAGAAACCACAGAGGCAGAAACACTTACAAAAATATCCATAACCAAGATAAAGAGGCAGCATCGAGTGGACTGCAAAGTTTGCTTTTTTTCCTCATTCTTCTTTAGTCCCTTTGCACATGATGTTCTCTCTCTTGCTGTCCTTCCATTTGCTTAGCATTAAACTAGCACATCACACTCATCCTCACCCTGCTGCTGCCAGTCCTTGTGGCAAAATCCCCACATCATAGCTTTAAGATAAGGCTTACTGGAGAGACATAAAATTTATTGCTTCAAAATAACCACATCTATTCATGAAAACATCAGGCAGATGGACATGTCTTACTCAGATGACCTCATTTACAATGAGAGGTGTATCAGTTTGCTACAAGTAGTCAGCTCTCAACAGCTACAGAGAAGACAAGCAGCATATCCTGAGTGCTTGCAGATGCTTTGCTGGCATTGCTAGAAGCTGGTAGGCAGGGTTAAAATTACTTGGATGGCTCCATAATGATGGGATTCTGTCTTTGTTCTTCAGTGAATGCTGAATTGAACACACAGGTATTTGCAAATTTAAAAATGAATTTGTTACCTGTTGTCACATTATTTTCAACTAAAGGAACCAAGCTGTTTTGCTTTGGTTGAAAGTTTAAAATTGTGGTGTATTAAGATGAGATGAAACAATAAGAAAATCTTGAGAATGTTAAAGGCAGAAAAAAAGCTGAAGCATTAGCTGAGGTATTTTTAGACTTTAAGCTCTCCAGGGCACTGATTGTCTGCTGTTGAGTGTTGTACAAAGCTGAGCATATCGCTCACTCTAAACCAGCACAACATCTCTACCGTTGAATCTCTTCACATTAAATAAAAGGAGGAAATACTGATACAAATAAATAGGAAGACAGAAATGCTTTACTAGAAGAGGACATCTATAAATCAAATTATGCAAAAGGATTCCCTTTCCTAAATCTGGAATAAACAGGCAGCTTGATCATGTATTTCCACAACAATAAGTTTGTTGTACGTACTGTCTACTTACTGCAGACCAAAGCAAGCTTCCAGGAAATGACTGCCAAAGTGTATGAGTTGACAATTATAATTCCAAAGTCAAAGATTTTCTAATGTTTCTGATTTAATTCAGGCTACATTAAATTCCATCAACTAGGGAATACTGTAATTGAAACAAAAACTTACCAGTTGAAATTCCATTTGAAAAGGCGAAGAATTCTTAACCAAGAGCATGATTCCTTTGCACCCCAGGACATCACAACTGTGAAAAATGGGCAGCATGGAAGATAGTATAACTGTACGCCATCATTCTCTACTCATTTAGATTAAAATTCTATTTTTCATTTTCCATATACGAATATAAATAACTTCACAAGATGTAATCATGCTCCTGGTGTTTTCTAAAATAATAATAGTCTATTCAATAGTAGTTTAAAACCCCAGGCACTGCAAAACCCAAATGGGATAACAGAATGTATTGTTCAAGCTAAGAAAACAAAGGAAGTTAATCAAGGTCCTTACTTGACTACAGCTGTCTTCAGACATAAGCCTTGAGAGGTATTTCTTAACTAATGATTAATGAGTAGACACCTGAAAAAAAAAGACTGCAAATTGTAACTTGTTTACTTAAACAGCACAACAGTGACTGTATAAAAAGAAGCTGTTACCATAGAATTTATGCAGAAAAGCCAGCTTTATAAGAGAGCAAAGCTGCTTCTCTCTTTTAACCCTGAAGACAAAGAAAAAATATGACTATGTAAGTATAGGTCAAAGAAAAATCATTCAGATCTACTATGAGATAAATAATGAAAGAATCTGAGTTCTAAAGTAATATGAAATATATATTTATAACTTCAATATCTTTTTCAAGACATTTGAAAGAAATTATTGTGATGAAAAATAAAGGAAAGGAAAAATCAACAACGATGAGATACAGGATTCACAGGACAAATATGGGGCTCATCAGACAGCAGAAGTATTCCCTGAAGTAGTTGGGAAGATGCTAGAAGCAACTGAGAGGGCTTATTGGTTTTACTCTAATTATCATACATCTTCTTGTGGACAATAAATAGAATCACCCATTTCTGAGATCTAACCCATTTCTTTGTGAAGAAACATCATTCCATCGAGTTCGTTTCAAAGACACTGAGGTCTGCTGTGGGGAGGAAAATAGGTGAAGTGGGTGATTTCTCCATCCTCTTCAGCAGCCACCTAGCCACTGTCTGGTTCACCTGCATTGCATACATGTGTGCACATACAAACACATCCCCTTCGGACAGACACCTCAAGGAGGTCCATTAGCTGCAAAAAAAAGAAATATCAGTGTCATATTTCTTGCCACTGAGCACAGTGAGAAGGAGAAACCTGAGCTGGAGAGTGCTTTGATGTCTGAGCGGGCTTGTACATGTGAAGTGCTGGGGTCTGAACCCCAAGCCCTGAATTAAGGTTGACATAGGGGTGGTTCCCACAGCCCTTTAAGAGGAGGGGATGAGTTTGCCTTTTGGCTTTCCTCCAAGGTGCAGCCGGCCTTGCAAGGAGAGCCCTTGGGTAAACAAGTCCCAGGTGCCCTGCATTTTGACAACGAGTGCCAGGTGTCCTGTTTGGGGATAAAAGCTGGGCCCACTTGCAGGAAGGGTTGGAGAGTCTGTCTGTGGAGTGGATGCACTTCACAGAGTTTTCCTGTTGGGGAAGGACCTCCTGACCACTCATGCAACCGGATCGCAGTCAGGTCTGGCACGTACAAACGCGGGCTTTGTGGGGAGGCAACATGGGGTTACTTCTGTCGTATGTAACTGCCTTGTTCTCCTGGTTGTCTCCCATTTTCTCTGTGGGTTATCTCATGTCTCTGTTTGTTCCATCTATTATGAGCGATACTGTGTCATTCCTGGGGTCGCTGGGGTTGTTGTCTGTTAGTCGTGATCTATCTGACTTGTTTGTACCCCCAGCGATCCTTTATATACTGACCCCTTTGCGTGAAATAGAACCTGCATACTGGATTGTTGTTCTACTGCTGGCTGTGTCTTTTGTACTGGGCCTACTAATTGGCAAAACAACATGGTAGCACAGGGCGCAGCCTCCCCCGCCTTGTTATGAATGGGTTGGTGGTCATTGCACTGCTTTTTGTGAGAGCAAGTAGAATTGCAGCAGAGTTCAACATGATTAAACAATTACTTCTAGCACCACTCATTAGAGACAGTTCTATCATCTCAGATAGAAGAAATCAAGATTCTGTTTGCTATCAGAAGTGATTTTTTTTTTTTTAAAAAAAAAAAAAGCAAACTGAAAAAAGCTGTATTAGAAGCCATGGGGAAAATTGAAGCAACTTGTATTGCCACAGATGCTTCTGGCATTCATCACTGCTTGTGTGTAAGTAACAGTACCTAATAAAAAAGGTCCGGCAAGGTTGTGTGTGAGAGAGGAAAAGTGGTGACCATACAACGAAAATTCCTTTTAACTGAAATTTTTCACAGAAATTCTTTTTGATCACAGTCTGTCAGTTAATTCTTTGGAGGTTACAGTTTAAATGGCCTCTCCTCTGTAATCTGTGTGTGTGCATCCCTTTGAGATGATGCAGAGGAGGGCTGGTAAAAGAAAGACTCAGAAACTGTAGCTTAGTGTTGCCAGGAGTCTTCTTCCCTTCTGTGTGCCTGAGCCTTCATTAAATGAAAAGACCATAAAGCAACCCTTAAATGTTGAGGGCCTTATGGAAATAACTCAAAAATTCAGGTGGCAAAGAACAGTTATATTCTTCAGTAGTTATATATAAAAATAAGAAGAGGCAAGAAGAAGGATCTAGAGGAGCCTGAAGAGGTAAAATTGATGTGACAGAGTAGAAATGAACAATAAGAAATGGAGGTTGAAACAGATGACTGCAAGACAGTCTCTGCATCTCTAACTTCTCTGTTACTATGAAAATTTTTATTTTGAGATATTAGAAATGTGTAGGTGAGTGCGAGGTTAAAATCAGACAGGAGATAGAAAAATATTTATTACCCGTGTTCTTTCTTTCCTATTACTTGTGTTTAGATGTGACTGAACAGTTAATTACTTGCATTACTGCCTTGGCAAGCAAACCAAGGAGAACAATAAACTTGAAGCAACTCCAAATTCTTCTATTTAGCATTTGATCATTTGCTAGAGTAAACAGTCTTTGCCATGAGACCCAGCTATAGTTTTGTTAAGGATGTCACAGCTTGGTTGTCTGATTTAGCATTGTATGCTGTGAAATTTCCTCTTCTACACTTGGCAGTAATAACATAAATGCGTAAGAGTAGTGTTGCATCAAAGCTACAGAATATTTCAAATTCATCCATGAAGCTGAAGGAGATTTTACTTTAAGTCTCTATATCAGACACTGTGATCCAATGTAAATGCTGTCTGCTTCCAGAAAGGGTGGTCCCATGTTCCTCCGGGTTGCCTATTCCCACCACCACCAACCGTACCAGAAAGGTAGGGTGAGTCAGATCACCATGCAGCTGCAAAAACACTCATGCCCACCAAAAGGAGGAAGAACATCCAATTGGGGGTGGCAGGCAGTACTTATGTCAGATTAAAATGACTAACACCCCAGACTAAAAAATCTGCAGGATCTTGCTCTCAGCCTGCAAGCAGAAATCACAAACAATAGAAAACCTCAGCTGAGAGCACTGTGTGACCTTTCAAGTTAGCATGCTGGCAATAAAGTGTTTTGAAATGTGACCATCTATTTTTGAATAGACAACTGGAAATTCAATTTATCATTCCCAAGCTCCTCAACTTATTAAGCCCCAAATAAGTCATTACTTACTCCTTCTAAACCATAAAACATATACCTCACTGTACAACAATGTCCCTTGCTTTCTGTCTGTACCTAGGCACCACTACTGATACTGAAAGAATGTCCCAGCTTCTACCTGCATTCCTGAACACCTAACCCAGCTAACAAGGAAACACAGATGGTCAAAGATCCCTATACTGACTTCCCTCATTATTCCTTTCCTTTTATTTACTTTTTAATCCACAGCAAGAAATGAAGGCCACCGATGATCCAAGCTGAGAGATCTGTTTCTTTATTTAATATCTTAATTACAACTGTTGATTTTTAGTGATGCAGAAATCCTACAAACCCTATTAATCTAATAACTTCTGTTTATAAAAACAGAAAATTGGCCTTTTTACATGTATACTGAAGTGTTAGTGGTTTTTTTTACTACAAATGGAATAACTATGTCCCAGATCCTGTGGAAGAATTACCAGCAATAATGCATTACTGTGGATCAGAAAATAAATTGAAGCTAAAGAATAACTGTATAAAAGGCAAGAGGAAATAAAGGGGATTACAACCCAAAAGAGACAGAAAAATTACAAAAGAGCAAGATCATTACAAGAATTTTGCCAGAATGAAACTGAAAAGATTTCTACCATGTGATTCAAAATTAAGTTTTACATGTAAGGGTTAAAATTCTCAGAGTATTCTTAAAATCTGTAGCTCAAACACTTGCTGTACCTATAACTTTAAACTAGAGATTTTTATAACTTCTCAAAATCACATCTATTGAAAATACATTGTGTACGCAGTTTTGCCTATTACTAGCAAGGGGTCTTATAATGAAAACTATAATACAAACTTCTATAATTTGATTTTTACTCAATTCCACATAATGCCTTTTGTCAACTCATGTTGCTTTTCCTGATATTTATCATGTGAATATGTGCCTACTAGTGCCTAAAACTGAAATAATGTCAGTTTGTCAGTGTCCAAAGTCCACTCTGATCTACCTCTAGTATTTATCATCTTAGATTTATCATCTTTCTGCTGCTGACACTAAATACTCAAGTGGGCCCTGTTTACAAGCTGGAGGATCCCTTAGCAGGCAGAATACTGCTGCAAGAGAGCAGGCAAGGAGTTTGAGGAGTAGGTTGGGGTAGGATGAAGAAATATCCAAGCAGTATAAATCCCCAATAGCCAGAAAGTTTGCAAGTTGTGTCCACCTCAGCCTGAGCAATGGATGGGTCGTGAGCAGAGTGCACTCTGGTTTCCCCCCCTTGGAGCATTTCTTCTGGGCTGTTATTATCAGAGCAGGTTAAAGAGGTCTTGGATACAAAAGATCCAAGAAAGAAAGGAAATATGTTTCAGACTTGAAAGGAGACAGTCCAGGCCTAAGGAACCAGCTTTCTATTTTGATTCCTTCTGCCATCTGAAATAGCCATTGCCACTAATTCTCTTCAAATTCCTTCCAGAAGTCATCTGCTCAGTGGGCAGAGCCTCTCCAACTGCCTAAAAAAGTGCATATCCCATTGCATGAACTTCCCAGTTTTCCAGTACTCAATCATTCTCCTGAAACTTGACCATTGTTTCCATCTTCACCCCTGCCCCGCAACATCTACAGATGCTTCCTGTAAAGCTGAGCAGTTCAGTTGCACTATTCAGGAATGTGCAGATAAACTGGCTTTGAAGAATTTTGTGATATGTTTGCATGAAAGATAATGTATAAAAATAAAGTGTTTCATTACACGTCCAGCCTAATCTGATCTAGCTTCTTCACTTGTTATCACTTGAGTAGACAAAAGTCTCCTATTAGTGGTAGTTATTCATAAATACGTATATACACACCTACATATATTTGTGTGAATGCATGTATGTATATGCGTAAGATAAGAGTTATTGTATCTGAATAACATACTGGTGACTTTTCTGATGAATCAGATAGAGAACTCTGGACTTTACTCCTTCAGTGATGTTCTTTTCTCAGGGGTAAAAAAAAGATACTGTAAAAAGGGAAAAGTATGACTATATTGTCATCATTACCCCTTTCCCACAGCTATAGAGTTTCTCAGAATGTGCTGAAATTTCAAAATGGGAGGTAAACATGGATAACGTTTGGAAAATGTCGTTCTCTTTGGCACTCCTTCATATTTTTCTGGGCTGCTTACTGATGTTAGAACTCTGTTCATAGGAGTTCACCAAAGAATGATGCAAGTATGCTGAATAGCAGAGAAGAGTTGATGACATTTTAGAAGCATGCTGAATAATCATTTATCTTCCCATGTGCAATATTTAACAACTGCTTTTTAATACAAAGTATTGACTACTCTGTCAGCTTCAGGAATGTCTCCAACAAACAGAAGTACCATTGTGAAGAAACAATCAAGTGAAAGAATGAAGAAATGGATCATCTGAACTCATAGACTACCCTCACTGCAGTAGTTAGTCCCAGGCCTTGCAGCTTTCCTTCAAAACAAACACATTTCAGCAATGGTTTTTCACTTTTACAGCAGGCCACGGTTTTCCTTGTCACATTTTCCTGGAAAAGAAATATCAAGCAAGTCTACATTTCATCAAAACAATCATTTTAAGAAGGAGGAATATTCTTATCTATCTAATACACACACAAAAAAAAAATGTTTACAGAGTAAGAACAATTTTGTACTGGAACGAAGTAGAAAAGCACGTTTCTGATAGTACATCAAAGTGAGAGTGAGATGAGTTTTCTACTCAGTGAAGTAGCTACTGCACTCTAAAAACTCTTATGCCAGGGTTAAATAAGTTTATGGAATGCAGAGTTCTCTCCTGGTTGATACAGGGAAGGTTTGTGTCTAATATGATATTATTATGGATACACCCACAACACCTGCATAAGCTCTAGCACAGCAGGATACCCTCTCACAGTGACCTTTTCATAATACTACAGTGTATTTACAGCCATTAACCATGCTAGTGTTGTTATGCAGCTGCTACACTGCTCTCTTGTGTGGGTGGCTCTCTAACATTGGCTTTTTTAAGGGTCCTTGAAATCACAACAGGATAAATCTTCTTCAGGGAGAAAGTTCAACCACATTCTTTTAGCAAAAGGAAAGCCTTTCCTATCATGCAGTCCTTGAACTCAGAATTCCCTTTCCTTCTCCCTCTGCCCTAGCTGACCCACAATGAGCACAAAAAGTGAAATCTCAGGTTTTCAGAACATTTCCTATTGCAACAGGAAGGGTTTTAAACTCCCTTCCACATTCCCTAGTTTCATCACTGCTGCAAGAAGAGGAGCTGGTTCAGCGCAGCGTTGAGCAAACAGACACGCCGAGCCAAGCTGAAGATGTCGGTTTTATCCTGTGTGAACAGCCTGTGTGGCCAACAGGAATTTTACACCTGAAAAAACATCTGTGACACTAGCGCTCCACAGATCTGGACTGGAGGCAGGCCCATGACTCCTTCACAATAACAGGAAACCCTGTCATCAACTGAAAGGGGGCTGTGCTGGAGAGAACTTTTCTATACGTGCTCAACGGGGAATGTAAAGAACATTCCCTCATAAAGTTTATTTGGACAGCAAAGGGTGTAGGAGGGCTGTGCTAGACTCTCAGGAGAAGCAAGGTGTATTCAAAGATCAGTATGAAAAGGCTAAAATTATTCCTGTTTCTTTTCAAATGCTTGGGCAAAAAATAAGAAGGAAAAATAAATGAAGTGCTTTGCTGTTTGTTTAGCATCACAACCCTGCTTGTTATGAAGCTGTGTTGGCCTATTACAAAGACTGTGCCACCCCTCCCTTTCAATGGAGCTTTTATTTTCACTTCTCTTCTTCCTCCATCCAACTGCCATAGCCTGCTGGTTCTGCAGATCTCATATGACCTGAAGTCTGGACTAACCTTTTATACAGGAGTTTTGGACGGGCCAAATTGTTACCATTCTTACCATGAGATAATAGTGAAATGAAATAAGAAATAATAAAGCTTCTTTTCCACAGTCCTTGAAGTTTTATGTCATTGTTCTGCTTACAAATCATTTTGATAAACATGTTTTTGGAGTTTTCTGGCATAAGTGGCATCTCTAATTGCTATGCCCTTTTCATCAGTCCTCCATGGTGATAGTTTTTTCTATTAAGAACTTTCTACTGTCAGAGATACGTTTTGAACCATAACAGAGAAGTTTGTGAGCAAAGAAGAAGTCAGGAATTGCTGGAGTGCAACTTCTCTCTCATTATATCTGTCTCCTACTGGGATCATACTATTTGTCCCCTGTATGTGGGGGCAGAAATGGTGCCTGGACTTCCTCAGGCATGCTGTGGGTTTCTCCTTTCCATAGATGTAAACACATAAGTCAATTGGTTGGTTTTTGCACTCTAGGTCTACATACAAATTTAAGTGCACCTTATCTGAATTTATTAAAAAAAAATGTCTGTCCTGGTTTGGCTGAAACAGAACCAATTTTCCTTTCAGTGATTTCACTTTTCGGTTATGTCTCTTCTAAGACTGCACTTTCTGAAGTGAATAACTTGTTTTTCAGACACTGTCCGCTCCTAGAAGTGATAACGCTCAATGTTTATAGTTAGTACTGAGCTCACAGTACAATGGTTTGCAGAAAGGTTCTTGCTTATACTTAATCTTACAGAGACCAAGGTCACTGCTGAATTCTCTCAGTGCTGCCTTGGGGCCCCCCTTAGTGTAAGGGTGCAAAAGGTTTGCACCTACAGGGAGGAGTGGACAGGACAGGTGACCCAAACTGACCAACAAAGTATTCCAGCCCATACACATGAAACTCAGTATAAGGCTGAGGGATCGCAGGGGGTCAAGGCCTTCTTCTTCTCTGGCCTGCCCTTCTTCCTGCCCTTGGTTGTCTTCTATGGCTGGCGTCCTGGGAAGGCTCTGCCTGTGAATTGCACGTTCCTGAATCCAGCTCCCATCTCCTGCTGTGTCCAGGAGCCCAGCCTGGGATCTTCCCAGAGCTGCTCTGCAGCACCAGTGGTGACGTGAGCATTATCGGGGGGAGCATGTGATTTGGGGGGAGAAGCTCAATACTGGTTTTGTACATATTTGTAAATAGTTTGTTGTTTTACTTCTCATTATTATATTTCTCTTTTTATTGTTACAGTTTTCATTAAACCTGCTTTAGTTTTATTTCCAAGTTGTACGTCTCTCTCCCTTTTCTTCTTTCCCTTCCCTGTCCGGGAAGGGAGAGGGGTTAACAGAGAGCATCTGCCATCCATTTAGTGGCCGACCCAGCCTCAAACCATGATAATGTCTTTGTGTATAAGATTATCTGTGGAAACTGAATGTCACCATCCAGACAAATCCAGTCATTTTCTCTGAATCTGAGCTATGCAAGTGTCTGAAAAGTCGTTGCCTTCAGGTAGTGTTGTGGTAGTGCTTTTTTTCGCATTTCTCTGAGAAGATGATGACCAGGGCCAGGACTTGCTCAGACCTTGAGCCATAGCTCCTATTTTATGTCCACCCAGAAACAGAAGGTGTTGAAGACAGCTGACAAAGCACCAAAATTCATGCTGTGAAGCTTGATTTTCAGAGATGTGGAAATTCACATGTCAAAACAAGGCAGTTTAAGGTGCTTTTTAGGGTTAAAAGCATTATGATATGCTGTTTGGTAGGCTACTTAATATATTGAGAAGCAGACAATTGGAAGATGCTGATCTCTCTTTTCTCTTTAAGTTCTCCCAGACCCTTCTTGACCTTCTAATGCTGGACATGACAACACAATGATCACAGACATCACTGTCTGGTTTACCTCCAAATGTAGGCATACACTTGCACACATAAAATGCACCCTATTGTGAATCCACACACCGGGAAACAATAAGAAAGTCTCAACATAAAAAGTGTTTAAGTTATTGACAGTCAGTAGTCACTGTAGTGGGAGTGTTGACTCAACAAAATTGCATAATATTAGGTATAAGACAATGAAAAGGCCAGATAGGTTGTTCTTTTTGTATGTTAGCCAGAGGACATAAGGCTGAGTGAATAAATTCTTAGCCTTTCTGCAAAACTGTGCACCTACAGTTCAGCTGTGGCTCTAAGTCTCAGTCTTGAGATCAGTTTGAAATTGCACTGACCCAGTGAGTTCAGCTCGGTGCGTGTATTAATTTTTAGGAGGCATTTGCAAGCAGTAAAGTAGACCACTGAATGGTGGAAAATGCCTCCTCTGATATGCTGGGTGAGTCCTGAGAGCCTTGTATGGGGGGGATAAACACTGAGGTATAAAGGAAGACAAAAATCTGTCTGTTCTAGTCCATCACAATCTCTCGTATACAAGACTGGAGCAGATGTATTGCTCAGGTGAAGGAAGAGCTTACGTTATGAGAAATGTCAAAGATAGCAAGGCTTAACTAGACTCCTAAAATGGGAAGCCGCACTCAGCTGAGGGGAAATAGTTCTTGTGTTATATATAAGACTGGGCAAAGAGCAGGCCTGGAAATAATTTAAACCAAGTGATGAAGTTTACCCAATACCAAATGGGTATAAACAAGCTAATAATAAAGTTAGTCTGGAAATTAGGTAAAAAAATTATTTGTTACAGTCACCCAAATTGTGGGCCCAGACAGCCCTTTCCTACGTGCTGTTCATCACATCCTCTCCAACTTCACTTTCCATCCTCCACCACAATCTCTTATCTTCATTCATGTTCACCAAAACTGAGCAGTGATTAGCTGACTGACCTAAAGTCATGTTTCTATTTGGGAACAGTACAGTGCTTTGCTTAGCTCAAAATAGTCCACGTCAACATTTCTGAATCTTTCCTTTTTTCCATTTTTCCCCTTACATGACATAGTTCAAGTTTGCTGCAATTTCGGGCAAAGCAAATGTCGAAATTACAGTCTCCTTGCAAGTGGAGGTAGTGAGGGGTCTTGTTAGAATAGCTGTGATCCTGAGGAGATTTGTATACTGTATGTCTTCAGGAAGTATAATTTTTTAAAATGTTGCAGGACACAACAAGAGATGTACACCTTACAGTTTTTGTGAAAAAAAAGACAACAATGGTGTGGCTTAATGCTAGAGACTAAAGCTGGACTTCATGTCACACTACTGAATGCTTTTATAGCCTAGCTATCTTGGCTGCTTCATTCTATATCGATTGTACAAAACGCATTTCAAATCAAAAATAGAAGGAGCTGTTAAAAAGTCAGGGGATTTCCAGATATTAATTCTGTTTGGATTTTACCCTTTTGTAATGAGGAATGGTTTGTGCTTTTATTGTCATTCCCAACTGACTGCATCTGAAATACTTAGCACAGAAGTAAGTTTAGCTCTTTCATAATAACTTCCTAGAGCCAGCAGAATATGGGCATTTTCCCCGTGCCTACTTCTACACATTTCCTCTTTGGCAACAATGACATATTTTAACCAGTCTTGATTGCTAAGATGTCTCAAGTGAATTCATCTTAGTTAATGATGAATTAATTTCCTCTGTTTGACTCATACCTGTGGTTGGTGCATGTCCATCATAGACTGTTAGAATACCTAGTCAGAGAAAACACAAGACAGAGAAACCCTATGTAGAATGTAGGTATGTAGAATTTTAGCCATACCTCTTGGATCTGAGAAATAATACTAGTAATCTCTTAAAATTAATTTCTAGTGAAATGTCCTGTGCTTCCAGCTTTTGCATAATAAAGAAAAATATCTAAAAGACATTTTATGATTACTATCCTGTCTTCTTTTGGTTTTCATTGTTTTGTGTTTTGATCTTCAGTTATTTAGCTCGAGGAATGTATAGACACGTAAAGGAAAAAAATAATCTCCATTTAATTTATTTTTTAGGCCACTTTGTGTCATTTTCTAACATAAATCCCCATTAGAATTAGGAGTACATGTAAAATTTGGGCTTTTTAAAATCTAAATAGATAAATATCCATGGAACTTTTTGTGCATATAGAATGCTTTTGTTAATTTTCAATTTTCCATGCTAACAGTTCCGACTTATGTTGGCAGATCACCACAGTCAAGGATACCTGTTTCAGAAAGGGCACACCTCCTTCCATTTAAATGTTACTTTCCTGGTAGCACTTACTCTAAGGAAAATGTGAGTATTTATATTGCTGTGTTAGAGCATCTACCAAGCAAAAGAGCCATTGATTCTGGGAAACAGATATTTTTAACAGCATTTCTGATGTTCTCCAAAATTCTCTGTACAACACTTTTCATTCTACTTTATCCACTCCTCCAGTTCTCCTCAAACGAGGTTAAAAAGTTGCTTGACTATTCTCACACCAGCCTAAAGCAAAGCTTCTGGGACATAGTGGCAGTATCAAACCAATAGAAGATAATTGGCAAGAAACTAAGCAACCGAGGCCAAAATTTCCCTATTAGTTCAGTCTTTATCAGTTGTGTTTCAGTCAAACTGCCAGCTACCTTTATATACTACACCATCCCAGGCTAATCAGTGTGTTTAGCAAGTTAACACTGTGATTTACAAGCCCGAGTGCATCATGTCATTTTGACATCATCAGAGCTGGAGAAGGAGGCCAAATGTTTTAAGAAGCTCACTCTCTAAGGATCCCTTAACATTCGCTGAATCTGACCTCCGGACCTATGAATAACAAGGACTCTAATGCTATGAACTTCTGCTGAGTTTGGTAGATTCTTAGATCTACACTTGAAATGAAATTCTAGTAGAAGGCTTTCCTGCAGCTATTTTGTGAACAGAACAAATTTGTTATTTTGTGTCCTCCATGTTTTTAGAAAGGACACAAAATACAGCAACTACGAAGAATAAAAAAAATAGAGCATAAAGGACAGATGGATGGATGCATGCATGGATAGATAGATAACATAGTTTGTATTTAAATTGATTGGGAAATCAACAAATATTTTTGTTACTTAACTGAGTTAAAAACAAAACATAGATGCTTTTTGTTTTGAGGCAATACCAATTTCAGACAACATGAATTTTTCCTTTTCTCAGACTGAACTCTGAATGTTGTATAAACTCTTGCTCCTCAGAAACAGACAGGATACAAGGAATAGAGGAGGGAGCAGGACCCACACCCAGTGGAATAATTGGGTTTTCAAGGCTGGGAAAAGTTTTGTCTTTGCTTTCTGACTAATTTGTCTCATTGTTTACAAACCCCAGATGTCTTAGAACGACCTCACTTGTTACCACATATTTTCTTTCCTGATGAATCATTCCACCCATTTTTAAACCTAGACAAATGCTAATTCTCTTTTATTCTAAGGTTACCTTTCAGTAAGCTCAGTTTAATGTGCTCAGATGAAAGCTGTTGGGAACTTGGGAATCTACTGAATACATGTTTTTTTCAAAAAAATAAAAATAAAAATAAAAAAGAGGAAATAAGTTGCACTGACTTAATATTAACAACTTAAGAACTCGGTATCTCTCATGCCTTTTTCCCTTTCCACTGCACAAACTGTTAACAGAGCCATTTTGGAGACACCAACAAAAACTCCAAGGTTTACAGCAGCTGGTATGTTTGGAGACAGTACCCTGATACCATCTGTGCCTCTCCAGTTCCAGCCAAATTAGTCTCCTGCCCAGTTGCAGAGCGGAAGAGAGGAGCTGAGAGTGACAGAGAGCCCTGGGAAGGTGGGAAGTGGGGCACCGAGGGTGGCAGTGGAGACAGCTCTGTGCCAAGGGTTTCAGCTTCACAGTGCCCCAGATGCTCTGATGGACAGGTAGTCTCTTCAAATGACCTAATTGTTAGCTCACACAAACATCTGCACCCTCAGAGTATGCTTTGTCTGCAAATATGCTAACAAACAAAGAGACTGGAGGACTGTCTGCTGGCCCATAGGGTTGGTGGGATTGCATGGTTGCCCTATTCAGATGATGCTCTCTCTCTCTGCCGCATCCCACTGTCCATTGAGAACATCTCTAGATCTGTCTCCTGATCACACCTGAGTGCTTCTTGTGATAGGGCTGCTTGGTACAGATCAAAACTGCCAGGGAGCGTGCTAGCAATTAAATAGTACACGCAATGAAGCCCATTGCTTAGCCCTGTATCTCCACATCTGTTATGCCAATACATAGCCCATAGCCAGTTTTATTTGGAGATAAAGAGAAACAATCTGAGGAACACCTTAGTGAGATTAAACTTTTTATCAATGGAAAAATTTGTCAAACTGCTTTACCCAAAATCTTCCAGTGATACTTCAGCAGGAACATGAGGAGAGCCTCTGCTTCTTGCCATTACCACACTGAGAGAGCCAAGCACGTCTGTGTGCAACTGTAAGAATGTGGAGATCCCTGAGATGCTTTGTGGAGCTGGAAATATGTCTAAAGCTGAACACATGAATAAGTATTATCTGCAAGAGGGCCAACTTCTTTTACCCCTTTTCTGCTGTCTACTTTTCCTTCCCATGACTTTCCCTCATAAACTGGGATGTCTTACCTTTTTTTAAGCTGCCTGTTGCAGCTGTGGGCTGTTTTAACTGAAATCCTGCCCATTTGCAAGTCACATTGATTGCTACTGCTTATAAATCATATAAATCATAAAGCCTAACTTTGCTTTGCTTTCTATGGAGTTGCTTTAATTGTCTCAGTTTGGCATATTTCTTATGTAACCTGTAATGTGTGATGGTAAATACTAACAAGAAGATGAGAGTTTGGTTTGAATGATAACTGTGATAAACATTTTTATTTGGATAGAAAAGTAGTTCACCTGCCATCCTCAGTTCCTGTAAGCATGCAGACATACACTGAAAAGAGAGGATGTGCAGTATAAGCTCTTAGCAGAGCTATCCTTGCAGAGATGTCTTTATAGACAAGGAAGTCTACAAAAGTCTACATTGCCCATTGACTTCTGCTTGATCTTCCCTTTCTAATGAAAGCTCAAACTGAATTGATGTAACAGGTCTGGGGACAGTAGCTCTGATCCCATAAAAGCTTATTATTTCTGTAGTGACACCAAACAGACATTGAAACTGAGATTACAGTCCTGTCTTAAAGAGCTTCAGTTTACAATATGAGGCAAGAATAAAAGAAAGAATAAAAAAAAAGGGAGGAGGGAGGGCAATGATAATGGTATAATCCAAGTAGTTATAAGACTGACAAAACTGCAGGGAACATGTACAGAACTTTTACACTGATTTGATTTGGCTTTACATGAGACCTGGTGTATGCACTTGGTTTCTTCCAAATTCTTTCTTTTATTTTTTTTTTTTAATTAATGTAATCTATTTAGACCACTATCACATAAACTGGTGATTATAATTGGGTTAATTTCTGTTAGCATCATTGCTATTTGAGTGACTTCCAACTTGTGGTGGGTTTGGCTGCTACACTGTAGGTAGCTAGTGAAGTCAAGTCTGAAGGAAAATAAAGATCTGTGGTTAGCATGTAATGGCTTCCTTGTGCTCTGAGGAAAGCAGCTTAAGGCTTTGGGGGTCCTAAGATGCTCTCACCTGAGTTCCCATGCTTTTAGAGCTGGGATCATGACTGTTACTGAATGGGTCAATAGATCAACACCTTCTGTAGTGATGAGATGATTCTTTCACTTGGCTAAATCAACAAGGCTCAGTAAACTGGACTTGGGAGTTTAAGAGTAATATGTATCTACTTGCATTGAAAAAGTACAAGCATGACCATTCATACAGTGTTTTCAGTATAGTTTTCCAAGCTAAACCTACTTTTTCAAGATATAAGATACTAAGTTTTAGAATTGGTTTTAGTCCTACTAATATAGGTACCCTTTGAGATTGCTATATATGTCTCTCAAGACACAAAAGATTTCTTACCTTTGATGACAGGGACTGAAAATCAGTAGGAGGGCAATTTAGGGTCATAGATACTAGAAACGTGATGGTGAAATAAAATGTCATTGACATAAAAGGGTGGAGGTACAAATTATGAATGTGCCTACAGCTAATTGGACAGAGCAACTGAGATTCCTGTAGCTTTTAATTAATTCTATGATTTGCAACAGAGAAATTATCTACTGAAAGCGTATGTGTGCTTGTGTGCACGTGTGGTTTGCGGGAGCAGTTGAATAAAGAACTGAGAGATGCAGTCATTAATAGAAAAATATTAGAGAACTGCTAGAAATCCTGCAGGAAGCAAGAAGAGTAGCAGCTTTGTTTATATTCATGGGATGAGAAACTGTACAATATTCATGCTAACAGAGTGATTAAAGTGAAAAAAGACCCAAACAAAAGGAAAAGAGGCAGCTCTGCTCCTCTTACTGAGTGGCTTTGTTTAAGAAAAACTCAAAACAAGTTCCTCTCTGCTGAAGTAAACTCTGAAGACTCCCTACTGAGCCAAAAGAGGGAGTTTTACAGTCCAATTCACTTTTCTTCTGCTTTCCCAGCATTGTGTCAACCTTTGCACTGTGTCACACATCCGCAGTGCAAGGCACAATACAGCTGTAGTGCTCAGATTGGAGTTGGGAGAGAAGAATCAAGTAGTTTTTCTCAAAAAACTGTGTCCTGGATTTGTGCTGCTGCACATCTCTCGTTTGGCCCTGCTATCCAGATGGTAATGCTTGAAGATGGAACTTACTTTGTAAGTTCTTACATTTTAAATAAGAATCTGGTATGGTAATTAACTGTTTCAAAAATGAATACATTCAGAGAAACACAGCAGGCTAAAAGAAGAGGGACACAGACCAGGGATAGAATGAGGCAATTTATGGTTTAAGTCTAATAGATTTTTTTCATATTTATATGCTATTTCAGTAGCTATTCTCTGAGCCAGTATTGCTAACCTCTCTCAATAAAAAATAACAGAAGGAGGAGGAAATTAATAGATATAAAACAAACAAATGCTGGGGTCTTTCAGAGGTGAAACAAGTTTGGAGTAGTCTGGAAAAATCACATGGCTTATCTGAATATTTTATTATTTATGAACTTCTTAGACAATTTCTTAGCATTAGAAAAAATAAATGCTAATTGCATATGAGCCTAATCATAGATAGTTTTCTGAATGATGTAAAAAAGACTCACCATCCTGTATTGCTCTCCAGAGAGAATATGTGACACTCGATAAGTGGAAATCGCTCATAGAAAAAAATGAGAAAAAAAAAATCCACAAATTATTCCCTTGCGATTTGCAGGTCACAAAACATGGGACCTGACTGAAATATATTTTTATTGAAAAGTAATTATAATGAAAAATGTCATATAACAAAATAAAATTATTTTTTAATTGAGAACCCAGGAGCAGGGAGTATCTTTAAATGAAAGCTCATATGTTTACTGAAATCTGGATATGTTTATGTGTACACTGAAATCTGGACATGTTTATAAAAATACTTATTAAAAGAACAAATATCATCATTTCAGAAGCTGAAATTTAAAGCAATTGTCCATAAACAAAATATCTTCAGTATAATTTAATTAAGAAAAGATATGGCATCTTGAAATTTTCAGAATAAAAACAGTTTTCACCCTCTCAAGATACTAAGACATCATCAGAATAGTCAGTAACCATAGTAGCCTGATAAAAAATATACTATCTGAAGAACTTCTGTTATTGTACAGACGGTTTACTGACAACAAAATCTCCAAAGAAAAGTAATTTGAATGAATCAAGCAAAGTTAAAAGGAGCCAATTATGAAAATCAAAGTAATATAGCAAAATTGTGAATGTATGCTCTCAAATTTATCTTATAATTCCTTTTTCATCTTTTGTGGTAGGAACATGAGGAATAAGTAATGACATCTACAGTGAAGACAACAGGTTCTGCTGTAAGCCTGGTGCAATCCACTGGGACTGAGATTTCTGATGACAGGTATCGCCCTGATCAGTCAGCTCTGCCACAAACACCTAGGTCCTCTTGTTTCCATTTTCCTTTCTTATTCTCTCTCTCAGCTTTGCAAAACCCTCTGAACAGGAAGATTCAAGAGGCAGTTTGAGTTCAGACAGGTGTTATTCTTCAGCAGAAGGAAAGATGGGACTTGATGATGCCAGGGCTGGAGCCCCTTGTGCTGCTTGGCCGCCTCATGGGCTGTGTGTGAGGTGAGGGGTGGAAGTGCTGCCTGAGGTGCTGTCTCTTTGCAGCCTCAGATCTGGATTCATGGCTCCTAAGCTTCCTCCATATGCAGTGAGGGTACAGCTGGCATGCTCCCAGGTCTCACAGTTCAACTGCAGCCAAAGAATTTCACATCTGCTGCCTTACATCATAAAATTGACTTGGGCTTGACCATGGGCAGTTCAGTGAAGATCTTTGGTCTATAAATAGTGACAGTCAGCTAAACATGCAGAGCATTAGGATTTGTAAAACACAGAGAGGAAAAAAGCAGTGAGGAAAAAAAAAAAAAAAAAAAAGATGATGCATTAAGATGTAGTGATACTTCACTTGGAATTGACTCTACAAAGCTCTAGTCTCCTCACTCCAGAAATGTTACTGCCACTGTAGGAATGTCATGATAAGTGTTAGGGTATAGAAAAATTAACACACAAAGATCACAGAATCACAGAATGGTAGGGGTTGGAAGGGACCTCCAAAGATCATCTAGTCCAACCCCCCTGCTAGAGCAGGATCCTAGAGTAGATCACACAGGAACATGTCCACACAGGTTTTAAATGTCTCCAGAGACAGAGACTCTACAACCTCTCTGGGCAGCCTGTTCCAGTGTTCTGTCACCCTCACAGTAAAGAAATGTTTTCTTTTGTAAAGACTGAACCTCCTGTGTTCCAGTTCGTGCCCATTGCCCCTTGTCCTGTCACTGGACACCACCGAGAAGAGTCTGGCCTTCTCTTCCTGACACCCACCCTTAAGACAGTTATAAGTATTAATGAGATCCCTCCTCAGCCTCCTCTTCTCCAAGCTAAACAGACCCAGTTCCTTCAGCTTCTTCTCATATGGGAGATGCTCCAATCCCTTCATCATCTTATGTAGCCCTGAGCTGGACTCTTTCCAGTAGCTCCATGTTCCTCTTGAACTGGGGAGCCCAGAACTGGACACAGTACTCCAGATGAGGCCTCACCAAGGCAGAGTAGAGGGGGAGGAGAACCTCCCGTGACCTGCTGGCCACACTCTTCTTAATGCACCCCAGGATACCATTGGCCTTCTTGGCTGCGAGGGCACATTGCTGGCTCATGGTCAGCCTGCTGTCCACCAGGACTCCCAGGTCCCTTTCCCCAGAGCTGCTCTGCAGCAGCTCAGCCCCCAGCCTGTACTGATCCATGGGGTTGTTCTTCCCCAGATGCAGGACTCTGCACTTGCTGTTACTGAATTTCATTGAGTTTCTCTCTGCCCAGCTCTCCAGCCTGTCCAGGTCACGCTGGATGCCAGCACAGCCATCTGGCATGTCAGCCACTCCTCCCAGCTTGGTATCATCAGCAAACTTGCTGAGGATACACTCTGTCCCTTCGTCCAGGTCATTAATGAATATATTGAATAGGAGCAGACCCAGTATCGACCCCTGGGGGACACCACGAGTCACAGGCCTCCAACTAGACTCTGCCCCACTGACCACTGCTCTCTGGGCTCTGGCCTTTAGCCAGTTCCCAATCCACCTCACTGCCCTGTCATCCAGTCCACACTTGTTAAGTTTGGTGGTGAGGATGTCATGGGAGACGGTGTCAAAAGCCTTGCTGAAGTCAAGGTAGACTACGTCGACTGCCCTCCCCTCATTGATCCATCTAGTTATGTCATCATAGAAGGCTATCAGATGTGATGATATGAAGGTCAGGACTCTCTGAGGTGAGAGTGGACAGAGGCTGAGGCAGTGGAGAGCAGAAAAGCAGTCAGAGTTTTCCTCTTCTTAACACATACAGTGGAATGTGCCCTTGAGCTGAGCAGTGAAACATTCATAACCAGTAGTGAGCCAAGCGTGAATGCTCTTGCTAGCTTTTTGTGTAATGAAGTATGCTGAACTACACTTTCTCAAATGACAGTGCCTGCTGCTTTCTGCTATTCTTATCATACCTTTTAAAACAGCCTATGCTTCCACACTGAAGTCACTGTCTAGTATGCTGATGGATATTGCTGTTTTCTGGAGACTACAGGCAGGAAAGAAGCTTCTCATGCCAAAAATCCCATGTACTTATATTTAGTAGCACCAAAAATGTTGGGGGGATTTTTTTGTGGTGGGATTTTGTGGGGTTTTGTGAGGGTTTTTTTAGTTCTTTGTTTAGTTTTTGCTTTATGGGAAAAAAATGTATTAAAAACATTTTGTTGGGATTAATGTCTCGTATTTTCATGTTGTGACCTGTGCACTTTCCACATATTTTGCCAAGCAAACAGGTGGATTAGCCTACACCAAGCTTTTGGCACATGGTTAGAGCACTCCCAAGAACTGAGCTAGCTGTTCTGAATCTATGTAGAAATATAAGATTCAAGCTTATACTAAAACTTTGTCTAACCTGTCTGTCTTCTGCCTTTAACTATGATCAACAATGAATGCTCATGGAAGTAAATAATAACGGGGCAAGCATGTGGCAATGACCCTACAAACGATCACAGCTTCCTGACTTAAGAACTTCCTAGCTCTCTCCCAGCTGAAGGTTTTCCTCAGGTGGAATCCAAGTTTTTGGATTAAATATACGTCACTGGGCTTTTTTTTCTTTTATGTATTAATTTGACTGATTCTTGAGCTCACAAAAACTGTTTTTTTCACAACAGCCTATGGGAAGGAACCCCACAGAACCTGCAGATGTGCTGTGAAGAGACACTTAGGCTGTTTAGTTTGAGCCAGCCACTTGCTTGTTTGGTGTCCAGCACTGTCAGGGTCAGCTCAGCTACTTCTCTGCTGCACTGCAAGAAATTCTTGCACATTTATACTGATTTGGTTTCATGCCAGCACTATCATTTGCTGTAAATTGCTCTTTATCCTTCTTTTTTTTTTACCCACTTTGGCCTACTGGTGGGAAGATTTCATAATGAAGCCATGTTATTTTAGACTTCAATTGCAATGTGGGTATTCACTTGCCTGATAAATTACCTCTTCTTTGCGCCTGTTCCCGTTTCAGTTTATCCTGCTGGAACTTGGATGATAAAAACTATGCACAAGATTTAAATGAAGGCCTCCCAAGGGTCTTTACAGTGCAGTAATACTTTCTTACCTCTACTGCAAAAGCCTTCTCCAGTTTTCGTTCTAGGATTGCCTTTGCTTCTTTCCCAGTGCTATTTTATAGTCATACTGTAGCTGACTCATGCACCCATTTTCTCTCCTTCCTTTATTTACCGCTGATGACGTCCTAGAGCCTTAGTAGTTCTTCAGTGCGTGACCCTGTCTACCATAACAGTAATCTCCATTCCATTTGCTATCCAGGTCACCCAACTTTTCCTGCGTGGTAACTCCCATCTCACCATTACTGAGAATGTTTCCCAGCTTTGAAGCAACCACTGAAAAGCCCAGCTGCACACCCTTTAAAAAGTAGCTCTTTCACAAACCTAAGTCTTTCACCTCACCCTCAGTGAAGTCTCTCTTCTGGAAGGCATTTTGCCATAGCATCTCAATATGAAGCAAAACAGTAGAGGTAAGCTTCCTTGAGGGCAGCATATCACACGTTTAGGATTACAGAAATGAAAGTATTTGAAGGAAATCCGGTCTGTTTAGCACAGCAAGCCACATGTTGTGTTCCTGTGAGGCTGAGCTATATTAAGGAACAAATGTCAAGACATATTACACTTCTGACAGGCACAGTGCCTCTCATGGACATGGGGAGGAGTGGCGTGCGGAAACAGGCTTGCTACACCTCTGAGGGGAATGGGCAAATGGTCACCCCAGCTCCCCAGCGAAAGAGAAGGACTTCTTGAAACCTGCCTGCAAAAGTTAATGGGACCAGAGAGTACTGGAAAAACAGCTACGAGGACTTCTTCACCGGACATCTTTCTTTTGCAGAGGTGTGAGCACATCTAGACTGCAGGGGAACTTCACTGGATGTGCAAAGATTACTCGAAGTACACATACACATTAGGCTATTACTAGTTGACCGAAGGCTGTCAATAAAAATTCCCTGATCTGAAATCTTCCATTAAAAAAGATACTTTAATAAAAATCCTTTGGGAAATGAAAGTTGTTTTTCTGTTTGTCATCACTACCAATGTAAGATGACTGAATAGTTCCTGGGAAGCGACTAATGGCAAATAACTTCAAAATACACCAAATTCAACTAAAAATCAACATTGTGTTTAGTGGATTCTAACAGATTATAGCCGTCCCTGATACCCAGGTAAACCAGTAACCAGAGAAAAAAAAGTTGTCAAAAGATAAGACAAAATAATTTGGAAAAGATCCAAAGGGGTGTTTGCAAGGTGTTTCCTAAAGACTTGCCTTCCCTTTCATGGGAGCCAAACAGGCCAAAGATGCATCTTATTAAAATAGGATCAGTGCTATGTTTACATTCTCTGTGCACTTTTACTTTGTATTTTAGGGCAGGTTCCAGGTAATATTAAGAGACCCAGCAGTTAGTTTTCTCTTGCCAGAGAAAAAGTGGAAAGGCCCAATGACGGAGTCACTTTAACTTAAGCTAGGCAAATGTCTTACGGACGTATTCAGTGTCAAATGCTGTTCATCGATGAAAGGTACGAAACCAGAATTTGCTCACTTTTAGTAAGAAGTTTCCATATTTTGTTGACATACAGGTAAGTGAAATCTCCCAAGAGCCTCCTGCTCCATCCAGGTAAACTTTCAAGAAACCTCTGCAAATACTTTGCAGTTGAAGGTTTGCTTACAAGTCTGGTATACTGGTTACTGCTCATTTTCTGTCTTCCACCCTCCCAAAGAATCTACCACTCTAATTGGTTATGGCACTTAGATATAACTATCTATTAAAGAAGTCCTTATGATCTTAATTCAGAGTTCTATGAGTTTACCCTCTGCCATGAGTCCAAATCCCATTAAAATAATTTTTAAAAAAATGAAATAAAAAAAATCTGCTGACTTCAGTGGAAGCTCAGTTACCTATAGCCATGTTCTCAGAGTTCTCTTCACTTTCTTGTTTTTTTCTTTCTTTCCATGGTCAGCTATTTTTGTTGTTGTTGTTGTTGTTTATTTTATATGATACTCTCTACTTCTGGTGCTACGAGTTAGTTGCCAGTCTCAGCAGAGTTGCTCATCTAGTCTCCCCACCTATTTGCACTCAGAGTAATGTGTCACCTTAAATTTGAAATTGCTCCTGTGTTGGCTGCATGACAGATTCAGTGCCAGGGTCTGTGAAAAAATGTTAATATATATTAAAACAGATGATCAGTAAAATCTGACAACAGGTTTCTTCTAACAGATTCCCCCATTTCAATCTGTAGAACAAGCTGGGGTTGTATTTTGTGCTGTATTTTAATATAATGGCCCTCTTCCAAAGCCTCTTTCTCCAAAAGACAGATCATTAAAAGATAGTGACAAAATTCAAAGCTTCCGTTTTTAAAAGAGATGTGTAATGACTGTTTTTTTCAGGTTCCAGAAATAGATATAACAGGTAGGAAATAATCCACAGGGAACTTTTCTGATGCAACATGTGTACTGCAGAGATCAGTTACAGGAGTATAAAAATGTGAAACCTTGTTATTAGAATAGTGTTATTCAGAGCTGTGAAAATGCTTGGAGGAAAAGGACCTGCACCATACTCATTCGTATTTAAAAAGTAATTAGCTGCTTTATGCTCATGCCTCATTTCCCAAACACTCTGCTTGCATGAACATCACCAGGAAACGAGTTTTCTCTCACATTCTCTATGAACAATGTCAGTATTATAATGTTGTTGTGAGGAGTCAGAGCTAATTTCATAGATTCCCATTTTAGTCTTAGCAACAGCCATATCACATTTGCTGGCAAAGAATTCTTTATCCAACAGCACTGCAAACTCAGGCACAGACCTGAGACACAAATTGGGTTCCTTCTGATACTTACTGTTATTGCCTCCAATAGTGATGCACTTGCTGGCAGTACCTCTGCAGTATGACAGTGCGCAAGGTAAGAAAAAGATCTGCACACTTTTTCTCAAATGTCTCCTAATACTTATGTTAGCGTAACTCGATTTTTGTTAAGAAGGTACACAAGTTGATTTGACAATTGTTTTTACTTACTGATGGCAAGCCTATGGAAAACTGTTGAAATAGCAAAATGTGCTCAGAACTCGCAAATAATTACCTTGCAAATCCTGCAAATTTCCTTCCATTACAGAATTGATTTGAATCCAATGGCACAGAGAACTGGGCTAAAACAGGGCAGTGGGTTTTCTATTTTCTCTGCTTTGCCTTTTCACCCATATAGTCCTAGGAATATGAAGTGAAATACTGAAGCAGCTAAATTTGTGGGATTGGCCACAATTTTCAATAGGTCAGAGGTTCACCATGGGAAAGTCACTGCCAGCTGACTGTAGGAGCAAATTTCCACAGTCCTGTTCTGGAATAAGGCCTATGGAATTAAGTCTGTGCCAAAAGGTGTTTTCAAAAAAACATCATGATGACCCTCATCCAGTAGAGCATTTAAACACATGCTTAACCTTGAGTGGTTGAAAATTCCTACCTGAAGAGAAAAGTTTTCATTCCTAAAGCTAATCACATGCTTATGTTTTTATTATATGAAGTACCATATGAAGAGAACATCGAGTCCTGTGAAAACACAGATATGAGACTGTAGCTTTCGACACAGCTTTGTTTTTTGTTAGTCTTTTTTTTGGTGTTTTTTTTCCCCCTTTGTACTAGGCTGCTGTTCCACAGAATATTATGTCAGTGGAAGTTAGATTCACCCATATAAAATGGATATCAGCAGACAGCTTTCAGCCTGTATCTCCATCTCAATGTTGGGAAAAGCATGAGGTTAATTCACTGGAGTAATAAAACCTCCCAAAACAGCTACTTTTACTGATGGTAATTTTGGATACCAGTCCAAAATGCCTACAGACATGATAAATGTAATAAATAAAATAGAAATACAGAGACCAAAGTGGAGAAAATAAGTATACATTTATTCCCATTAACCAAAAGATAAAATTATCTAACAGATTTTTTTTTGAGTCTTTCAAACTAGCTTTTCTAGGTCAATAGACACATTTTGGCTAGAAAGGTTTCGTTAAATAATGGAACAGGATAGTATTTCCAGCCACAGTGCCTGTAAAAAAAGTTACAATGCGTTTTTGTGACCTTCTGCCTCTTTGCCCTGGTCTCCAAGGTACAGTGACACACAGGGTCTCTGATAACTCACAGAGAAGAGTTCAAAGCCAAAGTGTTTTCAACCTTTAGCAATCATGCCAGAGCACCCATGAGTATCTCTCTCACTCTTTGCCTTTCACCTGATCCAGGAGGTAGCATTGCCATTTTTAAAGCAAAGCGTAAAATATGTTTTAATATTACACATTCAATTTAACAGGGGGGTTGTTTTCAGCATATATTTTTCATTTTTTTAATGGTGGTTTTGGTTTGTACTGTGTGACATAAGAAAATTACTTTCTTGTATCATGGTAACATTATTTTAATTCTTACCATCATTAACACCATCTCTTTGAATCAATAGTTGGCCTCTCAACTGATGTAAGCATAGTGAATCCTCTTCTGGACAGGGATGCTGCTGTCTAAAAGATGATCTGGTCTTGGTTTTTTAATGTTAGTGTCTTATCTTCCCCCATATGACAGATTGCCTGATGGCAGTTTTTTTCACAAAGCAAGCAGAGACTAACTAATATAACTTAACATGTGAATAAGATAGTTTTACTTCTCCTTTTCTCTTCATTATTCTTTTTATCACTTTCTGCTAAACAGAAATGCTTCTCTTTTTTGTTATTTCCCCGCAGGATGGTTTTTCCCTTCCCTCTCTCCTTCACACATGCTGTGTCTTCTCCTTAGCACAGCAAATTTCCTTTTAAAATTAAATTAAAAGTAGGGCATCTTCCATTTCCAGGAGAAAGCTGTTCTTCCTGTCAGCTGTACTGTAACACTTTTTTTATACACTAGTTTGGATTGAGTGCCAAGCACTTAAAGGAGGAACCTTACAGAGTTAAGAGACAACCATTGTGAGTAAGCAGGATCAGAAATAAAAAGCCCCAGCTTTACCAGACTAGGAAAAGTACTTTGTAAGATCAAGCTGGTGTGGTGTTTTATGGTTTTACTGAACAGAATCCAATGAAAATTTTTAAAAAATTATAAATGTAGCATTTTTTTTGCCTTTTGCCATAATCTTTAACATATCTTAATATAATCAATTACCCTCTTAAAATTTAAATCAAATTTTTTCTGCTCTTAATTATTTCTTTCCAGGAGTAGAAAGACCCTACTGGAGCCAGTTCTGGTAGCATTCCTTTGCTGCAGGTTATCCTGGTCACTGATAGAGAAACTCTGCTCTTAATAGTAGGACAGATTGAGACAGTATTTACTGTGAGTAAAAGAGGCAGAGTTGGATATATAGTTCATTATTACCACAGAGAAGCTACATTTTGTACATTTGCAGATTGCATGGAATAAGCAATTGAACAGTCCATACCCCTTATATATTTTCAAAAGGATCTCACTTTCTTCCCTTTCTCACTCATGCTTCCAGTCCATTGTAGAAAAGCAGAAAGTCTTTTACACAGAACATCCTCCAAACTGAAGTTTGATTTCTCTTAAATTTTTGCCATTATTTGAGCTTTGCATAGAGAACATAAAAAATATAAATGAACAGCTGCATTTTTGGTGCAGAGACAGATTTCTTGTGCTGAATCTAGATTCTGTGATTTAGCAATATTTGAGTGTTTCTCATTTTTAATACCTCAGTGAGTAGGCAAAAGCTGGGCAGAGAGAAACATTCTGCCTCCTCTAGATCCTAACTGAAATAGAAGACATCTATAGCATGAATTGTATGTATATACCAACCATCTTTAAAAAGGAACAAGGAAAGCCACCAGTCACTTTGTCTAGTTTCAGTCCTTACTAAACCTATATAGACCAGTTACCATGATTGCTTGGCCTGATCTCCATTTAAAGAATCAAAGTATCAGATATATGACGTAAACATGTAACCAGTTTAATTAAGAAATCACTTAAAACTAATTTAGCTGACTGAATGCAATAAGAAACGGATCTCCTTAAGTGCAAACAGCATGTTACAAGCAAAATAGAAGTATTTGCATACTACAGTGGTACTGGTTCCGCTAAATGTCTACCTATGTTAGGTTAGCTGAATCAGCACAATTTTCTCACCTCAGACACAGCTGCTGTTTTGAAATGCTAGAAGGATGTCCGCACTGGGTGGAAAACTATGCTCTTAGCTTAGTCTGGATGTGGTTCAATCATAGAGTCAGTCTAGATTTAAGTCTCCTCATACCACATCAAAAACATTCTAACCACATGATACAAAGCACTGTCTAGTGTCAGCTTACTCTGCTGGGTCAAACTTGTCCAAAGTATTTATGATTGGCTTTGCAGTATTAGGATTTGGAAACATCTACATAAGTAAATTAAAAGAGTGAAGAACTATTTTCTGCCACTGACAAATAGCATAGAGCAGTGTGTATCCATAATGTGAAAACCTCTTGCCCACTAAAATACAGTGGTAACATCCAAACACTTATTGGAATTGCTTTCAGGAACTATTAATTTCCAAGTTATGCCCAAGTTTTATATTGAGAATGTTTGCAGGTGTGAGCCAAAACCATGCCTTGGGCTGTGGCAAGATTTCAGCAGTATAGAGGACTGAGTTTCAGTGCCCAGGAAAGTTCTCTGACAATCTTTGATCTACTTCAATAGAAGGTATCAAAGAGTAGTCATCTAGTTCAGTCTGAGACACACTATGGTGTTCCAAAGATGAATTGCATGAAGTGGCACAAATCCTGCAAAATAACCAGGTGCTTTTGGGCCAAGAAATAGAAGTTAACAAGAATAAAATTTCCTGCAGCCTTGAGCATCCCTAGTGATAGTAGATACCTTTCTTTGTCTGGGGATCTGAGCTGAGACTTTTATGTTCATATCCAGTTACCACAGACCAGAAAAAACATGACCCGATTTACCATATTCATCACACTTACATGAAAAAGATATCAAGTCCACATTACTTCATAAGGTCTGTTTAACTCAGCAGAAATGTAATCTACTCACATGGAATAAAGAACAACTCTAGATTAAAATATTTGGTGACATAACAGTGTCCACATCTGCTGTTACTGATGGAAGAACAATAATCTATTAAATTGCAGTGAAATATTTTGGACATTCTGTCTTAACTTAAACCTGCAGTTTAAGTCCAAACCTGCAGGGGAACCACAGGTAGAGGAACAGACAATAGCTCCTATTTCTTTGTAAATAAATGAGCAATTATTTTTCTTCATATTTCTGTCAGAATTCTTCACAAATCCCCACTCATCACTTCTGCTTTGGTGTTTCAGAAGTGTATTTGGGGAAATCCACTGACTGACATAAGAAAAGGAAGAGAGAAAAAATGGAATTTCCACAAGCTGCACTTCGAACAATGACTTTTTTGAAGGAAAAAACCCTAAAATATTTTTAGGTTAATCATCAGCATCAAAGCTTTTTACACCTCCAGTTTCCTTTTGGTGTAATATTTTTACACTGAATTCTGTAATGTCTTCAGCAATCTGACATCGAACTGACTGCCCTACGTGGCCCTGCTTGAGCAGAGGACTGGACAAGACAACATCCAGAGGTCTCTCTCAGTCTCAATTGTTCTTGGGTTCTGTGACTGCAGAACTTGGTAGTCCTTTCACTCCTCATCAGTTCTACAGCTACAATAGAAAAAGGACCAACTGAGTCTTTCAGTGACACCTGTCACCTTCATATAGAAAATGGAAGAAAAAAGGGAATGGAACAGATAAAAAGAAGATAAATTAAAATGAGTAGAGAAAATAAATAGGATAAGGGGAACAAAAAAAGCAGCTAACAATATGTTAACTGCACAGGGGACAGTTTCACTCACTCACCTCCTCTGCTGAGCCAGTTTTCCAGCAGTTACTTGTCTGAATACCTTTTGCCCTTAAAACGATAGTCCAGAATATGTTTTACCTTAAGTGGTGACTTCTGGCTATGTACAGATTGAGAATTCAGTTTGACATGGAAATTCTTTACAACTAAGAAACAGTGATACTTCCCAAAGCCGTTTTGCATGGGAAAGGTGGATTTTTTTCACTTCCATTATTCCTCACTTCTATATCTCAAATAACCTTCACTAGAACTGACAAAGGAAGTACTTACACCTAAGAGAGGATTAACAAGAATGGGTTGCTAATGTCTGATGAAAATCCATTCAGTGAAGCATCCCTGCAAATAAAACGCAGGCTACCACCTGAGACTTTTAAATTTTATTTTAAGTCTGAAGTTAGGGAGATGGAATTATAAGCAACAGGTCCTAGGGGAAGAAGAAGAGTTTGAATCATATGATGAAGCTAGTCAGGAATACTTGATAAAGCATGTGAAAGGGTGGGATTGAAGGGAAAAATTTCTCCCTGGCCATTGATAAGAGGCTGAAGAGGGTCTAGAAGAGAGAGGTCAGGAACAGGCAGAGAATTCAGAGTCTGAAGAAACTCAATGCAGAAATATGAAGATTGGATAGATAAAGAGACCTTCCTTAAATTCAAAGACAGCTCGAGAGTGATCAGAAAAATTACCCAGGAAAATGTTGGTAGCTTTTCGGGTTTTTTGTGTTTAAAAACAAACAAACAATGAAAACCCTCCCTGATTTTCAAAACTTTATGACATATGTATGTCAGGTTACTTCATCTGCTTCGCAGACCAAAAGACTTCTTGAGCAGAAAGGAGTCATTGGAGAGGGTGAGCTCAGGTTATTGAGGAATGTGAGGAAGGCTGAGTTGTGGGAGCCCTGGGACCTGTGTTTTTATAGCACCTTTCCACAAAGGGTTACTAGACTGGACTGAACTTGTATCCAGAAGAACAAAGACACAGTCACACAAACAAAAGCAAAAGAATGTATGTTGGTACCTATTCACAGGACTCGTATGAAAGCTTAAGAGCATATCAGTATGAGGACAATAAATATTTAAATAAACTAGTTAAATTTGAGAAATAAATCTTCAGTGTGAATCAGCCTTCCTTGATAATGGAACCTTGTTATTCACAGCACTGCTCTTTATAATTTCAGCCTTCCTTTTCAATTCTTTCTTTTCTCTTTTCACCTGGATTCTGCGTAAGTGGGCCTGAAGTTTTCAAAAGCATTTATCAATGAATCTGAACCTAATCCTACCCTGGCTTTGATTTAGGAGCCTGAAACTCATTCATCAAGAGTTTATTCATTTATTTATAAATAGAATAGTTAACCTGAGCTTTGTAAAACAAGTAACATAGGAAAATTATCTAGACCAATACTTTCCAACAACAGATATATCATTCTGAATCTCATAGATATTATTACTGTTAGTCATCTGAGAGTGAAACGTGATGAAGTTGTTTTTTTGTAGTACTGGTATTGTAATACAGCATTCTATTCGAAACACATGATAACAAAGTCACAGTATTATTTCAAACAGAAGTAATAAAAACTTTATCATGTTTTTTAGAAATTTTTTTTCCCTAGTATGAACATTTTTTAAAAGTTTATTAGATATTTATTTAGAAAATAATTTGTTGAAAACCTGTGATATCATCATGAAAAAAGCAAATCTTTAGCAACAAGAATAGCAAGACCACCTGTAATCACCAGTTGAATGTATCACTGCATCGTGATGGTCTCTAAGCTAAATAGTACAGAACAAGTAACACCACATAGCAATTAGAAAGGGAGAATTTTTAATTTCTTCTTAAACTTATTTTGTACTTTGCGTCACTTCTCACTTTAGAGATTTCTGTTTTGTTTTCTATCAAAGCCAGACTTGATTTGAACTTATATTCTTCCTGCAGTTAATAATAGGAACACTTACACTAGCTCGTCCTATAGGCTATTTCACGGCTGGCATTGTCATTTTACATGACACCACATAATTTGCTGCTTCAGTCAGTCTTTGCGGGATAAGCTCAATCTGGAAAACAGTAATTTGCTGTTCTGCAAACAACCAGGCTTGGTATTTCATATCTCCACTTGCTCAGATGACAAAATCTTTTTTTTTGACCAACAGATAAGTAAGTACGTGTAACCTGCAATCAAGCATTGATTTCACATGACATCAGCCCCTTATAGGCCTAATCCTGCTTACACTGCTTACATGCGAAGTCTCTTTTGAGACTGTAAGCAGTTATGAGAAAGCTAGCTGCATTTGGCTGCTGCTCAACCTCTTCTGTCTCCCGTTTCTGTAGTTCACCTCAAAGTATGATCAGACCAGCATTAACCACTCATTACCTGCACATCGACTAGAGATGTGGTTTTGTGTGGAAAAAAACCAACCCTGGAGTGAAAAGTGGAGTCACAAAACCCTGGGACTAGCTATATAGACTGAGTTAACTCTGCCGAGTTAAAACAAAGTCCTTCCTTCGCCAGGCTGCCATCAGATACCTTTCTGAAGAGCCAGTCTCTGCGCTTATTCCTGCAGACACAGTGAATATGTACTGATCCTCTTCTGCTGCAGCTTTTGTTTCCAGGCCCTTCATTTTCAATGGTTGCCATAGAATCTAGTCATTATCATATGAAAAGCCTCACACAAAACCCCCCAAAAGCCTGTTGCTAAAGCCATGAACACTTTTCAATTTTCATGTAAAAGGAAAAGAAAAAACCTCTGGAAGTGAAACGGTCGCTGAGGGAGAGGTTGTCTTTAGCTCTCCTCCCGTCTTTCTCCTTAGAGATGGCTTGATTCTTGTTTCTCTTTTAACTACAGAAACTTCTTACTGGATCTTCCTCCTGACTGTCATAACGATTATAGCCTATTTATCCACTAAAGTGGTTTTAATTGCCTTATAAGTCAGTGGATAGCCATGTATTTTTCTTGCCTAATTTGTTTTGCAGGCTGTTCTGTTTTAGCATGTTTGACTTTTTGTTGAAGATTTCCTTGCCCAATTCCCAGAGTCTGGTTTCGAAAAACAAGAGGTGAAGAACTAATAAAAACTGAAAAAGAAACATGCACTCCTTGGCATATAAACTTCTCATTCTTACAGGACTGTTAATTTAGTGTAAATAGAGGCAGTGTTTATTATTGGGGCTGAGATCCCCTGAAAAAGACATTTTTTTCCATACAGTCATTTTAACAATGAAGCCCAACCCCATTTACACAGGCGTTGCCTTATGCTGGAGAAATCAAACTCCAGTTAGTGGAGTTACAACTCCTTCAATTTCACTGTTTACTTCAGCATAAAAGAGGTAAAGGAAATAAGTTTTTGATCTCAGGGATTTGATATGAAACAGAATCTTTGTTTTCAAAGACCATTTGTGATATATACAATATTTATAGGAATACCTCCAAAACCTGGCAAGGCAATGTAATGTAACTACCTCACTGCATCATGTAAATGAGTGAATTTCTGATCCCTTGAAGTCTACTAACTTCAGGAAGGTCAGGATAATTCATAAGGGACCTGGAATCATTCCCCATGTCCCTGCAATTGTTTTGAGCATATATGATAGTGTCATTTCTATATGGCATGGATGTGACACACCTCCCTCCTCAGAGCTGTTGTAAGAAAACTTTTGTACCCCTTTCCTGATTTTCTTCCTCAGGAATGGTGATGAAAAGTTAGCATAAGGAAAAATTATTAAGAAAATTCTCACTTTCCTGTCAGAACTACTCTGACAAACAGCTATTTAATAACATATCACAGAATCACAGAATGTTAGGGATTGGAAGGGACCTCAAAAGATCATCTAGTCCAATCCCCCTGCCAGAGCAGGAACACCTAGGTCAGGTCACACAGGATGTATACAGATGATATAGATGTCTCAAATTCAATAAATATTTAACCTCTCTGGAACCATCTTCAGAGAGGCACTCAGAATACATGATCTTCTTTCCTAAACTTTATTAAATTTTCATTTCTTCTTGTGCCGTAAAATATGTGTTCATATTTTATGCCTATGTTGCATTTCTTTTGCACTATTTCAGATAATTCCACAGGTGTAAAGTAACAAACAAGCTAAAAATGGAGAGGAAAGTTGCATTCTAATTATGTGCATATCAGGATTTTGTAACTTCTGATGATTACTGGTCAGTAGGATAGTTTTTTTTTATTCTCTGCTGGCAATTTTAACATCTTGCCTGTTCTTTACTCTCTGATCACGACAGAAAAAAAAAAAGAGTAATGTCTTGGCCTGTGTGCATCTCCAGCACCCAAAGTCAGAAGATCTTAGCGATCTCCAACTACCATTGACTGTGCCTGCAGTAGTATACAACTGGAGACAAAATGTTTCATAAGAAACATAAAATGACACTATTGAAAGCCAGGAACCACAAACAGAGAAATTACCTAAAAAGATAAAACTTTATATTGAAGCTGATTATCTTAGGGACTGTTTCTGCACTTGGCTTTTTTCTTATCTTTTTATTCAGATTAACAGAAATCACTTCTATATTTGAGTTTGAATTGTCCAAAGGCTTGTATAAAATACAAAACAAGAAAAAAAAATGGATTCTCTTAGAGAGGCAATGATATTCTTAAATATCAAATTTTGTTTATAAATTTCATTTCCTTCAGCATCACTAGTTCCAATGGCATATAGTATGCTTTAGGCTGCTTTTACAGGCTGCCATAGATAATCACTTTGTCTGTGGGAGGTGTTTTGTGGTCAGATTTCTGAGCTGCCTGATAAAAGATCTGACAGTGGAGGTGACCAGACTATGCAGAGCAAGGGAAGATGAGCAGATCAACAGGGTTTTTGCTGAAATGCTGCAAGGTCAAGACAGTAGATCCTGCATTTTACAGAAAAGGGGATTTCTTTCCTATGAAGTGAAAAAAAAAACAACCAAACTTTTATATTCCTTTCTGTGCTAAGAAGAATTTTAGAAGATGACTTGCTGGCTACCAAACATCATTAGTCATCTCTAGAGACCAGATCTCTAACCTTAAAATAATTAACATGAAAAACATACCAGAATACTGTAAATCTTCAGCTCATCTGCACCTTTAGAAGTCGTGCCTAGCTCACTTCAAGCTATAGCCATCAATAGTATTGTTCGGAGCTTGTCTTACACGCTCTGCGTGCATCTATGCAGTTCTGTTACACCTAGAGGGGGTTACCTTACCTGAGCTTTAAGAATAACTGATAAAAACTGAACTTCTTGGCCTCCTGTATCACATGAACCAGATTTTCTGATTCTCAGTAAAACAGGATGCATCTACATTAGCATGTTAGTGTATTTTTTTAAAAAATCTGCTCGTGCATCTTTAGTTATAATGAATGGGATTTTTTTTTTTGCATCACAGAGCAGTCTCAGAACATGTGAACTAAATTTGGTTTTAGATGAAGCTAGGACAAAAGGTCTTCTTCAGGATTTCCTCTCCTGATTTCTAAATCATAATTAAAATTGATCCATAGGACTAGATAAGAGTTAATTCAAAGTAACTCCCACTGTAAAATTGCACAAGAGATCCAGTGCTCAGCTGTCTGTTCATTCTACGTACTCATACTGACAGGGCTGCACACTTGTTAATGTGGACATAAGCCTTAATAAAAACTGAACGTCTACTTATTAGTGAACAACTTGATGCACTTTCAAACACCACAATTTTATAAGCTTGAGTTTAGAAGGTCTAAAGATAGTCTGATGGGGAAAAATGCCCATAGCGGTTAAGTGATGTTATAATAAAACGCTGGCATCTTTCATTTGTAGGCATATGAAAACAATTTGCATGGTTATGTTTTTGCATTTCTGCCACATTTTAATATTTTACTTTTCCTGCAAATGTTTCTGCTAGTAGGAAGCATTGAACAGAACTATAACTATCAAACTGAAATTTTCTTGACTGTTCAGTTAACACAGCTCCGTCTGATTTACAGGAGTCTAATACCTCCAATATGGGTCTTATATGACCAGACCACTTATTATGCTACATGTACAGAATTACTAAAAGAGAAAACTATCTATTTCTTTGCTGTTTCTGTATAAAAAAATTACATACAAGGGTCACCTCACAAGCTCTGAAAAGCCTTAAACAGTATCGTATCCTTCACATGTAAAATTAGAAGCATTCATTTGGCCATAGATAATTTCCAGTAACACAAAAGTAAAAGTGTAAAGTCAATTATGTTGGTAGTTTAGAACTCTATGAATAATATGGTGTGGCTCTGGGAAAGTGGGAAAGTTTTTTTAATAGGATGTCATGTCTCATTTTTCACAGGTATGCAGTATTTAGCAGTACACTCAGTGCTGTTGTGTCTGGAAAAGTATGCATCCCACAAGGGACTAATCAGTGAGTAGAGATGCTTGAACTGTTAAAATCATTCACATTTTCTCCTTCAACTCCACACTGACTGCAGGAAAAAGATCTTTGCTTCCTTTCATTCCACTCCATAAAGCCTGGTTTGGTGCTTCCATTCTTCTTTTCACTTCAGTTGCCTTCTGTATCCCCCATCCTTGCCTTTAAGAAGACCAGTCTATCCTTCTCTTATTCAACATGTTGCATCAGACAAAATTCCCTTGCTGTTGTTGTACCTGCTACATGAAGAACAGAGAGACTCTGAAACAGGAATGTGTTACAGAAGTTTAATACAAACATTGCTGTAGAGTCTGCACGGACCAAACCAAAGGAGATGTGCAGCTGCTGGCTCCTAAACAAAAGCAGAATCACTCCTATTGCCATCAGTAGTTCAGAGGTGGAGAAGAGCAGAGATGTCGCATAGTATGTCATAATCTTCATCTCTCACATCCTCTCAGGAGCCGCAGCAAAATCAAACCCAGCACTTCAAGGCTCAGTATTTCAGCTTCATTCCTTTTTCTGTCCAGGTCCCAAACACTAATTACCTGGCACAAAAATGAAGTAATCTTACATCACCTGCCCAGAAACACTGGAAAATGACCTTGATTTTTATTTTTTTTTTCAGTTCCTGCTGGATTAGTGTTAACCAAGAAAACTATTTTTTCTATGTGATTTTAAATGTACCTAATTACAGTCTTACCTACTTTTTGGGAAAAGTGAGCAGATTCAGATGCAGCTGGAGACAGTGGGCATGGATAAAAGCAAACAAGGAATCTTTAATTAATTAAACTGAAATACAAAAATACTAATTTAAATTACCATTAAAACAAGAAATGTTTCTCTTCATCCTGTGTGACAGCACGGTTTGGGATGGAAATACAAGTTTGCCAATACTCTATCTCTTCCCAGTACTGATAAGTATCATACAGTCCCAGAGGCAGAAGGCATTTGTAGGCAGAGCAAGCAGCTGCATAAAAGATTCATCCAAAGCAGAAGCAGCTGCATATCTTCACAAGTGGACACAAGTGGGGTTTTCCAACTCTGGCTTCACTTTTCCCATCTGAGGATCTTCCTCCTCATCCTCTTGAGACCTGTATTTCCATCCCCTCCCACCTCTCTGTTGCAAGTCCTCTTGCGCCAGCTTCATTACTTCTGCTTGCCGTATTCTCCTTTACTTGTTTTCATCTCTTTCCACAGCTCTCTAGTGCTTTCTAAATTTTTCTAATTAACTAAACCATCATTGTAGTGTTTCTAGCTAATGTTTTCTTATCTGTAACTACATGTTTAGAAAAAGACAGAACTGCCTATCCTTCCCCAGTTTATGACAGAGAAATGGAAAACTTTGCCTGTGTGTGCTTGACCTAGAGCCTCTAAGTGCTCTGGTAATATGCAAAACAGTAAGTTAAACACACTAGCTTCTAAAGGTGAGTAGGAATAGGGAGGTTTAGTTAAAAGTCTGTTTCAGATCAAAGGTGATGTGTACTGGGGAATGCAGATTGCAGCCATTGTCTTGTGGTATGTGAGAACAGTCAAATTAGCATCCGTAAATCAGCATCTGCAATTTATGATTTATCTCCTCAATAGACACTCGGCAAAAGAGGTTCAGTTCATTTTTTGGAGGAAGTCAAAAAAGGGCACTGTCTTTGATTTTTAGTGATTTTGTTTTGTTTCTGCTGTATCTCTGCAACTGATATCAGCTTCAGTTTCCCACAACACTGGTTTCATGTTCCTTAGCTTTAGAGTAGTTGTATGCCATAAGAAGGTTCCCAGTCACAGGCTGAGTCTGATAGCTTTTCAGGTGGACATTGTTCTAGTCAGTGGCAAGACAGAATTATTTGTGAGAGACAATTCCTTCACCTATTTCTACACAACCTATCACTCTTAGTGTCTGAAGTCTTTCCAATGAAGTGATCAAATACAGCCTATAAGAGCATATTGCATTGCTGTCCATAGCATAAACCATGTTACCTGAGAACCAATAGAAAAGACAACACTTATGCCTGTAAAGATCTATTTTTTAGGTGGTTTTCAAGGTCCTGCACAATGACAAGCCTTCACTGTCAAGGACTAATGAAATTCAACTCAGGCTATATAACCCTTCTTCCTTTAAAATCCACACTTGGCAAACTGCACCTTTGATGGTTCCTCATCTTGGAAGTAAGCTAATAGTCCCTATGATTAAGAACATTAGAGCCTCAGGAAGCAATAAAGAAACGATCAGTTCACTAAGGTGAGTCCATTCACAAGACTGGCTAATTAATCCCACGCCTGCCCTGAAATAACTGAAGGGCATATGGCAGTAGAAACACCAGAGATAATATCTCTCCCTTTACACAGAGCAGTTTTTAAATCCTTCAAGAAGCCCAGAAAATGACACTCAGGCACAATCTTTAAAAAATAGATTTCATCAGGATAAATGTAGAGTTACTTGGTCTCCAAAATCTTTGAGAAAGGGTCATTCTGTCTTTGAAGTTTTCATGCCTTTTGCATTATAGTTTACTTTCTTGTTGAATTCTGTGTTCACCATGTAGTTTAGGTCAGCCTAGAGGCCAAAGGAAAACTTCAAATTACAGTACCATGAACATAGTGATGACTGTCACTTCAGTGTCTCTTTTCCATTTCTGTTGAAGCCCTGTCACAATTTTACTTCACTAATTTGACTTACTCAAGGTTAGGTCTGGATAGGGTCTTTCAAGTTTTTACCACTAATTAAGGGAGAGTTTTACTTTCCTCGAAGTTGATTACTATGCTATCTTGGCAGGGCTAGGCACAGTTAGGTCTGGCAAAGAGCATGGGAGAGCAGGAAGGTGCAGAGCCAGTCCAGGCATAGAGGATAACACTGCTGCTCACCACCAGCAGTCTGCTAGCCCTGGCAGCTGTCAGACCTGTCTGCACCAAAAGCCAGATCTACAACCTCTAGATAAGGACTAGTAGATTAACTTTCAGCCCAAGTGAGTGGAAATTATGGCAAATACCCAGACACTGAGGTGAGGAAATAGTAGTTACTGGGGTTTTTTTCCAACTAATTTTTTTTACTTGGGGAGGGCTTGTCAATAAAGTATAAGACCTGAGGTGCTTGGGTCTTTTTGCAGGTTCAAATTATAGCAGTGGTGTGATTTTTTAAATATCTTTCATTCTGACAAGGAGTCTGCAACTTTCTGAATGTAACAGACCTTTGTGCATTCATCATCACCTCTCTCCCCTCTCCAGAATGTATTGTCATGTATGATCTGCTTGCAATTACAGTTTGAAACCTCTTAGAAAATGCATTTACACAAAATTCAACCTCAACTTCCCATTGCATTTTAAGGATATGGAACAATACATGAGGTATGGAACAAACCCTGAGGTATGCCCAGATATGGTCTTACAACACATTGGCATGGAGAGCTGCTTTCGCAGGACTGATGGAAGTCTTCTCATTCACTGTGAAGTAGAGGCATGCACAGAAGCAGTGCTCATGGCGTATCTAAGACCTCATAAATGCGCACTACTCCTTAATCTGTGCTGAATCATTCTTCTACCCATGTCCTTGGTGGTGTTTCTCACACAGGGGCTCAGACAGCTCACTCTGGCTACCTGCTTCTTGTCAGATGCAGTTCAAGGCATTGTCCATCAGCTGTATAAGAAACTTTCCCCTCCTGTGAGAACTGAAATGTTTGAAAGGGTGCTCAGCTCAAACAGCTCAAACATTTATGTTCCTGGAGATAAGGACAAACCTTCTGAAAGAGGAATGTCAAGAGATGTACTTTTCAATTACATCAGAACCATTTCGGCACCTTGCACTATTTTTTGAGAGTCTTACTTAGTGCCACTTTCATACCTTGTTTACTAACCAGCTGGGACAGATATGGAACTTGAGCCTTATACAATACCAGCACTAATTAGCAAAACATGAACCCATTTACCAGTTTCTAGAAGCTAAAAATCAATGAATCAACACAACCAGGAGCTATCTGTCTATAGCAGAACTGAGCCTAAACCAGACCACTTACCCAGAGCAGCACTGCCACCAGCGAGCTCAGAAAATTTTGTGACTTGTGAATATCTGGGACTCTCTGTGTGGGTTGCAAAACAGACTGCCAAAACATTTTGCAAAATGAAATACACCTCTGATGCTTGTCAGCCTGGAAGCTTGACTGTGCTTCTCCCAGCACCCTTGAGGGCAGGAACAGTCACTGCTGGGCTTGGGAGGTGCTGAGCATAGTTTCATTGGCTAGCTAGCAAAAAAAGTTAGGTGCTTTAAGAGATAGGTGTTCAGAAATATGAGAAAAATGGAGGGAAAAGCCAATTTCTTTCGTAACACTTGTCTCCTTTCAATTTTCTTGTGATTTTGTGTATTTTTACATATGCTTACATCTACATGCACCTCTCCAAGCTTAACAAACTTGAAGTGTTTGCTCAGTAACATTGAAAAAAAAACCACGCAAAGTCTTGAAAAGTCATCAACATTTTATTTTCTCCAGTCTCACCACCATTATCCACAGTTTTGAGTTATCTTTTCCTTTTTGGCTCAGTCAGAATCCTGTTGACAAAAGACTAAGTTAATGTCTGAAAAGAGCTGCCTTTAAACTTCCTTCTCCTCTTTCTAACACATACAGCCATGTAAACATACCAATGTATGGACAACAGCTAACATACTACAGTGAAAGCAGTTGTATTTCTGAACATCTGATTGTACTTATTCATGTGTTATCAGAAAATCAAAAGCATACGACATAATGAAATATACTTATGAAAGTAAAGTAGGAAGATACTGGGGAAGGGGGTGGGGATGGGTGAAGGGAAATCAGGAATGAGACATTTGGGGCAAGGGAAGTATCTGACTAATTTTGCCAGGAAAAGAAAGATAAGTCAAAAACATTCATCAGGATGAACAATGAATTAGAAGTACATAAGCAATACCTTGCCTAAATCTTTTCCTGGCTTCCAGAGCTGTTGGAAAGCGTCAGTTGTTCGTCATGTCTGCAAAGCACACTGGAGGGGCTGGGGGGGCGGGGCCAGATGGAAGGGTGAAGAAAAAAAAGAGCAAAGAGTGAACTTAATCTTGGAATCCTTAAAAAGTCGCCTGTGTGCTTTTTCTGGCCACTGGTACAGCAAACCATGTTGCTATGGTAAAATGGGTCAGAGCAGTAAGCAAGTTAGCTTGTGCAACAAAATCAGACTCGCGGTGCAGCGATGGGAGGCACAGGCCAAAGCAGACAGTAATCTACAGCTGAATCTAGGTCACTGGGGTGCTTTGTAGCCGCAGCTGGCCGGGTGGGACTGTGATTTCTGCCAGGGCTCACAAAACCATCCTGAAGGCTGGGCTCCTGCTCAATGGTTACAAGTGTACTGGGGGAGCTCTTGCTTTGTCTCCTTCAAAAACAAATTATAATTTTAGATTTTTAATTATGGATGCATATGCAGGCAGCATGTGTCTGTGTGTGTGTTATGTATGCACATTTATTTTAAAATAAAACATACTCAGCAGGCACATGGCCCATATTTTGGGAACCCATTACACAAATTAACATTCACACTCCAAATGATCATTATCACATATTTATGGGAACTGTGCATCCCACTCCATGAAGGCTGCAAAGATCTGCAAGCAAACATAAGAAATCTTTTCCCCAGCATAGCTAATGAATTCCCCCTCTCAGACAAACACCCTCCCAAAAAGCCTGGGAAAAGAAAAAAGGCTTTGGAGAATGTCAGGGAGGTCGTCCCACAGTTCAGTCTCTCACATCCCCCCACAAACATATGCTGATACACCCATCCATGCAATAATCTATTATTATCATTTACTATTCTGTGACTGTTTAAAAAAAAAAAAAAAAAAAAAAAAAAAAAAGGAACAACAATCAGTTAATAGAAAGCCAGGGAATGGGGCCAAATCAGGAGCAGAAGTAAACCAGCATACCCCCTGCTGATGCTGGTGGAACTGCAAGAGATTATGCAGGCTCGGGGTTTACTCTCACACACAGACGTAGTGCTCACCCAAGGCGGGATGCAAAATGACCCATAACGGACAGTCACACGGAACATACCAAAGGCATACTCCTATGTGATGAGGTGGGTAGCTCTTTTGAGAATGAGGGCTACTATGTCACTGGGTTTTCCTGCCTCTTTCTTTCTTGTGTTTAGAAATTCTGACAGGCAGAACTTGCTGCATTTGTCTGGGATTCCTGGTTATGCAGCAGAGACTGAATACATCCCCCGCACACTGATACATCAGCCTTCAATGCATACAGAGTGAGCCTGGAGAACCCAGGGTATGCCAGATTTACAGTGTATGCAGTGATCAACCCCACAACAAGAACACAGTGGGTCTGAAGCTCCCCGGAAGCCTCCTGACACATGGCACGTGCGCTGAACAATTCTTATCTCATATACACCCTAGGTCTGACACACCAAATGCCAAACATGTCCCTGTCATATCTCATTTTTTTTCTGCCTTGTGTGAAAATCTGTCATAAGCATATACTAACATTCAATACAGATGTTAATGAAATGATGAAATACTCAGCTTTTGGATGTGGTTTTGGGGCAATATCAGACAGATGTGGATTTTCCTTCTGACAACCACAAGATACCAGACATTTCCACTTGGGACAACTACAGTGGACCAAACACATCCATCAATATGATTTGGTTTTTTTCCTTGTCACATCTCTCATGCTGTGTCAAGACTTTTTCCCCATTTCCAGCAAGTGTGAGGGCAGAGGAAGGACAAGGGACAACAGTAACTCAGAGCCTGAGTATCAGTGGCCCCTACAAAAATCAGGTTTGATGGGGAAGTTCCTGCCCTCCAAATCCCATGTTTTAACATGGACAACTGAGATTAGAAATGTGTCAGGAATAACTTAAAAACTAAACCAGGAATAATCCATGACAAGGTCAGCATCCAAAGGCAGATTAAGCACTAGAGCTTATTCAATGAATTAAACAGTTAAAATCAATTGTGCTTTTCTAGACAAATATAACAATGCATACTTTTATTGGGAAGGCATTTTAGCTCTTATGCAAGGGGAAGGTTGTTATACAGCTGATCGTCAATGCCTTGAACTGCATCTGACAAGGAGCTGGTAGCCAGTGAGCTGCCTGATACTCCTTGTGAGAAACACCACCAAGGACGTGGGCAGAAGAACAAATCAGCACAAACTAAGGAAAAGTGTGCATTTGCAAGGTCTTAGACACGTCATGAACAATGCTTGTGTGCATGCCTTTACAGATCCTTAATAAAACAAGGGGAAAAACATAAGGACCATATTTTAATCATCAGTTTGTAACCAAAGTAAAATCTCTCATTTCTTCATATAGAACTGATAGCACTTTGCAAGTGTACTGGGCAACTGCCCATTCTATTGAAGAGCAGCACACATTACCAGCTTGCAAATGCTGGAGATAGATGTGCGCATCATACACAAGCAATGCAATATTTTCCTTCAAGAGGGAAATAGCAGAAAGCCAAAGGGAAAGAGAAAAATATGTCAGGACAGGTTCAAGGACAGGTTTCTTTCTCGATAGTCACTCACAACACACATTAAAAAAGGTCTTGACTTACTCCATCTATCACATATAGTTCATCTTTAATTTCCACAGCAACTTGTCTTATATCCTTCAGCATTCTTCTCCTTGATTATCCAGTGCTACCTGAATAGTTCTGATAACCCATCTGATATAGGTAAGTGATGGAAATATTTGTATATTGGACATTGTCTCTGTGAAGCAAACAAATATTACTTCATTCAAAGAGGACAGTCAAATTCATCATTGGTGAAGCATTCTGCATATGAGGTTTATGCCTAATGATCATCAGAACAGACTCATTTAGAGATATCCCTAGAGATATAAAGATTTGCTGTTGTGTTGATAAAATTCTTTTCATGCCACTGATACCTTAATAGCCAAGTCTACAGAATGACAGGCGTGGAGACCAGGCAGGCTTGGAGACTTGCCAGGATGGAAAGGGAGCAAGAGGGCTGTGATTTTCATTTGATACCAGAATTACCCCAGTAAAGAATTTGTCACTGGATTTTGTTCATATATATTCTGAAGGTATTTAACCTATAACAGGATATCTACAAAAATCTGCACATAAACCAGAGGAAAACAAACAAACAAACAAACAAATAAAGTTGGGAAAAATAAACATTAATTTCCTAACTCTGACACGAATATAATTTTATAGTTGCAAATATCTTTAGCCTTCCTGTTTCAAAAAAATCACTGTCCCAGGGGACTACACAGACATGTACTGAGTGGAGGCACAGCAGGGTGTGGGGAGGGAGGAACAGCTTTATAGGCAGAAAAGAAATATTCCATGGAAGTTACACTGCCAGATAAATCCCCTGTTGCAGAGTCCATCTGTACATTCCACTGCAAAAGGGCTATGAGTTTCTGATAAGGGGTCATTTTCTTACCCCCAGACAAATAGGTAATTCACAGAAAAGATGTAATTAGCTCTGTTGTGTGTTGGAGGATCTGAAGTACCCGACACGCTTCTGTCATTCTCCCTTCTCTGAGCAGGGTGGAGTGGATGTTGACTGGGGGAGGGCTGCTATCTGATAAAAATTCCTCTTTTTAACTGTTTTTTTTCTTGCTCTATAAGGAGGAGAGGAGAGGAGAGGAGAGGAGAGGAGAGGAGAGGAGAGGAGAGGAGAGGAGAGGAGAGGAGAGGAGAGGAGAGGAGAGGAGAGGAGAGGAGAGGAGAGGAGAGGAGAGGAGAGGAGAGGAGAGGAGAGGAGAGGAGAGGAGAGGAGAGGAGAGGAGAGGAGAGGAGAGGAGAGGAGAGGAGAGGAGAAGAGAGGAGAGGAGAAGAGAGGAGAGGAGAGGAGAGGAGAGGAGAGGAGAGGAGAGGAGAGGAGAGGAGAGGAGAGGAGAGGAGAGGAGAGGAGAGGAGAGGAGAGGAGAGGAGAGGAGAGGAGAGGAGAGGAGAGGAGAGGAGAGGAGAGGAGAGGAGAGGAGAGGAGAGGAGAGGAGAGGAGAGGAGAGGAGAGGAGAGGAGAGGAGAGGAGAGGCCCTCTATGAAGGATGCAAGCACATATATCTTCTGCTTTCCAGATTGAAAATCGTGACTGTTCATCTGTACAATATACATTGCCTCAACAATGACCTTATGGATTTCATCAAACAACTGTTGTCAGTTTCCCACTCAATCACTTAGTGTAACTGTGGACTCTCCTCTTGGTTACTGACATCAGGGAATGCCTTAACAGAGCAATTATTGCCTCATACCTCTTCAAATACTGATGGGGGTGTAAAAAGACAAACATCTGATGCATGATCCTCTCCCTGGAATGTGTCAGGAAAAGACCATTCCCACAGTCAATATAAAGGATTAAATCCCTTCTCTGCAAAATGAACTCCTTGGAGGAACTTTGAAGCTCTTCATAGCTAAGAAAAGAGATTCTTCAACAAACAGGCTAGAGAGTTCTTTGTGAGTATTTTAAAAACTAAATACATGGCTAGGATTCAGCCACTGGCTTTAGCCAGTGTAAATTAAGGGTATGACAGCTGTTATGGTAACAGTTTTGACTTAGTAAATGAACACAAGGTCTGACGGAGGCAGATATCTGCTATTTGAGTATGATCTCAAGTCTCCCAAAGCCTCTTGCTTTGGACCCCTTCACAGTGGGCTATGAACTAAAGCAGTAGCCTGTTGTTAAAGGATTTGAAATAAAAAGAGATATGACTAGAGCACACTAGCCCTGGTAAGCAGAATTTTAGTTCCAACTGTGCAAGCTAAAAAAATGAGCATTTTAAACAGAAATACTTGAAGCAAAACATAATGTCTGGCAAGGTAACTGGGGAGGAAGTATCTCATGTCATCCGTGTGGAAGTCTCCAGACGTAACAAAAGTTTCCTTAGCCACTCAGTAAGTGACTAAAGTTGTAAATATTTCTATCACAGTTAATTTACTTTCAACTACAGTTTGGAAAGCTCCTCTTACTCTCTTAAATGATACTGTTAAATGTCAAATTCACAATTTTGGAAAGTTATTGTCAACACTTTGCTATAAGTGAATATTAATTAATACTCAATTACAATGGCTTCCATAAAATGTCAATGGATGCCAAAAGAAAAAAAAAAACACATTCATTTTCTATGTTACTACAATGAATAACAAAGGAGAAAAGAATGGTTTTCCACTTACAAAATAAAATGTTGCCAAGAGCTACATTCAGCTAGTAGCCATTTGTTTCAAGCGGATACTGACTCCTGTCATATAATGAGGGAATATGAGATTTGGTAATCTTACTGACACATGTCAGGTAAACGAGGCCAAGAAACACAGAACTGTCTCCTAGCAATAGTCCTTTTCATCATAGCTGTGTTGTGTGGTGCCTAAGAAAACTGAATATCTAAAGAGAACAATCATGGGGAAAAATCTCTCTGAGAGTCTTATGAGGGAGGAACGTGGTGGAGAGTGGCAGAGATGACTGTAACAACTCCAGATTTTCCTGGAAGCACATTTTATTGATCAAAAGCTGGAGTCAAGAAACTCACAGGAGATCTGAAAATGCTGAGAAAAATCACTGAAAAATAATTTAAGTACCATGATCAGCCATGTATATTTATTCATTCAAGAGAGGAGTAATATCTGACTGTCAAAAGCCAACTGTGACTTCTTCCATTCTTTCATAAGAGAAAATAAGAAAGCGTGAGAAAACAAGACTTGCAACATGAAAGAACCACACAGAAGATACATGTGTCAGTTTTAACATAGGATATCAAAGATATCCAAAATAAAGTCTGGTGTAGCAGATTAACAAGCTTGAAACTTTAAAAGAATGCTAAAACTGCAGAGGATGTTAACAGAGAGAAGGCTATCAGAGATGGGATAAGAAGAGCTGAAGAAGAGACTATAAATATCACTTACAATGTGATGTGATCAATATGGTAAGAAAATGACCCAGAGAGAACATGCATCAAAGACCATCCATTTAAGTGCACCTTCTGTTGAGACACATGATTTTATTTATTTACAAAAAAAAAAAAAAAGAGAGACAGAATACTTTTAAAACAAAAATAAAGTAATTGCATGTCATGTTGAAAAATATATGAGGTTTAATAATAGAGAAGGTTTTCTGAAAGACAATTATGTGGGAAAAAAAGGTATCAGATTGAGAGCAAGAATGGATAAAAATAAAGCTTTCTGTTTCTTAGGTTATAATTATGGACTGATACAATGAGTTAGAAAGGGGGAAAAAACCCAAACAAATGAAAGCACAGTCAATCTTCGGAGAGAGGAATTATCTGTGGAAAACTCAAGCAATGAAAGTAGGTGAAAAATAGTCAAAATGTTCAAGAACAACAGTATACCAAGAACTGTTAATACTCCCCTTGAATATTTATGGAAAAGAAGGAATCACCTAACTCAAAGACTTGAGAAACTGAATCACAGGAGGAATAGGAGATCTGGAAAAGCTCCAAAGAGAAGAGGGTAATCAGAGCCACAAAGATGATTAAGGAACACCTCCCTTATGAGGAAAGGCTGAGGGAGCTGGGTCTCTTTAGCTTGGAGAAGAGGAGACTGAGGGGTGACAACAGAGACAGATCCTTGCATTTGCCACCATCTTCCACCTCCTACTTCTTCCTTTTCCCTGGAATCATCTGGTACTTCAGCAAGTCAGTTCAAATCATTAAGGTGAAAGAAAACTAACCTGGGAAAAGAATAGTTTTTCAGCTTATTTAAGCAGATGAATTTAAACAAGAAACAGAGCTGGCACAGACAGTCCAGAGAAGGTAAAGAGAAATTTTGGAGTTTGATAAGAGTGAGCTGTTAGGTCTGCTCTACCATCAAAATGGAGCCATACTCTGAGAAAGACCAATTTCAGACCAGCAAATGAATATTATGATATGTAGACTTGAGAATTGAACACAGAGTAGAAGAGAAATACAGATGATAGACATCAACTAAGAATCCTTATAAAAATTATTTCTGCTGTTTAGGCCTCTTGAGTGAATCAAGGGGCAATGGAGAAATCATATGGATCACAGCCCAACTGTTCAAAACAGGAACTGCAAGAAGATTGAAGAAATATTCCTTTGGCCAGAAAAGATAACAGTAAATTTTGAGAAAGACTTCACGTCTAGGGTGCATGGTACTAGGAAAGAGAAGAAATAGCAGGTCAGAAAGGAAAGACACACCTTTAAAAGCAAAAAGAAGGCAGGTGATACTGTTGACCATTACATTACAAATCTAACGAATTGAACTAAGTAACATTAATGCAATGGTTAACAAAGAACTTAATTAGAAACCAAATTATTTTGGGAGCAGCAGTGTCAGAGGGAGTGTCATTGCGTGAAATTGACCTGACTTCTCAAAAAAAATGGGTGAATGTTTTCAGTGAAATGGAGCTGGAAACCAAAGTGCTTGCAAATAGTTGAAGGACTGACATATATCTGATACAAAGTGGATGCAAAGACAAAAAGATTGAATGCAATGGTAAATAAACTGTAGGGACAGAAACAGCAAACACAAGTGGAGGTAGCCACAACACAAGGGCATCAGGCTGTGGGGTATCATGTCTTGTAAAGAAAGCAAACATCTCGCAGAGTCCATATGATTTTCTGCAGAAATAGCAGAGATCAAAATCAGAATCTGTTCAAGAACTGTAACTGGAGAATAAAGCTCTGATTGTGAGGCAGAGACAAACTGCTACCTTACTTAATTCTCTTGGTAAATGCTCACAGAAGTCCATAACATTTTGTTCGTTGTTTTTTTCTTGGTGACACAAACAAATGAATGAAGAATGAATTTGAAAATAAATAGTGGAACTGATTACAATGTAATTTCTGGAAGTACATACAAATATGTAGTGACACACAAATAAATGGTGACTTGCCTGGCTCAAAATCAAAACGAGTCTTAATTTATATAGTAAGCATGAACTGGACCCATGTGGTGAAGTCCTGCAAACACTCCTGTATAAGGATAAATATAATCAAAACACATCAAAATAATGAAACAGGAAGTTTCCTGCAAGCTTGTTTTGAAGAACAATTCGCAAATATGGAAGATCAAAGGATAACCCAAACCTAGAAAAGTTCTTCAGGCTCACAGAGGGAACCTCCTTCAGAGGACAGCCCAGAGCAGCAGTGTAGTTTGCTATCCTGAAACACCAGGCAGAGGACATATTCCCTCATTGTATAGAGACCCAAGCTTTTTCAAGCTAATATTGTCCTTGATGGCTTGCATTTAAATCAGACTGTCCTATCACCACAGCTTTTTATCACATATCAGCCAAAAATATTTGAATAAAGAAATTAGGAGCTAATAGTATTTTCTAAGAACAATTAAAGAAAAATTCTCTTCTTTGACATTTAAAAAACTTGACCACATGAGGCCCTGATATATGGCCCCAACACTCTGATATAACTTTGAAGTTAGTCCTGCTTCAAGTGCGAGATTAGTCGAGGTAGCTCCCAGAGGCAATTATGACCTAAATTATTCTATGGTTGAATGATTTTGTCTGGAATGTGAACTTGTGAGGAACAGATTTTAAACTCATTGATCTTAGGAAAATAATTAAATGAGAAAATAATGAAATTTGGAATGAATCGAAATAAAGAAAATAAATATTTATTTCTGTAAGAAATGTTTTATTCAAGCTTTCCAACTAAGCTAAGGCACTGCATTTCAGTGAAAAAAAATGAAGGCTTCCACTCAAAAAAACACTGTAGAAGACAGTTATGACATCTGGGTTTTATTCATTAACTTTTCTTCTCAGGAAAGTGCCTTAGCCATTAGGCTGCTGAATATTTTGCTCTTATATCTTCTGTTGGTTTTTCATTTTCAATAAGTGCATTTTGGACCAAGGACAGAAACCAAGGTGTTGCATCTCCCTGGGAAATACTCTAGCCATTGGACAGCTATTACCATTAGATTTAGTGCACTTCGCATGGATTTTGAAGAATTTTACTAAGTGGAACAATGCTACCACAGGAACAGGGTAATTTCAAGATGACTTTATCACAGTACCTAAGTTCTAGGATCTATGTTGTAACAGTTCAATAGGAGAGATAGGAGCTTGATGGCTCTCTGCCTTATTTCCTTGATTTGGAAATGTGGTGAGAACAGAGCTGTAATTCATGTCTCATTCAGTAAATAGAAGCACTCACTAACTAAAGCATTTTAATTCTGAACTGAATTTAGCCATTAAGAATGTCATTGTATGTCCTTATTTCAGCATAGAATTTCCTGGCATGGTAAGAAAACCACATAAGAAATCAGTGTGAAGTGAGTTCATTCATGTCATTTTAATAAACCATTGATTTGGTCACTCCCCTCACAAATAGCAGTGACAATTCCCTGTCAAAGATGTGTTTGTACATTTTTGTGGTCAGAGTGTACATCAAGGTGGTCAGTCACTGGGAGAAGCTCCCCAGTTAAGTGGTCAGGGCACCTAGTCTGTCCGAGTTGAAGGAGTGTCTGGACAATGCTTTTGGTCATATGGTTTAGTTTTAGGTAGTCCTGAGAGGAGCAAGGGTTTGGATTGATGATCCTTATGAGTCCCTTCCAACTTGAGATACTCTATGATTCTATGATTTGTAAATGTGAAAATGTCCTAGATGTTATTCTGAGGAAAATTTCTTTGGTGGATTCATTTGAACATGATCAGCAGTCCCTTATTTTCAGGTGAAGGAGAGCCACAGGTTCATCAGTTTGTCACATTCCCTCTTTGATCCTCCATCAACTAATACAATTGATTGCTCTTTTTCAGGCTTATTTTCCCTTCATTCACTTGGAACCTAATTCAATTATAGACAACAGTAAAACATTTAGACATTTTAACATGAGTACATTTGCTCCATGTTGCTACTCTCAGAGGAACAATTTCTGACATTTTCCTCAGACGGATTCCTTTTCATACCCCAGGAATGCTGACTTTTTAAACTACAGCTTTATGTTAGTGTCTTTAATGTTATATATACATAACATTTTTCATTCTCAGCATTACCCACAAAGATACTCTCAGGGATGTTGAGCCTCAGAAATGATTGTTGCCATTCTTGTGAAATTAACCACATGCAAAATAAAAGACTGTGCTTCTTATGGACAATTTATCACTTCAAAATAGGAACACACTGGGCCAAACCAATGCCGAAGTTAATTTCATTAGATGTAATGGAGTTACTCCAGGACTGACTTCAGCTAACTGTGTAAAACTATGAAGAAAAAAAGCTTAGTGAAGTCGTATTCTGCACCATGTGAAGCTAAATAATAACAGAACTTGACTGAGAAGCATACTGCTTTGCTTAGGTTAACATTATAAGTGCATCGTGATTATATTTACCTGTACACAACTGTAGCACAGATGTAAATGCCTAAAAAGAACAACTAGACAACTAATCATATTTAAGGATCCTAAATATAATCTAACTTCCAAAACATGGAAGATATAGATAGATATCTCATTTAGAGTTTTAAATGGTGCTGCCTTATAAGGAAATTAGTTTAGTAATAATCAGACTACTAAAATAAAAATCAAACCTTGATTGAAGAGACAAATTAAGATAGACTCTATGTCTGTGTCGAGCTTTTCTTGTTGTTTGAATGAAATGCCATTGGAGAAGGTCCTTGGTGTGAGGAACAGAGCTTGAGACTCCAGCTTTCCCCAGACAAATACATCAACTGGAATAAAATTAGTCTCTCTGCCATTCCACCTTCAGGAGGAAAACAGATTGTATTCCTTCTCTCTTCTTCCTTGAATGAAGCAATAAAGCATCTTTATCTTTCTGATTGCAAGGAAATGCCTATGCAGGAAGGCAATGTCAGTTTCAGTATCTTCAGCACTGGGCCCTTTAGATGCTCTTAGGTCTCCTAGTTTAGAAGTCCTGAGGACTATGGAAGGCAGACACAAACAGTAGTAGCCAGCTGAAAAAGGTATTCTATGTTATCATTTGAATTTATGCCACTGAACTCTGCCACTGACCATCAAAAAGAGAAGGAAGTTTACCTCAGTTTTCCACTTTCTTGTTGGGTGCTCTGACTGCAATACTACTGTATTAAGAAAAGGAGTACAAATGCGCAAACATCGTTTGAAGCTTGTGATCATCTTTGCCCTGTTAGGGGATGGTTCCTGTGAATATCTACCAGATAGAGCTCCAGAGCAAAGGTAGAGTAAAGAGAAAATGGGTATCACCGATCAGGCACCCTGGGAGTGGTGGATATTTCAGTAGGTATTTCATAGGAGAAAGGAAAGGAGATGAGGATGCTTGGAAGCCTCTGATTCTTGGGGTCCGTCATAGCCCTGACTTGGTCTAGATTGTGTCTTCACTGCAAAGAAATTCTGTATCAACATATCGATATTGAGCAATCCAAGTATGCCGAGTTAAACTAACAATCATTAAGGAATACCCCCTAAGGAGCCTGAAGGTATGTTTGAGCTACAGTTGCAGCCTCAGATTCTCAGGTGGATTTTCTACTCTATCACAACGTCCTTTGAAGTTCAGGTTACGTCATTGGTAGTAATGAATTAGCTTTAGCTATGATGGTGGCTGTCAGTCCACTGAAAATAGCTGTATAAAATTATGTAATATTCAGTTAATTATTCCTGTAAAAATAATTTCAGTTGATTTGTATGTTTCTAAAGACAGAACAAAAATGTGACTTCTATTTGGATGAATTGTCAAAAAATAGTTGGATTTTTGAGCCTTGCTTACACGACTGTTTAGTGAAAGGATCAGTCTCATAAGCATGAAGGAGGAAAATGAAATGCTTAGTACTTTTCAGAAAATATGTGGGTCAAAGAAAAAGCAGTGCAGGTAGGGGAAGAACTGGCAGCAATGCAGGCAAAGGTGACTGGGACAGAGATGGCAAAGGAAGAGACAGCATCATCATCTCTGACGTGAGGCACTCAGCCTGTGCATCGCAGGCAGGGCCTTTGCTTCTGACTTCTGCTACTGATGTGCCTCCCTCTCTCATCTGTTGCAAGCTATCCTCATGCTCTACACAGTCCCTGTTGCAGCCTGGGTGAGGAAAAAGGCAAAACCCCAAAAGAAGAAAAAAGAGTTCTTTTGTGACTTTCGCCTTTTCAGCTTTGTGGGAGATTGAGACTGAGCTTTGTCACAGACTAGTGGCCTGTGACAGTGGTCCGGGGAGAGCAGCGCTCTCCAGGCAACAAAGCACAAAGAGAGAGAAAGAGTTGATGCAATCAAATGGGGAGGGGGATGAAATATCTGTCCTGACTGTATTGTCAAATTAACAGGGAAATATGTTTCTGAATCGGGATGACCATCTGTCTGTGTTGGGTGACAGCCCTATTTTAATGTTTCCTTAAAAAAGGGTCTTGAAGGGTTTTGAAGTGAATTTGACCCCCCGCCTGGAATCTACCTTGCCTCTGACACAGCAAAGCCTTCCAGTATGCTCAGCTTAAACTGTATCTACACATCACCCACCACAGCAGTTTCTTAGGTAGAAACCGTGCCACTGTTTACAGTTCACAGAAAAACTACCTGATAGTTTAGGACAGGAAGTGAAAAATGCCACTAAGCCAAAATGAAACTAGAAAGGGGATTTGTGTGGGCAGAAAGTAATGAGTCAGACTGATATTTTGGAAGTTACTCATCTGTCTAAGAATTGTTAGATCAGTCCCTTAAGAATGCAAGTTTAAAGCTTCTATGTTTTGACTTAAAATATGTTGACAACAGGGGATAAACCTGCCATCCTTTTTAGGAGTGAATGTGAGAACCTATTGAAATTCCTTTCAGGGAAAAAGATGGCTAAACCCCCATACACACATTCCCCAAGAAACAAGAATGGACCACTCCCCAAAAGAGAGACAATGTGAGAACAGATCTTTTGCTGCAACAACTTTTATGTATGTTCAACTGTCAGTGAAATAAAGGGGAAAAGAGTATAAAAGCCAGCCCAGAAGACAGAGGGACTAGGCTGTGGGAATGTCCTGAAGGCATCATCTGAATGACGTCTTACAGGACTGTGAGGGTGTGTGTCAAGGAGCAATATGCTATGACATCCTACAGTTGGAGAAGGAGAAAAATGTGCATTCACTGTAAATATAACTCAACCAGTGGGGTCTAGTTCCATTATCAATTTTACTTTTTAAGAGAAATAACCTGAAGAAGTATAACATTTGGTTAACTACTACAGTCAAAAGAGGACAACAACAATTCTGCTATGACACAAAATGCCCTGAGGTATTTTCATTCTCTCTAGTACTCAGTGTTTCTGTAACATTTACATAATAGTGGTTATATTGCATTTGATCCAAAATATGACAACATGCACAGCTGATATTGCATCATGTTAAGATGTTATATTATGTATGTTATTATGTATGTGGCATACTATCAAAAGAATGATTTTTAGAGAAGAGGCTTGAACATGCTTACATTAAATCCACAAATGAAACTCACATAATTTCAAGTTTGGCTCTAAACTCCAAAATCACACTGAGGCTCCTCAGTGAAAACATGAATAGTTACAATTAGTGTATTTTATGCAAATGAAATTAAACAAAAATGCCATTTGCCCTGGAGATTCTGTCCTTGCTTTTATCTGCAGCTCAAAGTACATTTAAGAAAGGGTAAGAACTCATAAAATTACATTCAAATAAAATGTTCTCTGAAAATACTGATAGACAAAATCAACCATCAAACTCTCCAAATGTAATTATTTTCTTCCAAATATGCAGTAATGACATGTGACGACCTATTCAGGCATCTCTGCATCTCACAGGACTGTAATGCTCTAGTAAAATGGATGTGGCTCTGAACTATCCTAATGTGTTAGTTGTATAACCTTTGTCACTCTTGTATTTGAAAATCCCGCAGTCGTTAACATACTAACAATCACCACGTCTCTGATGAGAAAGTTTTGCTTTCATGTTATGTATAAAATTCAGCACAATCAAATTATTTTACTCATGGTAGATATCCTAAATCCTATTCCAAGTGGCTATTATAGAGAATACCCAGCCTATAATTCATCATGGTCATGTTAGTGGATCCCACTAAGCAATCCCAGCACAGCAGATATTATTCTCTTGAGTCTATTTATATGATGAGACATGTCTATTGAAACTAGTCCTCATTTTGCATTCTTCCAAACTTTTTTTTTGGCATCTTAGTGGTATTAAACAATGCAGTTTCATGATAACACTATCAAAGAACACAAAATCCAAAGTTGTGTGAAGTGCCACAACATGCTAAAAAGTCCAGGGAAATGGATCTCTGGGCAGCTTTTCAGAAAGATCGATCTGTGTACACTTTGCTATATATTTTGCACTCCCATCTTCTTCTCCATTCCAGAATGGACTTTCTGTAGTTGGTACTACTGTACTATGGACATGAGTGTTTACAGAAGTCTTTAGCTTTTGAAATAAGCCAGATTTGCTAGTATTGAAATTCAACCAAGACAAGGGAGAAAAAATGTGGTAAGGAATCAGCTGCTCTGGGTAGGGAAAAAAAGGAGGTAAAAGCTTGGGCACCATAATAAAAAAGTAAAAGAAAACTAGAAAACTAGTTTCATAGCTGACAGCAAGCAGCCATGTCCTGTGATTACATCAGCCCAAATGGTCGCTGGTTATCGAAGAGAGGTTGTATGGGCACAAGCCAGGAAGAGACTTCAGACTCACATTTCACAACAGCACTCAGACACAAAGAGCAGAAGCCTCAAAGCTCTCAGCAGCATCTTTAAGGAAAAGAAAAGCCAGGCAAAGAGGGATAAGAAAGACTATACCATATTGCTGATGTTGTTTGTGTACAGAAAAATTTTAAACAGGAGTATGACCAAAGCCACATTAAGTAGACAGACTAACAGCATGAGACACATCTATAACTTTTTTATTAATCCCTCTGGCACTACTTCAAAGCAATAAGCAAAAACTCTTAGCCTCAAGAAATTCTCAGTTGCTTTAGCGTTGGTGTTACAAAGACAAGGTCATATTAAATGATATTGTAGAGTGGAGTGACAGCATGCCACTGAGCTCAATAATTATTATCAACAGAGTTTACGTCTAAGAACTGTCTCATCAGAGCTAATGGGATCACAGGAGCAGAAAGGCAACAGGAAGTTCTTTATATACTCAAGGAGGCCTTGTGTAGCCCATGCAATGACCTCCAGAGAGCTGGAATCAAAGGCACAAACAGGAATTGATCACTTTCAGTGTGAAAACTTTAAAATACTAATCTATCTCTTGCAAGATGTTTGAATGCCAAGATATTCCCTAAAACATTTCAGGTTTTATAAACAAGTGAATAAATATTGTATTAAGTGTTAGTCATTTAATATTCTGGAGCAATGTGTCTTTAACAACATACTGTTGTCACTCTACTACTTTGGCAGTACCATTTGAGTATATCTACCCCTGTAATGCCTATTAATCACCCATGAAGACTTGGCCTAAAATGAAGTTTGACCTAGCAGTACAACAGAACAGATTGGGTATACTCCACGTCTATAACAAAAATTGCCAACTGACACTGTCCTAACATTGAAAAAAGATTATTTCAGAAGAAAGTGTCTGGGGAGTTGTTACTCCTACAGTATAACACAAAGCTGATTTATAACCATTTAAACTCAAGGTGGTCTAAAGAGTCTTGCAAAATAGGAATTCTCTGGGCCACTCATTTCTGTTAACGTGATCTCTCTGTTAGGTGCTGTGTCTACAAGGGAGCAGCTGCTTTACTGTCAATTTATATTGTGCAATTCAGCGTATTACACAAACTACATTCCAATAGCAAGCTCTGAGGCAGCGGTATCACTGCCCATAAACAGCTGTAAGCCACTGTATAGGACTAAGAATAACTTTTGGGATAGGTCTGAATAATGAATATAGATAGAGTGAAAGGCATCAGTTTTCAAAGGCTGTCTTAAAAAACGTTAAGTGCCACTATCAGCTCGAAAGCCTACTGTGGCTGTTTCAAAAAAAAAAAAAGAGAAATATTGCGTTTTGCCACATGTTTCCTAACAAGAGTTTTTTTATATCTGCCCAGAACTAGTGCTTATAGGGTCATCATGGCTCCAAAACAACCCATTTTAAAGTAATAGTTGCCAGGTAACCTAATCCCAGTCTTCCACACTGCTCTCCAGAGACCCTGTCCCCTGGATGCAGCCAAAGGCAGTGAGGATTCAGTTGCACAGGGCTTGCTCACAGACCATTCAGTCTCTCAGTGCATCTGTAATTCACATTTCACACCTCAAAATACAGAACACAACTTATATGCAAAATCAAGTGTGGAAATGTAACAAACTGCTGCTGAAAATCGCTTTGCAATAGCACTTTCACATTTCGCCATGTATGCATGCAGCTAGTCTTTCTTCTCTGGTACTACAGATGTATTATGCCAAGAGCACATCACATTGCTAAAATGACCATTGAAAAAATCTATGACTATTATGTGTTCTTCTCAAACCATTAAACCTATTATTTTAGTTGATTATTTTTTCTGATCCGTGTGTTTCTATCGTTCTTCACTTAAGTAAACCTATATTTTGGGAAGATGTTTAGCCTTAAAATGAATAGGATCTGATAGGAATGAGAAAAGATAAAAAGACAAATATAAAGTAGACACATCTGTAGACAAAGAACCTTATTGTCACAAACACATATTGTAATTAAATTTCCACATATGGAAAAAATCTGTCCTTACTATAATCAATGAGAATTTTGTCATTGACACCTGCAAAATTGCAGTTCCACTTCTTATCATTGTGTTTGTTTCTGCTATGGTATTCAGCAAAACCAGAAAATAAAAATAAGCAAAATAATAATATATCTATTTTTTTAACAAGTACTGTGTATACATATAATTTACTTCTGTCTTTGGGTCAATTTATATGACCACAAAGTCACAAATTATACTAATGTGGCCACAAACTACTAATTACCAGCAAATTACACTCTCACAGTAGTATAGTGTAGTCTTCAGCCACGTCTGAGTTTGAGCATTGTGATCTCATGTATTTGAGCCATGATGAATTATGATAGAATAAAATCATACCGTATGAAGCTGCGATCCACGCAAGTGAATAAAGGGAGAAGAACAAGAAAACTCCACAGAAAATCTAGAGTTACAGTGTGGACACCTATTTGCTCATACAAAATCTACACCAGCCTCATTATTATTTATTTGTTCCAAAAGGTGTGTAAGCCATTTGGACAGCACTTGCTCACATGGAGAGAAGACTGAACCTCAAAAAGGATACACAGACTGCATAGTCTCCTTGCGGCTTAGAGAGGGAGATGGATAGTTCTGAGCATTATAATGTGTCCTCAAGTTAAATAAAAAACAGTAGGAATCCTCCTTGTCCTTTTGTCCTTTAGACAAAACAAGAGCTGGTTCTTAACGTTAGACTCAAGCAAAATTCCAGTGCTTTCAATGGGAGTTTTGTCTGACTAGCGTGCATGGCATTGTTCCAAGAAGCACAGGGTGCACAAAGGTGAAGACTATGAAGTGATATCACCCTCCTGCAGAATGGTATATGCTGTAGAAGACAAAGGGGTATGTATCTGGATCTTACGGTAACCAAGTTGTTCCATCAACAGAAGTTCTGTGTTCTGGAAAAGCTGACCCCATCCTCCATATGCATAAAAATTAGTAATAGATTTGAGGGCTGAAATGGCATGGGCACGGTCAGGTCAACTTATTACTGCTGATGTAATAGGGCAACCCAGCCTGCCAGTCGAGGGGATTTTGGTGTGTTCTCAGAGCATTCTCTTACTGTGCCTTTGCTTCCTAGTCTGCAGTCTGGATACTCTGCCAGCTTTTTTAAGCATATGTTTCTCTGCATCCCCACCTCCCTTTGCCTCAGGACATTTATGTTTAGTTTTAAGATGAACAGAGCGAAACTGAATACATGTTTTTGCTACAGTCTTTGATTGTATTTTTTTTTTTAATTATTGTAAAAATATCTCAAAGCTCTGTTTTCCATTTGCTATTGCTCATTTGATAAGATGAAACACCGCATGCTATGAGCTCTTGACTTTTATGTCATCTGAGATTGAAAATACAATGCTAAATACATTAAATATTCACAAAGGGAGTCAAATAGGGTCATGGAAAGTGCCATACATTAATCATATACGTGTGGTATTCCCTTGTTAAATGATACAGTTCAGCTCTGCATTTTCTGACAAATGAGGTCAAGATGTCGTTTGCCATTAGAAACTAATTATAGGAAATTCTTCACGCTTTTTTAATGAAGAAAGGCAAACTTTTGGAAGTGGTAATGTGAAGTAAAGACAGACTACGGAGAATGAAACCAAAATTCTTTTTTTCAAAAATATGTTTCTAAAGAAAAATTGTGATTAGTTACAAAGTTCACTTGGCTTACATCCTCATAACATCACCGATCAATAAGGCTACACCATGGATAAGAATCAATGTCTTATAACAATGAGAGATAAGAGGAAAACAATGAGCAAGTGATGACTATAATTTGAGCTATTTTTCTTAAGTATTAGTGGAATCAAATGAAAGAAAAACCTTTCAACACTTAGCTCTACTAGACATTTATGCAAATCAGGTGGTTTTGACTTGTCAGCCTGAGCAGAAAAAGATTTTACATATCTCAGCAGAGTTTAAATACTTCTGCGACCAGAGTGGACAATATAAAAAGATGGCTCTGCATTTTTAAACCGAAACAAGGCAAGATCCAACACAGAGTCAGGAATTATTCTAGTTTTATGGTGGCCATGACCATGTGGAATTGGGCAGCAGCAGCTGATGAGCATCAGAGGCTGGCACACCCCTTGTGGAACCCAGGCCAGGCCCGGAAGCTGGTGACAACATCACCTGGGAGAGGGCAATATGTTGCAAATGGGTTGAGGGAAAGAGCTGTACCCCACACTTGGCCCTACACCTCAGTCCACTGGGGCAGCCAGCCCTTCTGGCCAGTATTTCAGTGTACTCCCACTTACAGTCAAATCCATCAGAACGTCCATTACAGAGACTCTTCCCTTCACACACATTTATTTTTTCTGTCGTTTCATTTTATGGACAGTCCAAATGCTTTACAGTGCAACTCTCTTTACTAAGCTAAGAGAAACTAACTTCATCATGCTATCCTAACAACAATCTTCATCCAAAAATGCAAGTAGAGGAGTGCCTTTTATGCAAATAATTTTGAATATTAGCAATTTCTTGGACAAGAGAATTTTTTACTTTCTCTTAAAAATAAATGTTTAATATAGGTGCTTAGTGCAGTAATAAAAATTACATACATTTTTATATCCTTTCAAAAGAGAGTTTGAATGCTTTAAAGAGAGTAGGATGGTCCTTAATTATATTTACCCTGAAAAAAAGAGGACTGTTCAGGTAAACTCTGTATGTGCATAAGTATGTCTTCCATAGATGCCTTGGCTGACAAGAAGCATGAACATACACATTATCCATCATCAGAAAACTCCCACAGGAGCTTTGATAAATGACCCCACCATGGGCGAAACTTCAGCTACATGCTACTCCTCTTTAGACACCAAAAAACGAAAGACAGAAATCCGTAGGTGATCAGGCTTTTTAGGTTTCTTGCTTACAGAACTAGTTCTTTCTTGTCTTTCCTTGCTTTTTCATTTTCCTTATTAAAGCAAATTGCATATTTCTCATTAGTACTTGGCCAGTCTGGCAAACTTGCCCTAGATCCCTGATATGTTCCGCATTCAGTGTTTCTTTGAATGTTTCTTCACAAGACAGACACCATGGCAGGTAAAATTGAATATCACAGACAAAATTGCCAGTTCACTTACACTTTGGATCAATCATATATACATTTGAAGCTGTGGACTGATAACAGGGAAATTGTCCAGGTTCAATGTTGTTGTGTGGGAGCTTCCCGTCCAGTTTCACTTTCAGCAAGCTATTAAACAAACTCTGTAAGAAAATGGCTACTAAGCAACACTTTTCCATTGGCTTGCAGTGTCCTCTGAAGGTCAGGGTAATTCTGGCTGTGTGTCTGGTGGCTACGTTTGACCATACACGACTGAGGACCCAAAAACCTTAGGCTACATCTCTACTGACAAACCAAGCATGACCAGAGCACAGCTCAACTGCTACTACATGAGCTTTTAGATCTCTAGCACAATCCCTGGGCACAGTTTCTGTCTGAGCCTACTACAACACTCCCAGATCATATTTTGTAGAGAAGTAGGAGATAGCACAGGCCAGGAACATTTCCAAAAGGCAGTTTGAATGCAGTCACCCAGTTTTGGGGAGCTGGGAGAGATTGGCTATGGCAATATGAAATGTGTCAAGACATTTGACTTCAGAACTGAACAAGATTGCCTGACCTGTTTTTGTAACTAGTGTAGAGGTAGTTTTCCTCTCTTTTTTAGAGGAAAAACTACAAAATCATACTTATCTTTTTAGTTTCTTTAATCAGAGAATTGTTCGGTGGTAGTTTTGACAATACAGTAGCAGAAAATGCTGTCAGTTTACCATCAACATGAGCACAGAATCCTGTCAATAGTAGAAGAGATACCTAAAATTATTAGCAAACTCAGCTCAAACATATCTTTCTTTAACTTCCATAATACAGATAGGCAGGCAATATCTGCCAACAGGCCAAAGTCTGTTTCCTTTCCTTTTTATTACAGGTCCTCTTGGCTAAGTATATTTTTCTTCCAAAGCCTGTCCATATGTATGCAACAGTTAATTAAAGTTTGTCCAGTGAAAACTCTTCCCATGTCCTCAGATACTTATTTCTAATAGTTTGAAAGGAAACAAAATGTTCATTGTAGGGTGGACAGAGAATTCTTAGAACCAGATTCAGTTGATCTAATAGCCTGAGCATGAAAGCATTTGTAAGGGGACCGAATGCTATATAATAAGGGTAACAAAGACTATCAGCTTTCAGACCTAGCTGTCCAGCAGAACGCACAGAATGCAAGAGGTGGAAAATTCAAAAAAGATAAATTCACAGGGCATTTTTGTGAAAGTGCCAAGGAGCATTTTGACCTTTCCCTGCATTATTTTCCTGGTAAAAGAAGTAACACTGGACAAAATCCCTGGTGCTGTCATACACTACTAATGGCAAGCCTGCAATTTCTAATGAAAGCCACCTATACTTTTTTACAGTGTAAAATATTTCATCTGCGTAAAATAAGGTCAACCCTATTCTACCCACAATAACTATTTGTGAGGAGAACAACATGAAAAAAAGGAAAATGCAGATAATGAAAAGTATATGTTAATCCATTTGCAAGAACATATTTATTACCTTCACCTTTGGCAGACAGGTGAGTAGATTTCTGTAAAAAGCTGGCAGAGCTTTAAAGTAGCAGTGAGTAAAATGGAACGTGCTGTGCATCACGTGTGTGGTGAGACAAACAGTGTGTATTGCAGGGGTAACTCTGCTTCATTAATCAAGAAGTCAATGTGTCATTGTCTTCCAGCAAACTTAGTATGATAATCACATAAAAGACAAAAAGCAGGTCCCAAGGTCTCCTTTTTAATCTTTTCTTTCTATCTTCAGTGGGATTGTGTCTTCTTCTAGGACAACAAAGGTTTCAGCAGTCAATTCACCCAAAGCATCACCTGCAGAGATCCCTGTACTAGCCAGGGCACCCCTGTGAGAGAAGACATGCCTACCTAAAAACAACACTGACATTATGGCTCCAGACAGAAGCTGCATGGCATTACCCATCTCCCCTCTATGGGCACATGAGTTTCTGTGATGGGTATGACTTTCTGCCAGCCTGGTGAGGCTGACAAAGATTTCCTCAGGAAAAAGAAAAAAGAAGTCTTTGGTGTTGAAAGGAGATCTTCCCTCATCACAGCTGTGTGGGCTGGTGATATAGCCAGGAATTTTATGCACTCTGCCTTGTGGCTAATCCAGGCCTATTGTCAAGAGTGGGCTTCATTTTACAACCAGAGTTGCCAGAGCTGGCAAAGTCAAAGGTAAGAATAGGATGTAAACAAAGTCATAATTCTCTCCTGGAGAGGGATGGAAACATGTTTTTAATCATGATACATAATGCCTTTTAATTTCCTGGGAAAAAAAAGAAAAAAAAAAAGTCTTTCAGTATCTCCTGAGTTTGAATTTGAACCCATGCATACCAGGTAGAGTGAAAAACACTGAGGAGGCTAGTTATGAAGTTATTGTTTCAAAGATAAATCCTGTATTTTTTCCACATTATACAATTTTCCAGCCTTCCTCCAAATTGAAAGGCTTTTCACAAGGGCTGCCAGGACATTCATCTATGATAGAACTAAGCAGCATTTCAGGACACATGTCCTGGGAGAAGGCAAGTATTCTCATATGTTTGTTCAAAAGCAGCAGGTTTATGGTTAAGTAGCAGTTGGAACAGGTTTTAAAAACATAGACAAAAAGAAATTTGATTCTTAAGAAGAAACAAAGTCTTGTTCACTTATGACAAAAACAGATCTCTTGGAGTTTTTAATAGCAGATGTAATATCAACCATGATGTCCTCGCCAGTTTCCAACTTGGGTAATTACAAAATACCTAACTAAATGTTCCCTCAGCTTCAAAAGTGTTATTTACTACTAAATTTAAATTGGTTAGCAGTATGTTTGTGTCGTTTCATGCAGCTGCTGCAGTCTTAGGAATCAGCAACGGTTTTAGCTAATTCAGTTGTGTATATTTACAAAGCATTCTCCTATTTCTTTACAAAAGACACCATGAAAATCCATAATCTTTTTTTTTTTCCAATTAGTAAATTTAAAAAAAAAAAGGGAAAATAAAATACAGCAAGGAAAGCAGAGAGAACAATAATTTCATTCCCTCACATGCTGTCTCATCAAAGACTATTGCAAAAATATCTGCAATTACAGAAATGGTTTGGTCAAAACTAGCTGCTGGTTGAAACAGGGTGTATATTAAGAGTCCTGATTTTTTTTTTCTTCCAGTACACTTTAGGCATGCACATAAGTATGTAGTGTATGCATAAAATTGTGAATTGAGTTCAAAAGCGCTCTTAAAATATGCACTATAGCAATAAACTGTACATAGAATATAGTTTTGAAATCTTCAGAGTCAAATCCAATCTTTCCATTTCAATCTTATTTCTATCCTCAAGTGTTGGGATAGAAACTGCAATCTTGGTGCCTTCTTTCCTTCTCAGACTCAAAGAGAATAGCTTAAAATAAGAGATCTCACTTCCCCAATCCCCTCCCACAAGTACAACACAAACTATCTTTGAAAGTCCTTTACAGACCCACCTACATTTAACAGGGAATTGGGGTCCATGCTCAGAGCAAAATTTTCCTCTAAACACTCTGAAGTGCTCGAGCAGGATACTCTGTTCTTCCTACATGTGAAGGTATACTTGTAAGGACACAAAACTGAATCAAAATAAGGCAGAAAACTTCAACAGGAGAATTACTGAAAACAAGATGATTTCCAAAAAAGAACATAGAAAATGTTTTGCATAATGCATAGGAGAGTTCATTATGTCATGTAGGAGAATTTTCAATGAATAACATACATTGGCTCTTGTTTTTTTCCAACATCAACCACAACTAGTATGCTTGCTCAGTCTTTCTTCGTCTAACCTTAATCTGTGCAACTTTTTCTTACCACTTTAATATTCAGAGTAAGCAAAGAAGTATAGCATAATGAAGAACAAAGAAGATCGTACATTAAGAGTGACCATGGCACAGGCATACAGTCGTGATTAAATCTCACAGCACAGGACAACGTGCCATATCAGTGAGTGCTCATGTTGAAGCTCCTTTGCCCTCTTCTTCAGAAGTAAGCTAACAGCTGAAAATTGTCCAAGAATAGCAACCAAATGACCACACACTTTAAGAAAAGTCTCATTCATAGAAGACAAGCAAATGTTATGGTAAACAGGAACACACCATTGTGTAGTGAAAGCTGAAATCAGACTTTAGCACTGCAGATGTACAACTTCCATGCATCACCAAAGATGCTACAGTTTCTATAATACAACCTTGGTGCTCCTATTAGGACTGCAATAAGCAATCTTTGTAATCTTCTGTGTAGAGATGTTCAGAAGTCACAATATACTAGTTTTTAGAAAAATACATGAGCTGATCCATTTGTGGATTTGATATATTTCACATCGTTCCCATGCATTAATAAATGTAAGGTGAAGACCAACATAACCCTTTTTTTTAATTACAAGTCATTAATTAATTTGTTTTACAGTCCAACAAGAAAGCCTAGCAAATGGGGGAGTAGAACTTCATTTCCAGTTAGCCAAACCAAACCAAACAGAGCTGAAGGTTGAATTCTACTTTCTGTCTAGCTGCACTGGTGAAAAACATATAGAAGAACTAGCTGGATATACCTATAGATGGTGGACATCTTTGAGATGTTCATTGAGGTGTTTATTTATTCCACTGCTGATGGATTAGAGTTATTTGTTGTACTTTTGACATGTGGGAGGTTTTTTCCCATGCTAAAATAAAACCCCAAAACCCTCAGACAAAAATATTTGTTAATACATTTATTATGTTTAGTCCTCTTCTGAAATTACTTATCCCTTCAAGAACAACCTAACATTTGCAAAATGAGTCCAGTATCTTAAAGAGAAAAAGAGTCAGTATATTTGGTCTGATTTTCCACTGCTTGTACAAGGAGAGAGAGGGAATCCAAAAGAAAGAGAGTAAAACATTGCTGCACTAACTCGGCATTTTCACATGTGGTTTTTGTCCAATCGCTTACATGCATTTCATAGCAGCAGAGAATCAGACTTGGCATAATTCACAGTCCACTTCTACATGTTGTGGTGGATTGATCCAACAGCTCATTGCTGACAGAAAGCACAGATACCACCTCCTCTCACACATGTATTCAACTTGTGGCCCTGGCTACACAGGACCGCCACTCACCTTTTGCTGACCACAGTGATCTTCAGATGCTGCCATCAGTCAATTCACCTCCCTAACTTGGAAGACAATAACCAGAAAGTTGGATGATTCTCTTTTGAATTAACTGGTTGAAGTGGCTCAGGGAAAGATGCAAAGGGTGAGACAAAACAGTGGGGACAGGACCGTGAGAGGAAGGAACAAGAAAGGAAGGCGTAGAGAGAGGAGGAGGCAGGAAGGAGATCTTCTCTCGTGGCAGCAACAAGCTATTAGATTAGCACTGCCACTTGTTAGCTTTTTGCCATAAACTTTACCTTCACAGCACCAAATAACCAGTTATGCCAAATTGTTAGATGCTGAAGGAAGGCAGAGGCAAAAGTCTTCTCCCCAAGCCCTTAGAAAAGTGATTGCTCTCTGGGAAAGCAAAGGCACATACCTAGTTAATACACATGCTAAAGTGCTTTGAAGAACTGGGATCTAATTTATTTTAGCTAATGGGGGTGGAGGGGGGAGATTGTTTCTCCTCTTAAGTTAAGTAACTGTTAACAACATTCCTTCTGCTGAGAGGTTAAAATTTAGACGATTTATCATCAGCACATGATGTTACTATTTGCAAACATGATCATTTCTAAACTAGAGATTAGCCTGATGCAGTTTAAGACCATAACTCATTTGGAACTGTACATTCCTAAATATTAGAGTTTTCTTTGCTTTTTTTTTTTTTTCATTTGTCCTCAGCATCGAGCAAAGGAATTAACCTACTTGAAAAAAGGCAGTAGGAGGTTTTGGTAGAATAAAACTTTGTTACTCATTGTAGTAATTGCTTGATTAAATCATTTGGAACACAGATCTCTTGATAAATTAGTGTTTACTTACCCCTATACTGAAAACAGCTGGGTCTCAGTTACTGCAGGGTTGATTCAGCCATTCAGACTCCAAGAAAAGATAAATTATCTTTGAGGTAATTTGGAAAAGACACACCAAAATTAAAATTCTTTGGAATTTAACAATCATCTTTATGGAAAAGGAGACATTTGCTCTAGCAGTGCAATTTGAAGTGATTGCTGAAATACTACAGAGAGAACTTTTACATGGGGCCACTAGGACAGTCCTGGTACCACCCACCTGTTACTTTTAGACAAGATCAGCTCTCACTCATTGGTGAGGTTCACATATGTTAAGGCAGCCTGAACTTCTGCAGATGTTCTAGAGCTGGCTACCTCTTACAACTCAGTTATATCTTACCTCTGCACAAGAGATAAGTTTGCTTAAAGAACCACATGTGCATTTTGTTTCCTTAGGACCCTGGAGACAGCCTTCCCAGAGCCTCATTGAACTCCTGCGGGCAGCTCAGGCCCTGCAGGTACAGGCTGATCAGATTGGAGCAGGTTACAGGTGGCTTGTGCAATGGGGTGTTGGGCTGAGCAGCTAGCCTGAGGCAGCTGGATGTTAAGGAGCATGGGGAGAATTGGGAGAAGAGACAGCAAATGCTGGAGAATGTCTTAGAGAAAGCAGGCGTTGGGAGCAGGACAGCAGAAGAAAAGGGAGGTACACATAGAGTTACTGTATGTTTGACTAACCTAGTAGAGATGATTCATTTTCTGCTGGTTTAAATATAGTAAATTCATTCACCATGTGACTCTGACACACTACTGTTACTATCATTATTATTGTTATTGCCACTGTTATTGTTATTATTCTGTCAATTTTATTATAGTTGTAATTTCCACACTCATTCTCATTTATGTCCCTATGCTTTGAGGTGAAATCACACTAACAGGGTGCCAGCGAGGTGTGGGACATGACAACTAACTCAAGTCTGGAGAGCTAGAGGCAGACTGGGTATCACTGTCTGGATCACCACACCTAACAGCAGTCTCTGGGGATATTGCTTTACAAAACAGATCCAAGACATTCAGTGAGGCTGTAAGGGCCAGGGGAGGGAGGACAGCAGGACTTATTTCCCCCTTCATTTCCCTGACCCACTCACAGAAAGCAGGAGAAGCTTCGCCTTGCACACAGAGGAGCACTGCCTGTGAAATCTTCATTAGCAGATGCTGTTAAGATTCCTTCCCCATCCCTGAGAGGAGGTGCCTTCAGCAGTCAGAGGGGTCTGCGATGTCTAAGGCAGCACCAGGTTCACTTTTGAAATTTTAGCTCCAGTGTGCCCAAAGCCACAGTGAGTCAGTAGACTAACAGTCCTGATTTCTAGGCCAGTTTACAGTGTGCAAGGTTAAAGACAGCGATGCATGAAAATTCAGTGCCAACCGAAAAGTGCAATACACAGAACAGAAAAAAAACAAAGTCAGATGAGGTCAGCTTTTAGCATTAATTCTCTGTGGCCCTTGACTTGCTTTGACTCCTCATTTTTGTTCTTTCTATAAAAAGAGCAAAAAACAAGCATTTACAGAAATTTTCCTGAGATGTTATCACTCTTCTTTTTTGAGAGAAAGTGTTGGCGAGGTGACATCTTTCAGTCCCTCCAGACATGTTTCAGTTGATACAAATCAGCATCATTCTGCTGCACTGATAAAGCTGGGAGGATTACATTGAACAACAGGCTTCAGCCTCCTGTTGGAAGTGCTGAAATACTTTCTTTATGCCTTCAAAAAATAGTTTTTTGCTGCTCAATTTAGTATTTTCTAGGTGACCAGATCACAAAAAGTAAAAGTCCATGATGTTTCTAAGACTACTTACAGATGCATATAGCTGATTTTTCCACATCATGTCAGGTGTTAGACATTTAATTTGGTAATTCAGAGGAGTTTAGTGCTAAAACTGCCTATCTGTACCACCTCAGCTCCCAGATCACTACTTAAAGAGAAAGCCAACGTGATACAGACATTGCAGACTTTCAGTATCAGCCTGTATGGTAAAAGGCTTGACTCATTCCTTCTGGGTCAGACCTGTCTATTCCTATTATTTAGAGATGTCCGTGGACATGTCTGTATGAGTATCTATTAAATACTTGCTGCAGCCTTTTATCCTAATTCCCACTATTCCCACTAGGCTCCTGACAGTAAGTACACCTTCAAAAAAATCAGAAACAGGAATTACTCATTACTTAGAAAGCTGATTATGTCAGTAGCAAAGTAATAACTTAATTTGTGTACTGCAACTAACAAGCAAATGAACAATTTTTTTAAATTTGTCTGTGGTTTCAGACTTGCCAAGCCCCCTCACCATGACCAGCAAAGGACACTTAGAGGTGATTGACACTGTCAAAATAAATACAAATTGACCATTATTCTGCACAAAGATAATCTAACTCCCAAGAGAACCTGATCTTTCACACCCCAATTGCTCAGAGATTAAATTTTTAAAAGGTACTTTTTCTTTTCCTTACTTGAATTCCTATCCAAATATAAACTTGGCCTCCTTTGATTGGTTGACAGTAGACAAAATCAAGCCCTTGCATTCAGAAGCACATACATACTAAAAGCAATTTTGGAGTGACAGAAAAGTGAATCAACAAACAAAAAACCCATACTTTCGTCTTGACTCAGCTGTCTTGCTCACATACTGTAATGTTAAATCAGTCCACATTATCTGTGATTTAATTGCTCCTGCGAGAGATTTGACACTGTTAAAGTCTCTACTGAGTGGTTTCTCTACACTAGGTTTGTCTGAACAAAATCAACCTATGCTAAGCCTTTCAAGTGGATTGTATATAAATAATAACAGCATAGTTTATTCCAATAATAAGAATTTCTGAAAACATTTTAAAAAAAAAATAAAAAAATTCATTTTCAGGGAGTGTAGTGTCTTTGGAACACCCACAAACAAGGTCAAAAACAGAGCTCTAAACTAAGATGCTTTGTCCATGGTAACTCAGCTACCCATAAAAACCTTGATGTTTTTACTTCGGGCTAATGGGATTATGTAAGTAGAACTACTTAATATCACTTTAGGACAAAACACATACAGATACATAATATTTTCTCATTTATAGTAGCACTTTCTTGTTTTCAGACATCTGATTTTTAGATGCTAGTATTCCCAAGTAGAAGACTGATATCTCCAAACCCAGGTGCTTCTGTTTTCTTGTTTATTGAGACAAGGAGGTTTCCTTTGAAGGCAGCTGCTCACTGAACCTGCAGGGCTTTACTCTAAAAACAGCTCTAATTTTATCTCCTTTCAGAGATATAAAGATTGGGCAATAGCCCCTTCTTTTTCAAAGCATTGCCCAAGGCCCAGGAACACAGGGTCCCACAGTAATCACTGGAAATTGTGCAGCTGAAACGCCACGTGGCACTTTGAGCCTTCCTTCAGCTAAGTGACCCATCTTAAAAGAACATATAATTTCACTGGCACTTTCTTAGCTGGGAGAATGTTGTGAAAGCCAATGGCAACAGATAAAAATACCTGGTACCAGGATTCCTTCTGAGAAATGCTGTGGGAACAATGTGGCTGGATTACCTTTGACATTTTTGTCTTAATAAGTATCTGTAAACAATAAAAGCAAATAGTCCAGGATACTATCACTTCTTTTATCATGGTGAGGATATAATTTACCCTAAGAGGTAAGATGTTTAGATCAAAGCCCATTAAAATTTCAGTTTCCTGAGTATAACAGTAGCTTTGAGTGGCTGTTTTTCATTGGAAAAGAGAGGGACAATTAGATTTTAAAAAATGTGATAATAAATTTCCTAGATTCATAAATAAATAAAGCCAAAAAGGACTCATGTGCTGTGACCTCCTAAGCAACAAAGGTCAAAAGATTTCTCTAAATTAATATTCTTCAGCTAGAGCATATACTTAAAAAAACCCAAACAGCCTTGATTCAATCGTTAGAGCTTGTGAGTTATATCAATGCTGTTAAAAAGGGGGGCTTTATCAAGTCAATATATTTAACTTATAACCTTGTTTAACAGACTAGAGAAACCCTTTACTACCAGCTTTTCAACTCTTCATGCTTACACAGTGTAAGGAAGTTACTCATAGCCTCTCTCAGACATTCTAACTTGGTTGAACACAATGAACCTTTCATATAAGGCATGTTTTTCAGTCCTTTAATCATGTCTATGGCTCCAATGCATCTCCATATGCCTGTCTGTCATCCTAGCACCCAGTCTGAGTGCTTCCTCAGTCCAATTCAAAACTGTCCTGTTTATGCACCAAAAAATGGCACAAGCCTTTGAGAGGCAAAATTGCACTGGCAGCTTCTGCAAGATGGAAGTTGAATTTTTATTATGTGTCTCAGCAGCATCACACAGTCCTTGCTGAAGGCAGGTGAGGCGCTACATTAAATAGTAGTCATAATCATAATACTAGCAAAACTAAAAATGTTATTCTATTGATCATAACCTTCTAGTCCTTTTCAGCTTCTTCTCAGAGATGAGATGTATCTACTTTCTTGCTACCATTTTTCCTGTTTGACCTAACTAAATCCCATACTGGCTTGTGTTTTTCTGCAACAGTGATTGGGGTTTTTTTTGTAATTTATTATTCTTTCCTTAATCTTTGTACCTTTCGTAAGCTCAGTGAGTAATACTTTTTTTTTTCCTTTCAGGTTCTTTAAAAAAACATTAAATATTGTAGGAAAAACAGTGATCTCTTCAGAACTGTGCTAGAAATGCATCTGTTCATTGATGGTTCCCTGTTTACAGTTATATTTTGAGGTTTGGTATGTCTCTAAATTTTAGTTCCTTTAATACATGTCATGATGATTTTGTTTTATCTAGGATTTAAAGCAAAAAGCAGTGCAACACCAGTCAAACATTTTACAGAAAACAACTACATCGATGCTATTATCTATATCAAGTGACCTAGCCTAAGCAGTAACAACAAGCTTTATTTTCCATATACCATGTGTTGATTTGTACTAGCTTAATTATTCTCCATTACCTCCTTAGTGGAGACTCAGTCTGTCCATTTAATTATTCTGTCCTAGACTGATAAATGTCTAGAGCACCAGAATTAATGTTATCTAAGTGTTCTCTTTACTTTTTTGAAGAGTTTCACACTTCTTCCCCAAAAGGTTCCTAGGCCTTTTCTGAAGTTAGGTCAAATATGAACAACTATTCCAAGAGCTCCTCTAACACCTCCTTAGAAACTAGTTATCTAAAAGTTTGAATTTAAAATCTCCTCAGTTTCTAATAGCTACTGTTCTAACACTTTCTGGTTACTCAAATGGAAGCGATTTTATTCATTTGCCTGGAAGCCACTCAGTGGGTATAGCATTTGCTCATGCACGTTGCAGAGACATCTGTGCTATAGTTTGCTCTTGGGTTTCGGTACCACCATCTCTGGGCTTGTCCGGGTCCAATGCATTCAATAGGATGCCATATCATTGACCTTCAACTGTGCGCTTCAGTAATGTGACTGAAAAAAAGGTCTGAATTCATGAATACTTGTACTGACTGGGCAATTCTGACAGGTCAGAAGCAGTGATCTTCAGTTAGTAGTACAACTATTGTGGGAATGTCTTATGGCAGTGAATGGGGGAAAGACTAATGAGGCAAAATTCCCTGCTACCAAAGACAGGGTCTACCATCCATACTGAAAGGGATAAATGCCAGGAAATTATTGAAATAATCAAGAGGACCAGGAAATTTAAGTCTTTCACTAGCTACAAAACCACAAAGGTTCAAAAGTAGTAGTGTATGAAAATCTGTCATTTTGAAGAATAACATTGTGATGAAAATGCTCAAGGTTACTCCAGTCACTATTGTTAAGTGTCTGCCATGGAGCTCTACTCTGGGTTTGATACATGAAAACTGTCCACAGGGATTGCAAATTGCGCCATGTTTTTTTAATTGATGTGAAGCCATTGTACAAGCTCCAGGTGAACAATTAGCATCTCTAGTCTCCAAAAGCACAGCCTGCCAAAAGCATTTTACAACTTGCTATATGTGTTGTGTACAGGAAGGATCTCCATTACACAAAGCAGCTACTCTGCATGCGAGTGAGGGATGTATCCTAGCAAACAATAGGGGAATTTGTGTTTCTTATTTTTGCAAGCATTTACAAGTGAAAATCACATAAATTAGTTTCTCCCAGTGGAGTGGACTAGCCTGCTTGTGTCTGTGGACTATTTATTTTGTGAAATCTGGCACAAAACATAGAAAAACATTGCTTGTTTTCCTTCTACTCTGTGCAATGTAATCAAAATCATGCTCTTTCTTCATTCCTTCCTTTCTTCCTTCCGTTTTTCCTTTTTTCTGTCCTCTTTCTCTCTTCCTTTTTTGCTTTCTTGAGTTCTCTCTTCCCAGTAATGACTCAGTGCTTAGCTGGGGGAAGGCAGTAGGTGTGAGAGCAGGACTTTGTTAATGCCCTAATTAAGTCTGTAGTTAGCTGATGGGAAAATCGTTGTCAAGAGAGCTGATAACAAGCATAAACATGACAAGCTTGTTTTGAAAAGTCATCCTGTCACTCTGTTTACTTATGCTGCTGCATGCAGCTCCAAGCTACTGTCATATATGTTTATACTGATCCATCTGCATCACTACTTTTTACTTTTTCTTTTTTTCCTTTAAGGAATATAGATAAAAGCTTCACACATCTTGCATTTCAAGGGATCAAGGAGTCCCTATAGTAGAAGCACATACTCACGGATTTAAGGAATAATAGAGAATATAGAAGAGAAGGCTCTGAAGAGGTGAGGAACTTCATACATAAATTTTAATTTTCTGAATGATTTACAGACACCCTTGTCTATGTTTAATTTTATTGTGATATTTAAGTAATTCATTAGATTAATATTAAATATGTGAGACGTCTATTTTATGTATATTTTCAGTAGAGACCTGAAAGGTTTCAAAGTATAAGGAAGAGTAGCCGTGTTTATAAAATATGTCACAGTCTCTCTGCCACAGTATGCACTGCAAATGCAGTATTTCTCTCACAACTGGAATCGCGGTACTGTATATGTTTCATTTCTGTGACGGCCAAGAAGCCTTCATGAACTGTTCAAATTATTGGCTGTATGAAAGAGTCCTTCAGTCCATTCAAGCTGCAGCGTACAGTTTAGGACTTCTGCTTTGAGGAAACCTGTCTTGGTTCCCAGAGTTGAAAACTTGCTGCAGCATGAAAATTGAGACAAATGATCAAGCCTTATATGCCTGAGCCAATTCAGCATCAACACACTCCTTTCCTGGCTTCAGATAATACCAGAAGTGACAATGTAAGGCTGGATGCATGGCTCAGGAACTGGAGACGGGTTTGTATTACAGTGGCTTCATTTGATTTTGCTTTAGCTTAGGCAAAAAGAGTCACATTTCCAATTAGAACATACATTGTCTTCTTGTTGCTGTTGTTCTCTCTCTTAACCACAGATGATTCATTACAGGTAAGTACCGTTTCACAAATCAAGCTTTAATTATTTACTTGACACAAGAGGAGTACAATTTATTGTTATCCAGCCTACATAAAGAAAGTTCAACTACATTAGCCTTTCCTTTAGAGTGGATGGATCTTTATCAGAATTCAGTTTATTTAGGCCATGCAAAGAAACAATTCCAAGAGCTAAGGAGGAAAGATTCACAGACTCATAGAATCATTTTGGTAGGAAAAGGCCTTTAAGATCATCAAGTCCAACTGTTAACCCAGAACTGCCAAGGTCACCACTAAACTGTGCTCCTAAGTGCCACATCTACAAGTCTTTTAAATACCTCCAGGGATGGTGACACACAGAATACCTAGTAAAAATGCTTTATAAGAAAAAATTTTGTTATGGGCCTAGATTTTTAATATCACTAGATCTTGTGGATCATGAGGAGTGATTAAACCCTTGAACTTCCTTGAGGATTTCTGTCACCTGGAGGGAGACCATACTGGGATTCATTTAGTCTTGCTTAGCCATCAAACATGTAGGTGCCTTGGCTGAACTAGCCATCTACAGACCCTCCTCACTAGGCTGTGAAAAGAGGCAAGCTCCTCAAAAGGGCTCAGACACCCATTTTAGGATGGTATGAGCTGCCTTCTGGAGGGGCTCACCCCCTTCCCTGACTACACACAGACTCTGCAGTTTAGACAGGATGGCTCATGTTGTCAGGTGAGTCAAATGTGACAGATGTCACCCTTTCTTCTGGGATTCATTTCACCCTGTATATGGATGAGCTACCAGAAAACACAGAACATATTTAACTTATTAAGGAATGTCCGTAACACTAAATAGTTTTCCTGTATGAATCGTTGTCTTTATCTTCCTGTCTTAAACACAGTATTTATACAGGTACCAGAGTACCTCATCTGCCCTGTGGCACTAGCTCTGACCACACTTCCTTTGTAGTGAAGGACAGCTACTAACATTTTGCAAGCAGTAGATACTAAAGAACAGAGAGATGAGGTTCAAGTCTACAGAATGTGCTTGAGCACTGCAACAGCTCCGTGACACAGCCCCTCACTTTTAGGTGCCTGGCTCTTGGGCAAAATCTGTATCTGCATGTGCTTTGCTTGTAATCACACAGGGAGTTTCTGGTAGAGAACAGAATTGAGGTCTTCCAAATCTTAGGCTCTAAAACCATCCTAACACACTAATTTTCAGTGTTTCCTTTCTCAAAGTGAGCCTGCTAGCATGCAGTGGTACTGAGTGACTTCATCTCTGAATTCACGTTACAGTACATACAGACAAATGGCTAAGTCCTGCCACCCCAGAACAAGTCCATCCATACATGAAGTAGCTATACATCATTTGGCAGTTCTTTACCTCATCACAGCTGGAGCTCTTATTCCAGTAATCTTTCCTTTCTCACCTTTAACCATAGCCCATCCACAATTTAATCTTCTCCCATCAGTGATTTAAAAAAAAACAACAGATTGACCCATCTTCTCCCTAGTAATGTAGAAATACAAATAAAGATGTAGTGTACCATAAGGGGAATATCAGATGTACGGTAACCTACAGCAGTCACTACAGAACCAACAGTGTCTTTCTAACAATAAAAGGAAATATATGAACATCACTATAATTTTTCTCAAGTTCAGCGTTGCTAACTCGCATGTCCTGGACAAATGCCAGCCTGGGTAATTACATTCTGAATGACCTAAATTCATTCCCTCTATAATTCCAACTAGACAAGTTATTCTAATGAGAGTAAGCAAAGAAAATTATGTACAGTAGCTAGGGCTGCTGTCAGAGAACAACTTTCATGTGGAAGGCACCTAATGCATTTTGCCAACAACAAGATCAGGCACAGCAGAAGATGTGAGATGTGATGGACAAGTCTTCAGTAGTCTATGGAGGAACAAATACCTCTGAAATTCCTTATCTTGGAATTCTGGATTCCTTATCTTATGGGAAGTTTATGGGATTTGGATTCCTTATCTTATGGGAAGCCACGATAAATTCAGATACCTTAAGGACTGATTAAGCAGGAGAGGTACCTAATGGAGTCATTTGAGAAGTAAAATTTCTCTTCAGTCCTGACTAGACATTAAAGCTCTCCTCAACTGGTGAGAAGACCCCAACAGTGTCTGAAAGATTTCCATGAAGTCTAATAGTCATTATGAGCACAGAGGATACACTCATTACAACAGTAGAAAGTGTAGCCAGACAACAGACTGTATAGTCAAGAAAGGCAAAGCCAGGTGAAGAAAAGTATTTTCTTTTTATTTAATGTCAGCACAAGGGCCAAGAAAGTTTTCCCTGATGGAAAAGATCTTAGATGTTTCAAGTAGATTTTGGATGAGGCTCCTACTCAAGTCTTCAGTTATGTTGAAAAAACATCAGTTCTGTATTGTTTATAACTCATAGTTGCTTAATGCTATAGAAAACTGATATCTAGAGTTAAATTAGCAAGACATTTTTTCACTTTTATGCTTGTGAGCTGCTCAGAATTGTGATACAGAGAAAAGGTTCATTAAATTCCTCTGGACAACAGCCTGTAGATGGCTAAAGTCATATTTAAGTGAAAGATGATTATGAAAAACACCTTCATGTATGCACAGAACTATCCATGTTTGTGAAATTTCTAAAGAGACTGTATGTTCCACAGAAAATGTTGCAGCTTCACAGACTGACAAAAGTCAAAATACTCTGGTTAAATAATACACAGATCTAATTGTACATCTTTCTTCAATGGAAGCCATCATGTGGCTGAATTCCCATCCACCTCCTTGAAGATTTGTCCAGAGATGAAAAGGTTCCCTCTTCTGTTATCTGGCTGGTCTCCAGTTATTCATGTGAAAAAGGAAAACTTCAGAAAAACAAACAGCCTCTTAGAAATATTTCACAACATTAAATAGTCTTGTTTTTAGAGATGCTTTTCTGCAGACAGAGTTACAGACATTACCTCTGGGCAGCTGTCTAATACCCACTTTAGCATTGTACTGCTGGGAAAATGAGGCAGCACTTCTTTGAACAGTTAGGTGGGATGAAGAGCTTTGGTCAAACAGCAGGGAAACAACAGAAATATCAGGTCTTTTGCTGAATCATTCAATCTCTTCTCTCTTTTGAAAGTCAGCACTTCGTGTCTTAATAGAGGTATGCTCTATGAGCCTTTTAGAACAATTTACACCTATATGGGATCATTCAGAGGAGGAGATCAAGATCATTTATATATACACACCAAAAAATTGATTAAAAAGAAAATATAGGAAACTGACTTGTACTAATTTGCTCAGTGAATTTATGGCAACAGCAAAAAAAAAAAGAAAATCTTGAATACTTGTCTCTGAACACACATTCTAATTACTGCACGAGTTAAAACAATTTGACTAGTAGTTTTGAACTAATATACTGGGAAAAAAGTCTCTCCAAGAACGTATTTTAAGTGCAAATAAGTCAATAAACAAATCATGGAGTGCAACAAAGGGTTGTGCTCTAAGTGTTTATGTTGGAAAAATAGCCCAAAAACTGACTGAGACCAAAGTACAGTCTGTTTGCAGGCAAAGCAAATACTTGGTGACAGTACCAGCAGCTGAAACAAACAATGGGGTAGGAATTTGCTTCTTTTCCCAGGAGAGAGGTAGGATAGCAGATACAAAAATTATATAAGTAAGTTAAATGGTGGTCCCTTACAACACAAAGAAGTAAAAAAAAATTTTTCCTCCTTTGTTACAATCTTTGTGTGACTTAAGGCAAGCCTTTAGAATACTATAGACTTTAAACATTTAAGAGCACATCTGAGGATACAGATACACATCTAAATAGTCAGGTGCCTTTTCACATCACACTGTTAGAACAATATAATCAGTGTCAGTTAACGTCTGCTTTGATTTACTGTTCCTCTGGTTAGTACCCAGTAAACTCATTAGACTCAGGTGCTGTGTATATGCCTACAATCATACATTACTAGGCTGGAGGATAAGAAAGCTTTATTTATGATAAACAGAAAAGTTAGCATATATTTGCTCCTGGGAGGCAGATAATGACAGTTAGTCCTGTTTTCTTATATATATATATAAGCGATGTCCAGGCTGGTGAAAGACATAGATGAGACAAACTGAGGAAAAAGTATTTTGAATAAATAAGGTCTATTTTTTGGAGAGACCAGACATTGACTTCAGTGCTATTTCAATGCTGACAACAGGATGCGAAAAATGATTCATCACTATAGCTACCATAACTGTTCACTATTATGTACTCTTTTATAAAGTTATATCTGTGAGCATTTTTGTTTATTTCTCCTAAAGCACTTGCCTTCTTTCTTTTAATATGGTGCTGCCAGGTCTTGAGTTTTTGTCACAAACTTCACAATAATTTGAAAACTGGGTACTAGAACCATGTGAATATATAAGCATTTTACATTTTCTTCTTTTTCTTAATTATTTATTTTTTGACTTTAACATACACCCAGAGTAACGAGAAGGAGAGTCAAAATCTAAAGAAAAAAATAAGGTTTTTAATCTCACAATCTGTAAACTTAGCTTTATTGGTTTAGATGGCCTGGCTCATAACTTTGCTGAGTGTTTGTGTGGGCCATGTAGTAATAGCTTCACAGTACCCTAGAAAACTTTATGGTTTGGGGATTTTGGAGCCAACCTGCACTGGGCAGGTATTAATGCTGGAGTGTTACATGCTTTGGCACAAAGTGAGGAACCTCAAGAGTGCCAGGAAACCTGGGCCCCTGTAGTGACAGACCCTTTCCAAGACCACTGATCTGTTCCTGCCTGATGTCACAACACAGTGCCCTATTTGTATGCTAAGGTAAGAGCATCTAAATTGGACGTTGCTGTTTTGGGATAATGAAATTACTGGCTTTTGATATGGGCTAGTTCTTTCTCAGAGCACTGATCCACTCCAGAAGGATGATGACCAAAACCAGAAATAAAAATCTGCCAGACTATTCCAAAGAGTGAAGCTGTGTCTGCAATGGTAGCACACAACAGGAGCAGACCTGAAAGCCAAAGAGCTGGTGCTGAAGAACTGATGTTTACAGCATGCAGATGGGAGGGGGTTGCTGGTTTTGTTCAGTGGGAAGATCTCAGACTAGGTCTAGTCCATTTGTGTGGGCTGACAGTCTTTCCGTGGTTTCATTGCATTAGAAGTATAACTATCACTTAATTTCATCTAAACTGAATATGGCTTGGGCATGGAGACTTCTCTGTAATGCAAATCAAAGCATAGTAAATGGGGACAAGGCAAATGAAATCCTGATCCAAAGTACTGTGTTGCTGTGGGCACGTCCTAAGCTGTAAGAGTTGAAGGATGCAGTTTCCTGGCAATCTAAACCAATCTAAACCAGAGCTGTTTTATTCATATCCCACAATGGTTCTCCCCATGACCCAATTTTTATTTCTCCTCCATTATGTTGGTAAGGTGCTTGCCAGGCAAAGCACCATGGTTTCAGGGTATTCAAAAAGAATGAAAAAACAAACCAAAACATAACCCTGTTTTTCTATTCACTTCAGTGCTTTTCCCCTTTTCCTCCTAAACCCAGTGCAACATGGAGTCAGATGAGCTCCCATATTTGAGGTGGGAACACTCAGTTGGTGATAGAGTTGACTATCATAGAATCATATTTGAAAGAGTTCAAGGACAGGACCATGGCAGACCTGACTGGCTTATGATCAACACAGAGAACGGTATCTTTAGACTAGAGACCAAATTAACTAAAGAAGCAACAATAGGATACACTCTGGAAACATCTACACCCAATATCTCTGTGGTATGACACAGCAGTATTTAGAGATATCAGTCCAGGCTTAAAAGCAGACTTTATAACTGAAGTGCTCACTAGCTTGACATTCTCTGCAATCTCTCCACAGCATGCATTAACTGAATCTTCAGTTTCTCATCCTGTATGCAAGTTTTTTCCTTCCTAGGTTATTGCCCTAAACTCCATCCTATGGCCTAGCAAAAAGGTTTCTGTGATAAAGTCAACAGCTTTCACCATCTCTTTGAATGTATGATTAGTTCCTGCCTCTCTCCAAAGTACTGGGGTGGTGAAACCAGTTCCTCCTTAGTTTACACCTGTATATAATAACACTCTTATGCATTCCCCATTCTGTAACCACACAAAGGCTTCAAAGATCTCAGAAGTCCCCCTAGGTTCTACTTTCACTCTTGCTAAGGTTTTCCTATGTCTCACTGCTGGAGTTATCGTATAAATTTCACACGGAATCACACAAAAATAATGGTAAGAGCTTTGAAAATGTATAACAGAAACAGCAGAATGCTACGTCTGTTTCTGTCAGAGATATGTTAAAAATCAATGTTAGTTCATAACAAGCCTGCAAATATGATGGCACCTACTTTTTGTCCCCAAAAGAAGATTCCAGTGCACTGCTTTTACAGTTCATCAGACAGGATATCAGCATTTCAGTGAAGAGTTTTAACTCATTCAATAACTGAAATAACTGAATAACCAATAGAATAAGTCTAATGGGTATTTTATCAGTGGTGTCCAATGTTTTGTTGTTTCTTTTTTATTAGTTTCATGAGATGCAGTTTCCTCTGTCCCTACATTATGTACTATGCAAGATTTCCCAGTGTGCTTTATGATAATGACAATTTAATGTATGGTAGGAAAACCTTGTTAACTCTTTCTTCACTAATCCATAAGGTCCAATTGCTCACACTAAAAAAAGCCAACAAAGTCCAGTATGTCACTCTGGATCACAGTTATAAAAGATACCAACTTTCAGGCCACATCTTGTCCAGACTGATTTGCATCAGCAATATTCTACACTTGAAGAATTTTAATTTTTTATTAAACGGTGGATTGTCCTTACAATTATTTGAATACATAACATCTCTGTAAATAACTTAGTAATTTTGACTTCTATAGCTCATTACAAGTGTTCTCAAGAAAAAGGACGTGTTTTGAAATTATGGCAACTCTCACTCTTAAATTACACTATCCTCATTAAATGTTTGCTTGTTTACTTCTCAATATGACTCTTTCCCAATCAGTATCAATCTTCACTCATTTGTATGAATGAGGATAACCGAGATTTTAACTCTTGTGATTCTTCTCCTGAATGTCACGAGTTGTTTACAAAAGTCAGTGGCTGAAGACAAATGAGATTTCTGAAGAATGTTGGTGGACAGGGTATGGGAGTCCTCATGGTCAGTGGCTGCCTTCCCTCTGGCTATTCTCTTCAGTGTCCCAGCTGGATTTGAACAGCAGTATAGTGGTATTCCCTCTTCTGCTGTTCCCAGTTTCCCAATTACCTTGCAATGTTCAATTTAACTTTTTGACCAGGACCAGATCTTGAGCTAACATTCTTATGAAGTTTCCTGGTTTAGCCCTAAGATTTAATTCTTTAATAACAGTTAGCTCAGGGCCCATCACTTTGCAACAGAACAGAATTTTTTTTTCCCCGCAAGCATTCCTTTACATTTAGGTGCATTGAATATAATCTCCTGTTGTATTGCCTAGTCAGTCAGTGCCAGGATGTGCTTGTGAAATACCCTGAAGTTAAATTTTGGTTTTATTGTTCTGAATAACTCGGTATCATCAGATAACTTCAGCTCCTCACCAGTCACCCACCCCCTTTTTCTAATCATTTATTGCTTTCTTGAACAACACTAGCCCAAGCAGAGATCCCTGTGGGACTTCGGTGGTGATCTCATTCCACTTAAAGCTGACCATATATTTCTACTCTGAGTTTCCTTTATTTTAATCAGTTTAATCCATATGAAAAACTACTCTATTTTCCCATTACCACTTTTTAGGAGACTTTGGTGAAAAACCTTTTTAGAAATTTATGTAAACTGACATGTAACTGCTTTGCAAGGCAATTTTAGATTTTCCTCACTCAAATTCAAGGTACAGACACACTTGGAAATGCCGTAATTCTCATAAGATTTTGGGGAATTTTGATCAGCTCTAGTTTCTTTCTCCTGTTTCCTATAATTTATGGCACCCGTCACTGGAAAGATGGTGATCTGGATAACACAGTGTCCTTTATTATTACACTCCCCTTCCTTCAGACAAGACAAAATATGTAAGACACCCAGCAATAAGCCAGATGATTGATTACACTGTTTGTAAATTACAGCATGTTAACAGTCTTATAGAGCAAACTTACCTTATGTTGTTGTGCTAAGCCTGCTTGAAGGTATATTCAGAAAGCTAAATAAATAGTCTGTCTCACAGTAGTCAACCTAATTTCAGGGTTCCGTTTGAAAATGGGGAAGGAGAAGGAACGGAGATGTACTATGTTCATTCATCTTTATTATATATTATATATATATATATGATGTATTACATCTGCTGCTTGTAAAGATATCCAAGGTGCCTCCTTTTACAGTGTTCACTTTACACACCTATTGGTAGAGTAAATTCAGCCAAATGCACTTTACATGAAGTTACAAATTTAGTTTTGCCCTTCACCTCTCAGCCTTTCTCAAGTTGTTACCTCTTCATAGGTAGAGGGGATTAAAGCTCAGTAAAAATACCAAGAAGAATTCTATAGAAGACAAAAAAAAGCAACAGTGCTTATCCAAGAATTCTACAGAAGAGAAAATTTAAAAAAAAGCAACAGTTCTTATTTTCATGTCTCTGTGTTCTGTCATGAAATCTCAGTTAAATGGTTTTGCAGCTGAACTTTCTAGGTGCCAAGTCCCTTTCAGAAAAAAAAAATTGCCAAACTGCTCCTGAAGATTGTCATAAAAGATAAGGCTGAAAATTGTTGCTGCTTACTGAACAGATGGAAATGATACCACTGGAGAGATAAGAGGAAGAATAGGCATTCAGAATGACCAGAGTTAAGGTAAACAACTAGCCTACCAACCCCCTGGGCCTAAAAGAACCAGAAGAAGGGGTGGAAAAAAAATAATTTAAAAATGCAAAATCCCCTTAATAGAGTATAACAATGTTAAAAAGAAAATCAATCTTCCTACTGAAGAACACCCTGGCTGCAAAAAAACATCAATAGTTACTCAGGCCATGATTTGTTTTAAACATGTCAGTTCTGTCTACACTGATATTAACCAAGCAAAAGTAATAACCAATTCACTGAGCTTTCACAAACATACAAGTTCAGTATTAGAGCATGTCAATCCATCTGAGACTAATTTGAGGTCTGCAGGGCGTAGGACTTTGAAAGCTTAAACTTTATATCATTGGACTGGAAACATTTCTTACAGTATCATAGCCCTATGTGTTTATTACAACATGCACAAAAATATATACATACAAAAGATGGAAAAGCTGCAAAACTGAGATTTCAGTCTTAGGTGAAATGGTAGAATAAAATATGATGACAGACTTTCTTTCTTTTTTTCCCCAGTACAGCTTTTGTTGAAAGTTGTTAGTGTTGGTTTTATTTTTAACTTTTTGCAAAGGGTTGATTTGTACAGCCTTTCCTCAGTAAATCTGTGATTTGGGGCAAATTGGAGAAATTTGTAGAGTTATACAGAGTGACCCTGCAAGAATGTATTTTTCTTGAAGTAGTGCCTTATTATCGTTTCTGTAGGAGTTGATACCCTGAGTCAGGTAAAGACATGTTTCTAGAGCTTATCTGCTAATTAAAAGAGTGATTCTCGCTGTATGACTCCACTTAAAGTCTCTGAAAATTAACATTGCAAGCCTATGGAATTGCCTAAATCTTGAATCTGTTCCTCAGTTGGAAGGAAAGACTGCCCTTTTCAAGGATGAGTGTACAACCAGGCTGGGAAAGTCCACTAATATAGGGGACTGCCTCAAAGAGAGTTCAGGATGCCATATGGTTGCTCTTTCCGTCACCAACAGTACATAGCATCTTGAGAAGTTGTGTTCTGTGAGTCTTGCATCTCAAGATACAACCTTGTTCAGGGAAGCAGGAAGTCAGGACCTTGAACTCTCATCTTCCTTCCCAGGTCCTGCACTGAGTTACAAGATCCACTGAGGGATGAGAAAAAATAGTAGGATATCCTATGTCAGATACTCCAGAGTTGAAAACATGCCACAGTCCATCAACACAAGAGGTAAATGTGCCATACAGGATTACACTTGTGTGGTCTGCTGCAGCTGGATGCTGAAAATGTCCTTTTAGGCTACCTAATAAGCTCCTAGATTTGTGGTTTACTCTTTAAGACAATGTATATTATGTTTAAGGGAGAACAATGGAATTAAGAGTTTGTGCATATGTTGCTGAATAAAGCCACAAACTGACATATTCAAGGAAAAAGATGACTAGGCTGATTGAACATATTACTGGCCCTATGATGTTGCTAGCTAACCACCTTTTGTAGGCACTAGATTAAGAGTGCAAATGGATCTGTCCCTCTCTATGACTGCATAATCACTCTGTGTGATTGCAGGAAGGGGACAGGAACATATAGCCTGGGAAGGACAGAGCAAGTCTTTCCAGAAAGGGGCTGTCTGCATTTAGGATAGATTAAGTGTACCCTACATCACTTTATCCATTTCCCAGGTTAGCTTTGGGCTATGCCTTGGCCTGGGGACAGCAATCAGTTACCATTCTGAACAGACACTGCTTTTCTGCATGGCTTTTGTGTGTCCCATACCAGTTTCCGCTTAGCTCACAAACTGTGCAGGCTAAAATTCATACTGAGAGGTAGCTGATATGTTCTGAACCCAAATCCAGACTGCTCACTTTCATAGCTAAGTGCTAATCAGTCAGGAATAACTCCACGAGTACTGTGTAAAATCTGGGTGTGGAAGGAGCAATTGTAGTTTTAATGCAAAATAGCAGTTATAAAATCATAGAAAAATCTAGTTTGGAAGGGACCTCTGGAGGTCAAGAAGTCCAACCCCTTTTTCAAAGCAGGGCCAACTTCAAAGTGAGATCATGTTGCTCTGAGCCTTGTCCAGCTGAGTTTAGAGTGTCTCCAATGACATTCAACCTTGATACCTACTGTGAATGGCCCTGGTGACATCAAAAAGTCACTATGCTGGTTAATAATTGTTTGCTAATACATGATTAAGGGAAGATTGTTGCTGTTTTTACCAACATGGACTTACTCTAAAGGACTGAATTCAAGAATTTAAAAGAGACAAATCTTACCCTCTTTATATTCCAACATGATTTCAGGTTTCCCTTCATTCACTTATGAACATTTATCTTAATCTTAAAAAACTTGAGTCAGTTCTGGGAGTTCTGATGTGAGGTGGGAATGGACTTCAGCACATATTAACATAAAAGAGAAGTTGAAGACTATTTGAAAGTCTCTTTTTCTTTCCTTCAAAATGGAAAACAAAAACCCCAAAACAGTCTCCGTCACACTACATCCTGGGATTGGGGTGTTCTGCAGAGCAAGATGTTAACTTTTCAAGGAGCTGCCATAGAAAAAAATATCAGTGTTTACTGGATGTTTCTACCATTCAGTAGCAGCTGAGCTGGAGAGTGGACGATCTAAAGTGTTATGCATTTGTATGCCCACTTAGCATATTTTAATGTTTTTAAAATGCATTTTCTACATTTTTTAATATGCTTTTAATCTTAACAATCTTGCTAGCCAAAATTCCCCCAGGTGCACATATTTAGTGCTATGTACACTCTTTTTCAGATAGGTTTATATGAGATGGTGATAGAAAGGTCAAATTATGTTTGCACAATATTTTAGCCAAAGTCAAATACAGGAGGCTTAACAAGGTAGGGGAAAAAAAGAAGGAAAAAAAAAAAAAAGAGAAGCTGGGCAGGACTTGATGAAATGAATGTTTACATACTTCCTTCTTTGTTTTCACTGCAGGATTGGAACAATAAGGAAGTTCTTCAAGAATTAAATTGGGAGGACTGGATTAAAGAAAACAGGTGGCAACAATGCACTCCTTTAATGTAATCTGAAATTGTAAATTATTTAATTTGGTCTACAGTCAAAGTCAAAGCAAACTTGCTCTGAAATTCAAACATCAGATCCAGACTAAGAATCTGATTCTTCAAAGGATTAAGAAGGTTGATCGAAGCTGTTGAAGTGGGTCATTATTTCAGTGAAATGAGGTTAAGGTATGAACTGGATATGGTATCCATACATTTACAGTGTATTACAAACAACAGTTTTCATATGTCTAAAATGTATTTTTCTTACCTGACCATGTCCCTGATGAAGTTTCAGCAATGAACTGAAATTTGATCGTAGTAACATTGCAGAAAGATATTAAACTGTGTTATGACTTCTTTTTTTTTTTTTTTCTTTTTGGTGGATTTTTATGACTGCAATTAGTATGGACTTCTGATCTAGATTATTTCAAATATTCTTATGTCCACATATCTAAGAACTGATTCTGAAAGTTTAGCGACAATTCTCACTGTCAATCAGTGAGAATAATTCACTCAATATAACTCCCTCACAGTTAAAACTTTTCTTCAAATAAGAACACAGATATGAAATGTGTGAAGTTCATGACCTTAGATTTCAAAATAGTTCATAACAGATGCATTTTTCCAATGGAGAAACAGGCACATAAATATGGTAACATAATGGAGATAGCTAAGCAAGTCCAGGACAAAATTTGAAATTGAGGAATAAGATTTTTCATTCCCAGAACAGTTTATGCATGGATAATGCTGACTGCTTACTGTAATGTTATTATTATTTATAAGAGCATAAAATATCAGAGCAAACACTTTTCTGGTACTGAAACATCAAGGATGGTAGATCTAAACATAGGAACTGTGATATAATCACACAAAATGCAACAGTTTGAATTAGGATTTTTCTTGAACCCCAGAACCAAGACAATGTTTTCAGTCACTGATCTTGTCTAGCCCCCTTCTGGAAAAGTTCAGCTCAAGGAGTAGTAGACTAGATTAAATTAGAAAGTAATGAGGTCCTGATAGAGGAATCAAAGAGTGGGCTGGGCAAAGCACACTGGAATCAATAGGACAGCTGAGTAAGAAAGAAGATTTGCTCTCTCACTTTTAGCACTTCTAGGAGTATTTTAATTCAGGTTTGGTCCCTGAAGGAATCTTGCCATTTAAAGGAGTCTTGAAAAAACACCAAGTCAATTTATTCCCAGTGCAAGGTCTTTTTCAGTGGCAGTCCCTCATCTTGCTGAGATAAGGAGAACAAAAGAAATATTTTACAGGACCTTCAAACTAATTGTGGGAGGAATAGAAGTTAGATTAGAAACTTCTCCAATTAGAGATGATTACTGCTGCACAGAAACAGTCTTTTCTAGGGTAGAAGTCCTCATACCTCTGACTTTCTCTTATTTCCCTTCTGAAAAAAGTTTTAATTTCATTGTCCTTTTGTTCTTAGGTCTCACAGTTGCCCACCTCCACAGACACTGCCCCAGAAACACCCTTTGTGTACTCCATCTCTTCAAACTTTCCCCTCATTTTCCCAAACGAATTCATAGAATCATAGAATCATTTTGGTTGGAAGGGATCTCCAGGGTCATCAAGTCCAACCTTTGTCCCATCATATTCCTAACCATTAGACCATTAGACCATGGCCTCAAGTGCCTCATCAACCCGTTTTTTGAACACCCCCAGGTACAGCGACTCCACCACCTCCCTGGGCAGCCTGTTCGAATGTCTAACCACCCTCTCAGTAAAGAACTTCTTCCTAATATCCAACCTAAACTTCCCGTGACGCATCTTGAGGCCACTTCCTCTTGTCCTATCGTTAGTAATTTGGGAGAAGAGACCAACACCAGCCTCACTACAGCCTCCTTTTAGGTAGTTGTAGAGGGCAATAAGGTCTCCTCTCAGTCTCCTCTTCTCCAGACCAAACAACCCCAGTTCCCTCAGCCGGTCTCCATAAGGCCTGTTTTCCAGACCTCTCACCAGCCTCGTTGCCCTTCTCTGGACTCGCTCCAGCACCTCAATGTCCTTCTTATGCTGTGGTGCCCAGAACTGGACACAGTACTCAAGGTGTGGTCTCACAAGTGCCGAGTACAGGGGCACGATCACCTCCCTACTCCTGCTGGTCACACCGTTTCTGATACAGGCCAGGATGCCATTGGCCTTCTTGGCCACCTGGGCACACTGCTGGCTCGTGTTCAGTCGGCTGTCAGCCAACACCCCAGGTCCTTTTCCACCAGGCAGCTTTCCAGCCACTCTTCCCCAAGCCTGTAGCGCTGCATGGGGTTGTTGTGACCCAAGTGCACGACCCGGCACTTACCCTGGTTAAACCTCATACAATTAACCTCAGCCCATCGCTCCAGCCTGTCCAAATCCCGCTGCAGAGCCTCCCTACCCTCAGGCAGATCGACACTCCCGCTCAACTTCGTGTCATCTGCAAATTTACTGGGGGTGCATTCAATCCCCTCATCCAGGTCATTGATAAAGACATTAAACAAGACTGGCCCCAAGACCGAGCCCTGAGGGACACCGCTTGTGACCGGTCTCCATCTGGATTTAACTCCGTTCACCACAACTCTCTGGGCTCGGCCATCCAGCCAGTTTTTAACCCAGCGAAGAGTCCACCTGTCTAGACCATGAGCCACCAGCTTCTGCAGCAGAATGCTGTGGGAAACAGTGTCAAATGCCTTACTGAAGTCCAGGTAGACAACATCCACTGCTTTTCCCTCATCCACTAGGCGGGTCACCTGATCATAGAAGGAGATCAGGTTGGTTAAACAGGACTTCCGCTTCATGAGCCCATGCTGGGTGGACCTGATCCCACTGTTGTCCTGCACTTACAGCATGATCTCCCCCAAGATGAACCATTCCATAATCTTCCCTGGCACCAAGTCAGGCTGACAGGCCTGTAGTTCCCCAGATCCTCCATCCTGCCCTTCTTGTAGATGGGCGTCACATTGGCAAGTCTCCAGTCATCCGGGACCTCACCCGATAACCAGGACTGCTGAGAGATGATGGAGAGCGGCTTGGCAAGTTCCTCTGCCAGCTCCCTCAGCACTCTCGGGTGGATCTCATCTGGCCCCATAGACTTATGGGTGTCTAATTGACTCAGCAGGTCCTTCACTACTATTTCCTGGATTACGAGGGGTTTATTCTGATCTCCATCTCAATCTTCCAGCTCAGGGGACTGAATACCATGAGCATAAGTGGTCTGGCTGTTAAAGACCGAGACAAAGAAGGCATTAAGTACCTCAGCCTTTTCCTCATCCTTGGTAACAATGTTCCCCCTCACATTCAATAAAGGATGGAGATTCTCCCTGCATCTTTTTTTATTGTTAATATATTTGTAAAAACTCTTCTTCTTATCTTTTGCAGCAGTGGCCAGGCTGAGTTCAAGCTGGGCTTTTGCCTCCCTAATGTTCTTCCTACATGACCTAATTAAATCCCTGTACTCTTCCCGAGTAGCCTGCCCCTTCTTCCAAAGGTGGTAGACTCTCTTCTTTCTCCTAAGCCCCAGCAGAAGCTCCCTGTTCAGCCAGGCTGGTTGCTTTCCCCGCCAGTTTGTCTTATGACACATGGGGACAGCCTGCTCCTGCATCTCTAACAGTTTCTTCTTGAAAAGAGTCCATCCTTCCTGAACCCCTTTGCCCTCTAGGACTCTTCCCCAAGGGACTTTCTCAGCCAGTGTTTTAAACAGGTTGAAGTCTGCCCTTCGAAGTCCATGGTGAAATTTTTGCTGCCCCCCATCCTAACTGGGCTAAGGATTGAGAACTGTATCCTTTCATGGTCACTTAGCCCAAGACGGCCTCCGACCACCACATCACCTACCAGTCCTTCCCTGTTTGTGAATAACAGGCCTAACAAGGCACCTTCCCTGGTGGGCTCACTTACCAGCTGAGTCAGGAAGTTATCTTCCACGCACTCTAGGAACTTCTTGGATTGTTTTCTCTCTGCCGTGTTATATTTCCAGCAGATGGCTGGTAAGTTGAAGTCCTCTACAAGAACAAGGGCTTGTGGCTTTGCAGTTTCTGCCAGTTGTTTACAGAACAGTTCATCGACCTCTTCATCCTGGTCAGGTGGCCTGTAGTAGACTCCCAGCAGGATATTCACCTCGTTCGCCTTCCTCAGCTTAACCCATAAACATTCTACTGGTTCATGACACTTATCGATATCCTCGAGCTCCTTGGTCCCAGAGGCCACCCACACCCTGTCCTTTTTTTCCAGACTTTTGTTCTCAAATCAGCTTGTCCACCTGCCTGCCTCCTCCTGCAGAAACGAAGCTTCAGCTCCTCTGTCTGTCTGGGTCCCTGACACCCCAGGCACATTAAACAACTACCTGTCCAAACAGGGCTCTGACAGCAGAAACAAGAGAGTATGTTAAAAAAAAAAAAAAAGAAAAAAAAAAAAAAAAAAAGAAGAAAGGAAAAAGAAAGGCATTGTAATCCTGTATCCTTAACTTGCTACTCTTTATCCAATACCAAATAAGCTTATTACAACAAGAGTATGCATCTTGTGCTCTCCTGGCAACACTGAATTAAATCTACACAACTCAAGGAGACCATTTAGGAGGAAATTTAAAGAAGGGGATTGCATTAGCTGAGTGAAGAACTGAGTAAGGTATAAACAAGTATTTCATCAAAGACAGGGTCAGGGTGAGGGCAAACTCTCGCAAGGGTCCAACCATAGCGATAAACCAGAGGGAGATGCTGGCGGACGAAAAAGTTCAGGGTCAGCAATGACAATGAGATTTCTTCCCTGGGGAGAAAAATAAAGGTCTAGAGACACGAGAAAGCTTTAGCTTAATTAACAGCTCTCCTTGTGGAAAAAATGGTAGCAAAATAACATAGCTTAATTATTATCACCATCATTATGGGAACCCATATATCTTTAACTTCCTATCTAGCTAGTAACATGGCCCAGCCCCACAGCATTTCCAGTGGACTGCCTCCCTTCATCCAGGCTGACACAGCAGCCTGGAGACCTTGCACAGCCACTCTCCTCTCTGTTGGAAAAGGCAGCGGTGGGGGGAGGATACGGTGCTTTGTCTTGGGGATGTCGTCTGGACATCACTGAACCAAGTCATGAAATGTTAAGGTGAACAAGTGGGGCAGGTTTGTTTGTTTAAGGTCATGCCTGAAATGCTGTAAAGCAATGCATTTTCAGGTTATTTTCAGCTCCCTGCATGCTCTATGACAGAGATTCATAGTGTCCCTGTACTTCTTAGGTCCATTTATAGAGGGAAAAACAGTGAATGAAATGCCTTCAGCTTAAAGAACTCTGCATTGGGGAGCTAATTCAAATAGGGCCTGATTTCACTGTTTTTACCTAACTGTTAAATGAGCATTTGCAACTCAAAAGAGAAACATGCCATGATTGCTGGATTCCAATTAGGTAACCCAATGAGTAGGTACCACTCACTTTCAGTAAAAATACAGAACTCTGACTCAGAGACTCCTTTAGTAAAGATAGGGCTACGGAGGAGTGCATCTCAAAAAGTAGAGGAGTGCAGCCATGTAGTGTAAACTAAGTTACTGAAAATGTGTGCCCTCCCCTCCTTTCTCCCAAGACTTTTTAATTTTCCAGAATTTTGGAGGTATTAATACAGATTGTCATTGTGCCTTTAATTTCCATGTTCTGGAGAGCAAGGAGAATGAAAACCAGAAAGCTTTGGATAATACTTCTGGTGGAACTGAGACCTGAATCCAACCATATATAACAGCCTGGTGATGTCTGATACAACCCATTAAAAATGCCCTGTGTAGTCTATAAATTACAGCTGTGAAAATGGAACCAAATCCTTTTAATGTGCTTTCCTCAAGAACATTTTTTTATGTCTGCCTAAGCCCATATGTTATTATTTGACCTCTGAATCTATCAGGTATAGGGACAATAAAATCTACAAAAGTTAAAGCCTAATTTAGTAAATATTGGTCTGGTTTCCCTGAATTTCCTGTACTTTTTAAAGCAAGCCTTAGCTTTGTTACCTGGAGCGCCTGCAATTGCTAGCTCCCAAGCAGCTTACAAGTGTAGGAAATAAAAGGTGTTATGGAATCTGAGTGGAAAAATACATTTTGGATTAAAATCTATTTTACATTGTTTATTTATGTTACACATGACACAACAAAGTGTGCAGGTCAATGGCAATCAGGTATGCAGCATAATACCTTTACTACCTTATTCTGTTAGCCCTATTACTCCTGGACAGAACATGACCCACCAAGACAGGTCTTGAGAGGCCAGGCTCTGGGTAGGGATGCTGAGTGAGGGGTGGATCATGATAAAAAAAAATCCTCCTTTAACAAATTTGAAAAAGATAAATGCTTGGCCAAGCTTTACTAATGGTTTGTTCAATTTAACAATGTTTTTCCCTTGCTTAATAAATAGTGTACTTTAAAGGTCAAATATTTTATCTTTAAAAACCGCAGGTGATACAGTGAGTGCCCAGAAAACAGTTCTAGCTAGTGGTGGAGAAAGGGCATGGAACTGAAAAGAGAATAGGATGAACATGGACTCTTTTTTCTGATAAGGAAGACTTTAAAAATTATTTTTGAAAGCAAAATTACTGCTGCATGCAGTATTGCCTGATGTTTTAAGCAGATGAAATAATGGGAGAAATATCTGGTGGTATAATTGCTTTTATTGTGCATATTTGAGTAGGGTGTTTAGGTGCCAATTTTAACAAGTGAAAAAAGTGAAATGTCTACCAAAGCTCTTTCTCCTCATTCAAGGAGCTACAACAGGGTCTGGAATTTCTAGAGGTGAAAAGAAGAAAATAGGACTTCCTCCTTATTTTTGTTTTGTTTTCAATCTTTTGTTGTGTTATAATTTTCAGTGTTGCTGAGAAATTGCATGAGGTCAAATTTAGAAGCGAAAAAAAAATTTATATAAGGTGCCTGACACCAAAACTTCATCTAGCTGTCATAGAACTCATTAGAAATTATATAAGCTTCTTAAACTCCCTTCAGAAAGGACTGAAATTTTCATACACATGCATAGGACCAATCTGCTGCTGGTGCATAGCCAGTGTATTTAAAGATGATTTAAAGATTTACATTCTGAGAAGCCAAAGAGAAAGTATGAATTGTTATCACTTCTCACATGTATCCCTACCTATAACTTACATAAGTGGAAGGTAATATTAGGAAATTGATTTGTGCCTAAGAAAAAAATCAGTTTACAGAATACTACCTTACGTGGTACTGAAGTAAGTCATTGCTCTTGCAATCATTTCCCAAAATTTTGGCTCCCTAGTACCTATCTCTAAATTTAATTTCTTGCCAAGCTTTGAGAAATAGGCATGTAAAGAACAACTTAGGAGTTACCTGCTCAGGTTTGTAATGAATGGCAGATGCTACCACCCTCATATATCCAAGAGGGTTTTATTTCACTCTTGTGAATGGAGTTCATCTGAAGAAGAACATTCAAGGACACCCTAAAAACCATCACAGGATCTAACAACTGCTTGCTTTTCAAGTTTTATTCATTTAGCCCACCGTAACACTCATTTCCAACACTGTTTGTTGTTCTCATATGTTTGCTTTTTATTAGATTATTTTAGATGTTTTTTATTAGTCCAACTTTTACAGAAATATTTTTCTCTCTTTTCTCTCCCATCACCAATGTCAAAGAAGAATGGGAGAAACTCCTTCATATCAGTTATTTGAAGTACATTGTTGGAAGTATGTGGGAGAATAATCTGTGAAAATCTTTTCTTGGAAGTGGACAAAAACACAGTTGCACAGGTAAATAAGGAAAACCAGAGATATAATTTCCGTGCATTTTGTTCCTACGTAAATAAGGCTGAAATCTCCTTACTGTAAATGGAGAAGGTGTTGTCATTATAAACAAGATAAAGAAAATTGCCTCTTAAAGAGTGATCAGATTTTAAACTACACAGTCAGTAAGTAAGTACCACATCAGTTTGGTTATTTAGAATTTAAAGTTCTATAAAAGTTCTCAGAAAAGGTTGACCTTTTATTAAAATACCCGCCATCAACATTTGCCACCTGAGAGACAGAACTTGGCAGATTCTGGATGTTCTTGTATTAGAAGAGGGATCCAAACAGGTTAACATCTGAGTTTTGCAAAACACTCTGCAACAATTTTAACCTGAACAGAAGAGAGTTCATAGTTTTGTCCAGCTCCAAACATATTTTAAAGGTTATTGAATATGTATATGCAGATTAAGGTCAAGATCCTAATGGCATATTTTGATTCCAGCACCGTTTGGATTGCTCAGAGTGCCAGTATTAGGCTTTTAAGATTGCTATACAGAAAATGAGGTGAAATATATCTTTGAAAGAAAATTCATGTATTTTAACATTTTAGGTCCAATCTCCATGTACAACAACAGGGCAGGGTTTCTGATGCCAAAGAGCAGTTTAAGGAGCCTACAGCTACTTATGGGAAACACTAAAGGCAGGGTACCCGAGCTGGATGTGAGTGTACGTACTTTGGACCCTGAATGTCAAGCTCTGTCAGTTAGCCCCCGTCTCAGGAGAACTCACTCCCTTTTTAATATTTCCATTTTCAACTCTGAAAAACAAGGAATCAGATACAAGTCTAGGATGTTGCATGGTATGGAGAGCATCAGTAAGAAATGAGAAATAACTCTTTACTTGAATATTTATTGCCAAAACTGTAATATATTTTAAAAGATAGTCAAAAGCGTTTTAGATATATAATACAATAAACAAAGCTACATTGGCAGTAGGATACATTATGTGACCTAAAAAGTTTCCTTTTTCTAATTCCTGTGACTTACAGAGATACATATATGTAACCGCCGATTTACATTTTAATTATCATCTAGTGAACCTATTTATTCAAAAGCGATTACCATGACTTGAACCAGGCTGAGCAGAGGGTATATTGTTTAAGTTCTCAATGAACTTATAAGATCAAATTCATCCTCATTTTAAGGATACATTAGAACTCATCCCTTAATTGAATCATTCATGTCGATCCACGTAGATGTGCTCTGTGAGCAACTTGAGAATAGAGTGGCCACAAACTCTAGAACCATTAAAAAATCCTTTAAAAATTGCCTACATCTTTTCCTCCTACTGCAGGCCCATGCCAAGAAGGAGGACCATAATGGATCCACTCAGTCCTACATCATCAGAGGTATGCCCTTTTGTGCATAATAACTGTGAGAAAAATACTGCATTTCAAAATTATCCATGCCTTAATATTTCCATGTTATGTCAATACATAAAAGGAGATCCTTAAAATGCTAGTCTAAAATAGTCTAAAAGTACCTCATAAAATTAACAATCTTACCAAGTGTTTATGACATCAAACCCCAGATTTAATAACGCCGTGGTTAAAGGAGGCTCTATACCGAGGATATTATTTACAGAAAGAAAAGACCCGGTTCTATTTTTATGAGAAAGGTGTTTTTCTCGTTCAGGATAGCAGCTGATTATCTTCCCACAACTTCTGGGTTGTGTCAGACAATGAAAGAGGCCTGATGCTAGACTTTGTAAAGCCCTGAAATCATTTGCATTTGTTTTGTAAGTACATTTCTATGCAAATGTACAGCATTGGCTTAACATCAGCAGTTTTAAATCCACTAAGTAGAGACACTTTCTGAGACTTTGTCAGAGGGAAAGGATTAGAAAACTTAAACTTGACTGAAATGCTGGTGGAATATAACTCATTTGAAGAAGTTTCAAGACTTTAAAAAGTCACCATTTATTTCTTTTTTTCTGAACTTTTCCTTCTACTCAGAATAAAACCCTATTTTCTATACTTTGTGTGTTGTAGAAATGTTATAAATCCCTTCCCTTTTTTTAGTTAATTCTTTCCAGGTAATTAATTCTTTTTATATTATAATAGCTTATCATTAGTCTGTGCACACCTATACCCCAGTCAGCTAGGTTCTCTTTTTGGACTTGCTTGCTTCACAACACAGTTCAAATTCACTGTTCATCTGTTACCTTTTCATAAGACACATTTGTGCTTTCAGGAAATCTTTGACCATTGATAGCTTGCTTAGTCCAGGGCAGGGTGAGCCAACACAGAGGTACAACCCAACACAATTTTCTGGTAGCCAGAAGAGCAACAAGAACTTCCCATTCTCCCTGGCCATCAGCCACCCATTTCTATCTTTAGCCATGTTATAAGGATCTTTAATCCAGATCATTTCACATGAACAAAATCAGCACAACTAAACAGCAGTAAACTGGAGCACAGATCTGGGAACGTGTCAGTACAGGAGGAGAGTCCAGGAATGCCAGCTTGGCTGTAGGAGAAGGCTCATACACACACATACACACCGAATGATATCTGTGTGTAAATACAGGGAGTGGACAGCATTTCTTGTTCTCCCCTTTCTACTACAAAATACTGAGTTTGATCCCAATAGCCACAAAAATATAGCAGGTGCAGGTATTTCTTATCCTGGGACAACTCTAACTCATAGTTATTAAGACCATCAGGGGTGGACTTACAGGTGGGGGTTGATGATCTCCAGAGGTCCCATCTAACCCCTACCATCCTGTGATAAGGGACAGGAGTTATCACAGTCATAGGTGACACAGGCCCCAGAATGTCATATTGCAGTTCTTGCATTTGTAGGTATTTGCTTGAGCTATAATTTTTGAAACTTCAGTGACAGAGAATCCATAACATTATTGGAAAATCTCTGCAAGTGTTTAATAGGTTTCACTACTAAAATGTGAGATTTATTTTTAGGTTGAATTAATCTAATTTTGTCCTGTTGCTTTAAATGACTTCACCAGAGAATGGCAACATCACCTGCAGAGCTGCCCAGATACCAATGTCAAATCCACCGTGACTTCTTCCACAGCAGCAAAGAGTTAGTCCAGGGGTGTGAAAAGGAGAGGCTCACTCCCAGGCATGCAGTGCAAGGTATTACTAGCAACACCACTGTGCTTCCATCTCTTCTGCCCCGACCTTCTGTGTGTGTCTGCCTTCTTTCCTTCCTGCTTTCCACCTTTCTGTGTCCCCTGTGCCACGCAGTATTCATATAGTTCCAGGAATAACTTCACTGACTTCTTGCCCTATATCTATCTGCTGTCATGCCTTGACATTTTTGATTCATCCATGCAAGTGACTGGACAAGCCTCTGCCAAAGCCCAGAGCTTGTTTCTCTCCATAGTACACATGTGAAACAAACACTCAGTGCAGCTCCCTTTTCCTTGTGTTATATCTCATAATCCAGATCAGCATCCAACAGGGAAACCAAAGTGCCACTTCATTAGCTCTATGATAGACAAATTAGCATAGCATAGCATAGTGTAGCGTAGCATAGCGTAGCATAGCATAGCATAACATGGAATGGAATGGAATGGAATGGAATGGAATGGAATGGAATGGAATGGAATGGAATAGAATAGAATAGAATAGAATAGAATAGAATAGAATAGAATAGAATAGAATAGAATAGAATAGAATAGAATAGAATAGAATAGAATAGAATAGAAAGAGGAATCTGAAGTGCCAGAAAGTCCAGCTCCTAAAAGGGAAGCCAAATTTGAGAAATCAGTATAATAGAAATCATTCTTCTGTGTCCTAGCCATTTTTTTTTATGCTGTTGGCAGCTAAAACCTCTTGTAAGCAGTGTGGGTTGCCAACAAAGATATAGTTGGAGTTATTTAAATTTTCTCTCATAATTATTAACTTTGTAGGTTTCATGAGAGCTACAGAGTCACAGTACAGGTTTTGCAGGTGCAGTGGTATGACTGTCTACAGAGTTACGATCAGATAGAGCTCAGTAAATGAAAATGGGTTTATCAAATGCCTTTGGCAGTGTCATAAAGAACTAGACTGTGCACCTTAAGCCTATATTTCATTTGGACTTAAGTGGGAAGATGCTTTGTGCTTGTAGGCTTTTGATTAAGACACACCTATGATCTGCAAAAGTAGCATCATTGCAGGATTTAGTCTTCATAGAATAGAGGACACGAGGCTGGTTTTTTCTCTCCAGAACTGATGCCATAGCTCACGAGACCAGAATGTTAGCACAAAACACAAAAGCATTAGATCTTCTTTTCATCATTTCCACTGCCATTTCATTTAGCCATATGGGACATATATTTTAAGTTGGGCACTGTTTAAAGTGAATCATGATATTGCCTTGCAGTAGTGGATATTAGAGCACTGCGTTGTAATTAGAAACCAGGGAATGCAGCAAGAAAAGAAAAAACATTACAGCTGGATTTTACTTTGGAAGTTGCAACTTGACGATGGAAAACATGTTTTGACCTCTCAGGACATGAAGACAAAATTACTTGTCTGCAAGACAAACAGAAGCACAGGTTCTGATCATAAAGTGATAGAATTGAATAGAGTTACTCTGGCTTGTCCATGAGAGCATTTCCCACTCCCATACTTGTCCTTTTAGATTCAAAAGTGCTTGTGTGAACCTGCTTGTACAAATCCTCAAGAGTGTAACAGTTTCACATTCCTCCTAAGCCAGCTCAAGAGTAAGGAGTAGACACAGCCCTTCATTTCAGTCCCCCTGTATTTTCATCCCACAGCCACAGAATAAACTTCATCAGAGACTAAAAGCTAATGTATCAGAAAAGTGGATTTATTTTTCCATTATCTGAATCTTTTTTCTTACATCCAGCCCTCTGGATGTCATCACAAGTACCAGCTGCAGCAGAAGTGATGTGTGACAAACATAAATCCAGGGTCTTGGAAAAACAAGGAGAAAAAAAGGATGAGAGAAAAACCCATTCCTTTTAACTACAGTCTGTATTTATACCTGCTTAAAACCACAACCTCATACACATAGGTTCTTCTCCCTGCTTGGGGTGTAATTCTCTTGAGTTCAAAATACTTGCTCTGCACTTTCACTTCATGTCTTCAGGAATTTTTGGCAACTATGGGCTATGGTTTATATTGGGTAATTACTGGAGTGGAATTATCTAAATGTCCATAAGGAGATGAAAGAGAGGGTGGAGGTTTACTCACCTAATCCAGTTCTGCTTTTTGAGAGAGAGAAGAGTTTAACTCACAGGTGTTACAGTCAAAACAGGTCTCTATGTTATTGTGATGACTGGATCTCAAGTGCAAGTGAAGGATCTCCAGTGCAAGTTCTCTGTTCCCCTGTAGGAGGAACATCCAGCTGGCACAATTCTTTGGTTATGAGAGATGTTTCAAAACAGTTATGAAACAATTCAGGATGTTTGATTTCAATAAATTACCTCCTCCCAGGTAAAATGACCTGTGCTTGTTAGTAGAGTGAATAATGTAATCTGTGTGATTTAAATAAGTTTCTATTTCCCCACATACTTTCATGTCCTGGTTTGACTAAAACAGAACCAATTTTGCCTTTCAGTTAAATCTCTTCTGAGATGCGCTTTCTGCAGTCAACAACATGTTTTTCAGACAGCGTTTGCTCCCAGAAGTGGTAACGCTCAATGTTTATAGTCAGTACTGAGTTCACAGTACAATGCTGTGCAGAAAGGCTCTTGCTTATACTTATTCTTACAGAAACCAAGGTCACTGCCAAATTCCTTTGGTACAGCCTCGGGGCCCCCGTTAGTGTAAGGGTGCCAAAGGGTTGCACCTGCGAGGAGGAGTGGACAGGACAGGTGACCCAAACTGACCAACACAGTATTCCATCCCATACATGTCAAGCTCAGCATAAAGCTGAGGCATCATGGGGGACAAGTTCTCTTTGGCCAGGATCCTGGAAGGACTCTGTCCTTTCTGTCTCCAATCCTGATCCGTGCGTTCCTGAATCCAGTTGCTGTCTGCCACTGGGTCCAGAAGCCCAGCCCAGGATGTTCCCAATGCTGTTCTGCAGCAACAGTGGTGGCCTGAGCATCACTGGGGGGAGCATGAGATTTGGGGCAGAAGTTTGGTACTGGTTTTATATATGTTTGTATATATTTCATGCTTTTTCTTATTGTCTTTTCTTTTTATTGTTGTTGTTTCACTAAGGCTGTTTCATTTTTTTTTCCAACCTATAAGTCTCTCCCCTTTTTCTTCTTTCCCTTCCCCTGTCCAGGAAGGGAGCGGGGTTAATAGAGAGCATCTGCTGTCCATATAGTGGCCGACCCAGACCCAAACCTTGACATTGCATTATATTGCTGTATTAGAAGGGGTGTTGTTAGTAGGTCGACAGGGATTCTCCTCCCCCTCTACTCTGCCCTGGTGAGGCCACATCTGGAATATTGTGTCCAGTTCTGGGCCCTCCAGTTCAAGAAGGACAGGGAACTGCTTGAGAGAGTCCAGCGCAGAGCCACAAAGATGATGAAGGGAGTGGAACATCTCCCTTATGAGGAAAGGCTGAGGGAGCTGGGTCTCTTTAGCTTGGAGAAGAGGAGATTGAGGGGTGACCTTATTAATGTCTATAAATATGTAAAGGGTGAGTGTCATGAGGATGGAGCCAGGCTCTTCTCAGTGACATCCAATGGGACTAGGGGCAATGGGTACAAGGTGGAACATAGGAGGTTTCACATAAATGTGAGGAAGAACTTCTTCACAGGGTGACAGAGCACTGGAACAGGCTGCCCAGAGAGGTTGTGGAGTCTCCTTCTCTGGAGACTTTCAAAACCTGCCTGGATGTGCTTCTGTGTGACCTGATCTAGGTATTCCTGCTCTGGCAGGGGGATTGGACTAGATGATCTTTTGAGGTCCCTTCCAATCCCTAACATTCTGTGACTCTGTGATTACATAGGAGGAATATGCACTGATGGATTGCCTCACTCACCAAGTGCAGAGCAAGTTCCTGGAGCACAAGTGGCTGGCCCTGAACTGTGCCTGAGAACTCACCCAGTCAGAAAGACCCCTGCAGCACCTCACCAAAGAGATCCCTCCCAGTAGTGTCTGCATCAGTGAATTGTAAGATGAACTTTGGATGACTGAAGAGCAAAATGTGTTGGCTTTTTATTCCAGCTGCTAGAGTTGGATTGCTGCCTCTTGCCCAAACACTCAACTTTCAACTCCATCCCTATTCAGCTCAGTTCCTAGCCTGGATGCATTTAAAGTGTGTAAATGATTTGCTCTCCATGATGCCACTGTAAGCATCTTGCTGTTTACTAGGCCTTAGCTATGTTTTCCCCAGGCTTTGTACTTTAATGACTTATGCTGATATGTGTGACGTGATGAGTGTTTTCTATATTTAAAAGAAATGAAAAATGTTTAATTATGAAAAAGATCAGAACCTGTGCTTCTGTTTGTCTTGCAGACCAGTAATTTTTCTTCATGTCCTGGTACTCTGGTTGCAATTTTAGTTTTGGCAGTTGATAATCCTCCCAGGGTAGTCTGAGTGCTTTTGGAACTGAAAAAGTAAAGGAAGTGCATTTGTACTGCAAACTAATTTCTAGAAAGTGGTAAAAAGAAAAGTTACATCCCAAAATAGACTCTCCCATCAAAATTCAGTCAGTAAACATGTGGTAAGAAGACTACCCCTCTATGGAAGGCCAAATGTCTCAGCCTCATATATAGTTTCCTGAAAAAGCAGAGATATCTTGCTTGTCTCTTAGGCTGTAGGAGAGGCAATGAAAGACCCAAAGGACCACAAACAGTCCTGTGTGGAAACAATTGCAAGAACAGTGTCCTCGTCACCATCTCAAACAGAAAATCTAAATCAGCCTAGAAGCATTTAAAAATATGATAGAGCTACTGCTCTCACACTTGTTTCCTCAAAGCTTATGAACAAAAACCCTGTAGAATATGACTCATACTAACATTATTCGCCATCTCTATTGGAATTCATGTCATGAGTTAAAACCACAGTCAGGATCTTCATCTGAAAGGTTATGCATTTTTGTTAGAAATCTAATGTTAGGAGCCTAATCTATATTTTAAATTTATTTATCAAGTCATGTGACATTTGTGTATATCATGAAAACTATGGTCCTGCTTAATTCAACAGCATTGCAACGTTCCATCAACTTTTTCATTGAGTCACGTGTTGTGTATTCACTCAGGCGTGTCCTCTGCAGACAACATTTAGCTACAGTTGCTGAATTAATCATTTACAGCTCTCCAAGGTAGTCTTTGAAGAAAGAGTAGCCTGTATCTCAAAGGTCAACATGAGACAAGGTTACGAATCGAAGGCTAAAACTCTAACGCTGTTAATACCCCACCCAGGGTGTCTAAAACAATTATTCTGATAATAACCAGGTATTTGTAGGCTTAAATTAACTTTTGTTTTACTGTGTGAGCTAATTCTGTAATCAGAAAAGTTTGTCTGATCTTGGTAGAAAAATGGGGATCTAAAGACCAGGCTGTTCTATTCAAGGCCACCAGTCTGCAGGGTGAAACTGAGAGCCAGGCAGAGCACGGCACTGGAAGGTGACTTCTTAAAAACTCAAATGGAAAATCAGACCCAGGACACTTACTGGGAAGGGTGATCCATACCTTTCTGTTGTCACAGGCAAACAGTCAGAGAGACTAGGTCAGTGAGGAAAGACATTGCTTTTAACAGCAGAATAAAACTAATCAGAGCCCAGTAACACAGCAGCTCTGTATCACTGCTATTCATCTTATAGAATATCTGATCAGTGACTGGCATTATTCAAATAAATGAGTCTCAATGAATTTTGCAAATACAGGAAATAGATTTCATACCTGCAAGTGCTGATTGATTAAGCTCTTTCAAAGTGATACGGACTATTTAGTGCAGTATCACTGGGCAAAATAAGAAACCCTCTGAAACCTCCAGGAAAGAGCCAGAGGAGAAGAACCAGAGGTCTGCAGCTCTACCCAGGTCTGTGGGACCATGCAGGCTTTCTGCCACCTCTTCCCTAAACCAGAATTCTGATCTTAGTCAGGCCCAGGAATGCCCCAAGGATTTCAGGTTTCCCAAAACACCTACTCCTCTCTCCTACAGCAGTGCAGCATATCCAGCCCCAGTTCCAGAAAAACATCAATAAAAATCAAATCCAGTCATACTACGTTGTCTTGTGTCACTTCATTTCACAATGACAACTGGGAAATGGTATGCACAACATTAGCCTGCAATTATAATCTGTCATTGCTGTTCAGACAAAGAAAGTACACAGGGAAGAAGTTTGTGCTAGGTGAATTTTGGCTAAAGTAACAAAATGGAAAATCCACCTGTCACCTTGTGTAGTGTGCTTCCTTTGTCTATTAGCACTTGGGATGCACAGCTAACTTGCAGCCACTATTCTCTTTTCACAGAAATTTCCACAAAATTCTTGGGACCTTATAATATTACTTGATATTTAATGTAATTTTAACATTCTACTGCTATCATTCCTCAATGAATTTATGATGTCATCTGTTACACACTGCAAGAAATCAACATTGTTTGGCTATGGCAAGCTACACACTCACAAACAATTTTTTTGTCCTCCTTAGAAATGAGTAACTTCGATAAGATCTTCAGAAAACATTCAAATGTGACCTATTTTTGACTCACATAACATTCTGCTCGTAGCTGGATTTTATCTTTACACAACTAATGCACTGCTGACTATGAGCCCTGAAACTGTTCATTCAAGCCCATCTGAAAAGATAGCCATTACTGATCCTTTCTTCTAAGCTCTTCAGATCTTCATAAGCCTTCTCATGAACTGACTACATTTCAGAAAAGTATAATTTTCTTTTTCTTGAAAAAAACAGACAACTCCATTATGTGACCTACATGCAATGTTAGAGATACACGTAGATGGAAGCCACCCTTCAAACAAACGTAAACCATGTATTTTTAGCTGTGAATGACAAGTGAATTATTATCTTGGATGTGAAGACTGTTACAGATTATAGCTGGCTAATTCGAAAACATATTTCATAAAACATGCAAATCAGAACCAATATCCATTTGCATAGAAGTTTTTCCATTTTCTTAACAAAATTTACAATTTAAAATATAATTCCAGCTCCTGTAAGTTTTATTATGGGCTCCACCACTGACAGAATGCATGGAAATTTCAGGAAGTGTACTCCAAATCTGAGCAAAATTAACACTAAACATGTTACATTTAGCACCACCCCCCCCTTCTTCTTTATCTTTCTGTACAAAAATGCATGTGCCTGCACACAGAAATGGATGAAGAAAAATCAGATTCCTCACCAAAATCTGGTAGGAAGGCATTTATATGTCTCACGGCCATTGTGTTTCTTTCTCCTGTTAATTTGCTATTCTTATAATACACGCAGTGACAATGAAGAGGGTGACTTGGTCAAAACTTACTTATTTTGTTCCATGTCATCGCCTACAGCCTATCTCCAGAGGCCACTGCCTATCCTTTGTTTCACTTAGATGAATTTCAGTCTGTTTCCAGAAACTCAGTTCCAATATTCACAAAACTTATCATTTTACTTTTAAAAGTTCTGGAATCACTTCAAATGGTCATTCAGGGAGTACCAAACAGCAGCAGTGCATGCGTTTAATCTGCTGAATCATAGGTAACCACTATATCTTGAAGGAGGAATAACCAACTGTGTTAACTGAAGTTAACAAAAAGTCGTAAATACCCTATATACTGTATATATATACAAGGCCATCATCATGCAAAATACAAACAAAAAAAAATTAAAAGAGAGAGATTAAATTTTCTATCTCCACCTCCTTAGAAATTAATCATCTTTACCTATACTGACTGCTATAGGCTCCCTTGACAGTCAATGAAAAAAAATCCATATGCAAATTGCTATCATGATCATGTTGCTTAGACATCCATTCTAGGATGAGATAGCACACTGAGAGAAATAGGTTAAATACCTATTTTTTAGACCTTTAACTTAGCTGAGACGGATCCTAGATTTAATTAGCACCCTGTTCATGAAGAAGACATGGACAGACCCTTCTCAGTGCTGCACAGTCAAAGGATAAGAGGCAAAGGGCACAAAATGAAGCAAATTAAGTTCTATCTGAATGTATGCAAACACTTTTTTACTATGAGGTTGTCAAACACAGGAACAGGCTGCCAAAGAGAGATTGTGAAATCTCCATTCTTGGACATACACAAAACCAGACTGCATGCAGTCCTGGGCGTCCTATTCTAGACGACCTTTCTTAAGCAGGTGGACTGGACTAGATGGTCTACAAAGGTTCCTTCCACCATCAACAATTCTGTGATTCTGTGATACATTGCAAAGTTTTATTAAATAATGGTTGCATTTCACTTTTAATTCAATTTTATGTTATGAGCTTGATATAAAGCATAATTAAGATTCTGTGAGAATGAGTTTTCTGCTAGATGTACTTCTAAAAAAGAGAATCTCCAAAAGAAATGTCTCATCAGAAATAAATAGTAGTTTGATAGATAAAATTTACTGAGTAACAAAATATGTAAAGAGCAGCCAAGCTCTTTCAATATCCACTTGAAGTGTTACGGTATAGTGGGCTTGAAAGTAGACTAGAAACAGTAGTTAACTCCTCCCACATTTAGAAATAAAGCTATCAAAATTTAATACAATGGTAAAGTACAGTGATACTGCTGTCAATATGATATAGTCTTCTTTCTTTTCCTTCTTAGAAAGAAGAAATAAATTATGTAAGAGACAAACTGATAAAATTACAATTTCTGACATTTTTGACATCCTTAAGAAAGGACAAAAACTGATGAAAATGAATGCGGAACTATTTCCCTTCATTCGGCTGACACTTTGAGTTATTCATTGTTGTCACAAGTAAACTCTTTTTGCGCTGTATCACCATATCTGAAAAGTTCTTGGATTAAACCTGACAACATTCTTAACTTGCCACTACCCAGTGCTTTTTTTGGCCGGGTTTCCCCATTTACTTCTATCAAGTGAAAGGCTTGAGTCACGGGAGGAATATTGGAATGCATTAATCCATGATTTCAGGTACAATAGATTTACTAGTCACTGTAGCCAATCCAGTCACTAATTTCAGGTATGCCCAGTTTCAGCCTGTCCACCTTAACATCATCTAAAACTTTAAAATATACTCTGTTGCAAGTGGACTGAATAATTTAAAAATCTTTGATGCCACCCTGAATTTTGTCTGTAGATTATACATATGTCTAGTTTAGCCTTTAGAAATCTTTGAGCTGTTGCCCTGCAAACATCTACTAATGAATCTAGTCTAATAATTGCAAGACCACTCGTAGAGTGATATTCATATTTCTCTGAGGCAAAGATTCCCACAGTCAAACCAAGGGGGGATAAAATCAGCACAGAATTTATGAAGGAAAAAAGGAAACAAACAAAAAACTCCAAACAAAACCCTAACATAGCTAGCAATGACAAAAGGGGAAAAGAGGTGGAACCAGTTAACCAGTTAAAGGAGTATAGCAAATAACCCTGTAAAAAGTGTTATCAAATTTCTGTTGTTGCCCATACCACAGACTGGTTATCCCAGGAACAACACGAGCCATTTGAGGCCAGTGGAGCTGACATGGGGATTTCTCAAAGTCTTTTCTTGCCCTGTGGTTCTGTAATTTAAAACTAAATAAAAATTAAGCAGCAGGCAACACTGAACAGGCCTGAAGTCCTCCTCTGTTAGCACAAGATGCTAAGCAAGGAATGACAGGAGAGTAGCTTTATGGGGATGCTCATACCTAGGTAATCATGATATGGCTTACAGTCCCATTTCTTTCAACCTGCAGTGCTGCAACGTTTTAACAAACACAAAATGTTTATTCAAGCTTGTTCAACTTTGCATGACAAGGGTCATAACAGGTAGTGTCTCTTTGTAAATAGAAGTGTCTTCAGATTTTTAGTAAGTCTGATTCTTCTGTTGATTCAAACATGAGAATTTTTAATGAGCGAATCCTTTGAGAAGCAGAAGTATAATCAGAATGAAAATATCTGCCTTGCCTCCTAACCAATTGGAGATAGAAAAATCTTACCAAACGCAATAGGACAATATGTTGTTACAAATTTTTATTTATTTATTAATTATTAATTATAACATTTTCTGTAGACCAGTCATAAGTCATAAGACCCAGTATTATGCTTCAGTATGTATTAAAGAATGACGGACCCAAGTTAAACGCCTGCTCCTCACTCCTCTCTCAGAAGTGGTTTTGGCCATCTGTTCTCAGCCTTTCACATTTATTAGTGATCCATTTTACCTGCCCCTTTAAGTGAAGCTGAGCAATTATTTTTGAACATTTCATAACTCTAATGCATCCTTCTTTGCTTTTTTTCTCTGTATTTCTGAAAAAAAAGTAAGCATTTAATTTCAAGTGGAATAGAACATCCCATGCAATGCAAAGTGACATTTCTGGGTGTTTTGCTTTGTCAAGTCAAAATTTTTTTTTTTTATTCTCTTTGATCTGTACTAGTTTTATTTTTATTTCTAAATTCTACTGCTGAACCAATAAAATCAATTACTTGTGTTGGCCTAGTTTCAACTGCAAAGATTTTGCTGCTTCCTTCTATCAAAGAAGGGGTTCCCAAACCACTGGAGCACTGTCATTGTTAGTAACATCTCAGAGACCATCAAGTTGTAACCTTGTGGTTGGCTATACTGTAAAAGTGATACAATTTTTTAGTCAGCAACAATTTTACAAGGCATAGTTTGGGAACAACTACTTCAAAGGCAGATAGCACTGGTTTTGAACACAGATCTCAAAGCAGATGACATATCTAACTACTATTTTAGTAGGAAAAACGGGTATTTTGTGGCTATTGAATATTCAGGGCCTGATTCAAACACAGGGTAAATGAGAACAGTTTTGTTTGATGTAAAGTAGAGAGCTTTTTGGATCATTCTATCCCTAATGTAAATGGGGGAAGATATGCTGAAGAATTATAAAAAGGCTTGAAATGACCTTCAGGTTTTATGGGATAATGATTTAATTTAGGAATGCTATATCTCTGTATTTTACAGATGAAAGATTCAAGCCTACCTAGCCTGGAGATTTGTTATATAGAAGCACACATGTCCATTTGATGGCTTATACCACCACAGCAAAAGTGTAACAAAACTGGTATTTTGCCAAGCCATCAAAATTTACTTGCACATTACTTACTCTATCAATGTATTTTGTGACCCAACATCCACCAAATGGTCACATGTCTGGGAGAAATTGCTGTGAAGAGTCAGGTCAAAAAAGGACAGGTGTAATTGCATGGCAGGATAGAGTTGCACTGATGGACAAAAGCCCTAGGTGCAGAGGGTATTTGAGGTTCCTTTCTGTAGTCTAATGGACAACAGATGTGCCTTAGTGAGGACAGGATTAATCCTCAAACATCCCATACCCCCTGCTGTAAGATACAATGGGAGTTGTTCATACTAGGAGAAGAATGCCCCAAGCTGAATTTTCCAGGAACAGGATGGGATGGGATTCTTCAACTGGCTGCGTGCAGAAGAGGGCATTGTAACTGCTTTTGAAGTGATGAATGGTGCATCTAACCAGCTGGAGAAGGCCACCTGCATGCCATGCACTAGGAGACATGGAAGTATTTGTGGAGCAGTCAATAACTCCTTGGATTGACAGGGGCAGATTGTACAGCCTTTTGGCAAATGGTGGCTTCAAACAGTAGATTTGCATTTACCATCAAACCAGGACAAGAGCAACTTCAACTTATGCATGTGTGTTTGTGTGCGTGTGCATAGACGTCGCATTTTATAAATCCCCTTGTTGACTCATTCCAGAAGTGAGGCAGGGGTTTCTTCATTGTGCAGCTTGTGCCATGTGCCAGCAGGACAGGATGAATTAAAGACAGTATTCCGAGTAGCCTAATACATTCTTGCTGTTGTAGTTAACTTTCAGTACAAAGCAGGAGGAAAACAAAGCATTGAAGAAAGGAAAATTCAGAAAGACCTACAGTCCAGGGAACCTGAAAGGGATTAATTTGGTCTCCCAGGCATGATTCGTTATGCTGATCTTAGAATAAGACAACATGGGGCTGTGGTAGTTGCCGACCTGCTAAGCCCCTTGGAAGTCTGAACTGGCAAATATCGCATCCCTTCCTGAATGACTTGCTCCATCTGTGTTTGCTAGTGTCCACATTGACAGCTGCCTGCCATCTTGGCAAGAAAGTCGATGCAATTTGAGAATCTGCAGTGGATGTCTGGCTCACACATACACAAAAGCCCACAGCCTTTAGGCTAACAAAGCCTGTTAGCTAGCCACTCCAGTAAATAAAGAAGTCCATGCATCCCAGTATATAAACTAATCCCAAAATCATTAGGAGTGCTTGAATCCATTAACACAGTGGTGGCTGAACAAGTGTTTACTCACACAAGATAGTGTCAAGAACAGAAAACTTGTGTATGCATTAACTCCCAGTTAGTGGATTCAAATCTGGAAGATATATAATGTTTCTTTAAAAACAGGTCCCTTCCAATCCCTAGCATTCTGTGATTCTGTGAAAAGGTAGATACATCAATCTGTCTCACTCATGCTATATAGATAGTTGATATTTAATAGGGTTAATAATTAGCTTTCTTTTTAGTAACTTTGTCAAAACACAGAGGATATAAATTTCTCACTATGAATGCATATCATTGAATACATAATGAAAGCACCATAATCATAAGAGGAAGTAAAGAATAAATAAGTGAACAATGAAAGAATAAAGAACTGAGAATTCCACCCATTGCTGCTCATCCATTTGAGTAAGAGGTGAGCTGCCGACGAGGAATACAACAGCTAGCAGCACTGCTATATTCATATATGTCCTCCAGAAAGACAGAAAAAACCAATTGCATCCTGGGCTGCATCAAAAGAAGCATGGTCAGCAGATCAAGAGAGCTGATTCTGCCCCTCTGCTCTGGTGAGACCTCACCTGGAGTACTGCATCTAGCTCTGGAGCACTCAACATAAGACGGATGTGGACCTGCTGGAGTGCGTCCAGAGGAGGGCCACAAAAATTATCAAAGGGCTGGAGCATCTCTCCTACGAAGACAGGTTGAGATAGTTGGGGCTGTTCAGCCTGCAGAAGAGAAGGCTCTGGGGAGACCTTAGAGCACCTTCCAGTACCTGAAAGATGCCTATAAGAAAGCAGGGGAAGGACTGTTCATGAGGGCATGCAGCGACAGGACAAGGGGTGATGACTTTAAACTAGAAAAGGGTGGATTTAGGTTAGATGTAAGGAAAAAGTTTTTCAGTATGAGTGTGGTGGATCACTGGAACAGGTTGCCCAGGGAGATGGTAGAGGCCCCATCCCTGGAGACATTCAAGGTCAGGCTTGATGGGGCTCTGAGCAACCTGATCCAGTAAAGATGTCCCTGCTCACTGCAGGGAGGTTGGACTAGATGACCTTTGAGGGTCCCTTCCAACCCAAAACATTCTGTGATTCTATGATTCTATGATTTATGACATCCTATTTAATGGGATCAAACTAAAAATCCCTGCTTATTTGTGACCAGCCCAGCCACCCTTTATTCAGAAATAAGGACATAATCAGAGGTTTTGTATATAAATTATTTACTGTTTAGTGGGTATTTACCATATATTTTCTTTTGTGCTACTCTAGCTTTGCATGGTTACAAATTTATACATTAGGCCTGAGTTTTCTGACGGGATTTTAAAGAGGTGAAAATACCTCATAAAACAACAAAAAAATTTATGGTTTCATTTTGCCTTCAGGTTCATGCACTGAAACCAACTAAAGCCTCAGGGTAGAGAAATTTAGGTCACATTTGTGCAGAACAGTTCTGCTGCCACAGTACTAGTTACTCCTGCTTGCATAACTGATATTTTCAAGAAAGCAAAGTGGTCTGTTTCTTAAAGAACATTTGTTCAAAGGATTCAACTAAAAAAAATTTAAAACAAAAAGTTGAGCCCTAACAAGGGGATATTCCCAAGAGTCTGCATTACAAGCCAGTAAAGATGTTCAGGCAAGATGCCTGCAGCATTATTCACTGGCCCTCTTACCCTTAACCACTCTGTGGGATAAAGCATCGACCTCGCTCTGTCCCGTGTGGCTCAAAGTCAAACAGGTGACTTCTGGAAGAACTGAGCACCCTGGAAGCAGTAGAGGGAAAGCAAATGTTGGGTGTCTGTGAGCAAAATGTTTGCAATTATCCCCAGCTTTGGGATGGGCTACAAAGGCTTAGGGAAGTTGCTCACTGCCTCCCACTTGGGACTACAGCATGGAAGAGTGTCAATTCCAGCTTTTGGGGAAACAAAAAACCACACAAACTGAGCAAGTTGATCTGCAGCACAAAGGCTGCCTTCAGAATATGATCTCTACTGAGTGAGGCTTCTGTAAAATCTACCGGTGAGCTGACTTCACTGTCCAGCGACCTCCAGCTCCTTCTTCATTGCAGGGCACACATTTTTTTGTCACAGCTGGAAAAGAGAATAAGATGCTGGCTTGAGAGGGAGTGTAGCTGAGCTGGGAGGGTCAGTGTTGAGTCATCAGAAACATCAGGCTCTGACAGCCTTTTGTGCAGCCTCCTGTGTCAGGAGAGAGTGAATTTGGCCCACTATAAATACTGCATAGTAGGTTAGGATAATACAGCTGCAGTAGTCTGGTTTTATGTGCTGCCTATTAATAAATGATATTGCTTCAGTGGTTTTCTAACAGTTCAGCAGAAGTTCACCGACTTTCATCTCCGTCATTAGAATGTGCAGCTTTATTTATTTATTTGTTTCTTTGGGGGCTTGCATAATCCACCCCCCACACTCCCTCTACTCATCAAAAACTTTCAGACAATTTGCATAGTTAATTGACAAAATGTCGGCTTAGATAGTGTCTCATCCTTGAGCACTGCTTTGTTTAATATGTTTCCAATTCCTACCATTACCTCCCCTAGGCACAAAGCTGAGTAAATAGATTGGCCTTTCACCGTACCTTGAAGGTCAACTAATTCAAGGTCTGTCAAGCCACTGGGTGATATGGATGCTAAAGCCAAGGATCCTGCACCAGTACAGCTTTGCTTTCTGCCCCCAGACATTCTTTATGTCTCCATAAAAAGCCAGCTCTCAGGAGCTAAGCATAGGAAGGTTAATCCTTATTACTAGTGACACTGGAAAAAGCTTATGACAGATGCACAGTGGGTCCCCTTTGGAAGACTGTGCATAACTGAGAGCATGGGAAGGATGTTTTGCACAGAACTGCCAGGAGGGTTAGAAACTGTATTAGAAAAGGGCTGTTTTTTTCACTGCATAGCTCATTTAATGAACCTCTGAGCCTCAGGGTAAGGGAATGTACAGTATTTGAGCAGATAATCTATGTGACGTAACAAATTAACCTCTGAAAAGAACCCCAATAGTTATGCAAAGCTGTATCTTGCTTTCTTTTGAATAACTAAGCCCCACATCCCGAATAAAAACAACTTTTTGCTGTAAGATAGATGGCTCAAGCTCTATTACACTCGGTAGCAAAAATAGTAAGAATGAAAAATAATGTTTCCAGCTTAATGGGACACCATTGCATAAGTAGTATGAATAAATGGGAAGAGTACCTCTTCAACAATCCTGCTTCCAAAAGGAAAGTTTAATCGAACAAATTCCTCTTTAAGCATAGATTGATCTTATTGGTAAGGAGGGGATAAAACCATACAGTAGCTGGATTGCACAGAAGGCTAATTAGCAAGAGTCACCAAGTTATAGGTTTGTGCTGTGACCTAACTAAAGCATTCAGAGAGGTTTTTCACTGTCCCACTGGGGCTGGACTGATATCCTGAAGATTAGATAGGGCTGCATAATTCCCTTGTGCCTGACTGGGCTGATGGTGTACACTGATTCTTTCCTCAGCAGCTGCTTACAAGGTTACAGACTGTTGCAGACTCCTTCCAGGCTTTTTGTCCCCTGGACCATTCCTCTCTGCTCCAAAAAGTGTCCTTTGTTTCACCCACTGCATATCCCTGCACATCAGAGGACAGCACAGGACCCTTCCTGCATTAAAGCCACTGTGATCATGGCGTATCATCTCTAACAAAGGCATAATAAATACCGTTTGTCTTTGCTCTAAGTGAATTCCTGTCTTCCAAAAAGCCAAAACAGTTTAAGTCAAAATAGGGTGTCCAAAATTTCGTAAACAACCAGGCCCCAGGATTTCTAACATAAGTGAATGCAAAATGAGCTGGAGCTGGTTCATTATACGTGAAGGCTTGCAGGGAAGCAGTTACGTTCTTTGTTTACCAGATGCTAGGACTACATTAAGACCTTCTTACATCCTCGGTAAGTGGTTTCATGGAGGCAGCTTTCTGAGTAGTAATAAAAGTCTCACCACAGCTTTTGGCTTAGGATAGCCAAGCCAAAAATAGGCAAGAGAGAAAAAAAATGCTGATATCTGAGTGAAAGCTTAGTGTAAAATACAGAGCTGTTCTCACTCAGGCCTCTTCTGTACTGTTCAGACTTTCCAAAAAGAAAAGGGTTACACTTAGTGTTGAAGTCTCTTTTGGTGCAACTGAGTTTAAGATATTCTATTTATTTCCAGAGTCTTTGGAAATTTGGTTTGGTTTGATATATCAAAAAACCTGACCTTGTAATGAGTCTGTTTACCTTTTGAAAGTATTTCTGTGATAATCTCTTGATGAGAGCAGAGAATAATATGGCTATTTTGTACCAAGCTAGACCAAGTAGTGCAAGAAAAAGAAATAAAGACAAACCAATTGCACACTGCATCATTCTCAACATGTTGAATGGAAGATCCTGCACTTGGTTGCTGCAAAATATTGGATTCAGAGCAATGTACATTCTAGGGGACCAAACAGAGCACAGTGCTTATATTAGGAATCAAAACCTCCCAAAACCAGCATATTTTAGGTCTGTGATTCAGGGTATTATCTTATCCTCATTAATTCCAAAGCTAAGGAGCGGTTTGAATAGTAGGAGGTTTAAACCATATAACAAAAATATGAAATTACTTAGAGTGAGGTCAGAAAGAGACATAGGTTTTGGAAATCAAACACTTAGCTTCCAGTTTGAGGCATATACTCACCTTTAGCACATGAGTAACCCTATAGAACGCAAGTCTTTGAAAGGCAGGTTATTAAAAATCACACAGTAGTAGTAAATAACAGTTGTGAGGGAGCTGAGAAGTGGGACTGGAGCTGGACTTTAATCTTGTCACTCCTTCTAGTATGATTGTTCCCTGTCCTGACCTTGAACTAGTGTGATTTTCTGAAGGGAGAAAATCCAAGTTTGTGGAGAAAAAAGAAACATTCCTCTGGCATATTATTTTGTTAATAGCAGCTGTCTGAAACTACTGGGATACTTGGAATGTTCCAGTAAGTCCCAATAGAGAAGGCTTAAAGGGCAGAGGACAGGTGAGGTGGTTAGATGTGTATATCAATGCCATTTCTGATGTGGTTGTCTTCTTCAGTATTTTGCATATTTGCTCTCTCTGATCTCTAATTAGACTTGGAAACAGAACTCCAAATGCAAGCACATCTCTACTGAGGGCTGGAGTCTCTATTTGGCCAGAAGAAAATGTTGCCTCTCAGTACCTTTGTACCTTGAGTACAAACATACACATGCAAGTGCAATTACAATGTAGAACAAATCTCATTGGAGACAGAATTTCTTAATTTGTGCTGCAGCCTAAACAATCACCGAGTGAACAGACTAAGGTCTTTTGAGCTTAGCTGGAATCAACTTGGAGGGCAAGTGATGAATCTAATTGTTACGCTAGTTTCCGTATCAGCAAAATAACAGATGTACTGTATAACGGAGGAAGGAAAACTTGGGTTTTGTTTGTTGAGCAGGTGTTACATTAACTATCACATGGAAGTTTCTCAACTGCATTTGGAGCCAGTTGGAAGGGAGCCAAGAGCACAGCTTCCATTTCATCCTCTGGACATCCAGCTGTGCAGCTGCATAAGCCCTCAGAAGCAGCTGAGGCAGTGAAGACAGTGACATCTTGTCACTCCTCCTTCAACCATTTCTAACATCCCACCACAACTATTAAACAAAACACCCAGGAACTGCCCTCCCCAGCTACATATACCATGACCCAGCTGCCAGATATGACTATCAGAGCATGCTAGGCAGAGCAGGGAGACAGCAAGTTACCCTCAGCCTCCAGCAATTACTGTGCTCAGCACATCAGGGGATGGAAATAAGTCTGCACATGTGCTAAAAGGACTTTTGGGAAGGATCAGTGGGGCTGTAGAGGCGACACAATGATAAGCTCTGTTGTAAGAAAATGATTTGACATGCCAGGCAACTGCAGTCCTACTGGAAACCAGTGTCTGTTTAATAGCAGCGCACAGACAACTTAGGCTGGAGCTGTCATCAGCAGGCCAAGAGAGGCTTAGCACTGTTGCAGGAGCTGAGGTGGCTATCAAGTGCAGTCTATCTTGTCTGAAAAATTCTTCCACGGCCAAAAGACTTGGAAAATCATGCTTATACTTTGCACAAAGCTCTTCAGCTAAACAATGGAGAAGTCCCAAGTATGAAGGGGCAACATACTGCAGATTTTGTGTTCAAATAAAAAAAAAGACTACAATACAAACTGGAACCAGAGTGCTGGCCTCAGTAATGTGAAAGGTTACAGGGTGGTTTTTAAGCTATGGAGGAAGGGAAAGCTAATAGGTGCACAAGACAACACTATTCACAAGCAAGCTCCTTGTAGGAGTTAACTTGTTTTCAACAGCTGAAAAAAAGGCTATGGGAGTGTTCTTAAATAAATGCAAAAATCAAACATCTATTTTGATGTAATAGGCATTCAGAAACCTAGTGGAAGCAAGACAACCTGTGTGACACTAAGGATAACAGAGTAAACAAATTATAAAGTACTGTGCAGTTATGCAGAGTGTGCTACATTTTGAAGGATGAAAGTAAATCCAAGAATAAGGAATGCCTATACACCTATACATTAACATTCTATATTGACATTGAAATAACTACATAAGAGCTGTGCCTGTGACTGAGCAGGATGGAAGATAACAGAGGTGCACTTCAGATGTTGGAACAGGATGTGATGCAGAAATAAAATTTTTAGATACTATAACCAGCTGTTTATTGAAGCAACTGAATGGTGAAGGCATAAGAGAAGAAAATACAAGAGTATTACTTCAGCAAAAAAGGAATCACTAAAAATTAGGAAGCTTGTTAAATTTAAAGCAGCAGCTAAAAGGATAAAAAACCTGTTTCCAGTTGCCATGGAGAGAGTTTATAAAATAAAAATGAGATGTTCAGAGAAAATGTGTACTGCAACCAAACGACTAAAAACCTTAAGAAAAGTTAGCATAATTAAATGGGAGAGTACAAGAAACTATTGAAACCATCATGACGTCTTTCAATAATAGAAATTTGTGATGCAGTGGCCAGGACCATGCTCGCTGTCACTGCTTGGGAATGAAATCCAAATGGCCCCATTGAAAATTCTTCACAACATCTACTGGATACTGAGCAGGAGTCAGAACAGCAACCAGAGTATGTTAAAACGACAGTAAGTACAAAAAAATGTCAGTACAAAACCAAGCTAAAGAGGTGTCACATGGCTTCAGTCTTCAGCTTTGCAAAGAAATGATTGAGGAGACAACTGACAGAGCCTCATAAAAATATGAATAGTCTGGAGAAAATTAATTCAGAATAACTGCTTACAATTTTTCATAAAATAAGAATGAGGAGAAACCCAATGAAATCAGGCAGTAGGTTTGAACAATCAAAACCCCCTTATTTTCATGTGTTAGAAGATTACATTATAGAACACATTGCCACACTGTGTTTAGATGTCAGTTGTCTAAGACAAGCATTGGATGCTATTAAAAAAATTCATGGAAAAGTGGTTTATTAAACTTGAAAATACAAAGCCATTTACTGCTTAGGGAGCCCAAAACACAGATTGGAGGAAGACAGGAATATATATATACATATATATATATATATATATAAAATTCTATACTCCCAGACGATTTATCTGAGATTACATTAAAGACAAGTCTTGGGGTATGGAACCAGATCAATCTTTAGCATGATTTGCAATAATGTTAATATTATTTTTCTTAAGTTGATACAGTGCTACGGGCAGTGATTCTACTTATTGCATCTTCCTATTCATTACTGCTAAAATTAGTTTCTTCCTTCCTTAGACCCTCATGTATTTCATCTCACATCTAGAGGTTACAGTCTTATGCTGAAAGCACTCCCAACGTATTTTTTAGTTAAACTATTGACAGTATCACTTTGCATACCTGGAATTTAATAAATGCCTAGCAGTGAAAGGGAAAAAGCAATTGTCTTTACGGTGAAATTGCACATTCCTGAATCTAATAAGGTGAGAGGTGTCAATTCATAGCTCCTGAGGCTGCAGCTTCAAAAAAATTTCCTTTTTTTTTTAAACAGATTAATTCTTTCTGGGGTCAGCTCTTTGACCCAGTTCATGGCCCAGCCACATGGTCATTAGCATTGCTGTAAGGATGTTTGTAGAAATGTGTGGCCCGGTCTAGAAGATGGGCGATAATTTGAGCAGCAGCCTCCACTTATATTGATGAAAAAGCTTTCAGAGGAAAACAGGAAAACATTAGCAGAGTGATTTTTTTTTCCTACACCGAGTAGTAGGGAACCTGCACCTTTCTAATCATGTCATCATACAAAGGTACTAAATAGGAGGACATAAAAGGCGACACGTTCTTTTAGAAATGTATGTCAGGAGCATAGTCAGGCTTTCTACCATGGCCAGCAGTAATATCCTTTCAGCATCAGTGTATGAATGTGCCTGCATTCGCACTGCATGCTCTAAGTGGGGATATCAAAGCTCCAATAACTTCTGTCATCATCTTGGCTCTGTTTCATGTTCGTCCTCACAGCCTTAAAGCAGGTCCACACACTATTCTGTACTTTATCAATAAAGAATGCATGCTTACATTCCTCACACTGAGGTAGCCAGTGGGATTTACATTGACATCTGTTTCTACACCAGTAAAAGACCTAATTTTCCTCATTTCTCTTCACAGCATAGACCAGGGGTGCATCCCCTGATAAAAAAGCAGTTGGCAAACAAACCTCCAGCTTTGCATATTCATCTCACCGAAAGTTAAGATGAATCCTTCAATTTACAAGAAACAGCATTCCCTGAACTCACCACCGAGAAGACGAGGAACCCAGAATAATGAAAAAGAGGGTGAGTCACCATTTTTCCCCAGTCTAACTTTTATGCCGTGATGCCTAAGCAGTAGGTAACTGGCCCAGTAAGGGTTTTGAGCATGCCTTAGTCTGGGTACACTGGCCCTTTATAGTCACTGGCAAGAGAAGTAGGTGTCCCAAGGACTGACTGAGCAGGACTAAAACCCTTTGATTTGAGGAGAGTAAGTCTACACAAAGTCACTGCATATCACTCTGCTGAGCTAGAAGGCAGGCTAGCTCCTCAGGCACTGGAGGTCTAACTCACTTCAGCCTTAACACATTCCTGAGAAAAATGCCAGTTTTAATTATGCTGCAAACAGTGGCTAAAGTAATTCCTAAAAACACAGCCATATGCTTGTTGCTATAATGGGATCCCCTTCCTCAATCATGTACTCCAGTATCCCCTCCACAAAGGAGATGAATGATCATGTTGTATGTTGAAATTCAAACGCAGGTTTCAGTCTGTGATGGTGAAGAGCTGCACACCCCAGTCACCTGAGGAAACTACAAGCGCTTAAAATTTGGACTGATGAAATCTAGAGGATGCATTCACCCTCCTTTCAAAAGCATTCAGGGGATAACATGATCAAAAGAAAACCTTAAGCTGTTTATCTTCGAGAAGAATGACCTGATGACGTTTAGCGGGATGATTAGGCATAGCTATGGTTTAACGCATATTTAAAAGATTATTTCCATGATTAGCTGGCTGTCAGAAAGCAAGTATCGAAAGACAATGGAAAAGGAATTTCATCAGTGCCTTCCAAAAGATGATTTGCATTCATGGTCTTGATATGCAGCTCTTTAATTGGGTCATCTCTTAGTGGTGTCTCAGAAGCAGAACTGTGGGTTACTTTAAAATTGAATTTTAAAAATTACATGGAAAGGGGTGTCTTCACAGGTAGGCTATCAGAACCAGCAGTCAAAATATCTGAATATAGATAAAAGAGGTGCTACTGTTTCTCACACCAATTTACACACTCCTTTTTGAGAAAGGAGAGAGAAGAAAAGGATGTAGAGGGCAAAAATACACTTCTGCTGAAGTTAAATACAGGATTTACATACAGATGTATGTAGCCTTCAGATTTTAGGCCATGGCTTCAGTGCTTGAATCCAGACCATTGAAATAATGAGCTGCTACAACTTAGCTTATTAAAGGTCAGAGGACCCAAAGGACAGACTGACATGTGTTGAGTATTATGCAAAAGAGCATGTAGTGATACACAACACATGATGAAGCCTTCAAACGCATATACAGTTAGAGGCTGAAATTGTCACTGCTACAGAACAAGGTACAAGCTTTGCAGGAACATATAAATAAATTTGATTAACCAAGCACCATGCTTCTAAAACTTTCTCCTTTTTTTCCCCTCTTCCATCTGAAGTATTGAAGTATTTTCAATCAACTGGAAGAACACTGAAGGGGTCAGCTTACATCCCAGATCAAACCCACAGACTTTGCCATCATTCAGGATTTACATAATATAAATGACCACCTTCACTATATAGGGGAAACTTTGCTGTGTAGCTCTAATAGAGCCACTTTCTTGGGTTTCAGGAAATAGAGAACTTAAAAGGGGCATCTCCATGGCTCCTTTAATAGTTCTCAAGTATTGCTTAGCTGGAGATACTGAATTCTCTGATGTATTGAAGGGAAAGGAGGAAAATTGTGCCCTCTCCAGCAAAACACCTCCTCTGTCTTCTGCATTCCTATGTGACCTGATTTAGGTATTCCTGCTCTGGCAGGGGTATTAGACTAGATGATCTTTTGAGGTCCCTTCCAATCCCTAACATTCTGTGATTCTGTGATTCTGTGATTCTGTGAATTTGGCTTATGTTTTCCTGTTTGCACAAAGGAATTCAAATAAATTATCTCAGAATGAACAATCTGCCAATAAGCACTGCAAACATATTATTTACACAGAACCACACACCAGAATACCTGCATAATCAAAAGTACACCTGCAGCTTTAATTATATGAAAATCAAATCAACAAAGGGCAATAGAAGCACCATGTTTCCACCTTTTTATTTTAAATCTCATGCTTCGTTTCAGTCTTACAGAGGCTTTCAGATCCAGGACTTAATTCTAATGTTGGCTCTAAAGGCTGGACTGATTCTAGGCTCCAGGCTGACTGATGAAGCCAAAAAAATAATATTTTTTCTCAGCTGATGGCCTCCCATACAAGAAGACAAATGTCTACAAAAGTGTTCCTGACTTAACAACTCTGTGATTTTTGGCTGACTTTTATTTTATATGTTTAGCCTGAATATTGTGTTAGGTGTCAAAAGTGATACCCACTGTTGCCTCAAAGGCTAAAGATGTTTCAAAAGTTAATTTGCTATACAACAAAACTAAAAGAACATGGTCAGAGTGACTTTCTCTCAGTACCATTACAGAACTTCATTAAAACTGAAAACAGTTTTATTATTAAAACTGTATTTTCTCTTTGTTTTCAGCTTCCAGTTTTCATAGCCCTAATCCAGTCTTTGTGCCCTTTGGGTGTTTATATGTAGCTTATAGGAGCTTATACAACCACTTCCCTAGAAAACAAATCTTCAATAATAATTAAGTTCTAATAACATGCTACACATACAGACAAATTAGCAGCTTTGGCACTCAGAGGAAGGCATAACACAGCCATTGCATTTATTCATATAGCACATTTATTTCATCAGTCATAAAAGGTAAAGAATTTTCCATCTCCTTTCACTTCATCTTCTTAGGCAGATAACATTCCTAGGTAGGTTTGCTGAGGAAACATTTTTTTTCCTGTGACAGTTTGTATGATTTCCAAAAATAAATTCTAAATTGGAACCAAAAAGACAAAACAAACTTCAAAAACTGGTATTTTCTAAAAATATCAAAATAAACGTGTTAAAAATTAACTTAGTATCTTTAATTGACTTCTAATCAAAAATCTTCATGAACTGAGAAAATTAAAACCATGAGTTTTGCTAATGTCAACTTTCTGGCAATTTCATACACTTGCAGAGAGAAAGATAGTTAAAGAAAAAAGTCTAAATAGGTATATAGAAAAATATGTCCATGTATCTCAGCTTGGCAAGAGCTGAATCATAGAATCATAGAATCATAGAATGGTTTGGGTTGGAAGGGACCTCAAAGATCATCTAGTTCCAACCCCCCTGCCATGGCAGGGATACCTCCCACTAGACCTGGTTGCTCAAGGCTCCATCCAACCTGGCCTTGAACACTTCCAGGGATGGAGCATCCACAGCTTCCTTGGGCAACTTGTTCCAGTGCCTCACCAGCAGAGTGACAAACTGTCTCATTTGTGCTTGCCTTTAATGGCCTCCAAACCAGCAACAGCCCAAGTCTTGAGTGAATGTCATCTATAAGCCAGTACTCAAATCACTTTCTACAGTATCCTCACTGGCTATAAAGAGCAGGCAGTGGTTTGGAGCTGCAGCAACTGTGTGGATGGAGAGTGTGGGGAGGCTGGTGAGCCACGCGCTGGTCCTCTGTATGGGAACACACTTCTACATTGAGTTGAGCTACTGAGAGAAAGAAAGGAACACTCCAGTCATTTTAGTTCCCTGTTAAATCCATATTTTCCTTGACTAGAATCAGTACTTGAGTTGCCCCCACTCAATCTTGTAATGTTTCAGTTTTCTCTACCAATAGTAAGTTTCGCAAAATATGATATGAAGGTGATTTGAAGTGACCACTGACAGTTTAAAAACTCATACTAAGGATGATTGTGAAAATTTCTGAAATATAAATGAAAATATTTTTACAAGGTTTTCCCCAGACTCCTATAAATACTGAAGTTTTCAAGCTATGAGACTCACATCATGAGTCCTCTCCTTCACTTTTTTTCTCTGCAAGGGTGGTACTTGAGAGCCAAGGACCAAATGGTTAAAGGCATATGTCTACCAGAACCAAAGCAGATCACTCTTTGATAAAATTTTCCTCATTATTCTTGATTAATGAAAATCTTTGGATGGTTGGATAATTTTTTCTTTCTCTTTTTTGTCTTTCTTTCTCTTTTTTTTTCTCTATATATCTTTCTTTTTTTCTTCCTCTTTGTTTCTTTCTCTTTCTCTTTCTCTTTCTCTTTCTCTTTCTCTTTCTCTTTCTCTTTCTCTTTCTCTTTTTTTCCCTTTCCTTCTTTCCTTCTTTCCTTCTTTCCTTCTTTCCTTCCTTCCTTCCTTCCTTCCTTCCTTCCTTCCTTCCTTCCTTCCTTCCTTCCTTCCTTCCTTCCTTCCTTCCTTCCTTCCTTCCTTCCTTCCTTCCTTCCTTCCTTCCTTTCTTCCTTCCTTCCTTCCTTCCTTCCTTCCTTCCTTCCTTCCTTCCTTCCTTCCTTCCTTCCTTCCTTTTTGGAGATTTCCTTTCTTCCTCTTCTTTACTCTTGTGGAAACCCCTTCTCTGGAGTCAGTGAACCCACTCGCTGTGTTTGGCAGAGGACGTGGGTGGGTCAGTATCAGGGTAGGAAGAGTGGACTACTATCTTACGTACACACTTCTGAACATGATGTCAGGGGCAGGCCTGGATTTCTTGTCAGTTCACATAGGCACAAGCTGGTGCTCCCAGAGCTGTGGCACTTGGGACCAGTTTATGCCTCCATAAGGCAGCTCTTGAAATAGACATACTACTGGTCTTGCCTTTCCTGTGGCTCTGTCCTCCTGGACAGACTTAATAACTGGCCACAGAGGTTTTCAGGATCACTTTATTGGGAAGGGACTAGAATAAGAGTTTAGAGAGCTGGAGGTAATTTTAATGTCCTGTTAATACCAATCACTTAGTCACAGAATCACAGAATCATCTAGGTTGAAAAAGACCTTGAAGATCACCAAGTCCAACCATCAACCTAACAGTGACAGTCCTCAACTACACCATATCCCTGAGCACTATGTCAATACGACTTTTAAATACCTCCAGGGGTGGAGATTCCACCACTGCCCTGGGAAGCCTGTTCCAATGTCTAACAACCCATTCTGTGAAGAAATACTTCCTAATATCCAGTCTCTTCTGGCACAACTTAGGGTCATTACCCTTTGTCCTGTTGCGTGTTACTTGGTTGAAGAGACTTACTCCCACCTCTCCACAACATCCTTTCAGGTAGTTGTAGAGGGCAATGAGGTCTACCCTCAGCCTACTCTTCTCTAGACTAAACAACCTCAGTTTCCCCAGCCACTCCTCATCAGACTTGTGCTCCAGACCCTTCACCAGCTTCGTTGGCCTTCTTTGAACACACTCAAGTATTTCAATGTCCTTTTTGTAGTGAGGGGCCTAAAACTGAACACAGTACTCAAGCTGTGGCCTCACCAGTGCTTAGTACAGGGGTAAGATCACTTCCCTGCCCATGCTGGCCACGCTATTTCTGATACAAGCGAGGATTCCATTGGCCTTCTTGGCCACTTGGGCACACCGCTGGCTCATGTTCATCCAGCTGTCAATCAACATCCCCAGGACCCTCTCTGACTGGCAGCTTTCCAGCCACTTCTTCCCAAGCCTGTAGTGCTGCTGGGGGTTGTTGTGGCCGAAGTGCAGAACCCAGCATTTGACGTTATTGAAACTCATACAGTTGGCCTTAGCCCATTGATCCAGCCTGTCCAGGTCCCTCTGTAGAGCCTCCCTACCCTTGAACAGATCAACAACTAGTCATGGTGGAAGAGTCAGTACTCGATATTTTTTGTGCTGGTTCTTTTAGTTTACGTGAGACTTTCACTTTACTTGGCACTCAGATTCAAAAGCTGTCAACAAAGAAAGAATGTCTTCTGCCCTTCTAAAATTATCTGACACTTTTTTCTATGTCCTTGTCCCCAGACACAACCATGGTGTCCTTATTTGGGCAAAGTTCCTTCTATTGTTGTCAGCAAGGGAGCAAGAGACCAGGACCAAGCTCTCTGCTAAGATGGTGTCTTCCCCTATGAATGGTAATTATTGCATGTCTAAGGCTATTATTTTTCAACTGGAGCTTCTGACAGACTTGCAGTGGCATTTTAAAGTGGGATGGCTGAGCATTTCACTCCCTGAGCTGTCCGCCCCACCCCTGTGTAGGACATTGCTAGCCTCAGGACTGCATCATCTAAGCTGCTCACAACTCAGCTCCAGTTTTCAGCTGGTCATGTAAGGTAAACCAGCTCTCATTTCAGTTTATCTTGTGTGTTGCAAAAATCATCGTGGTAATTCAAATGCTCCTTTATAGGAGATCCCTAACTCATGGGCATGATCCAGAAGACAGGCAGAGCAGACAGCTAGAGGCTGTCTTAAGACATCTGATTTAAATTTACTGCAGTGAGTCGAGCAGACTTCTTATTTCCATGTACTTGCATTTGGGAGTAGGTTGGATTTCTAAAAACACTAAGTAGTTCAGAAACATAACTACTGTAAAAAATTAATCAGACTAGTGAGCCTAAGTCACTTTGGGACAGCTAAGAATTTCACTGATCACAGTTCGAGCAGTTTTAATATCCTACTCCATTTGCCTTCTAGCATAAGGATATTTTGTTTTATTTATGCTTCATTTATTATGAAAAAACACCCAATATTTCATGTCAACAAGATAGTCAATGCTTGTATCTAGTGGGAAGCAACATGATGAAACCACTGTTAGGACATTCTCATCTCTTCTAGAGGGGAAAGGCAGGATACCCCAAATAAGTGACACATTCATTCAGACTCTTCCTCATGATGAAAAACATCATCTGACTTTGAGACAGAGGCAAACCCAGCCCTCATATAACCTCATCAAAATCAGTGATAATGTCATCAGGGTTGAATTCAGTTCTGCATATCTTAATGCAAACATGTTTACAGAATGCGCACACATCATATAACCACAGACCTACACTTTTGGTCTGTGACACCTAAAGTCAGCATATTGAAAAAAAAAAAAAAGAAGACAACAAAGAAGCTGCATAAAAACACATCCTCTGCTGACTGCAAGTCCTGAAATCCATTACACTGTCAGCTAGGAAAAATGGAAAGCAACCCACTTAAAGAGGTCACCTAATGAACTGATTTCTCCCACCTCTGAACAAAGAGCACTTAGGGAAAGATAACAAAATTGTCAAAACACGGACACCAGCAAAGCAATAATTCTCTTTTCCACTAATGTGCATTAGTACTAAGCTCAAAGCCTTGCTGTGCTCCAGAGCAACACAGAACTCTCCAGAGCAACACAGAACTCTTCTAAATACCCCAGCAATGACCTTTTAAACTTAGGGCAGAGTGGAGAGGAAGACATGCTGCACATGGACCTTAGCATTAATGCTTGATCCCTTCCCTCTATCTTCCCACTGCTTGCCTTGTTTCAAGTGTGTGGTCCATGACACAAATTCACTTCATTGTTAGATCAAAGAAGGCATTTTAGCTTACACCCCACAGGCATGTAGTTCACAGACAAATTATTCCCAGTTTCCACTTCTATATTTCAAATGTGTTAAGGATACAGCATGAAAGTTTAAAATAGTTCAGTGTGTATGCTGTATAGATGCAAATAATGAGGGCTCTCTTCATTTAGTCCTCTCCAAATCTCAAGCTTTTAATAGCAGAGTTAAATGGCTTAGTCTTCTCATGAAGTTTATCATCCTTGACGAGACCGAAGAGAAATTCACTCTGATTAAATGTCTGTAAGGGATCCTTGGTAAAGTGAATCCAGTGGTGTTCCACTCATTTCCTAGTGAACTGTGGCTGACCTCTTTCTGCCCCTTTGCAATGTGCAAAATTGGCAACCTTCAAAAAAAACCCCAGAACGGTTCCCCTAAGTCAAAGCAGAGATTTGTGAAACAGCCTGATCTACAGAAGGGATTTTAGTGTCAGGTCTTCTAACGCTCTCACAGGGAGAATGAGCACGTAGAGTGGAATTCCTCACCTTGCACAGCAAGCAAGAGAGAGGTCCTCCTGTTTGAACAGAAGTCTTTTAATTCAGTTGTCACTATGACCTTTGGAGAAGACATCTGAAAGCTCCATTGATCTTAAAAGGGCACATAACCCTCATGATTCCCAAACTCTGCAGAATAACTTAAACATTTTGAGTCACATTAACGTAATCTAGAGGAGGTTTTCAGTGTTGCCATCTGCACTTAAGTGAGTCACCTTTGGCTCCCTTCACAGTCAATGGACAGAACATAGTATTTCTAGTTTCATATTCATCTCATGCTAACAGAGCGATGTGAAATAAATCATGTGAATCATGACCTAAAAGTGACTTTTTTTCTTCACGCAGCTATAAAAGCAGCAAAGGATGATTACTTAGGATGCAGACATCTAACTGTAAATGCCCAGACTTAAGTTTTTCATCCCAAAACTGTGACTGCATTTCATTCTGTTTAAGAGGGCCAGTGGTAGACTTCATGTCTATGCTCTTTACCACCAAAGTACAAGTGTCAGTAGTGAATGGAAACACACCAGCTCTTAGGTGAAAAGATCATCCCAGGCAATAAGGGAATTTTGCAATCACATTTCCAGGGTCCACCAGGGGTCCATGGTGTTTGGCTTACATTACCACACCTATTAATGCCACCATTTCTTACAGACAATTGACAGTATAATAGGCAGCATCATCCCTAGAGAGGTGGTCATTTTCAGTCATTATCAATCTGTTAGGGATTTATGATCCACTGTTTTGTTGCACCATTTTTCAACATTACTCCCAGGCAAGAATACAGCCTGGAGGACTGGATAGACAGCTGGTCAAAAACCTACAAAGACAATACATGGTCACATTAGCAAAGTCATAAAATTTCCGTCTTCTTTTGTATCTTCCATGTAATTTATTCAAGGAAACATTGACCACAAAAAAGACAGGGTGTGCTCAGTCCCTTCTTGGCTTTGAGAGTTTTGCTTTATATTTATATGATGTATTTTGCATCCAACTCTCAGCACAGACAAAGTATGATGCCTCAGAAATGCTTCTTGTGAACAGACCTTTAAAACTGAATTTGGACCACCAAAATCAATAGGAAGACTGCAGGAATAGGACTGTAAAATCACTGCAAAGACAGTAAGCAAGATCCTCCATTGTATGCCAGTTTATTTGCTGTGCTTTGCCAATCAGTCAAGAGGGATTATGCATTACTGATGAAGAGCAGTCTTAGCTAGTAAATCTGGCATAATATGAATAAGCATCTGTTTATAGCTAGAAAGAAAAGCCAAAATGTTTCCTAATAGCAACCCCTTTAAAAACATTCTCATTTCATTTTAAACCAGACAAAACCATAAATTTATTCTTTATATCTAAAACTCTACTTCTAGACTATAGTTTTCCTAATGGCTTCCATTAGTTGGTACAACTTAAGCACTACAGTTACATGATTTCCTGAACATTTACTAAAATAGTGCTCTATACTTGTAGGACCATAAAACAATCTAGCTCTCAAGCCTCGCCTGCAGCAAGATAGGTGAAATGACAGTTACTCTCATGCTTTCACTTCTGCTTGTGTCTGCCTTCCACAAAATCTTTACGTAAAAGAAAATGTACTACAAAAATCCATATGTAAATTCACTGACAGGGATATCTACAAGTCCTTCCCCTGGTTACAGCGACATAATACTTTCCACATAGTTGTCCTTGCACAGTGCAACTTTATCCACACTTTACAGATGAGAAATCAAGAAATGGCAAAGTGAAGCAAAATGATCTGCTCAAGGTCAAACAGGAAATGTGTGACAAAGCCAGGAACTGATCTGCTGACTCCTGAGTCCAAGCTAGCACCTATCTTCAAGTCTTCAAGTCTAGCTCTGTTTTCTTACAGTGCCGCCAGTACGATATTTAAGCCTTGATCCTTTAACCCCTACTGGGTAAAAAGCAATACATACTATTATTTCTATTTTTAAAATGCAAGACCAGAAGAGGAAACCCTGTGCAAAAGGTAAATATTTCAAAGGTCTTAACATCATGCCTCTCCATCACAGGAGAAATGATGAGGCTGGGACTCAGCATGATCTGTACTCTTGACAATGAAGGGAAAAAAAACACCACAAGAAGGACAGTAATTTGGAATCCAGTGATCTCTACTCCTGATGCACAGCTATCTTGGTTGTGTCACTCAGCTCACTGACAAATACAAGCAGCGATCATCTGTTAACAGTTAGCTCTGTCTAGACATAGTGTGCTCTTCATTAGCTAATTGTTCGCACCTCTCCCCATAGGGTGCAAGATGGCAAGAGAACTAGAGGCAGAATGTGTATGGGTGCAGCAAAACTGACTCAGTAAATGAACGGCAGGCTTTTTACACTGCACCCTTGACCCGTTAACCTGTTAACTCAGCAGTTGGGTAGCCTCCATTGGGACCTCAGAAAGTAATCACTTCAAAGCCTTACACTAGTGTCTGCATCACTCACTTCATGTACGTGGAATTTTCTGGGCATGGACACTTTAGGAGTCCTTCCTGGTGCAGAACTTCTCTGCTTTTAGGGACAAGGGTGGGGTAAAAAGGAACAAAATTGTGAAGACACTGTAGGACTCAGTAGTTCAAGTTAAGTGTGATATGAAAGAGTCCCCATAGTTTTGTAATTATCAAAATTCTGGATATATATCACAATTCAATATGAATGCGTCTTTTCTGGAAACTAAAGAAATGTTGTATTGGTCTAGTTCCTCTGAAACATTACAGATTCAGGAACACAATCTGCAAAATTATTCCTCTTTATACAGGAATTTAGTTGTATTGAATGGGTTATGACTGGAGTTAGCCATAAATGTCTCAGTGAAACAAGTAATTTTGTTAGAAAAAAAGCATTTCATGGGAACATACCTGAGTGAAACAAGGAACTTGAATTTAAATTTCCTAGAGCCTAAAAGGTACTGCTTACCCTGGAGGAGGATTTTCTTAGTTACCTGTTAATTATCAGTTACCTGGTAATTGTAAGAATTTCTGTTTATGTAATAAACAAAAGCACTTTGTTTATGTAATTAAGTGTGGGGAGAGCTCATTACCCGTGAGTCATAAGACTGATGACTCTGACTTGCAGCCTGTATTGGTTTTAACTAGTGAGTGTGGGGGGGGCATTTCCTGCTGCCCATTTCACTGTCAGCCATGCCAGCTCTCTAACCTTCTGACCCGAGCAGTGAGTGCAATATATGCTGGCTGCTCAGCCACCCTCATTTGCACCCACATATACCCACAAACAACCACCAATTTACATTTACATTAGCCACCTTGGGAGTTAACACCAAGTCATGGAGCGAGAAAACACCCGTCCTACTGCCTCTGCTATGCCGGTCTGGTAGCAGCATGGGGTGGGCAGCTGAAGGCAGCAGTTTGTCATTAAAAACTCAGAATGGCCATCGAGGCTGATGTAAGGAAGACAGACAGAAAGTGACTTGAATGTGTATTTCATGTACTCTGTCCGCATTGCCACTAGAGTTGTTTCCTGTCTCACATCATTAACATTTTTTAATCTCAACATTTCACATGAGAGAGATTTTCTGTCTCTAGGTTCTAGCTGTGTTTGGTTAGCATTAGTACCACTGAAACCTGAAGCGGGCTCAAAGTTTATTAAATATTCCTCTGAAATAACAAGGAAAAAACTCAATAATACTGCATGATTTTATAATATTAACAGAGAGGTAGGAAATCTAAATTTCATCAGTTGTGTCAAGTTTTGATAGGTACAGGCCACCTGGAAAAGAAAACCACAGCAGCAACTACGACTGGAAAAATGTATTAGGGAAATAGTGTAAGACTCTTCACCCACCCATGAAAAGCCACAGAATATTAGGACCAGACACCATTTGGCTGGCTCACACAACCACTGTCACAGAAACTAGCTGGCTGACTCCTGGCATTGCGGCACCGATCTGAATGACTAGCCAGTGCAATCCTATAGCACACCTGACATACTTTTCATCATAAATGCCTCAGAAATGTCTGTTTCAACACCCATGCTTTTCATGAGACTGCCATTTTACAGTGCGCAGTTAACTGATTCTCAGTCAGGTCTGAAAGCCACTTCAAAGCTCTGTACACAGGCTCGTCTTCACTGTTTCTCCATTCACCAGGTGTGTTTGAAACACATTCTTTCCCAAAATTGTAGCAAATGAAAGCTTTTTTACAAAATTAAAATACTTGCCTAGAATCAATTATACATACCACAACTATCTTGCCCCTAGCCTTCTGCTTTGCCATCTAGCTTGCCCATTTGCCCATCTATGGTTGTTGCACCTTCTGCTTGTTGAGATTAACATACCATATTTGTGTATATATGTGTGCATGCACAACACACTGCATATGCATTTTATACACACAATACACATTGTATGTGTGTGTGGTTTAGACAGATACAGGGAAATGTGCATTGCTCCTGATCAGGAAAATATCACATGGCAAGTTATTTATCTAATTTAACCTAACTATAATTAATCCAAGTGATTCATTCCATGGGAACCAAGAAAATTAAACTGTATATTATTTTCAACTCTTTGATGTGAGTGTGAATTTTACTGGCTTAAATATTTTAAAGACTATACTCTTTTTATCATCATTTCCATTTTATTTGGTCTTTCTTTTACGGTGTTTTCTCCTAAAAAGAAAAAAAAAAAAAAAAAAAAGAAAGGAAATATAAGAAAAATAAAGAGGAAAACCAATTATTTTTAAAAGTGCAAATCGATGAGGCTTAAATAATATATCAGCATTTAAAAACAACCACTTTATCTTATTTAAGCAGAATTACACATGTTCTGTATTCGATAAAATGGGAAACTGTTTTTGGCATTCACACATGAGCAAGCAAGTATTTTATTATAGAGAAGGTAACTCTATTACACGTAATCTTACAGACTCAACATAAAAACTTTTATAGATTCTGCTTTGCTCCAGCCAAGCTGTGCATAAAGGAAATTTTTCCTATGAAACCTTATTGAAGAGTCTGTGGTCATGGTTCCTCACAGTATATAGTTTGCTATTGCCCTAAAATACCTGGTAATAGAAAGAATTATTAAAATAGATGTAATAGAACATGCCTGGAATACAGTTCCAACCTGCAGAGTTCAAACTGACTTCAGGAAACCCTATAATCAAGAAAGATGGGACTCTCCAAAAAGTCACAAGGTTATTTTTTTGTAGCTGCTACAACCATTTCTCTCTAGCTGTTGCCTGAAGGAGGGTAGCCTTTGCTTAAATACCACTCTCCTTGCAGAGCAGAAGCAAAACATTTCAAATATAGACCCTCTCTATATGGGCAAACTCCTGAACATACCAGGAACGTTTCTCAGTAAGGACCTTCTCCTTCATTGTTTGACTACTTCTAAACCATTGCCCGAAATTTGAAGCCATCTAGTGAAATGTGTAATCACAACTCCATATACTTGTGTTCTGATTTGATTTGGCTCTAATAAAGAACAGCCTCTATCCTTCATTATACTAATTCTCAATTTCAGAGGAGAAGCCAAATACCAGGATAAACAAAATTTATGTTTTATTCATGCAAATCCCCATTCTGACAGCTGGGTAACTAGGTGCATTTCATTTTTAATAAATTCAACAAATATAAGCATAAAATGAGTCGTAGGGCTGGCCTGAAAGTGGCTAATTCAAGTGCCTGAAATGAAACAAATAGAGAACTTTAGATTCATCGCTGACAGCCTGTAGCTTACACTGAAGCCAAACCTGATCCTCCTGTTATACGGAAATATTTCCCAGAAATGCATGTATTGTCCCTGGAGGTTCCAAGAATTGCATTCTCTTGAGATGCAGTCAGCACTCCTCTCCCGTCATTTCCATATCTTGTACTTTTTCAAGTACAGACCTCCTGTCCTGTAATTTAAAGATTCAATAAGAATCACTCATTAATGGACAAATGCACCTTTTGCACTAGCAAGTTCTACATTTTTTTCAGTCCATAAACTTCTGTGTAAAATGCCTTAGACTTAATTGAGTGTTTCTCTTTGTAGGGCAAATTATTCCTGATGTATTTACCATTCTTTGGCAAATTAATATTACAAATCCTTTATAATTAGGATTTGGTTTTAAGCCTAATTGCAAAATAATGTATTTACTTTATCATGAGAAATTACACTGTGAAGCTCATGTTTTGCCAAATATAATACAAGAACTTACCCTCTATTCTGACAATTGATCAAACAGCATCCTACAGTTTGTTTATACACTGGGATTTTTTAGCAGATTTAATGACTGCACTATAGAACCCAGTTCACTTCAATCACTGTAAAGCATTCAAATAGGCCTACATTCTTAATTAAAACAAAAGTGTCCTGACCAGCTTATCATATGTTCATAAACTTTCATAAAATTAAATCAGTGTGCAAACAATACGTGGACTAGTCTTACATATGAGAAGACAACAAGACATCTTAAACCCCTTGCCTGTAAAGGTATCAATTTTATCTGGACTAAAGCTCAGCTTCCCATTCTGTGAACACAATTTGTGTATTCTGAACTCCACACTCAGCAGATTATGTACTCAGTTTGCCAAATACTTGCAACATTCACATTTTGGAATGTGCTTTTCTGTTTATCAATGGTCTTTAAAAAACTATCCCAGGCCTCAGCACCTTCCCACTGAAGGCCTTGACAAATTTGCTCTGATTTCAGTAAGGTGTCCATGTTCTTATTTTTACTGCTGCATACACAGTTTCTAGAACTGATGAATTATAAAATGTATGGTATGGAAAACTATACTTATGTCAAAAAAATTAGTTCCATATTACACTAAGTTGCCTTTATACATTGTCATTTTTATTGCATCCACCTTTTACAGCACTGCACTAACCATTTTGCTATGTGAGAACAAGTCCTGGGAAATGCTTGACTCGAATAAGACAGAACTTGTACCAGAACTCAAAGTACATATGGCACACAACCTCAACATCCCAAAAGCTCTTTATGCTAAGAAATTACAAGGTTCTTCCAGTAGTTCTTGTTAACAAGACTTTTCTTTATATTGACAGGCAATTTTAAGCAGCAAACATATTTGTGGGAGCTTGTCTGTTAAAGGATGGGAAAAAAGGGTCACGTTTGACAAATTCCTCATTTCAAATCATGCAAATAATTGGCTCCATGGGGTGCTTATTCTAGAGAGATTTTTCACAACCTGAAAGAGGGAATTGATAGACTTAAACTGTGAAGTAAAACAGTGAGAAGGAATGAGTAAGCAAGTCCCACAGAAAACTGGATAAATATTAGGTTTGTATGTTTTGTAGTAAGCACTATTGAAATTGCAATCAAACTGAAGAAAACATTCAAAGGTTTGTTTTTTCTCATGACTTCTGTAACACATGATGCTCCCGTAGGCAAAATCTTCTTAGAGCTGCCATACTGCAAACCTTTCCACCTTACTGCTATCTCACTGAGGTGACTTGTAAAAGGGGCAAATCAATCTGGCTAAGCAATTATTAAACAAATCCATGACTTCACAAGAAATATGCTGGGACATATTCACTTGCTGCTTTGTGCTGTTGGAATAATGCAAAGCAGTTGAATGAGCAGCTGAATGTAGTGGAATTTGAGTCACTAATCTCAATTAAAGACCAATTCATTGATAGTTTAATCCATGTTAGCTAATTTAGCCAAAATTCACTTGGATTAAGTATATGCTGTTATGGAATTCAGTCATATTTTGAGAACTGTGTTCTCCATGGAGAAAGTCTCCATCTTTTGTTGAATTTCTAGAAGTGGGTATATCATCACTCCAGTGACTTCTCTTGCAGCATTATAGCAGGCTCTGTGAAAACAGGGGAGTCTGGATGGAATCCTGCCCCCCTCAAAGATGTCAAACTTTTGTTCTCTGTTCACTATTGATAGGAAGCAGAGAAGTAGGGGGAGTTGCAGGAGAGTAAGGGGAGGATAAAATCTGGTCTTCCTAACTGAGCCTAGATAATCTCTTCTTTAAACAAAGAGTAAGCAAAAAGATCAGATTCCTGTGTTTGGGAAGAGGTATGAGGACAACAAAGTGCCCCAGTGTACCCCCAGGTATTGCAGAGACGAGACTGTGTGTTGGAAGGGGGTTGCACTCTTCCCCAAAAGTCACCTGCCTTTTCAAGAAGAGGTTAGTAGAAGTCCCCTGAGTATTGCTGGATGGATGTGTAATAGCATCAGCATTTATGCTTTCAATTTTTTTTCTTCAGAAGTAAAGTAGGACAACTGTGCATATTGACTTTTTGGGAAAGTGATCTCCATGTAAGAAAAACATAGCGCCACATTGACAGAGGGCATCCTGGAGTGAAGGCACAGACAGTAGACATACCTTTCTGCTCATGGTCTGCAATTTTAATATAGTTAAACATAAAAATTTTGCCAAATGCTTAATGTCCTTTGGCAGGAAACTTCCCCAAAGGAAAGATAGCCTCCTCATTGTCTTCTGAGGCCCACTGAGTCTACTACAGCTCAAAGCCTTAGGTCATAGGTCATTTTACCTGATTAACAGCCTGGCCTCTTTTCACACAAAGTAGGCAAATTTCTACCCACAGTGTGTAAAAATTTCAATATAGGCAAGGCAAGCTAAAGTTCTAAAAAATCCTAGGTCACTAGGTCTTCCCATATTAAGATGGAGCCATTTTATTTGCAATAGGACTGTGAATATGTATGAGTTCAAAAAATTACATTATCTTTTTTTTCCCCTAATGTGGACATGGCACAAACATGAAATGTTCCTCTTTGGTCTTTATGATAAATCACTTTCTCTAGGAAGAAAGTGCATGAATACATTGATCATAGCCCTGTCTATCTAGTAATACTGCTTCCCTAAACTCTGATCAGGTCTAGGGATCAGTGGTCAGATGGGCTTAACTGATCATCAGGGGTGATTTATTTGCCTTTTAAATAGGAATACTTCCCTATGTCTTCTTTTCAAGTTAATTAGAAATCATCAATAGTCACTTTATAGCCCAGTCACTGTGCCCCACACTGTTGTATGTCTTTAAACTACAACAATACCTTGAGGTTCCACAAGTCCTAAATGCTCTGGGAAGGGAGAGTGAGGTATGGACCAGAAAATACCAAGATAAAGCTGGCACATAGAATCATCCTCTCCGACTCACTCATGGATTTCTTATCTTGCCACTGGTTGTATTATCTAAGTAAAAACCACAGGGGCTTGCACACAGTCCTTCACATTCAAGGATGCAAGAGATGCAATGATGATAATTCACATTTAGATAAGAAAGGCATTACACTCACCCAGTCTGGGTCATGTCCCAGGACCCCTAGACGGACTTTATGAACTGGACTAATCAGACACCTTAGGCATCCAAGAAAATATGTTTGGCCCTTTTGACTCGGTTACCATCCAGGGAAACTGCCAGGCAATCCATGCAGAATTCCTATTTTACTTAACCAGTGTTCACTCTTGCACGGACTTCTCCTATGACCAAATGGGTTCCTTAAGAGTATGGCATACTCTAGTGCCCAAATTATTTCCAACTTGCAAGAGATTTGAGATGTACCTGAGACAAAACCAAAGGCCAGTACAAGTTACACACCTAATACAGGTAAAGCCAAAAAAAGTACCTATCTCACCTAAGACACATCTGCAAAGACAAATGCTAAATGACAGTAATAGTTTACCACTATTGCAATTTAACAAAACCAGTAGATCAAGCCTGCTGAACGTCAATATCTTGAGGATTAATATAAATGTTCACATCAATCAGTGGTATTTATTTTCTCCTTCCACAAAGAGAAAAGATGAAAGAAAGAAAGTGAATATACTGAAAAGCCTAGATTGTAAATGAAGGAAAGCTAAAGGATTGTTCTTTAAAGTAACCCACTAATTCTTAAAGAACATTCCACTCTTTGTACATAGAGGAATTTCAAAGCAAACCAAAATAAATCCTTTTTTTTTTAATCGTTTTCAGAAGTATAAAATGTAGTATCTGACCACATTCACAAGAGTTACATGCTTTCCTATTTTATGTTTCCATTATTTCCATTATTTTGCATTATTCCTCCAAGAATCAAATTTAGCAGCACTGATGGTTTAAATCCAGCATAAAAATAAAATTCAGCAAATGTCATGGCAACATACCAAACATTTAATGTCAGGTTCCCTTATGTTCAGCACTTTGCTAAAGCTTCCCATCCATCAATTAGAGAATTTTGGAATATTTTACTCCATAATTAAAAAATAAATCTCTTGTGCTTGATATTGTTTTGTGAAAAGAATTGCTCCTTCATATATTGACCTCAATATGTGTACTTGTATTTATACCTGTGTGTGCATTTTTTCATTTTTCTGATATTACTCACTATCATCATAATTAGGCAGTTTCTTTCGATGAAGACTTTGCACTTAATACATAGTTCTGTCAGTGGACCCGTGCAGAGGGCCAATCAATTTCCCAGCAAGTCTACGAAACTCTCTAGAGTCAGACTGCAAAGACTCTAATCACAGGAGTGAAACCTTAAATAAGTGTGAGGAGGCCACACCAATTAAGACAGGAAACAGAGTGTTTAACATTACCCAGGGGCTCAGGAGGAAAAGTGGGATGACACGAAAAACAGAAGGAATAGGAATGCACGGGTGGAGGAAGACGAGTAAGATGTCACTGCTGATACAGGCTATGAGAAAACAGCAGGAAAGAAAATACTCATGCCCCATGATGTATTTAATTCTGAGCTCAGTGTAAAGGCCTTGCCTATACTGAAACTTCTCACCAGCACATCAGCCATCCGCCAGCGTTATGCGAGTGACTGTCACGATAGACATACTGAAATCAGTATGGCTGCAGTAGTGACCTGTCCTCACAAAGTCTATCAAAATACAGCTTTGTACAGACACATAAATGCAGCTGTACAGCTGCAAATATCTATTAAAGGTATTTCACTTTTATCTTCAGCTCAGTATAACTGAATGTACAGTATCTATACACTGACAGCTGGCATCCAGGGCAAATAATTACATACTGCTTTCATTAGACTAGCCCTTTGTTAACATAAGCTGGCAAGTGTTATGTTCATTAAAATATTAGCTCTTAAACAGCACAGCACACTTTTAACTGTCATATACTTCAGAGTTTGCTTGTTGTTGTGACAATTTTATTTGAACAGAAATTCATTCATCGTTGAGCAGCAGCAAAAACGTTTTAACTATTTGGGTCAAGAAAATATACAGCCACAATAATTTGTTTCAATGTCTATTTTTTTTATTTTAAGCTTTTAAGACAAAAGTTTTCCATAAAGTCTGATTGCTTTATCAAAACAGCATGATTCTGAGCTATCTGCCATCCTACACATTCTTGCAATTGCACAATAACGAACCGTACTACCACAGACTACTGCAAGTATAATCTGTAAAACATTTTTTTTGGCCAAATATATTTATGACTCGTTAATGTTTACAGCCATGCACTATATACTTCAAAGCACAGAGCTGGTCCTGGAAAGTTTTACAGCAGGAGGTGTGAAATCTGAAATACCACAAGGACAAGCAGCTCAGCCTAGAGTTGTCTGAACTCACACAACTCAACTCCCTGACTGTAAACACAAAGGACTATCCATATGAAACTAAATAACAGTAAAAAAAGATTGTCATGCAAACTATTTTGCAGTGAATGGGATCTTTAATAATTTAGTATGAAGACAGTCCTCTTTTTTTTTTTTGATTTCATTGCATCCTGCTTTACTTGGGGTGCTCTGGTCTGTGAGTAAACAAACACAGGCTTTTTTTCTGAAATCATCAGGCAAGAGCAGATTAAGCAGGGGGTTAGGAAGCTGTCATTAACACAGCCCAGCGCTTTGCAGCTCTCTGTAAGAAAGTCTCTGGTGCTGTTCAGTTTTTCCTGTGTACATCGGGACTGTAAGTCATTGCATCAATGGGGCATGCATGATATGAAATCATGTCATTGCTGGATCAGGGCCACTGCACTCCATAACTTGTAAAACCACATTTGCAGCAGGTATAATTCTGGACTGCTGAAGCCATTTGTATATAGTGACAGCTTCTGCTTACAAACTTATTTTTAATGACCTCTATACTTTAAAACTATATCACAGTTCCACTGGACTTCTTAACTGCTTGAGCATTTAAGTGAGGATTTATCTTTTTCAGCTCCAGCATTTTTCACTAATGACATTAATGCCTGGCAATCTCTTCCAGCCAGTGCAATGAAAACTGTCTGGATGTACAGCATACAAAGTATTCTTGTACAGAAACATCCTCCCAGTGCTCATCAGGCCAAAACCTATTTCCTTTCTGTTTACTCACATTCCATAGAAATGAATGAACACTGCAATGAAAAGAAAGACTTTATCTTAAAGGGCAGCCTGTAATTAAATTTTATTTTATGCATTTTTTCTCTCTGTCCTCCATCCTAGTTCTAAAATATAATTCCCTAAACATACATAATTTCAGGAATATCCGCATGTATACTATATCCGCATGTATAACAACTATAAAGAAATGCTAGTGTCTAAAGCACTTTGGTAGGGTTGTAAGATGTGTGAATTGAAAACTAAATCATGCACAGTATAGCATGTGCTGCTCATACTGTTAATAAATAAGCGTGAATGTATACATAGTACTCTACATTCATAATGTCTGAGACTGCAAATGCAAAACAATCAGGTGAAAACAATTTAAGAAGAGATTCCAATTTCTTTATCAATTTCCTGCTCTAATCCATGCAGAGCATGTTGTTTACTCCAAAATAAAAATGTACTGTAATATTCTGCTTCTATCATATTTCTTTCTTTATAACGCTAGTTGTTGAAATACAAACAGCATCCTGATTCCTTCTGCATCTGAAACATATATGAAGAAGTGGTACGCGTAGTGGAATTTCTCAGCTTCTATAGTTAAAGTCAGATGCTTAAGGCTATTTAGCACAATTAGAGCCAGATGCTCTCAATCACGTACAAAATTCCTTTGATACCCATGAAGAGTAAAAAAAACCCCTGTTTTCTTTTCATAAGGAATTTCAAAAGGTCTGATTTCTAAGGCTAGCTTGTAACTTTTTAAGAGGTCTCACAAATAAAAAAACATTTTCCTGCGGTGTTCATTAACATTTAGCAATTATTTCCCTTTTTTTTTGAAACAGCATAGAGCAGAAATTAGCAAGCACAAATAAATGGGACTTATAAACTTCTTTATGCAGTCACAGGGAATATACTAATATGGCAATATTTTGTGACACTGTCATGGAAAGTATAGTTTCGGATAGAAAGGGCCATTGATGTAGGACACCGCTATTCGTGCTGTTATAGTGAAAATTTTTTCATAATTAATAAAATATCTACTCCCATTAAAACTACTAAGATAAAATGGAATTGGAACCCACACAGGTTCCAAGTTTTTTGTTTTTACTTTCATAAGTCCAGAATAATATGTACCCAATAGAATCACAGCAGTGCAACTTCATGTAAGAGAAGCCTCAAGTCCAATGTGTCTGCTGGGAAATAATGATGTAATAATTAAAAGAAAAAATGATACAGAGATATAAAGCAGCTTTAGGTAAGTAAAGGGGAAAATTCTGGAAAATCTCTAGATTTCAAGTAGTTATCATCTTCCCTGTAGTTTACTTTGCTCCAGTGTCCAAGGCCACTTCTCCCAGAAAACGAAAATGGACTATGTGCCCGTGCCTAAGCCATTGCAATGAAAGTTTGGCCGAGGTTATTCTGTGATTCTGTGTTTGATGGATAAGGAGGGCAGGTTTATCTAAGATGTGAGTGTGGCAGTGGTGTGGCTGGGGCTTCCAGCTGCTGATTGCCTGGTGGAGAAACAGTATGCAGCACAGAGGCCAAGTGAACAGCTTGGGGCAAAAATGTCCGAAACTGTCATAGGGACACCAGACAAGTTCATCTGCCGGAGTCCTGTAAAAGAGAGATGCATATGAATATGCATAAACCTCTATCAAATGATGGTATGCTTAAAGACAGGCTTAAGCTGCTGTGGCTTTACAACCTGACCATGTTTGAAGCACAATTTATGTCACTCCAGACATAATTCCTCTGCAGGTGCTAGCCAGAATCGGTTCTCATTCACTACTGTGGCACCAATCACACTATAGCAAATAGTATAAAACTATTTTAAATTCACAGCACATATTTAATTAAGAGTATTATTTATGCTTAATTAGGTTCACACTGGTCTTGGAGGGTTTTTTGGTGGGGTGGGTTCTGAAAGTTGTTTAATGTAATTATCTCCAAATATTAATTGGAACTATTGCTCATCCACACAGAAAACTAAAGCAATATTTATTTACTATATCCAGAAGCCATTGGTATGGTAGGGCAGTTATTCATTTTAACCTGTAGCTCAGAGACTGAAGCATTTTGGAGGGAAAAAAAAGGTACATTTAAAATCCCAGAGGGTGTTTTGAAATAGCTTATTAAACACTTGGAATAAAGTAAGAAATAGCAAACTCCTTAGAATGGTATAACATCAGACACAAATATCTATGTCTATCAGCTCAAAACATATGATTGTAGAAGGATTATAACTATGCCTTCAATGAGATTTTAACTGCACCTGATTCAATGACATAATCTGATTGCTTGTACGTGTTGCAATTTACGAAGCCACTACAGTCTTTTAATTTTTTAAAACATTTAACACGCTCAGAAACACAAAGTATATGAGAAAAAGACATTTCCGAATTTTTACAAAAATTTCACTTAAAAGGGCGATCTATCATTGGCCTGTTTTGACCTTCCTACTTGATTTTCATTTTAGAATTTCATCCTGACTTCTCTTGGCTTTTTTCTAGCTGTTCTCTGGGAAATCCCAGTTCAGCCCTGCCACATGTCAGCCCTGTTCACATCCTGGATGCACTTCCACTGTGTGAGGTCCCATTGCTTCAGACTGATTTACAGAAGTCACAGTGTGACCTGCTGCAGGATCATTGTTTATTTGACTCAAGGCTTCAAATAGATGCCTTCATTCTTTGACAGAAGGAAAAAACATAGCACACTGGACACAAGTTCCCAGGACAACAGACATATGCCAGCATTAGGTGCACTGTCATTTCTGGGAAAAGTCATTGCCTCAGAAAAACATCTTTCCCCCCTCTTACAAGATTAGGAAATACTTTAGTGAAGCAGTAGTTTAGAAAAGGAAATGTTCTTATGTTACTGCTGGGAGAGGAGGCACAAAATCTTGCACTCTCTCTTCTACAGCCACACACCATGTCAACAGAAGGAACAAATGATGCCATGAAACTGCCTAAAAGCTGCAGTTTCCCATGAAACAATTCAAGGTTGGTTCATTTCTAATTTTTTTCTATCAAAAAATAAGAAAAATCACTACTGTTTCCTCAGTAGAGATAAAAAATGACCATTTCTATCTTTTTGGTTTTTTTATAGGGAAATAAGAAAGTTCACTTCTTTTGTGCTCAGCTGGGAAATGACTGGGAAATTCTGTAGTTTAAACACCCAGCACCTACAGAGAGAGGAAGGAAAATCTCACAAGAAACTGCAGTCAACTTAGCCCACTTTTTGTCAACTGGAGAGAATATTTGCTTGCAAGATCCAGGAGGTGGCATTTTCATGTCTCCAAGTTATATTTCAGAGGAAAGAGCAATTTATCACGTAAGGTGATTGCTCACCACAGCTCCCAGAAAGATAAAAGGTTGCCCATTACTTTCACACAGCTTCACGCTACTACCGCCACCTTGAAAAGGCTCAGTAGGCTGGTTGTCTTAGACACCAAAGTTCGAGAAGTGGTTTCAGGCAGGGAATCCATTTTCACAGACATACCTGTATTAGCACTGAGTTAAACTTCTGAGGGACAGACCTTCAGAGGGACAGCTGACTTCAGCGTTTCCTCCACTCAGTGTCCTGGTTGTTGCAAATCCTCTTAACAAACCACAAACTCGCCTGCATTCAGAGCACAGGGAATTCAGCAACGTAAAACCCATCTTTTGAGTCAGGCACCCAACTTTTGGCCTTCATCATTGTCCTTCTGCTGAAGTCTCATTCTGGATCTGGCACATTGCACTCATCTATACGCAAAAGCATTCCATAAAATTTCTCATTAAGAACAGTAGCATACTCTTTCCCTTTAAAATTCAGGCAACAGACCTCCTAAATATTTCAAGAATGAGAACAACACACACAACTGGATGAAAGAAATGGAATAATGTTCTTGACAAAACCCTCTGAGCCACCCAAGGCATTCACTATGTCTAATTTGGAGTGAGGATGAGTGCTTTAAGTAGAAGTTTATTTTGCACTTGAATATGTGTTATTTCATCAGCATTCTCTTTTATACTCCTCTTTTCTCACGTTGCCCAAATGTCAGTGACTACATATGGTGGAAGCAGTGAAGAATCAAAGCGCTTTATCCTGAAGAAGCATTTGTCGCAAATGAGACTAAAATGTGTAGAAAGGTCCAGGGGAGCTTAGGGATGTCTTGACATGAAGGTCTAACAACTGGTTTTGTTTTGGGTTTGGTTTTTTTTAATTTATTTTGCACAACTGAATTGAAGCCCAACATACTATAATTCAAACATTTCAGAGGAGGAGACTGACCCTTTCCTGAAAATGACATTGAAACAATTCACACCTTGAGACTTTTTAAGAGTCTTAAACAAGAATTGCACGTATTGAAGTTCACCCTTCTTGTGGAATCATCTATAAGACAGCTTGCACATAACCACCACTGCTTCAGAAGGATGGTGTACATCCATTCAGTGGTACCAGCCAACAAGGTTGAACTTATGTCAACATAAATCTTACTCACTCAAGAGGACAGTCCACATCCTAATCCACAGCTCATGGTGAACCAGTCTCAAATATTTAAATCAAGTGTCCATGAAAATACAGCAATAAACCACATCTTCATGAACGCACTACTGTGTCTGTGGTACTCATGTGGCTTTTATGATGTAATTTCATTTGTAGAGAAATGGGGATCTTCTTTAAAATGGGTGATAATGTCTCATAAAAACTGTGTTAGGATGCTGGAGATGCAGTTCTGGAAATGTTTTGCATTTGCAGCTTACTCACTTCAGTCTCTATTAAGTGTTAAGCTCTTTTTAAATCCTATTGACCTCATCTCTCCATGCAGTTCTCACAGACTGTATGTCTCTGGGGCTGAATCAATGTATTCAGCCCAGAGAATTTTCCTGTAAGGATTTGACATAGATGAGATGGAAGCAATTGTATCCTGTAGTTTATGTAGATACTTTTAAATTTGCCAGGCACTGTAGTCAGCAGTGGGCAAGGGAATGATCCTGCAAATGCAGAGCTGAATAACATATACCCAAACACTGACTTTAACATGTTAGGAAAGGAGTGTCTGACCCAGCCCACCTCCTTGGCTATCACTGCCTGCAGTGTCTGTAAAGCCACATGGAGAGAACAAAGATGTTATGATGCTGCTGCAGTCCCTGTTAACCATCCCTCAGGCATAGAAACCTGCATCAGAAGCTGGGAGTTCATCCCAGCACAGCAAAAGCTCTGGATAGCACCATTTTTTTTTCTTTTATTGGCATATTTTGAATGGGAACTGTTAAAACTCTCCCTGTTCTCCTAAGTAACAAAGTATTAGAGACATAGGATATCCTTATGATGCACATAAAAAGTGACTCAGCTAAGAAAAGTGCTGTTAAAATGAGAATGACAGGTAACCTGAAATGTAATGATGAGATGCCATAACTCAGCAACCACATACCCACTGAGATCAGAGAAGTACCCTCAGCTGGCAAGCGTGTCCATGCCAATCACCACGGCCGCAGCCTTACAAGGATAGCACAGAATAGCAATGTTCCTGTTGTGTTGCTGGGGCATTTTTACTCTCTGTAGTGATATGACTGGGATGATTAATTTGTTTAAAATATCGAAAAGCAGTATAAAAGTCACCGGGCTTTTCTTACTTTAAAGAGGGTTTTTTTTGTTGCTATGGCTTGCAGCACTGAATTAGCAGAGAAAAATGAATAAAAGTTATGTAGGAATATATGTAGTATATTTTGGCTCTGGAAAAGGCAACAGAAAATCATAAAAAATTCTATCCATAAGTGAGAGGGTTTTGCTCGGTTTCTTGTGGAAACTATTTTGCAGCTGCTGACCATTTGTCTGAATTAACAACAGACCTTTATTTCTTCTTGGTCTGATAGATTGTGTATGCTGGACTGCTCCATAGGATTTTTCCTATGCATCGTGGCAGTGCATGTGCACATTAAATTTTTTGAGGGGGAGGGGAAAATCCAGTCAGATATCATTTGTTGAATACTATATTCAGGGAGATTTGAAGGTTTCCAGCATTACAGAAGCAACTCCACTGACTGCAAATTTTATTTTGCATTTAACTGCTCCGTGAACATCCCAAGGAAACAACTGGCAGCTTGTGGTGTGTCAGATTAAATGACTGCTATTTAAGCTTTAAAAATGGTCACTAGACTTTCCTCTTTGCCTTTTTGTATTAGTGCAGCTGCATCAGGCCTAGCAGCATAGGGAATCCTGGGGTAGGCATGTTACCATAGTACCATATTTAGCAACATACTAATTAAATCTGCTGAAAGTAAGAGATTCTAATAATTGATACAGTGCTGGAAGTGAAAGATGGAACAGACCTTCCAATATTGGTAACTGTGATTCAGAAGTAGACATTTTTAAGTGTAGGGGTGTAGATAAAGAATTTGTCACACCACCACCCTGAGTCATCCCCAGGATATATCAGTGGCAGGCTCCTTATCTGTACTGGACAAAACAAAAAACTGTATTCCATATTGAATTTATGTGCTGAAGTAAAACAACCAGTCCATTTCACGCCTCTCACAATGGCACAGATACTACAGTGCAAAAATACTAACACAATCTACTAAAGCTCCAGCTTCTGTAAAACAGCACAAATAATTCCTCACAGCCTTTGCTCAGATCTACATGGCAGGGTTTCTTCACTTGCACGGACTCCTCATCTCCTTGGTCTTCCTGCCCTCCCCATTCTTTTACATGCATCCTTTGGCAGAACTGCCAGAAATCATTGTCAGCTAAAAAACTTGTAGCCTTCATGTTTTACTGTGCCTTTTTGAATAGCCCAGCCTGGATCCCAATCTGTGTCCCATATCATTGTGCCCAGCACAAAAAAATTGCAGGACAGTGGTGATTTGGCCTTAGGCTTCTGCCCCTGAATGAGGAGAAGGACATTAAACCATCACTCATTACAAATTACCTGGTTTGCTTCTGTTGTCAGAGGATGAGTTCTGCTTACGCTAGTTCAGAGCTGGTAAAATGTGTCTACCACTTCTCCAAGTGATACATATCAAGGTTTTGGCTGGGTTAAAAAGCAACAACCTTTAGTAGTGCCCCACCTGGCCAGAGGATGAGGAACATAGAACAAGTTCACATCTACTTGCAAAAGACCTCACGGCTACTGCCTCACTCTGGTTTACATTTACTGCCTTAACTTTTCTCTTTGTTTCATCCTCTGCTCATTTATGCTGATCTCTAGTATCCTTTTCTCATACTGAGCCTTTCCCATTTCATATATATCACAGTTGGTCAAGAGATCAAAAGTTCTATTAGTGACAATTTATTTAGTACATTAAACCATTGTCTTGTGCTTTTTGTCATAAAACTAAGTGACCCTGTAAAATATTTAAGGGTTCTCACTCACATGTGGCAAGGGATTAAAGTCAGATGACTGAGAGACGCATGATGCTCTGTCATCTGTCTCATCATTTCTTGAAGGGGTGCTGCCCTCACAGAGATAGCTGGGCAGCTCTTGGAGCAGACCTGGAGATGCCGTGGTGTTTATAGCCAATTTATTAAATCAAGCTAACTTCAAGACCTGTTTCTTGAGTCATTGAAAGAACTCTGCTATGGGGAGCAACCTCCAACATACAAGCAGGGCAGATGAGGTTCCTGCTTCAGCCACCTCATTTATAACCCACCACAATGCGTAAGCTACAATCCTCAGTAAAGTACTTTGGAAAAGATGTAACCGAGCACCACTCACATCTGCAGGTAAAATTAAGCACCTCTCTGAGTGCTCTGTGATATTGCACAGGTAGTACCAAAAATTACATGATGAGAGTGTACGCATTGCAAATTAAGGGGATGATGGTATTTACTGACTGTAAATCATGTCATAAAAACATGCAAGAACGCTATGTCGATGTGGAAGATTTAATTACACAAACAACTAGGAGGAGAAGAGACATAAAGAGCCACATCCTGCCCATATGGGAAAGCATGCTGGAGCCCAGAAGAGAGGTGTGGTAGCTTCATGCCAGCTTCATAAATGTCTGCTGGGGCAGCAAAATGTTTCAAAGCAGGAAATTCAGAGCCACTCTCAGAGGCTTCAGCAGGCAACTGCAGACCATGCTCCACAGAGCCATTTTCCTCTGCTTCTTCTTTGATGAAAAGTGAGCAGCATGAGCCCCTGGCTGAGATGTATTGCTGGCAGTAACATATGTATTTGATAATGGCAGCTTTACTAGTCAAGCAGGGAGAAAGGGTTTCTTCCAATCCAGAAAAATCATCACAATGATTGTTTCTCTTCCTGTTGGGATGAACATAGAACTTTTCTAGACCTTTAGAGGGGTGGGAAGCATGAGAAGAAAATGAAAATATCTTCTCTCCTGAAACAGGAAAAAGTTAATAGTTAGGACACTCACCTGGAATGCTACCTTAGTTGTCCAGGCCCCCAGTACATACTGCACTTAAATCCTAGGTGGGAGTTAGCCTATCAATCCATATAAGGAAAATAGGTATCCTATGGGACCTGTTGCATTGTGTACACTCCACATGAGACAGGTCAAAAGATATAGCTTGGTGATCAAAGCACGGCGAAGTAGGTGTGGGGGGGGAAGTGGGTGACAGAAGCAAGATTTTATGTGTAAAGGTCCCAAAAAGAGACATATAAAAAAAGACGAAAAGCATAGTAGTGTGGCGCTTTCCAGCTCCTTCCCATTATGTTTTATCTCCTTCCCCAGGACAGAGTTTTGCACAGTGACCCTGAATGCCTGACAGTATGTTCTGCAGGAATACAGCTAATTACTTAGACGTGAGTAGCCTCATTTTTGACGCTGAGCAGGGAACACTTCTGGGTCCACTTGCATTAATACTGCTGCACGTATTTCTGCAAGACAGGAAGCCGAGGTGGCTGAGCTCGTCACATTCCTGAGTACCAAAAAATTTCTGAATAGAATCCCAACAGGCCTGCAAGGCCATGCCATTCTTTAAGACTGAAAGAACTGTCAAAGCAAACCAGCCCCTATGCCACCAATGACTCCAAAAACCCACCAGTAAACTAAATGACAAAACCAAGACATGACTTTAAGGCTGCAAACACTGCTTCAGAAGCCTGTGCCAGGGAGCCAGATGTTGCAGGAAAAACATCTGGGATTTTTGATTGCCTTTAAGAAAGAGTAGGAGGAGAATTGTGATGTGGTATGAAAAACAGCCTGCTGCATAGTTTCTGAAATAATGACAAAATTATCTCCTTTAAAATAATGTAAAATGTAAGAATTTTAATGAGTATAGGATGGCTTAGCAGTAAAAAAAATAATAATACATTGTATGGAAGTATGGAAAACCCTGAAAAGTTTCCAAATCTGACATACCTCAAACATAGAACCTGAAAGAGTTATATAAGGATATTTAAAGAAGAAATTTTTCCTTTCTATCCATAGGCAAAGAACATGCTTTCCTAGAGAGAAACAGGGGGAGGGAGGAAGGGAAAAGGGGACAATTCAAATGAAGTAGCCCATTGCAGTTAGACCCAAACTTTAATGTATACATTGGGTCTCCCCTTGAGACTTAATCCTGAAGGTGTAAGTCAGGAGTAGGCCTGGCCAGGGGGCATTTCTGCTGCTCTAGGATATTTTTTAGGTCTCAAAAACACCCTATTATATGTACACCAGGACAAAATGTGACTTTTGTTTTCACTTTCTTTATAGTAGGAGAGATACTGGAATCTGGTTTGCTCAGGTAACTCCTACCTTTATAAACACTAGTAGATCTTTTCCCAATTGAAATCTTGAGCTTTGTTGTTTTGTTTTGAACTTATGGTAGGTTTGCCCTTAGTCAGCACACTTGAGATACCTAGAGCAGTCCAAAAGTGCAGTGCAAAACAATTTTATTTTCAAAAAACTGAAGTGTGAGGATTGACAAGGACAAGGGGCAATGGGCACAAACTGGAACACAGGAGGTTCAATCTTAACATAAGAAAACACTTCTTTACTGTGAGGGTGGCAGAGCACTGGAACAGGCTGCCCAGAGAGGTTGTGGAGTCTCTGTCCCTGGAGACATTTAAAACCCATCTGGACATGTTCCTGTGTGATCTACTCTAGGTTCTGCTCTAGCAGGGGGGTTGGACTAGATGATCTTCAGAGGTCCCTTCCAACCCCTGCCACCCTGTGATTCTGTGAAAACAGAGACATCTGAAGAGAAAGGCAGTAAAAATTTTCTCTCCACCCTTCCACAAAGCTGGTGCTGACAAAAGCATGTGTACTGTGGGACAGGCAGCAAAAACTGAACTGAAATCCCTCTACCACCCTGGGCTATTCTGAAGGAAGAGCATTTCTCCCAGTGAGAACCAGAAACCCCAGATTGTCCAAAAGAAGTACCAGGGATTATATTTAGAAAAATGCCATGCCTTGTGATTTAAGTTAGTGGGAGCTGAGCTTTGAACATAGAAGGTTTTGTATAATGTAAGGTACTATCAAAAATTAGTTCCTCAGGAACTCTATTCGGACACTAAAAAACAATGGATACTTTTGGGATAATTTTTCTTTGCTTTAGAAAAAATAAACCATGCAGCTCCACAAGTCTGTGCTGAAAAAACAGTCTCACAGAGTAGTGAAGGATGCCCAGATGGAAATTAGTAATTCTGCCTTTAAAGGAGGGTTACAAAGCCCTCTGCCACACACAGAACACCCAGCCGAAAACAAGCCATGGGCTGCCTGCCTGCACTGTGAGCACTGCCCATCCTGCTCCAGGAGTGCCGAAGAAGTCCTTTGGAAAAAACCACGAGCATTTAAGCCATTAATTACTGTGCAATAATGTTTACGTGTAAGGCAACTGGCTCCAGTAACAAAGCAGTCACAGTGGTAGCACAACCTAACTTCTGAATTTGAATATTCTTTCAGCGTGGCCTGTTCTGTCACACACATGTTCTGTACGCTAACTTCAAAGAATTACACGGAGTAGAAAATAGTAGCTTCAAGTAACCTTTTCAACTGTGGGAAAAACTTCTTCCTTCAAGAAATGAACTATAGCACATTTTGCCGTTCTAAACAAGTTTTTACTTCTTCCACCTACTTGGTGCAGTTAATGTTCAGTAAAGCATGTCTCACCCACCACACTCAAACTGAAAACATCTTTTCAATAATAGGAATCACATTTCTTTAGCAATGAGTATCTACTGTATTTTTCTAGTATTCTGTGTTTCTGGGAGCAGCTTTCCTTGCCATGACCAAATTCTTCTTCACAAAACTTTTTTGCAGAAATGTAAATAATAAAATTGTTTTCTCAATTGCGTTGTCCCGCCTTTGGTTACGGTATCTGCTCTAGGTATTGCCCTGTCTAGCATTTGTCTGATGGGAACATGCTCCCCTTCAAAATTTTGAAAGACATTTCAGTATCTAAAGATGCAGACAGGAACCCAGGCAGATTTGATATGTCCTACCACATTTGCACATACCATTTCCACTCAGCAACAATTACTTGCCATCTTCGGGCAAGACAGAAAGTGCTTTATGACCACACATCATAACTTTGCTGCTTTTTTCACCCCAGTAATATCTTAATTGATTTTGGAAACCCTGCAATGTACTCATCTTCCTCTTAGATATCTAAATACTTCTGCAAGTCTGACTCCAAGTGACTCTTCTGACTGTAACATTGAGGCTGATCTTGCTTAATATTTTCACTTAGCACGGAAAATAGAAGGATGATGATGAAACTTGCTGGTAACACACAAAGCCAGGGACAACCTCAGAACAGAAGAAGGTGAAGAGATCAAGCAGAAATAACTGGATGATTTTGAGAACTACAGTAATAAAAGGAGATACATATAAAAGGCACTAAATTCAAGGCCATGGATTCAACAGCAAGTAATAGAAACATGCTGTAAATTGTGAGATTAACATCTGAAAATGTTAAAAGAGGGAAAGAATCTGGAAAGAGACACTAAAGACAAGGCTTCCAAAGAGCCGCCAGTGGCCCAGCTGTGAACAATACAACTATGAATCTTATTACGTATACCTGCAGTCAGAAAAATGTTCGTGTCAGTGGACAGATTGTCTGCTGGGATCAGCTGTCCAGCTTGCAATGAGTGAGGTGTGAGAGCTCCTTCTGAGATCATTTGTATTTACTTGTGGAAATAGGGATACAGTGACAGTAGAAGAGAGTACGCAAACCCAGTGTAAATCTTCCTATCTACCACGGGTACAGCTTCAGCAGATGCTAGATAAGCATTACTCCTCCCTTTACACCTAACTTGAAGGAGGAGTGTATCTGAGTTTTCAAATACAGTTGCATTATATAGGGTGAGCAGACATCAACAGCAGAAAGAGGGAGGTTATGTCCCAACTTTACATCCAGGCACGGACTCCTGTCCTTTTCCCCATGCTGGCTTTGGTGTCCACTGGTCCTTTCTGTGAGTTGATCTAACAGTGCTGGAAACTAACCTAACAAAAATATATACTATTATCTGGCAGGGACTAAGAAAGGCATACATAAAAAGGATGGGAGTGGGAGGAAGAGTAAGCAGCATGACTCACATTTCAGCAGGAGTAAGCAAAATGCGACGCACTGCAGAAGAAGGTAAAACTACGGCCTTCAATTGACCACCTGCACCTTGGTTCATGAGCAGGTGTTAAAGGCCCTGGTGAGTTTTGCCATTCTGATAACTCTTACTTAGAAAGTCCCAAAGCAGTTAGCCACAAAAAAACCCTGCACCGCTTGATTATAACAAGCTTGGTGACATATCATTTGCAGCATCTTAGTTCCAAAACAATTCTGTAAAAAAGAAATAATAAAATAGATGCTTTGACTAGGTTCAGGTCACCATTTCCGAAGGCTTTGATGCTACTACTCCTTCTTTGATCCAAGGGCCTAGCTATTTGTAGGTGTTTCCAGCTGGGAAGACAACCTGTTGATGAACTGGAGTTTTCTTTGATGCAACCTTGTTTAGAAGAAATTCACAATGCTTTGTTTTCCTCAGCATGGAAAATCTGCCAGATCAGAACATAGCAGCACTGTATCCCTCATGCCTTTAGCCAGATCCTTACCCAAAGTGTTCATATTTTCCCCAGTCCCCCTCAGCTTTCCTGTCTCTCATGCCTTGCCGCCTCTTGCTTCTCTTGCAAGCTGTTATTTCTACAGACACACTCCAGTAAACACTCCCCAATGCCTTCCCTAGTCATTTGAACTCCTAAGCAGCTTTTCATTTCCCTTCATTTGGAACAGAAAATACGGGCTTAACTGACCCTTGGAGCTCCTTTGGATGAAAGGCAATGATTAAACCTCCTGATACATCGGGACAGTTTTCTGAGAACAGCAGTGTGATCTCAGATAAAAATGTTCTTTTGCCATTTGCAGGCAGGGGAAGTGATGACTGTTTTTTTAAATATTTGTGAAAGAGGAGGCAAGCCTGTTGACATCCTGAGACTTCCTGGTTCATATTCAGTAGCACAGCTAAGGCACCCTAAGTGCTCCTGTAACACTTGGAACACCTGAGTGCTCATTAAAGGGAAAGCATTTAAGAGACTCAAATGGTTGTTGTAGTCTCAGAAAACAAAACTAGAGTAAATCTGTTATTTGTTAATGTCTATGCTAGCACTGAAATGAGTACTGGAGGCCCTGATATTTCTAGTTTAAAGTCTTTACTATTTTCCCATATCATTATTTCTATTAACGATAAACATCTGGAAAACTCTTCTTAACTAAACCTTTGAATTTAATTCCATTTTCCAGCCTAATAATAATTCTTCTGCCTATCCTGTTTACGCTAAAAACTCATGTCAAAATGTGTTACAGCTTCTATTGTGCCTTCTCCTGCCAAAAGCTTGTACTCCTCCATACATGTAACAACTCCATCTCTCTGACTTGACCAGCAAGAAAAGACCCATGAGAAGTTTGGGGAAGAAGTAGGACACAGGGTCATAGGGAAATCCCTGAACCCCTTCTCTGCATTTAGGATATGAAGGAACCTAAGCAGTAGGATGTTAGCAGGAAAATTATTTTTTTCCCCTGCGATAAGTTTTTTGTAGTTTCTTGGGAACTCGCATATCAGCATTCATTTCCCTGTTTACACTCCATCAAAGCATAGTAGCATGTGCTCTCAATGAGATCATTTCACATCAGCCCTGAGGGCTGGTTGTCTCAAGGGGTGAGATATGTTGGCTAGCAAAGTTAGTTATAGGGGAAAGTCAACTGCCTCATAAGAATATTCAACTTCACTCGTTAGCAGAGCAAGAAACTGTCAAATCTAGTGAATAGGAATTCATAGGGGGTTGGATTTGTCTCCAGTCCTGCCCTTCTGAGGGCTTTATAGACCGTTAGTGCTGAGCATTATCCAGGGCCCATGGAAGACTGCAATCAACAACCTTGCTTCATTTTAAATATGATATTCAGTAAGATGTGGCTTACTGTCTATCTTAGCCCAGGGGAAGGAGGAGTGGAGAAGAAACTGAAGTCTCTTTTTATAGGAGAAGGTCCCTAAACATGGGGCTGCAGCTATTCAGTGGCTGAGCAGAAGAGAGGGGCAATGTTTCTAACTCCTGTTGAAACTGTAGCACTCTGCAAAAAACTGCAGATAAACCAGGATAGAGAGAAGGCAGGAAAAAGAGTGAGAGCTTCTGTGTCAGTGATTAGGGCACTTATGTATGTGAGGCATTGGACATGAGATCATTTCTACTCCAAAAGGTGTTAAACAGTGGGTGGAAAAAATGCATAAGTAGCTCACTGAACCCACAGTGTCTAAAACCCTTTGCAGTATAGCAACCTGTGAGCAAAACTCTGAACATGCTTTTTCACTGTTGAGCAATTAGCTTTCTTCTGCTACAGGCAAGATGCACAGCCACTTGGATCCATGGGTATCTCATTGCCCCACAGTAACACCTTCATGTAACTTGGCCTTCAGTCATTCACACGGTTTTGAAAATAGCTCTCCTAATGGCACGTACAAACATCAGTCTTCATATAGGACCAAATTCTGTGCCTGGTCATAGCAGTAATCCTCTTAGGTTCACTAGCAATATGCGTACGCACAATACCCAGCCCATAAGAAACGTGTTAGTGTGTTAGTACTCAAGCACTCAAATGCAGTCACTGCAACAGCCTTACATAGTTGTCTAAAGTTAAAAAAAAAAAAAAAAAAAAAAAAAGAAAAAAAGAATACTGCTTACAGCAAGGGGAAAATGTGCTTACAACAGTTATACTTGTGTGCTGTGAATATGAGAAGACTGAAGAACACATTTTATGAATAAGAACTATATTTAAAAAGCAGTATATTCCAGTTTACTAATCTGTGTGAGAGTGAAATTGTGGGAACAAAAATATTATGCTAATATGAAACCACTTCAAGAAAGAAATCAGAAATTATGTGTAGTTAATCTTCCACCCAGGAAAATGAAAGCATGAGAACAAACACTAACTTTTTACAGAGACTGCTGATGTTGATGTAAATCGCTCACACATTAGTATGTTATTTTCATTTAGAATTATGTACTGAGTTGTTTATATAGCCTATGATTCCTGTTCAAATCATTTAACGGTAATAGCCATGAGCTTTGCAACTCTTCAGAAATGCAGTACAATGGAATTATTCTAGTGCTGCAAAATGTCTCATTCTTGGAATATATACTACTTCTACATGCATTAAAACAGGCTGCATTTAAAAGAGTTGGTGAAAAGAGCAACATCTCTTCCTCTTCTTCTCTGTCTCTGTCTCTGCCCCAAAAGGAAGGGAAGGAGAGGGAAGGGGAGGAAACGAAATGTAAAGTAAAGCTGTACCTTTCAAGACTTGCACCTGCAATTCATGGCGTACATGCTACCCACCTGACCTTAGACAGGAGTAAGTGTTCTCGTTTGACTGTGAAAAAAGGAGTCAGAACATTTTAAGGGGCCTTTAAGTGTTTGAGAGTTTAATCCATTCCTTTGATGGACTCTAATAAAGTTCCCAGGGATTTAGGAGTGAGATTCTTTACTAGTGGAAAAAATTTTGGTCTTGGAGTTGGTACAATTCAATTGACATAACAAATTTTACCCAGATTTACAGCAGTGGTAGTTACATCAATCTGGGTCAAAATGCTTGCTACAAATAAAGATATTTTCCATTTTTACGTGAGTTTGTAAGTTGCTGTTAAATTTATCAAGGTACTACAGATATCAGACAGAGATAGAGAACAGAGGAGGAAAAGGTGTTGTGTGTTTTTTTTTTAAATTCTCTTAATCTAGTTTATTAATCTTCACTGAACTAGCTTTCAGGTGAATGGGTTATCTCTGGAAATAAAATGGGGATTAAAACTCCCACCATACGGGCTTATCCCTTGGAGCTAGAAAAGATGTCTTCCAACGTTCCCACAGTGATGGAGGGCAGGGAAGAGATGAGGCAAACAGAGCAGAGGAGCACACACCTGTCTAGTTGCTGGCCCCACTACAGACTCCCTTCCTCCCTGCAGTATCTGGAACACACTGAGCTGTGCTCTCTCTTCCGTGTCCAGCGCACAATATCATGAAGAGGAAAAGAGATTGTGTGTCTCAAAAAAACATTAAAGCGACAGCCCCAAATGGCAGCCTTTGTCCTCCATATGCCCTGGGCACAGTAGCCTCCCTGGTTGTGTGACCTAGCTTGTCCTTGTCACTCAGACCAGAGAGGCATCTGCTTCAGAGGTGGAAATGGGCAGGGTGGTGGGCAATTTAGGTGTAGACATACTGATCTCAGCTTCTGTGGCTACTTCTGGGAAGAAAATACAAGCCAAGTGTCATCTTCTTCTTTGTTGGTGCTATGATGTACAAAGCGGGGTTAAGCAGAGGGTTTGAAGGTGATTGGGGTACACAGCAGCCCAACAGCTCCTAGCTTGTGGAGGATAGCACCAAGCAGCTCAAAGGTTTGCCTACGTTTTACCATGGGCCAAGCCAGATGCATGGAGAAGGTACATGAGGAACTGAGAGCTATGAATTAGGTATTTCTGGGATGTAATCCACGTAACTTGTCTTAAATATCTACCACAGGATGGGAAAAGCTGTACTCAAAACCAGTCTATTTTTCTCAGTTGATAACTAATACCACAAAGGGATCAGTAAACATTAAGCCCAGCCACAAAATGTCATTCTAAATAACGTTCTGGAGCTGGGAAATACAAGTAACTAAGATGAGATTTTCAAAGCCTCAGAAGCAATTTTTTAACCCTACTTCATAACCACTCTTTGGTCCATTTGGAAACATCAGTGCTCAGTACGCCTTTTTGTCTCCCTGAGGAGACAGTCTGACATGAAGGAAGTGCTGAGGGCATGCACTAACCTGGAGGAAACCATGAGTGACCATGGCAAGGGGCAACAGGAACCAGGGTGCTCCTCTGTGCTGGCAAACACCAGGAGGCCTGACATGGTTCTACAGAATCATCTAGGTTGGAAAAGACCTTGAAGATCATTGAGCCCAACCATCAACCTAGAGGATTTCCCAGAAAAGAATGAATAAAGTATGATGGTTATTACTATAGAGGAGTGATCCACAGGGGCCATGCTGAGAATCCCATAACTGATCATCTGAAGACCAGACCAAACCATCTTTAAGACCAGACCCTCTTAAAGAATTAAATCACAAATGACCATAGAGCAAAACAGGCAGTGAGGAATTTCTTCAAGGAACATATTCAACAAGAAAAAAATTATAACGTTTCTAGTTTCAGGATTCATGACTAAAAAAAAAATAATACATATGCATACATGTCTCCATTTTTATATATATATTAAAGCAGGCAAGGTAATGTCAGGTACTTAGAACTTCTTGTGCAAGTTGAAGGAAATTTGTGAGGAGCAGCAAGCAAGTAGCTAACAAGAAAGTTAAGTGCCTGCCCTTGAACAAGTAAGGCAAATGGGGCTTTATAATTCCCCTCCACCCAAAGAACTCATATCTTTGCTACACACAGTTACCATGCCAGGGAAACTGTTGATCAGAATGTTTGCCACTGTATAATCTAACCTTCTCCAAGGAAACTTGCTAGGTAATTTGTAGGAGAAAGTGGCAGTTTATTGCTAAAAAGATTCTACCACTTGCTTTTAAGTTTAGTCTAACTAAGGTATAATTTTCTAGCATATGAATAAGTTTTTTCTGGCACAAAAAGTCTACCGTGAAAAGAAAAAGGGTTTTTGAACTTTACTGATTATTAAGTTTCTAACCTGTCTCTGATCCTTTACATCAGGTGTCATTCCACATTACTGTTTCTCAAGTAGCAAAAATGTTTCTCACTGTCCTTCAGCTTTCATTTTCCTCCCAAACTAATTTCTGTCCCTGAACAACGTTTTACTGCCTCTTCATCTGTGGCACGTTCCAGGGCTACACTGACAGAATGCTCTATGAAATAATCGGAGTTAGATATTTTTTTTAAGCATCCACAGAGGTCGGGTTTGTTGCCGTGGTTGTTCCGTTCTGTTCCTTTGTTAATCAAATTGTTTCATTAAGAGATTCCTACTCTCCCCTATCCTTCAGCAAAGCAGTTGCTTGTTTGCTTTTGTGTAAATGGGATCATTTCACTTATGTGGTTTATGAAACAGAACAGTAACAGCAATAAAGTGCAGACTGAGAATAGGAATAAGCAGTTAGGCCTGGTGAGTTCTTCTGTCTGGAAATTTTTTATATTTGCTCCATTGCCTGAGAGAATGTTGCATGGAACAACTTCCTTGCTTATTTATATTATATGCAGCTGAGATGATCATGAAGGTAAACTTCAGCTCTGGATGTGTCTGAACTTTGTGAAAAGTTGGACTCAAATCAGTATTTCCAGCAAGTTTAACCTCAGTGGTGTTCAAGTGCTAGGAGTCTTGCTCTGTTAGGAGTTTCAGGATATTCCTTGGCATATGTTCTGTTTAGATCACTGGAGGTTGAAATGTCAAAAACTAATTGCAAAGATGACTTACAATTTGGACTGAAATTCCATAAGCACTCTGAAGTTGGAATAAGTGGTCACAGTCACCAAAACTATATTTTACAGCCTGGCTGAGCTGATTCAATCGCTGTGGTTGAGCAGTGGTCATGTGTGTATCACTCCTCTGCTGCCCTGCTTGGAGGTGTAGTCCTGCTCCTTTGTGTGCACTGGCTCTGGCATACATCTGCCCCCACAGTGAGCCCACACTTTAGGGACCAAAGCAGAGAACAATCTCTTTGCTAAACAAAGCTATGTTTTATTAAAAGGACTGTGAATAAGACTAGGGAAATGGGTATTACCTCTACGTTTAGTATTCATGAGAACCATAGTTTATTCAAGGTTCATAGACAATGCAAAAATTTGAGAAGGTAATGAAAATAACCACAAAATTTGTTTGAGGGCTGGATAAAGTGTGTTTCGGTAAGAAACTTCAGAAAATCAACCTGGTTAGTTTATCAAAGACTGAGAGGTACAGTGAGTGAGTTTCTTCATGAACAGATTATGCTAAGGTCTTTAATGTAGTGGAGAGAAGCGTATGAAGAATCAGTGGCTGAAAGCTGAAGCCAAACAAGTTCAACCTGGAAAGAAAAGCCCCCGCCCCTCCCCCCCTTTTTTTTTTCTTTTTTATCACTGTGAGAGTAATTAGTTAATGGGGTGGGGGGAAAGTGCCAAGGGAGCGGCGGATTTTCTTTTCTCGATGTCTCCAAATCGAGACTGAATAAATTTCTGATGAAGTTTTTTTGCCAAACACCAGTTAATGAGCACAGTACAAGGGTAACTGGGTGAAATGTACTGGTCTGAAATGTACAGGAGGTCAGAGCAGATGATCTAACCATCCCTTCTGGCCTTAACTTCCACGAATCTATGAATTATCCTAGATTTGTTGGCATGCGGTTGGAATGGAAAAGCAAGCTTTTGAGGAAAAAAGTGTTTGCAATTTGCCTCAGGAAAGTAATCTTCTGGTTCATGCAAAGGAAATCAGATTGATCTGTATTAATGGTGTCTGGCAGAACATTTTCTTACTTGCTTGCCAAAGTTTTGGTGAGAGTTTTGTTGCCAACTGTAGGAAGCAATATGAATTAATATAAAATATACAAACAACTTAGTAACCTTCTCATGGGAGTGAAGTATATATGATGAACATAATTTCTTTATTTTTGTTCCCTTCAGAGAACTCAGGAATTTGGCTCTTCCCAACGTGTAGCAATCATGCCTGAGCATTTTATAGACTTCTATTGAGAAACTGCCAAGCCTTAGAGACTTGTCAAGGGCAGAGGTTGAATATTAATCTTCACCACTGTCATTTTAGCATCTGAGCTCCCTCTTCTGACGTTTAAATTTCTTTTTAACCCCTTAGAGGGATTGTAAAATAATACCACCAGGTATACTACCTGGAGCAGGCACTGCAAGTAAGTCTCATCAGAGTCCTGTAGACAGTAACACCTGAATAGCAACTCCCTTGGCTGCAGGTCCATATCCTATCATTTCAAGCAAGGATGTCAGTGATCCTTTCTCAATAATGTAAATGCTTTCTTTCTTTTTTTTTAACTACAACATTTTTCTGCCACTATCTTTTGTGTAAATACTTTCAGTGTAACTTTTTCAAATAAAATCATACTAGGAATAAAAGTCACCAAACATTTCACACACTTCTCTCTGATTTACTGTATCTGGACATCTTCCTAGGATGCCGTCCAGAAGAGACACTGATTTTAAAGCTTGCACAATGTTTAAAGGAATCAGTTCTTTAATAGCCTCAGAGGTATGCACTCTTGTTAAATCACTTCACAACTCCTATTATAGTTTATATCTAAACTGTCATCCTCAGAGGGCAACATTTTATTCTTTTTTAAATACATAGACACATATATGAATAAACATGTCCTGTCTTTTTGGCTGCCAGGGGCTTGTGGACATTCTTGTACTTTTGGTTCCTTCCTTCCTTCCTTCCTTCCTTCCTTCCTTCCTTCCTTCCTTCCTTCCTTCCTTCCTTCCTTCCTTCCTTCCTTCCTTCCTTCCTTCTTTCCTTCCTTCCTTTCTCATTTTCTTCCTTTCTTCCTTTCTTCCTTTCTTTCACTCTCTCCTTCTCTTTTCTTTTCTTTTCTTTTCTTTTCTTTTCTTTTCTTTTCTTTTCTTTTCTTTTCTTTTCTTTCTTTTCTTTTCTTTTCTTTTCTTTTCTTTTCTTTTCTTTTCTTTTCTTTTCTTTTCTTTTCTTTTCTTTTCTTTTCTTTTCTTTTCTTTTCTTTTCTTTTCTTTTCTTTTCTTTTTTCTTTTCTTTTCTTTTCTTTTCTTTTCTTTTCTTTTCTTTTCTTTTCTTTTCTTTTCTTTTCTTTTCTTTTCTTTTCTTTTCTTTTCTTTTCTTTTCTTTTCTTTCCTTTCCTTTCCTTTCCTTTCTTTTCTTTTCTTTTTTTTTTTTTAAGTTTGTGGTAACATTTATCTTGTTGACTACAATTTTTTTAACATGGAAAGATTGTCTGCATCGTCACACATCCCCTCAGACATCTCCACCCACAGACATATTTCATCATCCCCTCCCAGGCTCCTTAGTGTATCTGAAGTTTCATCTTCATCAGGCTTTTCGGCAAGAAAAGAACTCCATGGTGGCTGCTAGTTAAGCTTTAGCAAGAGAATAAATAAGGGAAGACAACAATCAGTCATCACCATTTTCACTTGACTTTGCATGATGTACCTGTTCCTACTTTATGCTTAGGGGTTTCAATCAAACACTTTTTGGTCCAGGTAATTGGTTTTCTAGCATGGTACAAATTCACTGCCCAAAATATGTTAATTTTACTCATTAGATCTTGGGCATGTCTATTGCACTCCAAAGTATACTTACCCCTTAAGGAAGAAGAGGGGAGAAGAAATCCACACAGTAGTTAATTGTCATCTTTTAGGATGCATCTTCTAAAAGATACGATGATGATTGGTTAGGCTGCATGGAACTGGTTTCATTTCTGCCAGTACAGTCAGATATTAAAATCCCACTTGATCCCTAGGCTAGCAGTGGAGTCCTAATGAAAAAGCAGGGAGTTATTTATCAATTTCCTCAAGGCTTTTCCTATCAGACTATAGTCCTCTCAGTGCCTCATCTTCTGTCAGCAAACCTGCTTGATAATACCTGCTTCCTAACATGCTTACCAGCAAAAGACATGAACTAGCGACAGCAACAGGAAAAAACTCATAAGAAAATGTTAAAAAAAGCAGGTGAAGAACAGTCTATTGAAGAACAGCCTATACAGTGTAAAGGATGGTTTAGGAAGGTTATTGGTGCACATTGAATTTGACAAATACTGGCCATTCACAGAGCACTAATGATAACTAACAGGCAATTTTGTGCATATTTTCAGTAAAAACTGAGCATTTAATTATTGTTGCTATTCAGACTGATAAAAGTTTTACCATCTGTTAAACTTTTTCAGATTTCAATTATTTGTCTTTTTCTACCTATAAATACAAAATTAATTATAGAGTGGGATATATGAAAAAGGAAAAACTGAGAGAAGGCAGCTCCCCACAATAGTTTGGCATGCTGAAATCTAATCTTCCGGTGCTGACATAAGCATCCAAGTTATGATGCTGCAGGGTACACAGGGTGAGGTTCTCCTCCAACAAAAATATCTGTCTTGGTTGGTACCACAGAGTCACCCTAAACAACATGAATTTCCATTCTCATCTTTTTTCTCTCACTTTAATTCTGACCATAAATTTCATCCTGAACTAGAAAGTTTCTCCGTCTGAAGTCAAAACCAACGTGTTCAAGGGAAAAATTTTGGTTTCAAGCTTCAATTTTCAAATGAAAAATAATTCTCGCCAAAGTCTGCAATCAACTCTATTCAAGTGTGGTAGCTGCTAATGACAGCTACGCTGCAGGATTATACACAATATATCCATAAGGACTGGTGTTTTATATTTCTTGTTTGTCTTCGATGTATTAGTCTTGTCTTCCTCAGGACTCTTCATGGCTGCATTGCAGCTCCACCAGACACAAAGAGGTAGAAGATAAAGTTCAGACAAGGCTTATCCAGGCTTGCCATACTACCACTGTATTTTCTAACCCCAAGGTCAGCAGGGTTAGACAGTCAGTGCTGAAAACAACAGCCTAATTGAAAACAATTCCCTAATCTGTAAAGCAGCTTCTGTGAACTCAGTTACAACCAGAGACTCAGAACTCTGAGCATAGACACTGACCCTCCCCAGATCATTTGCTTTGCAGCTGGTATATTCAAGTACTGGTGTGACCTCTTGATGCCTTTCACTCTAGACATTTTTATTCTTGAGTGTAGAGACATAAATGTATTCTTAAGTATGCCTTTCTGTGGTAATAATACTGATTACACTTGAGTGTACTACCAGTTATAATGGCAGAAAACGTTGTGAATAGATGCTATTTGAAGGTAGCTACTGTTCCGAGAGGAGAAGATAGTTGTGATTAGATGCTCTCATTTCTATGCATGACTCTGTGACCCTGAAAAGAAACTAATACCAAAGCCTTTCTCCTCTGATGATGGAATCAAATATCTGAGAACCTACCACGACCAATGATAAGACAAAAAAAATAAATAAAAATAGTGTAACATGATGGATAGTGCTTTATGAAATAGAGAATCAGAGAAATGTGACTGGCAGTTTGATAGGCTCTTTAGAGACTAATAAACTAGGTGAAAATAAAAATTTAAAAGTTATAACATCTAGAAGATTTAAGTGCTAAGCAGAAGAAAATTAAATTATCTAGTGTATAAAGATCTCCTCCAATTATAGGAGAAGAAAAAAAAAAAAAAGAACAAGAGAACACTTTTTTGATAGAGTATCTTAGAAAAAAAATCCTGGATATGAGAATCAAATGCAACATCCAGATGGGAGTTTCAAGTTCTTCTAAGTTATATTGACTGTCTATATACAGGCATATGTTTAAAAAAACTCATTGTGAAAAATGACAAGAATCCTTGCGCAAACTAGCTGTAAGAGAGTATTCATTATGTTGAACACTCAAGTTTAGCATTGCACAAACAAAGCCTCTGTGGTGATACCAGCTAACAGGACACAACATGACCCTGCAGTAATAAGGCAGATAGACTTTACAGTGTTTAGCATGAACGGCTGCTCTTTCCAATGTGGCAATAAAAACAATGTATACTTGTGTACATGGCAATTGAAAATTAAAGTTCAGGCCTACAGACCACGCTCAAAGTATGAGTAAAGAAATACAAATAACCAGGCTATTTAATGTCCATACAATATCCTGTCCTTTTTCCAGACCATCACAGGTTTCTGCTGCCATGTAAGCATGCAGTGACCAAACAGGTATTAGCTGTAGGCTCTCTAACAGATCTATCAGTTGTAAACTAGTTATAAGAATAGGTATAGAAGGAATGTGAATTTCTTTCAGGTTAATGATGTCTGGGGGTTCTGAGCCCTCACTTGGGAAATGCAGATCTAAGCCTTGAAATGTCGTGCTGATTGAGGGCTCAGGAAAACTGCATTCATAAGCAGCGGGACCCGTATGCAGATACTTACTTTGTTCTTGAGACAGGGAGGGGGAAACAAGCAGGGGGCAAACTGAATAGCTCTTCTATGACTCATTATGAGACAAAAGGGCAATAATAAACGAGATCTCAAGAGCATATAACAATCAGTACATTCCAATACAGAGAATGCATCCTAAAATGCTTTCTTGGAACAAATGGTAAGTTAAATCTATGGGAGAGGCTTGAAATTTCTTCCAAATGAACTGTGACAGGACCATGGAAGAGATTCCAGAATCCCAGCCTTTACATCAGTCCCTCGATTCACAGGCTCCCAAGGACAATTGCTAGAGCCACAGAGAGAGTATGCCATGATGATGTCTGGGGCATTGCTCAGGAGAAAGGGATGACAGAGATATCATTGGGAGCAATCATGTCCACCTCCTACCAGCTCCATTGCCCTGAGTAAAGAGTTTAAGAAGTTGCTTCTTGCAATTTCCCCTTCCCAGTAGTCATTCCTTCAGCACCAAATGTGCATTCCTCCAGCTCCTCACATAAGCAGCTTCCCAAGGCTACTCATGTGACCAAATAGTCCTGAGGTTGATGAGAAAATGACATTATTCCTTCAATTTGACCATTCTCAGCCTCCCTACCCCTTCAGCAGGCCCACTTCTTTCCTCATAATTCTGTTGAAAAGGCTTCCAACAAACTCCCCAAGCAAGACCCAGCAAGAGAGCAGGAGCCACACACCTCTCTCTCTCTCAGAGAGCAATATAAACACAAATTGTGCAGTAGACTTCAGATTCATAAAAAGCCCAATTTAGAAAAGGTGATTTAAGGGATTTAGGAATATTAATTGAAACTTATAAAGCTTTTGATCTACAGCTGAACCCAGCCTCAGTCTTCCTAGGGTCCCCAAGATAACATATTTCATCAGTTTTCTACCTGAATTCTGCCTTCCCAAGATAAGGATAAAACTTGTCTTCCTCACAATGATTTTGCAAGATAAAATCTGCTGATGATCACGAGGTGCTCAGATACAGTAGTAAAGACCCTAAAAACAGAACATAAAATATAGTCCCAGACTACACTTCTGCCAATATTTTCATTTCAGATGTGAATTCCACACCATTTGCAGTGCTGCTGTGTAAAAGCTTGGCTTCAATTAAGGCACTCCATATGAGCAGTCATGAGCCAGTATGTCCTGTCTTCACTAATCCTTTTTGCTTTTTCCTTAACTTCCCTTTTGTCTGTACCAGAGCTGTGGAGATTTTAGACTTGAAGCATAGTGCTGGGCTCAGGAAAAGTAAGCTTTGTTCTCCCCTTTCTGCTGACATTTTGTGTGACCTCAGGGAAATCGTTTAACCCGTTTGTTTTCCATGCACAAAAAGAGAGTGAGGATGTTTTCTTTGTCCAATACACAGTACAATACAGCAAGCTCTCCCAGACACCTACTACATTTGCAGACAGTGGACCTTGTTTGCTTCTTGTCTGAGGCTGTTGAACACCACCGTGGCTGTAACACAGAAAAGGAGCGGTTAACAGATGGTGGCAGTAATGCCAGGTCCCAAGCCATTCACAGGAGATTCCCCAGCTTTGAGGTTATGAGGAGAAAGGTGGTGCTTTCCACCCACCTTAATCCTACCTCCATATGGCTTTGGGGAACAACCACAAAGAAAGAGGAAGGCAGCTGCCAGCTAACAGGAATAACAAGAGCCAAATTGGAAAGCGCTGGACATTTGCACCTTTGGAGGTTTTCCTGGAGTCTTTTTTTTCTCTGTGACAATCAGAGGCTTGCTATGGTCCTGTCTGATCTTCTCCCCAACTTCACAGAGCACCTTGTCCTCTCTCTGTCCCTTACCAGCCTGCCTGAAACCTTCTTCCCTTCCCCTGCAGTGTCCTCCTCCCTGACAAGCTGCCTCTTACTCACCCCCTGAAAAGAGGAACACTTTCGTGGCTCTTTCTGCTTGTGCTGCCGTGATCTCTTCCCCATTCCTGTGTTTCTCTTGTTTAACTGTAAACCTTAGGCTTGGGGGGAGCTACCTACTACTCAGCATTTGACTACCACCCTGAAAAGCCTTATTGTGTTGGCCCTGCTACTCTAATAAACATGATTGTTATTATTATTAATATTTGCAACAAGGTAAGGAAATGAATACAGGGGGTTGGCAGATCTTCCACAGGGCTGTTAGACCTGGATACAAAACAGTTCTCAGAAAAGCAAATTTCTACAATTTCCATGTATCCTTTGTTATCAATTATCACTAAAATTAGTCAGAAAACAAAGCACTTCAGATACTAATCCTGTGAAAGCTGCTTGAAAGAGAACAATATGTATCTGCTTAATATCATTAATAGAGCTAATAAAAGCACAGTACAACCCACAAGTGCAGCAGCCGTCAGAGAGGTTTTCAATAACTTCTTTGGAAACCAGAGCTGGCTTGGTTTTCTGTTTCAGAAATATGCAAATATAGTGGTGATTTGAGTAGTGCAATACTTTACCTTTCGCATTTTCTCCTAATCCTACACATCTGCTGCTTCAGTGGTTAAGACCTAGTAAACATCAAACCATGACTTTGTCAATAAAGTATAAGAGTAACTTAAAATGCATACTGATTTTACCAGGGACACCTTTTAAAAATCTCATCCACAATTGACATACGTAAACACACACGCTGAGTAAAGCAGAACTAAAACCAAAATTTGGGTTGCTCTTATCTCTGTTTAGCTGCAGCAAGTTTCTGATACTTGTAAAGGTTTGTGTATGATGAATGGATTAGTGGGTCAATGCATAACAGATACATATATGTGTAGACGTAGGTATATACAGACTTGGGTTCTGAAGGACAAAATTCAAGGGGAAAAACATTGTGTTTGGAAGACTTCCTAATTGAACCCACGATCACAGAATCACAGAATCATAGAATGGTTGGAGTTGGAAGTGACCTCTGAAGATCACCTAGTCCAACTCCCCTGCCAAAGCAGGTTCACCTAAAGCAGGTCACACAGGATCGCATCCAGGCAGGTTCTGAATATCTCCAGAGAAGGAGACTCCACAGCCTCTCTGGGCAGCCTTTTCCAGTGCTCTGTCACCCTCAAAGTAAAGAAGTTTTTCCTTACGCTTAGGTGGAACTTCCTGTGTTCTAGTTTGTGCCTGTTGCCCCTTATCCTTTCACTGGGTATCACTGAAAAAAGACTGATCCCATCCTCCTGACACCTGCCCTTTAGATATTTATAAGCATTGATGAGGTTCCCCCTCAGTCTCCTCTTCTTCAGGCTAAACAGACCCAGGTCTCTCAGCCTTTCCTGGTATGATAGATGCTCCAGTCCCCTCATCATCTATCTTAGTGGCCCTGCGCTGGACTCTGTCCAGAAGTTCCTTGTCTGTCTTGAGCTGGGGAGCCCAGAGCTGAACACAGTACTCCAGGTGAAGCCTCCACAGGGCAGAACAGAGGGGGAGAACAACCTCCCTTGACCTGCTGGCCACACTCTTCTTGATGCAACACAATCTATTATCAGTTACTAAAAATAAAATTAAGAAATATAGTGTCTGAATGCTTCTATTGGTTTTTATTTTGTTACCTTTTCTGAAGACTCTGACAACTGCTGAAGTACAACTGTGAGAGTACAACATTTGTACACCGTTTCCACAGAGGTGGAGATGAATTCTGCCCAAGGAAACAAATGACATTGCAAAGTATTTTTATATAAAGATATTTCCAAGTAACTCAAACCAAAAAGAAAATAAATAAAGATATAAAAATAAAACCACCACATTTTCTTCATCCCCTTGTCAAATTCAGTGATATCCCTGTGAGGTGACCCATGAAGGTTTGAGGAAGAGAAAGAAGCAGCGTGGTTTTCCCCAGACCTCATTTTGAGGCATCAGAAGGGAAGTAACTCACTACATTAAGATATATTATGATGCATCTAAAGATGCAGCTTGTGAGAAGCCCACTTTTTGTTCCGAAGCTCAGGGACTTTGTGCTCCACTAATAATTTACTTGCCAACCCCTGCTGTCCCACCCATGGGCATGGGGCCACCCTCCTAGGCAGTGAGCTGGAATCCCCCTGGCCAGGGTTTCTGAACAGTACCGCCAGAAACACCTCAGAGGGGGACCTAACCAACCTCTGAGATGTGCATTTCCTACAGAGTGAGTGAAATGTTCTGTCCTGAGCACTCCTCTGATCTTGGCAATGAGCTGGAGACCACGGCCTTGTATCACCAGTCTGTATCAACACTCAGGCAAACATAAATTGTGTTACCTGTCTTGTCTCATCAGAAAAAGATAAAGGGAACCCACAGCTTGGAGAAAGGTGTGGTCAGTCTTCTTGCCCTTTTCGCCCTTTTGTTAGTCGGGCAGCTCGATGCAATTTGTATCTCTGAGGAGAAACAGCTAGATAACACAATCATTTCCCAGTCTCGGGTGCTGTGGTGCCGAAACCTCCCCTCTGAAACCTTTCAGACAGCCCGGCTTCTTCTAATCTTTCACAATGCCTTTTCAAGATACAATTATCTGCTCTGAAGCACAACCTGATGGTACAGAACAGAGAAAGCCTCCTTTCTTGGGACAATGAGCAGCATGGTGAGGGGCAGGATAGTTGTGCTTGCTGAAAACAGTACCAAAGGACCATGACATTACAACTTGCTGACATTCCTGCAGAGCTGAGTGTCCCAGACACAAGTACCATGTCCCTCCACTCCACTGGCCAGCTCTAGCCAAACCCACCTCAGCTCCTGGCTCCTTCTTGACCCCCATCAGCCATGTTCCTCTTCAAGCAAGTGCCAAGGCAGGGTAGAGTTTCTGTGTGTGTAGGGTCAGTTGTGGACCTATAGGTCCCAAGAGGAGGGTGGGGGGGAGTAGGAGAAGAAGGGTTTGTACTGAAAATGGGGTCCTACACCCTGAGGGGAGGAGGGCAGGAGTCACCCTGTGCCCTGACCTCTATAAAGAGGTTATAAATAAGGTGTGAGGTATAAGAGGTGAGATATGAAAGCCTTTCAATACTGGTGTCTGCTCTGTCAGGAGAGTGATGAGCTCATAAAGAAGAATGAAACTGTCCTTATCTGAGTCTTCCAAGAAATCCTGACCCCTTGCTCAAAAAGTCTGATAGCACCATAATATGTGTTTATACCTTGAGACATCTTTAACATCAATATCATTGAAGACTCAAATTGTGTTTTCCATAAAGAACGAACATCGCAGACTGAATGCTGTCAATTTGCCTGCTTAAGCCAGCCATGGCTCCATTTTGAATCTGCCTGGACGTGAGTTTCTGTTTGTCACCACCACAAGAGTTGCAGCCTGTAGGAGAACGGTATTTCACTTTGCAGCAAAAGTGCAGAGACTGGGGGAGGATCTCAAAAAGCATGATGCTACCTGTTTTCTTTGCACACTGAAAATCCAACTGCACATCCAGCAATAGTTGTGGCTTTCTCATCATCTTTGGCTTGAATTTTGCCTGCCCTTACTAGTGTGGAGATGCTTCATGCTTGCTGCTCACAGTCTTCCAGACAACTCATGACTGCATCTCAAATGCTATTGTATGCACAAACTTTGCAATGTATAAGAATACAAAAAAGTCACTGTGATTATAAATATTTCATAAAGTTCATATTTAAAGAAAAACATTTCAGTATTTTTCAGTAACATGAATGCAATATTAGGCTTATAAGCATTTAAATGAGTCAGATGCTGTATTAGTCTGTTTCAGAAATTTTTCTTTCTACATGAATGAAAAATTTAAATGGAAATGGCTCTGAAAGAAATAGTGCTGAACGTAGCCATATGAAAAGCAATCAAAAAAAATCCTGACAGAGGTAA